>CM075453.1:1365610-2059769 GCA_037832335.1 Carallia pectinifolia
ATGAATTAGACAAATTTTTTGAGTCCATCTCCTCGGATTCACAAGCAACCATTCAATGCGACGTCCCCACTTCCCAGGGGGCCGCTGGAAACGCCAACATTGATTAGCTTTGTCACTTATTGACGATAGCATCGAATTTAAACTCTGAATTCATGACCTCTATCCACTCCACTAAAAATTTTACATTGAATAAATTGTTTTTTAATGTTTTGAAACACGTAGTTAAGTCCTTAAACTATTTAGTTAGTTTAAAAGAAAATATTTAAGAGTTAAAAGATATATTCTGTCACACAAAATTTACAATAAAATTAATAAATTATTTATTTAAAATAATTAATTTATGGATACCATATTAAAAAAGAGGTTAGAGTTCAACTCTGTGAATCAATCTCCTCTAACTATGATATGGGTTAATACCCTCTCTTTAGGTTTAAGAAAAATTAGAAAATGTTGATAATAATTAAGGAATTTAGGTGTTTTTTATTCACAAAAAAAGCCTCCACCAACAACGATTAGACCCTAATGTCTGATAGGCACAATCTTCGCCAGCTTCCACGTCTTATGCGGACTCAATCGTCCTTTTCTTCCCAAGTCTCATTTTCCACGTCTACGTGACAAAGACTAGTACCGACCCTGACGGAAGAGAGAGAGAGAGAGAGAGCAGAGGACTCTCACTTCACATCACATGGACTTGACTTGATATGAAATCCATTTACGTCATTCTTTTCTATTTTTAGCAAGACGATTTCATCCAAGAAAATGTCAAAATTCTAAAAGAAAATCAACATTCGAGTATTTGACACGTTTGGTTTCAAAACTTGCCAGGTACAAAATTATTGACCGAAAGCCTTTTTTTTTTTTTTTTTTTTAATGATTAAAATTTTAAATAGTGTCTAATGTTTGGGTGGTTGTTTAATTAATAGTTATAGACACAATCTTTTATTTTTATAAAATTGATCTACTCATCGTACTTTTTGTTAATAGGATGCATGTCGCAAAAAAAATATGAAAATACTATGTACGCGAGCAACGTTATGAAATGTCACAATTGGATATTTCATCACTCCACTCGTTAATTGTCTACGTGGCATCACATGTTGCAGGTGATGAACCACCTGATGTTTTTAATTACGTAGAAAAGCGTTGACGTGGCAGTTTATTAATGAGTCACAAATTTTGAATTTTTGCTAAAAAAATAAGTTTTTTAAATAAAAAAAGTACAAATTTTTTAAAAATTCAAAACAAAATTTCATTTTCATCGAAAATGAGATTTGCAGATTCATTGCCATCACTTGCAGAACCACATTGATGTACAAATACTCCCATTCAAAATAAGAAGTTGGTACAATTTTGTAATTATTTTATATGTTTGCTCCCACTAGAACCTCTTTTTTTTTTTTTTGTTCTTATTATTTTTGTTGTTGCTCCCAAATCTTTTTGTTTGCCCCACTGCCAGAAATTTATGGTCATCGTGCAAAAACTTCAGAAATCGTTGCTTTGTCCACCGAGACATTTTCAATGCACAGTGGAGACTAGATGTTGCCATCTTCTTCAATCTTCATGGAAAAAGCAGGCAACTTTGGAGTCTTCAATGCTGCATTTTCATTTTTTAGCATCGAAGAAACTTCGAACATGGATGGTCTATCACTGGGGTATTGTTGGACACATAGTAGAGCAATTTGCAGGCAAATTATTAATTTTCAAGGAGATAGCCTATCATCTATTGGAGGATCCATAATCTCCATGCTCCTGCCTTCTTTCCACAGCTCATATGCCTGTCAATAAATAATCTAACATTGACATCAAATTCAAAATGTTGCATTCTACAATAATGTATGTATGGACTTTTAAAGATACTTGCATACTCCAGAAGGCTCAAATTTTCATTCAAACTATAAAAACAAGCATTCCTCTTGCCACTAATGCTTTGTAGAAGCAACACTCCAAAACTATGAACAACAGATTTGGTGGAATATATCCCTTCTTTAACGTATTCCGGGGGAACATAACCACTGCATCGGAAAATTGATTTCAGCCAAATGGTCACAACAGAAAGGAAATTTTGCAACCCATAATTTCGGTTTCTGTATACTTACCACGTTCCAATGATCTGGCCAGTATTTGCTTCCTGTCCATCTTTTGCAAAAATTCTAGCGATGCCAAAATCTGATATCTTAGGCTTCAGATCCTTGTCCAACAAATATTGCTGGCCTTAAATGTCACGATGGATGATTCTCAGTCTTGAATACTCTTGCAGATATAAAGGGCCTTGAGTAATCCCTTCAATAATTTCCACTCGTTTTTGCCAATCCAACAAGTGTCTTCTAATGGGGTTTAAATTAGATTTAAAAAATGCTATTACGTGATCATTGCAGAGCAAATAGGTAAGCATGGACCAGAAAAAATGCCAGAAAATTTCTACTACAGGGATCTAATACCGAATCACACTCAAGGGTTGCTCACTTTTTGTGAATTAAAGAAAGACTACAAACCGAATAGATAGGCATGTATTCATAGATCAACATTTGCTCTTCGTTGTCAATACAGAATCCCAAAACTTTGACAAGATTCACATGTTGTAGTTTCGCAGTAAGTGTAACCTCGTTCTTGAATTCCTCAAATCCTTGTGCAGAGGCTTTCGAAAGTTTTTTCACTGCTATTACTTGTTCACCTGCCAGCATACCCTGTCAAACACAATCTTTTGTAGCAGTTTTCCCTGGAAAAGCTGAATGCCTGGACTAAAGTTGTATTTCTATCTATAATCATATGCACCATAAAATAGAGTGAGCGCTATACTGAGACAAAAGTGGGACAAATCAGTTTATTCCTAATTTTGTAGGAATGCTTGTCAACCATTCAAGAATAAACAGAAGGGAACAAACTGTGAAGCCAGACTGTGAAATGTGGCACATTAAAGAAGCTTTGCCACAATGTAGATGACTTTCTGAAGGATTACCTTGTAAACTGGACCATATCCACCCTCCCCAAGCTTATTTTCAAAAGAAAATCCATCTGTGGCCTTCTCAATGTCTGCCAAACTATAAACTATCAGATTTGGGACCTTACTGGCGGCCATGCTCTTTACTGTCAGCAAGGATCTTTTACCTGCATTCCCTCAATTTCATCAACAATGCGAAAAAGTTAAAGGGGAAAAGAAACATATAAAAAGGAAATTAAACGCCATAAAATTTCATGGTGATCTTTAGAAAAAAGTGTTACCCTTTGAACTCAGCATTTTCCTTTTTGCAAAGTACAATAGCGTGGTCAACAGCACAACAACTGGAGCAGTTGCGCTTAAGACGACGACTGACAATCTCCGCCTCTTCGGTTGTCGTTTGTTATCTTGCATTTGAGCTGAAAACAAGTATGCAATGAATTAAACAGCAAGAAAAATTCCCATAAAAGAACCTATTCAACTACTTTCTTGGTAGCATTGTTTCAATCAAAATAACAATGACAAATATCAAAAGCAGTCCTAACCTGCTTGAGAAAGCACTGAATTGTCGTCATAGTGGACTTGCCATACAGCATAACCAAGTAGCCCTTTCTCCTTAGCATAAGCAACCTTAGTTCTAACAGCTTCAACATCGTCAAAACCAATCCAAGATGACCCAAGAGTGCACTAATTTACCACATAAGTGGCATTGTAAAAAATTTCAGCTCCATATATTTTTATGTGATTCTCAATATCCTTGTATATCATTGACCCATCCATGGTCGGGGGTCCGGTTTGAAGATGTTAACAGAGATTGGCCTTGAACATTATGAATTGCAGTGGAATGAAGTCATTAAAGTTCCAGCTTTGAGCAGCAATGCACTCCTTCCAGCAGTCAATTGAATGTTCAATTTTAATCTCCTTGTTGTATCTGAACTTTTTCTTTTTATTGCAATGCTGTCGGCTTAGCATATTTTGGCTTATTGTAATGTTTCTCTTAGAACAAGTTATGTATCTAAGTGGGATTAGGTAATAGCTTGTATCTCTTGTTTAAGTACAATGAGTATGGCTGCTTGTTCTTGAAGCATGGTTTATTGTACTTTATGTACTCCTTTTGTAATACTTTACATATAGTTTGAATGCTAATGGAAATGTAACTTTTTCACTTTTGCAGAAATATCTCTCTTCTCTCTTTCACGGGTGTTTTTTTGTTCCTTTTTTCTTGAAGTTGCAGTAGCCTTGATTCTGCAGAACCATCAAATTCTGCAGCTTGTGTGCTGGTCTTCTGCTTTTACACCAACAAAACTGGTATCAGAGCGCTTAAATGATCTTTAAGGGATCTGTGTGTGTTAAGAAAACTTGAGAGAGATCATTGAGAGATTGAGAGTGAGTGCAAACACTAAACACTGTGAGTTGTTGTTTTCTTTGATGGCTTCCTTGAACTTTTCACCTACACCACCACCAAAGTTTTCAGGAGAAAACTATGTACAATGGTCAGTCATGATGAAGACTTACCTGAAGGCATTTGATCTCTGGGACATTACTGAGAAAGGAGGAGAACCACCTCCTCTCCCTGAAAATCCTACCATGGCTCAGCTGAAGAACCACAGTGAGCAAGCATCAAAACAATTCAAGGCTTTGTCATGCATTCAAACATCAGTGACAGAGGTAATTTTCAATAGAATTATGTCATGCGAAACTGCCAAGGGTGCATGGGATAGATTGAAAAATGAATTTGGTGGAAATGAACAAACTAGAAACATGCAAATCTTAAATCTCAAAAGAGAGTATGAGGTTTTGAGAATGAAGGATGTGGAAACCATCAAAGAATACTGTGACAGACTCATGAAGTTGGTGAATCAAATAAGGTTGCTAGGAGATGATTTGCCAGAAAAGAGAATTGTAGAGAAGATTTTGGTGAGCATACCTGAAAGGTTTGAAGCAAAGATCTCAGCCTTGGAAGAAGCCAAAGATCTGTCTCAAATCAGTGTGTCTGATCTTATTAGTGCTCTTCAAGCACAAGAATAAAGGAGAGCCTTTAGATCACTAACTGATGCAGCAAAATCTGGACAATCATCTTCTGAAGGAGCTTTTTCTGTAAGTTCAAAAGGAAAGAGTTCATACAAAAAACAGCAATATGATAAAAAAGATGCTGAAAGCAGCAGGTCAGCAGGGAAGAAAGTGTATTCTCCATGTGAATTTTGCAGCAGAACAACTCATCTTGCAAAGGACTGTTGGAGAAAACCTGATGCATTGTGTATTTTCTGCAACAAAAGAGGTCACATAGAGAGAATCTGTCCTGATAAAAGAAAGCAGCAAAGAAAACAAAGAAAGATGAAGGCTCAGGTTGTAGAGGTAGAGAAT
This sequence comes from Carallia pectinifolia, assembly GCA_037832335.1. Classification (NCBI taxonomy): domain Eukaryota; kingdom Viridiplantae; phylum Streptophyta; class Magnoliopsida; order Malpighiales; family Rhizophoraceae; genus Carallia; species Carallia pectinifolia. The sequence goes on from CM075453.1 coordinate 1,370,910, forward strand.
CAGCAAGTTGAAGAGGAGCTATTCAGTGCCACTTGTTACACAACTGTCAAAAGCAACACTGATACATGGCTTATTGACAGTGGATGTACTCACCACATGACTCCAAACTCCACCCTGTTTATGAGGCTTGATAAATCCTACAGTACAAGAGTTAGGATTGGAAATGGAGCTCTCATTGATGCTCAAGGAAAAGGAGATGTTCTTGTGGAAACTTCAACAGGTACAAAGACTATCTCTGATGTGTTATTTGTGCCTGAAATCAGTCAAAACCTGCTTAGTGTAGGTCAATTATTGGAAAAGAATTGCTCCTTGATGTTTAAAGATAAAAATTGCACAATCCTAGACTCTACTGGAACAGAGCTTGTGACAGTTCATATGAAAGGCAAAAGTTTTGCTTTAGAACTGAACAAAATTAATCATGTTGCATTGCCTGTTGCTTGTGATAATTCTGCACTTTGGCATAAAAGACTAGGCCACTTTCACTTTGCTGGCCTTCAATCCTTGCAAAAGCAGCAGATGGTTGCTGATTTGCCTGAAACTCCATATAGTGAAGGAGTGTGTGGTACTTGTCAGCTTGGAAAATTGTCAAAGCAATCATTTCCAACAAATCAAGCTTGGAGGGCTAAGGAGAAACTTCAGCTTGTACACACGGATGTGTGTGGGCCTATGAAAGCTCAATCTCTAAGTGGCAGTAAATACTTCATCTTGTTTATAGATGATTTTTCAAGATACTGTTGGGTTTATTTTTTAAAAAATAAATCTGAGGTTGTAGATGTGTTTAAGTCTTTCAAAGCACTTGTAGAGAACCAGTCAGGTTGCAAAATCAAGGCTTTAAGGTCAGACAATGGAGGAGAGTATACCTCAGCAGCCTTCAATCAAATTTGTATAGAGGCTGGCATTCATCACCAATACTCAGCACCCTACACTCCACAGCAAAATGGAGTTGTAGAGAGGAGAAATAGGACAGTAATGAACATGTCAAGATGCCTTATGCTGGAGAAGGATATGCCCAAAAGATTCTGGGCAGAGGCTGTTCACACTTCAGTTTATCTTCTCAACAGATTGATTACCAAATCAGTGCAAAAGATGACACCATATGAGTGCTGGTTTGGAACCAAACCTTCTGTCAAACACCTCAGAGTGTTTGGAAGCTTGTGCTATATACTTGTTCCTGGAGAAAAGAGAGAGAAGTTGGATCAAAAGGCTATGGCTGCAGTGTTCATTGGGTACAGTGTTTCATCAAAAGCCTACAGGATTTATGAAGTAAAGTCTGGAAAGGTTCTTGTGAGCAGAGATGTCAAGTTTGATGAGAACAAAGCTTGGGATTGGAGCAATTCTCATGAACAAAGCATTGAAGAACCTGCAGAAGGAATCATACAGCCTGTTGGAATTGATATCAATGACATAGAAGATGATTCTGATGATGACTTTGCTGTAAGAGGAACAAGGTCTCTCATTGATGTGTATGAAAGAAGCAATCTTGCTGTACTTGAACCATCAAACTATGCTGAAGCAGCTTCATCTCCATGCTGGGTACAAGCTATGCAAGAAGAAATGACATCACTTAAAAGAAATCAAACTTGGTTTCTTGTTGAAAGGCCAAAAGGCAGAAATGTGATTGGAGTGAAATGGGTTTATAGAACCAAGTTAAATGCAGATGGTTCTGTGAATAAGCACAAAGCAAGGCTGGTTGCAAAGGGTTACTCTCAGCAGTTTGGTGTAGATTATTCAGAGACATTTGCACCAGTAGCAAGACTTGATACCATCAAGCTTATCCTAGCTCTAGCTGCACAACAGGGTTGGAGTGTTCATCAACTTGATGTCAAGTCAGCCTTCTTAAATGGAGTTCTGGAGGAAGAAATTTTTGTTGAACAGTCTGAGGGCTTTGAAGTAAAGGGAGAAAATTCTAAAGTGTACAGGTTGCAGAAGGCTTTGTATGGCCTTAAACAGGCCCCAAGAGCCTGGTACAGCAAAATAAATGATCATTTGTCAAGTCTTGGGTTTGAGAGAAGCAAAAATGAAGCAACTCTCTTTGTAAAGGCTGAAAAGGATCATTTGATTATAGTCTCTCTCTATGTTGATGATATTTTAGTAACTGGAAGCTGTGCAGAATCAGTTCAGAGGTTTAAAGAAGGTCTGGAGCATGCATTTGAAATGACTGACATGGGTTTGATGTCTTTCTTTCTTGGATTGGAAGTGATGCAAACAGAATATGGCATTTTCTTGTGCCAAGTGAAGTATGCCAAGGAAGTTTTAAAAAAGTTCAGAATGGATGCTTGCAAACCTGTATCAACACCTCTGGCCATTAACCATAAATTGACAAAGAATGATGGAGCTGTAAAGGTAGATGAGTCACTTTACAGAAGTATCATTGGTTGTTTGTTGTACTTAACAGCCTCTAGGCCAGATATCATGCATTCAATTAGTTTACTCTCCAGATACATGAGTTCACCAAGTGAATTGCATTATAGTGCAGCAAAAAGGGTCTTAAGATATATAAAAGGAACAATTGAGCTTGGTGTGATGTTCAAAAAGGCTGAAGAGCTCAAACTGACAGGTTATACTGACAGTGATTGGGCTGGATCAACTGAAGACATGAGGAGCACATCTGGTTTTTTGTTTACTCTTGGTTCTGGAGCTTTCTGCTGGAGTTCAAAGAAGCAATCCATAGTGGCACAATCCACTGCTGAAGCAGAGTTTGTAGCAGCTGCTGGAGCAGTGAATCAGGTCATTTGGTTGAGAAAAATGCTATGTGACTTGAGGCAGATCCCTAATGAACCAACAGTGCTTTTCTGTGATAACCAGTCTACTATTGCAATTGCAAAGAACCCAGTGCAGCATGGTAGAACAAAGCACTTCAAAATTAGGCTCTTTTTTATAAGAGATGCTCTTGAAGATGGTGAAGTGCAGTTAGTTTTTTGTGAATCTCAGAAACAAGTTGCTGACATTCTCACCAAAGCACTTCCCAAGTCCAAGTTTGAATTTTTCAGAAAGGAGCTTGGGATGCAATGTGTCAAGTCCAAGGAGGAGTGAAGATGTTAACAGAGATTGGCCTTGAACATTATGAATTGCAGTGGAATGAAGTCATTAAAGTTCCAGCTTTGAGCAGCAATGCACTCCTTCCAGCAGTCAATTGAATGTTCAATTTTAATCTCCTTGTTGTATCTGAACTTTTTCTTTTTATTGCAATGCTGTCGGCTTAGCATATTTTGGCTTATTGTAATGTTTCTCTTAGAACAAGTTATGTATCTAAGTGGGATTAGGTAATAGCTTGTATCTCTTGTTTAAGTACAATGAGTATGGCTGCTTGTTCTTGAAGCATGGTCTATTGTACTTTATGTACTCCTTTTGTAATACTTTACATATAGTTTGAATGCTAATGGAAATGTAACTTTTTCACTTTTGCAGAAATATCTCTCTTCTCTCTTTCACGGGTGTTTTTTTGTTCCTTTTTTCTTGAAGTTGCAGTAGCCTTGATTCTGCAGAACCATCAAATTCTGCAGCTTGTGTGCTGGTCTTCTGCTTTTACACCAACACGGTTGCTGGTGCATCAACGGCACTGTTATTGGGGTCTGCAAGTGTCCAAGTGTAACCGTAAAAAGCAAGCCTAACACCAACTTGTTAGCCGGCAATCCTGCACTTATGCATGCTTTGATGCCAAAATCAACGCTTAGATTACTCTTTGGGTCATATAAAGCTGCATGAGCACCTGTAAAGTTGGAAAATGTGGGTCTGTGAAAGTCATAAGCCAACACATTAACCCAATTCAAGTTCCTCTCTATTGAGTCAATAACCAAGCCCCCTGCATCTAACCTCGGAGAATACCGGACAGCTGCTGTCAATATCAGTTCTGAAAGGCCAGAATTTCTTGCTTCTGAGGCAGCAGCAGATCCCCATTCTTCGAACAGGATACCCACGTTGGCCATGTCATCACTCCTTTGTGCTCCGGTCTGGTAGAAATCTGGGCCCTGAAAACCATAAGGCCTTGCTACTTTCACTGAGGAGTCGACGAAGGATTTCCTAAAAGAGGAATTGCTGACCGTTAGAGAGAATGTTGAGTAATCTGCAAATGCACCACCAATGGACAGAAGCGTGACGATTGACGGGTTCTTCTGTCTGACAGTGTTGGTAAAGACAGCAAAGGTTTGATTATCGATGGAAGAGACAGAAAGCTCATATGTGGATGAACTCAGACTAGCATAAGCACAAATGAGGTGAGTATATAGTGCAGAATTTATGTCTGAGAGTGAATTTCTATAGAAATCAGTTCCAGAGTCCCAATAGCCAGCTCTGATCCACGTTTGTGCTTTTGCAGGCTGCAAAACTAACGAAAGAAATGCATAGAAGATGATAATGGTGATTTGAGACAACATGGTTAGCTAATAGCTTATGTTGTGTGTTCTGCAAATTCAAAAACATTTGTGGGTTCCTGCAAATATCTATGTATCCACACATGAGCCTTCCCTTGAGTCAATTTTAATATTAAGGAGGTCAATACAAAGAAGTTTACTTTTCCTGACGAATGCTACCATTATGTTTAACGAAAAAAAAAAAAGGGACAATTTCATAGTGGGAAACAGACCCCAAACCATAACATATAATGAAATTGAAGAGCAAACCTTAATTTATATGTAAAGTGTGTCCATTGTTATGACAAAATTGACTAACTGACCTTCCAATATTTCATATAGCATTGTGAAGCTTCTGAACCTGCTTCCTTGGAAAAGTTCAAAACATGTACAAACATACAAGAAAAGCCAGGTATTGGCAGCTTTGAAAATGTTCAACCAAGTTCCATTTGCAGGCTAGCCATCCTCCTCCTCCTGATTAATTATTAAAGTCGTGAATGGTCTAAAACAACAAACAAAATATGAATACCCGCAATCTGGCTTCTCTCTCTCTCTCTCTCTTTCCCACTTTTGGAGCTCCGGTTGGCTGCTCGAAGAATGTAGTCTGATAATTTGTCCTGAGAGTAATAAGATTGTAAATTTTAGTAATAATAGATATATTTTTAATAACAAAAAAGTAAGTGATAAAATTTTATTATTAAAAATATAAATTTTATTTTTTAAAATTCAATTCTCATTACTTTTTAATATACTGTCAAGTTCAAAATTCCTCTATTATTAAATTTTTTTTCTTTTGCATAAATCACTTTTCAATCCCTCTCTTTTGGCCCATTGTTAATTGATTATAGATACTATCATTTTTCGTGTTAAAATTGATCCCCTCTCATTTGTTCTTTATATAAATTATTATTAATATTAAAAAATATAAAGTAATCAAAAAGTAATAACAAAAAATCTGAAATTACTTTTCAATCAGCTGTTATTAACAAATAAAATAAAAAAATAAGTAAAATTAAACAGTAATACTGAAAAATTTACCAAACACTTATATTTTTACTTTCTAAAATAAAACGTAAATATACTCCTTTAAAAATTAACTCAAACACCCTTTTAATCCATCATTGTTAGTCAATGAAACGCGGCATCACCTTGGATGCTACGCCAGAAGACCAATAACACGTTAGATGTCACGTTGGCAAGTTCAAGTTGATGGGCATTTTTTGAAATTTTATAATTATTTTTTAGATAAATAAACAGAAAGAAATAATTTTCGGAAAAAAAAAGAGAGAAATCCTTAAACAAAAATAATAAACTTAATATCATAATTGAAAACTCAAAATCGATTCTGTTCTATTTGGACTCACGACAATCCTAGTCTGCATCACCGGCACCGGCAATTTCAATGTAAGTTACTTCAGCATTTGTTTGCGGATGTAAAGAAACTTTCCTCCCTCACTTTTTCATGATGTAATAAAGCGTAGCAAGCAAGACCTCTGGAAAAAGTTTCAATTTCCATAGCATCAAGAACCCTTCCAGATAATGTACCCCAAAAAAAGAATAAAAGATAATTTACCCCAAAAAAACAAAAAGAACTAAAGAACACACCCAGATAGATAACCCATAATATGGCTCTGGTTCGGTGGTTTTAAAAGTCCTGTGCTGATAAATCTCACTTACCCATTTGGATCCGACCCTCTATCTCTTCAAATTTTCTGTTTTTTTTTTTTTTTCAAGAATCTATGTTCTGCCCTTTTTGGTCTTTTAAAATTAAAAGTCTAAAACCTGGTTTCGAATTGAGAAGCAGGGGAAAAGAACCCGATGATGGGACATCTTCAATTGGACGACCGACCCACGGTGCGGACCGTACAGCAATTTTGATCGTTGCTTTTGGGCGTTTGAATTTGGATTCTATTATGTTTATTATTACTTTAGGCATAAAATTAATTTTTTCTTTTGTTTAAAAAATTTTTTTTTGTTCAATTATTTAAAAATAATTATAAAATTTTCAAAAATGTCACTACTGACATGACATTTAAAGTGTTGACTATTGTTTGGTGGTAAGAGAAAATTTGTTAGAAAAATTTTTAAATTATAATTTATTAAATTTATTGTGTAATTATGTGAATTATGAGCATAATAAGAAAAAAATTATTATTTTTTCGTTATATTTATAATCCATCTACTTACACAATAAATCCACACAATTAAAATTAAAATGAATTTCACACAGTAACATAAATGTGTTGCTAGTTAATTTACCACATAAGTTGCATTGTAAAAAATTTCAGCTCCATAAATTTTTACGTGATTCTTGATGTCCTTATAGATCAGCGATCGACCAACGGTTGCCGGTCCAGTTGCTGGTGCACCAATGGCAGTGTTATTGGGGTCTGCAAGAGTCCAGGCGTAACCATAAAAAGCCAAGCCTAGCACCAACTTGCTAGCCGGCAATCCTCCACTTATCCATGCTTTGATACCGAAATCAACGCTAAGATTGCTCTTTGGGTCGTACAAAGCTGCATGAGCACCTGTAAAGTTGGACAATGTAGATGTGTGAAAGTCAAAAACCAAAACGTTAACCCAATTCAAGTTCCTTCTTATTGAGTCAATAGGGAAACTCCCTCCAAGCAATCTCGGGGAATAGTAAACAGCTGTTGTCAATATTAATTCCGACTGGCCAGAGCTCATTGCCTCCGATGTAGCAGCAGCTCACCATTCTTCAAACAGGATCCCCATGTTGGCCATGTCTTCACTGGTTCGTACTCCGATCCAGGACAAATCAAGGCCATGAAAGCCATAAAACCTTGCTAGTTTCATCGAGGAGTCGATGAAAGATTTCCTATAAGAATAATTGCTTACCATTACAGACATTACTGAGTACTCCGCATTTGCACCACCAATGGACAGAAGGGTGACGATTGATGGGTTCTTCTGTCTGACCGTGTCAGTAAATAAATCAAAGGTTTGATCATCGTCGAAGGAGACAGAGAGCTCGTATGATGATGAACTCACACTGGCAAAAGCACAAATGGGATGAGTATACAGCGCAGAATTTATGTCAGAAAGTGAATCTCTAAATTAGTCAATTCCAGAGTCCCAGTATCCAGCTCTGATCCACGTTTGTGCTTCTGCAGGCTGCAACCTGAGGACAGAAATGCATACAATATGATAATGGTGATTCGAGACAACATGGTTAGCTATGTGCTCTACAAAGTCGAAAGGCATATGTTGAATGTTTCCAATAATATATCCGCGCGTTTTCCTTTCCATATGCCAATTTGAAAATCATTTCCAGGCGCTCTTCTCAACAACAGCCGCTCTTCTCAACAAATGTCACCAACATGATTAAGGGATAAAAAGGACAACTTCATTGAGTAAAAAAATGGGATAACCATTAAAAGAGTCTTAAAACTTTATACATTTTTTTAATTCAGTCCTATATCTTTTAGTCATTTCAAATTAGTTCTATACCTTTCAAATTTATTCCAATTAAGTACACATTTCACACAAATACGTTAAGTAACTTTTCTAGTCAACGGAAATATGGTCTAAAAAATAAAAAAACACCAATACGTGAAAAAAACAAAAATCCCCCAATACACTTTTGATCATTAAGGTTGACCCAAGAAAACCTATTACTAAACCTCTTAATTTGCTCATTCAGCCACCTCAAGATTTCAGTTTTCTGAGTTTTTTGTTCCTACAAGATTCAGCATCTCTATAATAATGATTAACAAGAGAGATCAGGACCCAAACTGAAATTGTGATTGCTCTTCAATCACAAAAAATACAATGATCAAAAACGAAATTCTATTTCCATTTCCTTGTCAAATCACGTTCTAAAGAAAACTCCATCCAAAAATACCAAAAGCACCAGAAAAGACCTTTAACAACTAATATTTTTTCTCTGCCATCGTAGGCTTGCTAAACCATATTTCCGTTAATCAAATTGGCTAGTAAACGTGTTGATCATAATTCCGTCCAAATATGTACTTAATTGAAAAGAATTTCAAAGATATAGGACTGATTTGAAAAGGTTAAAAGATATAGGACTTAATTGAAAAAATTTGTAAAATTTTAGGATTGTTTTGATGCTTATCCCGTAAAAAAATTGCCAAAGCAAAATGTATAATGAAATTGAATAACGAGTTTTGATCTAATGGTAAGTGAATCAAAGAATTGCGCTCTAATTAATATTTTATTTTATTTTTATTTGGATTAAAGTTTAAATTTTGAATTCTATAAGCTAAATTCTTAAACCTTTTGAACAAAAATTCAAAAAATAAATCTTAGTATATTACACTGTTCGGTGCATCAGGACAAAGTTTCGAGAAAACTAACTTTTTCCTTTCTTGAGAATATGCGAATAAATCTGCGAGCGTCTCACATCTTCTCATATCCTATTGTGTGAGAGTGCAAGGTTGTTTCTTTCTTACCAGAAAAGTTCAAAAATATAGGATACAGAGTAATAGACAAAAAAAAAAAAAAAGTCTCAAAAGGATTTCTAGCCAGACGTTGGCATTTGGCAGCATTGACAATGATGTGCCATGTTTAATTTGCATGCAGGCCATCCTCATCCCCCTAATTGATTAAAATCATAGGAATTAAATTAATAGTTTATCTTATCACCACGAAACATGAATATCCACAATACATAATATTGTTCAGATAATCAGACACTCAAGATAATCTAATTGCTAACTTATAAATTTGGCTAAACTCAGTAACCATGATGCTTACATTTTTGTGTTGACACAAGTATTACTGCCTTTACCACCGCCTTAAAAGATCACGTGTTTGAATCATGTCAAAATAAGAAATAAAACTAAATTTATAATTTACTGTTTAAGACAAAAAAATAGAGTAATTATTTGGTCAATTCACACTTTCATTATCACTTCTTCCCTTCATTTTATCATCATATATCTATATATATATTACTGCCTTTTTCTTCATCGTATTCTTGATCTCTGTGACAAGATTGCCAGGGAGAGAGAGCCACGGCACAACAGCGCCGTAGAAATGTCCACCTAAAACTGTTGATTTTGACTTAGAGAATTTTTTTTTAGTTCGAAATCTTGGTATCGGAGAGTTCATTGGTCCCAATTAATTTAATTCGAGTCTAAGATGACTCATTAAAAGGTGTAAAACTTTTTTAATATTTATTTTTTTTATACATAATATTTAAATTTAAAATTTTATTTAAAAAAAATCAAGTTTCTTACCACTTAAATCAACAGAAATTTGTTGACTTAGAGAATTCTCTCCCTCTTCACCGGTTTCTTAAATCGCTGGACCGGAGCCCATTTTAGATTTCTTTTTTTTTTTGGGTTTCTTAACTCTCCGCTAGTAATCAAACCCACAAATAAATAAATATGGCCCGAAAAGGGCGCGTGGGCGGGGCCAGAATTTTAAAAATGAAAAAAATAATTAATTGATTGTTGGGTGCCAGCCCTCGTACCATGATTCACAAGGCATGATCAGATGGATTACCATCAAGACAAGGTGAGGGTAGTTAAAAATATAAGGAGTTTATTATAGATAATTATTTTATATATTTTTTTTATAATTATTAATTAAAATTTAGCATATTATTATTTTTAATAATAAATTTATAATATATTTTGATTTTCAATTTTTTTAAAAAACCAATCAATACATGATATGCACGAGCTATTGTAAAAAACAACGTAAAAATAAATGTCATCAATAAAATCCAAAACATAATAATCATAATAAATAATTTTTTGTCATAATAATAATAATTCTTTTTTATTCTTTAGCCAAACTAACTAAGAGCCGATTCTGGGCAATTTAAGGGATATGGAGCAGACAGAAATTCAAACCTTCACTTGGAATAATGTGGTGCTGCCCCCTCCCCCCACATAGCAATAATTAATTATAATTTAAATGTGCTTAAATTAATTATTGGCTGTGACTTTTGAGGCCATCGTTTCTGCATTTCTTTATTTAAATTCTAATTTATTTTATTTTATTTAAGCATTTCTTGACCTGCAGCGAAAGAATAAAAAGAATAAATAGCCGTTGTAAAAATATTGAGAATTTAATTAACGTCCAATTCAAACTGATAAAACCAAAAGAGTTTGAGAGAAAATAACCATCTGTTTGCCTATTAAACATCGCCACGTGTCATGAGCTTGACCCTAACGTAAGCCCAGCCCTCCACATCCTAATTCAAAGGGGTGGAAAAAGGCAAACTTCCCGTTAGCAGTCCGCCAATCATGTATTTAGGCCTGCCAAAACTTTTTGGGGAAAAAAAAAAATATTATCAAAAAAAAATATTATTTTTATATTTTTTTATAAATTTAACATTATTTTTAAAAATTAACAAATTTAATACAATTTAATTATTTTCTTACAAATCTAGTACAATATTTAATAATTAACAAATACAGCACATTTCAATTATTTTATAACAAATCTAACACACTGTTAGTTAAAGATAATCAGTTAAAAATAATTGAATCCTTTAGTATACACATATGACACATTTATGTATAAATTTAGTACAGTTTAAAATTTTCAATTGTCATATGTGCATATTGAAGATTCGATTATTTTAAACTAAAAGTATTCTAAATTTGTTAAAATATAATTGAATGTCAAAATCCAGTACAGTTTAAAACTCTCAAATGTCATATGCACATCTGTACATATTAGAGATCCGATTATTTTTAACTGACAGTGTGCTGAATTTGGTAAAAAATAATTGAACTGTACTAGATTTGCTAATTGTTAAATGTTGTACTAGATTTGTAAAAAAATAATTAAATTGTGCTAGATTTGTTAGTTTTGAAAAGTTGTGTTAAATTTATAAAAAAATGTAAAAGTAGTGTTATTTTTTGATAATAACAAAAAAATAATTTTATTACGTGGTCATACATATAAAGTCATATTTTAGTTATATTTTATTTTTTAAAAAATTAAATTTTAAATATATTTAATATTATTTTAAATATACTTAGTGTACAAATTAACTTTAATTTTCAAAAGACAAAAATTTTCCAAACTTTTTTTGTCCTATTCTAATTTAGCCATATTATTTAGCCACCAACTTTTTTCCAAAAAAAAAAAAAAAAAAAGAAAGGTAAGGCTCTATAAGAAATTAAGAATGTGAAATAGGCGTCCGTAGGATTTAAGAAGGAATGGTGGGCGGGGGGGGGGAGCGCTTCTTCTATTCTCATTTTATAAAGAGCACTGATTCATTTTTAAAAAAAAAATATGTCTGAATTGCTGCCCGAATATAACTAGTTAAATTTAATGTGCAACTGATCGAATTACATGTATAACTAAATATAAGAGTAATTTTCTTTTTATAATTGGTTGCACATGTAATTCGGTCGGTTGCACGTTGAATCCACCTAATTACATTCAGACAGCAATTCAGACACTGTTTCTTCCAAAAATGTAATTTTTTCCTTTTATAAATATTGAGAGAAGAAGAAGTCACAGTGGGAGGGGGCTGTGGAATTGCAAGTTTTTTTGTTTTTTTTTTTGTTTTTGTTTTCTGCATCTCTCTTTTTCATTCGTTCCCTCTCCCTCCTTGATTGATTCTCTCGCTGCCAGTCAGGGCCAGGCCAAGAAAACTAAAGAAAAGAAAAGGAAGTAGACAAGGAAAATTACATCAAGAAAGATGGGATACCACCAAGAACAAAGAACAGCAACAACAAAAAAAAAGCGTGGCGGACGACGACAGCGAGGAAGAAGAAGAAGAAGAAGGAGATGAGGGTGGTGCCAATTGACGGAAAAACGAACGTACAGATGGCAAGCGCCTTCAATCATATTATCTTTCTTCTTCTTCTTGCCTTGCTCTTTGATTTTCTCATCATTTTTCTCTCTGTTTCTTTGTTTTATTTCTTGTGTTTTTTTTTTGTCTTTTTCTTTATTTCTTTCTTTTGAGTCGCAATGATTTAATTTAAGTGCTGTTCTTTAAGTAAAATTACATTAATGATTTTCTATTTGGTTTTTCTTCCACTTTTTTTTTTTTTTTAGATTCTTGTTTTTCTTGCTTTCTTGGAGAGGCTCTTACGCCCTCTCCTTTCTCCTTCTTGCTTTCTTTCCTTTTTTACCAACCTTTTGCCCTGATTGCGTTATTTATTTAGAATAAATATTGGTGGGCTGGTAATTTTTGTATTGAATTATGTGCCGAATGAAACTGAAACTGTTATTTTAAAATTAGAACTGATATTTTTGAATTAGTTGTTATTTTTACATTTCAAAAATAACAGTTACGGTTTCATTCGATACAAAATTTCGGGACAAAAGTCGTAGGACACCTAATTGCACCTAATATGCGAAAACTGATCGAGAATGGGACCGCCTCTGAGATCGACCAAGGGTAATGCAAGCAAACTGCTCTCCTCAAGCAAGGGGTCCGACTCGAACCGGATTAGTTGGGACAAATATGGTTTGATATCGGGATCTTGCATCAAGAAGAAAACTGCTCTCCTCAGCAGATTTGCTGACAGATAAGTAAATATCTAACTTACCCAAACTCATTGTCTTTCTCATTCGCATTTTGTCCAGCCACAAATTAAATTTGTGTACCGCAACCGTCACTGATTAGTGGGGGCAGGGTGAGTTTGCAGTGCACAGGCATCTTATTACGTATCCCGAATTAATTTTGGCCATATGGAATGAAAATTCACGAACATTGTCATGGGAAGGATGATGATGTTATTAACAAATCAGTCATCAACATCCTCCACACTTGTAATCAAATGGTGTTGCATTATTATGTCATTGCAAAATTTTTAGTATTCGGATTTAAGGAATCCTTCTTCTGATTAGATATCGTGATATCCTTAAAGATGCCTACCATTGGTTTGACATAAATTTTGGCGAATTCCAAGTAATATTCAACAAACTTATGGAGAATAATTCCAAGTAATATGACACAACAAGAATGTTGGTACCAAAATTTAATATAGTTTATTCATTTGCGAAGTTGTTTTCTGCACTTCTATTTTGTTATCTTTCGATGCACTTGAGGTTCAATTACAATAGATGCAACTTTACTGCGACATTTGAGTGTTTACTAGCAGATAGGCTGGTGGACGGCGCTTGCCCAATGCTGGCTTGTGACTATGGCTGTGTACCTAGTGACCAATATGAAAAATGTGGAAAAGAACCTAGACGTAAGGTAAAAATCTTATCCTACTGGCTTAACTCAATATTTTCTTATTCTGCTCTCCATTGAGTTGAAATAACATAATGTTGGTTTTGCAAATTACAAGTAAGATACATGGTTGCTTTTATTATGCTTATTCCAAAAACTTGTCCATGTAGCTGTGGAGCATTTGACCTTGTACTGTCAACACTCAACAGGTATGTCAGACAACTCTAAGAATTCGTTACACGGATCACTTGTTTCTGGATTTTCTGTTACTGAAGGAGAAAGTGAAGAGCTGTATTGATAAGATCACTTATTTTTGTCTCTGTCATTTTCCCAGCTACACTTCGCCAGCAATTTTTTCTGCCAATGCCAATGGATGTGAATCTACCCCTAGAGCTTCAGGAATGATTGCTCTGCATCCTTTCACTGCATGTATATATATATATATATATATATATATATATATACATGGCACAGGTGATCAGATGATTCATTACGTATATTAATTAAATTCTTGCGTGGAATCGAAGGAAATTTGTGTTTTGACTAATGGACATGATGATGCAATTTAAACTAAAGCAAGGATTGAAATGTACAATGACCATTTTCAGTAAAAGTAACTCATACCTGCAAGTAAGTTAGTTAGTCATTGATGCTTTAGTTAATACATATATTATAGTAAGTTAGTTTGTCATTGGTGCTTTAGTTAATTCATAGATTATAGTGATGTTGTAATACGTATACAAACATACTTGTTCCAACATCACTTTTTTTTTTTGGGTGATACGGAACATATGGGAGAGCCCTTTTTTTCGGCTATTCAAAGGTGATAGAGCTTCTCTATTGCGGTGAAGTCATCAGTGGGACTGGTTTACGTGCTGGCATGGTTGTTGGAACATTTCATGGCCATCCTTTTCACTTAAGGTATCGTTTGTCTGATTACATGCATGTTGCTTAGATTAGATGATATATATATGAGGTTTCAAAAGGTATTGATATCTGCCTTACCTTTTTATAGTGGCTTTTGCTTTCTTTTTTGACACCGCACTCACTCAAGAAGGTACTGGAGCTGCTTTGGTTGCTTTGTGAAACTAAGGTTTTGCTCCCTGAAGAAGAAGAAGGAGATCTGCTTGAAAGGGCTGCAAGAAAGCCTTGGGACATTTTTCCCACTGGTCAGGTAATTAGGAAGCCTTATCCACTGTTCAAGAAAATGTTAATTGTGCCTAATTGCCTACGATGCCTAACTACACTACTCACTACATATGGGTTCTTTTTTAAATAAAGATGGTCCATTTCTGTTATTGATGGGTGTAATAATTTGGCTGGCAATGGCATTGTTGCAGACATATGATGAAGTGAAAGGTTGCAAGGCTAAGTAAGGTGGAACCAAGATCTCTGCTATGGTGAGATGATCATAAAAGAGGGAAAAAAAAACATTTACATTAAGATTAGACAAATAGTAAATAGATAGATTTGCACTTTTGGCCCCACCTGCGCTAACTATTTGCAAGGCTTTTCTGTTTTTGTAGTTATGGAGAGTAGAGACCAGAGGTGAGTGATGATATGTTACAAATAAATAAATAAGTTAAACCTTCCTGCCATTCTAATATTTACGAGCATTTTGAGCTGCTGAACTCAAATGTGTGGCAATTAAACACTGCTTTGCAACGGGTGGGCAGTCAAAGATGTTGCAATTTGTGGGGTATTCCCTACTACCTAATCTCCGTGTTTCGAAAACTTGAGTAATATTTGGAATGTGAAAATGAACTTAGAGATGCCTTCCAATGATAGGATGATGCAAGTTATCAGGATGCTCAAGAATGTGTTGATACATTTGCTATGGTATGCAACCCCAATGTTGACCATCTATTTGGGCTTGTTTTGTGTTTATTTTACTCACATTTATCCTCTATTCACTATTTAGCTTCTTAATTTGAGGCCTGAGGAAGTGTTGATCGAATCCACGGGGCAATCGATCGAAGAATGAAGAAGGTAGGGATGGAAGGTCTACATAGTTCTTTGATTTTATACTTTGTTATGCTGGCCTTGTTGATGCCATGTGCTATGCTTGCGCAGCAAATTCTCAATTGGTGATCACGTATGCAGGAAGCACTTCTGATTTCGCTGCCAAGACTGGCCAATAATCTCTCATCGTGTGTTGAAGGGTAACTTAAATTCAATTAGCATCCATTTTGAAACTTATCATATTTGGCATAACTTTTTTCTGTGAAAGATCAATAGTCTGCTTAACAAGTCCTATTCCTGTTGAAGCATTTTCTGATCTTATTGTGGATTTGCAGGGCAGGTTCTGCAACAGTGGCAATCACAATGGCTGTTGAGTTGCAGGTATTGAAGAACTTGTTTATTTTTTAATTGATTTGTGTGCCATCATATGTAATATCGCCTGTCATATCTTGAATTCTCGATTATTTACATGGTAATTTTGTGTAATTCATATACTTGCTATGCAAAATAATTATGCTTTGTTGACGAAGTCATATTACGTAGCCTGCTAAATTTATTTTCTTGGTCAACAAGGCACCTATTATTTTTTGTTTTTGTCCTCTTTTGCTTTCATACAATTGTCTTCTTCTTCTTTTTTTTCTAAAACAAAATTTTCTTTTGTTGTATGTCATCTCGTCGAAAAATCTTCCTTAAAGCCTGCTTTCAGAAAAAAATAGAAATCTGTTGATTTAAAGCTTGCTGTGTCAATTACTTTCCTTCTTTCTTCTTCTTCTTTTTTTTGTTTTTTTAAACCCCTAGATACGTGTCATCTGAAAAATGACCCCTCCTTCTACAGCTTCCTGATGTAGAGATTTCAATGACAAATTGCTTATCTCTGGTTAGTTTCATACCTTTTTGACTTCACAACTTTTAGATCGCCTCTAATGTTCCAATTCTTTTTATTGATGTACTGCAGATTTGGGATGGTGTCATGGTATGGAACCCAAATGCTTGTTTAACGGGTTCAGACAGTAACTACTATCCCTTCAGGTCAGATGATTGAAGAATAAGTTCAGAGTGTTGGGTGTTTCCATTGCTTTATAATGAATGATTTTTATTTAAAAGTTATACTTGTAGTATGTTATGTCAAGTTTTTATTGAAATGCATATTTTCCACTTCTATCAGTTTAGGTTATCAATGTTGACAACTGTACAATTAATAGGGTATCGGGATGCCAAAGCTGATTGAAAGACAATTAAAATGCTTGCTGGATTATCTATGGTGCATGATCTGTTTTGTTGTCATAAAAGCAAAAGTTAGCAATGTTTTACAATAGTTGTGTTGGGTGGTAGGATGGTATCGATCTCAAAGTTGCTTAACAAGGTTCATCTTTGTAAATGTATGAATCCATTTCAAAATAGTTTGAGTTTTACTTGTGAAATTCTTGAAGTCAATAAAATATTGTAATATAAATCTTAATTTTTTTCTTATATTACGTCAAAATAAGGGACTCTGTTTTGGATTTTTTGGTGTGGAGCCTGACATCTATGTTTTTGCAGTCAGAGAATAGTTTCAGGACAAGGATTATATATTCGACTTTGCCATAACTAAAGACACCATGTTCCCTGTCACCGATTGAGATGCATTCTATTCTTGTTTCTCAGGTTTTGATGGTTGCACATATAACAATATCTTCAGAAGATATTTGAAATATTTTTGGGACAGTTTCGGCAGCTTTCTGGTCTAAAATCATAGTATCTATGTTGGTGCACTGGGCACATGCAACTCTGAGCAAGTGAAAAGAGGCTTTATAAAAAATATTCTTCTTGTACTAATTTTTTCTTAGAGATATTCTGTAATTTAAATTTTTTTTAAGACCACATCAATCTTAGTTGCCCTTTTGGTATGCAAGATTCACACCCTTTTTGCCATGTTCTATAGTCTTAGTAGAATATGGAAAATGAGATTTTTGCTTTAATATTTTTTTCATGGTTCCTAGCTATTTAACTTGCAATCTCATGGGTGCTTTTTGTAGACTGTGTATAGCTTTAGGGCCTTTTTTTGTTGGTTTTGAATTGTGACTCCCTTCTTTAAAAGATTCAGCACTCTCTAGTTTATGATGTTTGTTTCAAGCAGGTAAAAGTTTCACTTGAATTAGCAAAATCAGCCCGAAGCAATTATTCTCTTGCAATTTATGATGCTTCAGCTGTTATGTTCCAGCATCACACGCCATTTTACATGTCTAAACTTTTTTGTGGCTTCAAAGAATGATTTGCTATGTATATTCTCTTTAAGGAAGTCAACCCTAACTATTGGTTACTCTCTTTTTGTCAATGTCCTCAAGGCAAGCAAGATCCCTGGTAGAGGATGTCCTTTTCCATCCATATATTATGTCTGTCAGCTACTATTCATTTGAGCATTGTTTTGCAGTCTACCCAGTAAGTCTTACGAGGATGTTAAATTAATATAAGTTTCTTTGGCAGTGAAGATATACCTATTGATAATGTTTCAGGCGAATTACCAAAAAGCAACGTCGTAGGTTGGAACGACGTAAAAGACACACAGCAGTCTGCTGAGGTATGGCAATACTGTCCACTAGCAAACAGGCTGGAGGTTGGAAAATATATTGGTTATTAATCAATGGTGTTTATATTGCTAGCCAATAATTAAGGGATCTGTTTTCTTAGACCTCAGACACATTATATATGTGGGAGGAGTTCCAGGCAAAATTCGATACAAAGTTAGCAAACAATATGGGAAATTACATTCATTGGGTCCTGAGTTTCATTGCCAACAGTTCAGATTAGTAGGCTTCTTTTGCTGGCAGTTCAACACTGTTGGTCGAATTTGAGTCCAACACCACCAACTCACGACGTTCATTGGGTCAACGGAAGCAAGACATGAAAATTGAGATAAGAAAGGTACTCCTTTTTGTATTCAGTAGTTACTATTTACCTTTAAAAAAAAAACTACTGGTATTCACCTCCTCTGTGCTACGTGTAATGCGGTGTAGATCGAAAGGCTAAAGGAGAAGTTTAGACTAATACCTGATGAGGTTTTTTTTGCATCTAGTGAAGACGAATATTGGCAGCTGTTGTTGACAAATTTTTTCGACTTCTTCTTTTTCTCGTTCTATATATTCTGCACATCAACTCTGCAGAAGACGTTTTTACGCAGCTCTTCTTAACTGTAAAAAGCAGGCAGCTTTGCCTCCTCAACATTAGCTTCAGCATGTTTTTGGAATCTTTCTTCTTTGTTTGTTTTTCCTCTTTTCGCACATATATTAACAGGGTAGTGGGTCCACGAGTCAGTGCATCTTTTATTATTATTAATTTTTTGGGTACTGTAATTTTTCTTTTTTTTTTTTTTTTTTTGGTTGGCAGGGAACCCATCATAGTTGACGATGAACGCTTAACACGAGGATGCATTTGGTACTTGTTTTTTTTTTTTTTAATGTAAGACTTTAATATTTAAAAATTATATTTAATTTTAGTTAATTCGATTTGAATATCTGTCAGTTTTTTTACAAGAACGTCTCTTTCTATGTTTTTTTTTTATATACAAGACTTAAAACTGAGACTTTATTAAAAAAAAATTAAATTTTTTATCACTCAAACCATCAGTCAGTCATTAGTAAATAATTGGTAATCTTGGTTATACACTTATACTCGTAAAATTCAATAGCATGCTTTAGATTAGCCCATCGAAGGCAGCAAGTAGCACAGATGAAGTATCAATAAGTAAACCACAAATTAGAATCGAGAATTAGTACTCCTTGTGTTACTTATGGAGGTTCATAAGTCACTCTCTTCTAAGAACTTTGCTGGTAATAACGAACACCTTGATTTTCAGAAATTAATGTCAAAGTTCATACAGCACCGTTTGTATTCTAAAATTAATAATCGAAGTATGAAAAGGCGATATTTTAGTCATAAAAACTAAAACAAATGCACACCAATGATCCCTATCCTATGTCGCTACTTACTGAATGAAATGCTATTACGAGAGTTTGTATTGATTAGTGATTGAAATGCCAATATTAGTTTAGCAAAAATAGAATTTGTGCAATAAATTGACAGATTTTTATTGAAAAAAAAAAAGACAGAATTTTGGTCATAGTTTGAGGCTTTGATCCTAATATGAACAAGCGGGAGGCGCGCTACAAGTCTACGATCGTGCCGTAATATTAGCTCATTTGTCTTTTTTCCTAAACGAAATCCCAATTAAAATCAGAAGTCTAATTAACTGTAAAATCCTAATTAAAAACAATAGCCTTGAGCTGCTGTCCGGTCGC
Organism: Carallia pectinifolia; assembly: GCA_037832335.1. NCBI lineage: Eukaryota > Viridiplantae > Streptophyta > Magnoliopsida > Malpighiales > Rhizophoraceae > Carallia > Carallia pectinifolia. The sequence goes on from CM075453.1 coordinate 1,390,634, forward strand.
CGCCTGTCCCTCCGTTTCTCGCCGTTCTCGGTTGCCTGTGTTGTCGACATGTGTGTGGTGGAGATTCAGGGTTCAGTTTCTGGTGTGTTTGGGCCTTTAGCCTCTGACCCATGTTCCAACGAGCTGGCTTCTTAATTGGGTCTCGAGCCCGGGCCTAGTTTCAGTCCCGGCCTTTTTTATTAGCTGTAGGGTCAAGATCTTATTAGCTGGTGGACTAGGCTTGCATGTTATGGTAGTTCGGTTCTGTTTGCCTGTAAGAGTGGGCTGTGTGTTTTTCAGCCAACCCGATGTGTTTGGATTGATGAAAAATGAATAGAAAATTCTTAATAAAAAAAATTATTATTATTATTATATTATTTTTTTATAATTTTTTTCTTACAACTTTCTCGTTAATCCAAACAGTTAATTTTTACTTTTTCTCTTATAAATTACTTTTTTTTTTCACAACTTTCTATCAATTCAAAGAATTTTATTTTTTCATAATTTTCTTTCTCACAATTTTCTAACAATCCAAACACAACATTAGTGTACATGTAGCTGTTTTATAAACGAACCTCTTGCTTCTGATGAAAAAAAAAAAAAAAAGGGATCCTGATTATCGGGGGATTCCCAATTGATTGCGGAATTCCAATTGAACGCGGCATTCTAATCAACTGCAGAATCCAAATTCAATGCAGAATTCCAATTAAATGCAAAATCCTAAATAATTGGCCTTTTTCTTTGGGTTAATTCTCTTAAAAATAGATGAATTTTTTTAATTTTGATTTTATAATTTTTTTTAAATATATTACCAATTATTTGTTTGGACCTAAATCTATTAGGCTGTCATAATATAGTAACGAATTTACTAATCTAGCATGACATATACTGTTACATGAACATGGCATATGTAAAAAAATATTAATTTTTAAATGAAATTGACAAAAAAATATTCAAGACAAGAAACGACAAAAAAATTCGTAACAAGAAAAAAAGTAGCAACACCGTTTGAGTCTCGAGTTTCGACCCATTCTATCTCTAAGGTCTCCAATCGGACCAATCCTAACGCGAGCATAAAAGTGAAAATGGAACCCCACAAATGCTTCTCTTCTCGACCATGCCCGGTTCCATCTCGCAGCCATTACCGGCAACTCTCCGGTGATCTTCCAGCATGTGTGTGTTTGTCGGAGATCTAATTGCGCCATGGACACCAAACTGGGAAAATCCCGTCCCATGCAGAAGACTGAGAAGAGCTAAGAAGATAAGTCACAAAAGCAACAGCGCATCCGGAGAAGAAGAAGAAGAAGAAGAAGAAGCAGGGGAGGACTGAAGAAGGAAAGCTCGCGGTTTAGTCAAAGGTGTTCGAGAAGGTCTCTAAGCTTGATGGCTTCGTCAAAGGTTTGGACAAGTCGACGATAAAGATGACGAAATCCTAATTGACAGGAGATTCCCAATTGATTGCGGAATTCTAATTGGACGTGGAATACCCAGTTGAATGCAGAATTCTCATGGTTTGGACAAGGTCTCTAAGCTTGGTTTAGTCAATGGAGGCCCCGCGTTTTTATGGTTTTTGTCCTCAAAATTCTTTTTTTTCTCTTAATTTCCTCTTAAAACTATATATATATTTTTATATATAGCATGTTCATGTGGCAGTGTGTGCCATGTAAAATTGCCACGTCCACATATTAATAAAGAAAAAAAGTTTGGTATTCATATGTTTGGTAGTTATATATAGTATAGATATTTTGACAATTTTATTTATTTTTATAATAAAATTGATAAAATATGATATAAAAAATTAACACGTAATTTTTTTGTCACAAAAATAATAAATATTGTTGTAAAAATAATCAAATTCGTCACAAAAAATATTATATATATATATATTATCTGTGTATAAAGGTATGTGTAATGAGGTAATTAACAAAAGGAAAAAGTTTGGTATCCCTACCTTGGTATACATACTTGGTATACCTATTGTAACGAGCTTATCTATTTTTGTGACAAGATCGATAAAATATGATACAAAAAATTAACACGTTATTTTTTGTTGCAAAAACAATAAGCACAGTTGCAGAAACAATCAAGTTCGTCACAAAAAGTACACTTTGTATGTGTATCATCTGGCTACCAACGTATGTATACCAATTCAAGCTCTTAACAAAATTTGTTACTATATTATTATGGCGTAATAGATCTAAAAGTAAATTAATAATTTGTGATATATTTAAAAGGATAAGAAATTCATGATAGAATTAAAATAAAATAAAAAAATTCATATATTTTTAAGGAATTTACCTTTTTTCTTTTATTTTATTGTTTGTATTTTTAATAGACCGACTCAACTACTACTCAGTTGATATAACCGCTAAATTCCTTCAATCAATTTATGTGCGCGTCCCTTTTATTTTGGATGAAACAGACAATCCTATCGTTCACTTATTTTACGTGATGAAATTTCAATTTACAATCTAAAACTCTCCGTAAAGATTCCAATAATTTTTCTAGTGTAAGATGATTAGATGACCAAAACAACATCAATTTTTCTAACCAAAAACCCTAAAGAGTCACGGGAACTAGAGTGCCACGTATTTCAGAAGGTTTGCAATCTTAATTGCATTGGCCTAATTCAATGGGCTGATTTGAAGTATTGTAAAATTGGATTGTAGAATCATAAAATTCTACTTAAAATACATATATATATATATATATATATATATATATATTGTAAAATATGTATAATTGGTAATATAATTTTATTCACTTATAATACATTAATTTAAAAATTACAAGAATGAAAATATAATTTTTTTCCTAAATTTTGATTGATAACAAATTAAAAGTGAGTATAATGAATTTTTAAACTTTCAATTAAATTAAGTTATTTTTAATATTATATTTCATTGTACTATAATTAAATGATATTTTATATTTATATTTTCATATTTGTTGGCAAATACTCTTCTAAGTATTTTATTGTGGGATGTTTTCGGTATAATTTTTTTAATTATATTTTCTAATTATTAAGTATGGTTGACATAACAAAATTATAATTAATTCAATAATTTTTATGAGACTAAATGATTATAAATGACATATTTACTAATTAATTAATTCTTAAAACTGTTTTTCAAAAATGAGAAAAAATTATATATTTACTATCCTACCCTGATTCTACAAACAATACTATATGATTTTATACAATCTTACGATCTAGATCGTGATCCTACCCAATCCTACTTAAAAATGATTTTTTATGCAATTTAAATCATTAGAAGAATATACAACCGTAGAATCGTATAATTTTATGATTCAGATAGTAATTTTAAAAACTATGATAGGCCAATGTCTACATATTTCAAATTTTGGATATACGCACATAGATTTACGCACGGTCAGCCTGTTTGTTATATATATATATATATATATATATATTTTTTTTTTTTTTTTTTTTTTTTTTTGACATACTGTTTTTTTTATTATAACATACAAGGTTGATATAAAATACATGATCTCGATTCTGCATTCTTTTCTTTATTCTTTATGTATGCTTTTCTTCTCAGCAACAAGTATCCGCATTTAACCCCATGTCTGGAATGCTGCAGCCACACAAGAAAAACATTTCACTTTAGATTGATCAAAAACTAAAATCCGGATTCACAGAAAAAGAAAAAAAATTGATTGATTAACCTTTGGTAGAAAGGGTCCAATTGTCATCAGCACCAACGTGCCAAGAAAAGTAGCCAAGCAATCCTTTCCCTTTAGCATATGAAACCTTGGTGGAGATACTCTGAGTATCATCATATCCAATCCATGTTGTCTCATTATAGCAATAATCAGTAACAATAGTGGAATTGAACACTTTTTTTGCCTTTTTCTGGGTTATGAACTGGTTGATCTGCTTATAACCAATTGATCCGTCCCCTGATAGACCAGCTCCATCAGCCGGTGCAAAAAGGCCATGGTTATTTGCATTCTTGAGACGCCAAGACCAGCCATAGAAGGGAAATCCAAGCACCATCTTCTTAGCAGAAAAGCCTGACCTGATCCAAGATTGGACCCCATTATCCCCACTTTCTTGGTTGCCAGGATTGTACAATGCAGATGGCGGTCCAGTGCTAGATGGAGACGAGCCAGGGCCATAAAAGTCATAAGCCATTATATTGATCCAATCCAAGCTGTTGGACAATTGTTGAATTGGGTATGGCACGTCCGGCGAGTAATAATAAGACAAGTATAGAACTGCTGCGGATAAAAGCAATGGTGACTTGCCGGAGCTCTTCGCCTCGGCGGCTACGGCGGCTCGCCACTCCGTAAGGAGCGCACCAAAGTTTGACATTTGAGTTGAATTAGAAGGATACTCCCAGTCAATATCAAGGCCATGGAAATTGTTACTTCTAGCAAGAGATATCGACGAGTCGATGAATGCCTTGCGGGTACTGGATCGGCTAGCCAATGCAGCAAAAGTGTTGGCGTCGGCGCCTCCTCCACCGATTGACAAAAGGGTTTTCACCGAAGGGTTCTTGTTTTGGACAGTTTGAGTGAAAGTTGAGAACTGGGCTTGGTTTGAGGATGAGATGGTAACTTTGTATGTTTGAGGATCAACATCAGCAAATGCACAGTAAAGGTGAGTGAAAAGGGTGGAGTTTATGTCAGAAACTGCAAATCCGCTGCCAGGAAACCAATAGCTGCCTTTGACGACCGTTTGGCCTGCGGCGAAATGGAGATGAAGTGAAACAAGGAGGGTGGAAAAGAAAAGCAGAGGGAGGATTTTGGTTGCCATTGCAGATTTGAGAAAAACTTGCTAGCTTAGAAATGCTCCTTGGGAGTTATGTTTGTGTAGTGCGTGTGTATATATATCCGTAGCGTGTGTGGAATATGGGTCATAATTAATAAGTTTCAAGTGAAATTATAATTAATTTGTGCCTAATTTCAAAAAAAAATTAAGTGTTTTTTCAGGTATTTAAGCTGACTTTTAGCAAATTTGAATCTCAAAATTCAAATTATTTAATAGTATTCTATAAAACAAACATTTTATAACAAATAGAAATGAGAGTTACACTAAAATGGATGACCGTGAAAATCTAAGTACGAAATGGACTTTTTGTCATAAAAAAAACGAAACAAAGTCATCACATTAGCCACAATTCAACAGAATTTTCAGCTTATTTTTAGTCTTAGAGCACTGTTATATAGTCATATACAATTTTTATCATACGATTTTTGACAGAATTTTAGTCTTAATCAAGGTTGTCAGAACCGGACCGGTCATCGAACCAGAAATATTAGTGAGTCAAGGTTCAACCGGTTGAACCGGTCGAACCGGTATTTAATAATATATATGTGTATAAAAGTAATTATAAAAATAATATTTATAAATAGTGATTAAATATTAATTTTTCTAATTTTAAGGATGAAATTGAAATTTTTAATAGATTTAGAACTAAATTGAATTTTTAAATTAAAGTTAATGCTTAAATTATAATTTAAATAACATTTGGGGTCAAATTGTAATTTATGAAATTTTTAATTTTATTGGACCTGTCCAACCGGTCCGGTTTTCATTGGTTTTTACCGATTTCGACCGGTTCTTGACCGATTTTTTTCGGTTTTGACCGGTCCGAGTCATCCTTCGAAATTTACCAAAATCGGCCCGGACCAACGGCCGGTCTCCGGTTCAACCGGTCCGACCGACCGGTCCGGTCCGGTTCTGACAACAGTGGTCTTAACGGATATTTTTGGAATGAAGTTTGGCTTTTTTGACTTCTGGCATAGAAGGCACTCCGTCCAGCTCAAACATCATCGTTCTGCCAACCAAAAATAATGGCCAAGTTCAGAAGAAACTTCTTTTAGCATAGAGAGGTCCATGGACGGTGGGCAGCTAATGAGTAATGACGAGGAAAGTCTGGTTAACTTCACAATCAGGCAGCTTGGGGAATTAGGATACGGAAATGTTAGGTACCTAAGTATAGATACATTGAATATATCGAATTTAATAAAAAATAATAAATTTTTTTAGTAAATTTTATATATAATATATATTTTATATTCTAAAATAATATATATTTAAATTTTAATTTTAATTTTATAAAAAAATTAATATAATATTACTCTATATCCAACTCAGTACACCAAATTCGGTGTAGCTAGCCAGGTCCATTAGAATATGCTTAAAAGATGCATTTTGGATAAAGATACCAAATTACCAATTGATGTAGTGTTCCTCCCTCATTCTCTTTATATAGTGGCTTTATCATCTCTTTTATTAGCAAAAAACTTTTAGACCAAAAAAAGAAACTATGAGACATGGCGGGATAGATGGGATAGATGCCAAGACGGGACCTATTGGCCTCTCATTTAAAAGTGATTTTTTATTTTCTTAAAAAAGTGTTAAAAAAAAAAAAAAAAAACCATGAACGGCCCCGTGTCTTTTTGGTCCAATTTGCCGCGTCTACGTAACAGGGCCTGAATGAAATGTAGGCTGGCTGTAGTTCAATCAGTGCGGCAAAAGCTGCTAAACAAAACTTCAACACAGATACCAAAAGACGCTGCTAATCATTTAATTTTAAAGTAGATTAAATTTCTAGTTTGATAATACTCCAAAAGGGTAAAAAAGAAAAAGATCAACATACAAGAATATTATAAATTTCATTTAAAATAATAAATTTAATACTATTTGAATTGATAGCCTGATAGTAATTAGATAGTCTTTCCTTACTTACGATTAAGGTTCAAGTATTAGCAATTATATTTAAAGGTAATGTTATTCTTTGACTGTTAGTTGAATTGTGCCAGTGTGAACTGATTCTAAACTCTACAATTGTTGTTGTCGATCTGAGGGAAGCCCACTTGCATACAACAGTATTCAGATAGTAGGTCCCTTCTTATGAGTTGAGTTATATAAAACACACACACGAAATTACTCTAGGCTCGATTCATAGATCCGATGACCTAAATACTTGCGAATGAATTTTTTTGTTGGTTCAAAAAAAAATCTAATACACAATAATTTTATATAAATAAAATCTGTCAATTTTAATAACAGATTTATAGAAATACATATATGTCGATAACATGATAATCATATAAATTAGTGCAACATTATCAAAACAGATAAATTTTATTTAAAAAAATTTATATTGTATTAGATTTGTTATTTTATCTAAAGTTGGTGTTAAATTTATTATTTTTTAAAATTAACGATAAATTTGTTAATTTAAGTAAAATTGATAATACTTTTTGTATATTAACCCTTAAAAAAAAAAAAAAACAGAATTTTGGTCATAGTTTGAGGGCTTTGAGCCTAACATGGGCAGGCGGGTAGCGGGCTACAAATTTATGATTTGTGGCATTAAATTAGGTAACGAAATCCAATTAAGATCGGAAGCCTAATCAAATGTGGAATCTTAATTAATAGTGGAGTTCTAATTGAACGTAGAATTCCAATCAAATGAGGAATTCTAATTAATTGTGGAATTCTAATTGGATGCGGAATACTCAATCAGATGGGAAATTTTATTTAACTATGGAACCTTAATTGAAAGCGGAATCCTAAATAAAATGAGAAATCTTAAAGAATTTGCATTTTTTTAGTTGGAATTTTTGTTTTAAATAAAAACGGACTCAACTATAACGGCTAAATTCTCCAATTTCCCCCAATTTTCCAGTTGCCTCTCTCCTTCTCTCTCCAAGGCCTCCCCGGCCTTTCGCCCAAAGCCCAAGTGCTGCTGCCGGAATTTCTTTCTTCCTTTGCTGCTATTTCTTCAGGTCAGAGATTGCTTGTGTTTATATTTCCCGTAAATCTGGTTCCTTTGGTTGAAAGAATCTTTGAATGTGCGAGTGGCCCTTAGATGCAAGCATCAAGATCGGCAAAATAGCGATTCTTGACTTGACTCCTCCTGTGCTTGCATTCATTCTTTTCTTCTGTTTGCTCTTTTTTTTTGTTTTTTTTTTTTTTTTTTTGGTTCTTTATCGTTTTCTTCTCTTCTTTTTGCTGTCTAATGATAGTTCTTTATCTGATTCTTTTTTTGGGCTATTGATCAGACGAGGACGACCCAGCGGCAAAAGTGGTTCAGGTCTACTTTCTTGTTCTTTTTCTCAAATACCCGTTTTTGCTTGATGGGGTTTTCTTATTTGTTTTGAATTCGTTTGTTGTGCTTTTAATCTTTAAGTTTAAACATGGCCATAGCGAATTGGTTCAGTAAAAGTCGGTTCTTGCATTACAGATGGTGGGCATGGCTATCGACAGCTTCTTAGTTGTGGCCTTCTATACATTCCTTGGGCTTTTCCTTGGAAACAGGAATGCAGAAATCACGGTCATATCCATCTTTACCTTTGTGGTGATGTATCAAAACTAGCATAAACTAGCATACCTTAGATCAAATGTGATTTTGAGTATCTATGAATTAATCTTTAATTTCAAAAAATGCAGCTTTTTTTTTAAGCGACAGAGACATTGCATTGATGTATTTGATAACATGCTTGAAAATGCAGGGATTGTTACATGAGTTGGTTAAATTTTACTTTAATAAGCGGCAGTATGTAATTATTTAACTTAAATTATGAGTTCCGCATTAACTACCCAATTCAGTTTTCTGCAGGGGAATATGGTTCCTAGTTGATCCATATTCAAGTGAAAGATATAAAACATGAAGTTGCCACTTCCAGCATACTTCCTATTGGAGCACAAGTGCTGTATGTCTTCTAATAAGTGAGCTCATTGTCATCTAGGGAGAGTTCTTTATTGATTTTTTTTCCCCATAATGGGAAGGACATCTCTAAACTAATCTAATCTTGGTGGCACACTAGGATGTTCTGGGTCTGGAAGATACAAAACGTGCGCAATCATCGGAAGGTATTTCATTAGCGGAAAATAGTGGCCGAGATGTTGGGCCGTGAAGATAATTTGCAGCAGCATGAACTTTTTGAATTCCGGTTTCTGGATTTAGCCTTAAAATCTAATATTCTAATCTATTTAAGAAGATACGGAGTACATATGGCAGCATGATTGGTTGATAGTCTGCCAATTTTATAATTTCTAGTTTTCCCTGAGTTGCTTTTACGTTACAGTTGATCTTTCCTTTTTTGATGTTAGTTTCGAGAGAAAAGAATCCGAGATTGCAGACTTGCATATACTTGCATGTAAAGAAAATGACAAGTCATGAATGCTGGCGAGGAGACTCCATTGTAGTTCATACTACCTGATACAGAATTGAAGATTATGTACAATTCGATGAAGCGAAGGTGTCAAGGTGTCCTGCCGGAGGAACTCTCTTCGTCAATTATTAGCTTTCGTTTTCTCCAATTACGTACCCCGGTCCGTGGGAGGGACTTGGTGTATGCGGGCAATTGAGACTTTTGTCTTCCAAATTGCAAGGAATTTTCAAACCAGACTTTACTCATGAGTAATGACAAGTGACCTTGACAAAAAAAATAATGACGAGTGACCTTGACAACCTCGCACACTTCTCAGTTTACGTTTTATTTATTTATTTTCTCTCATTGGAAATCATTAGGAGTAGCCTTCTCATTTTCATTTTTTTACTTAAAAAAATATATAACAAATGTATTGATTACCGTATTTATAATCAAAATTAAAAGTTATCCGTTACTATTTTCATTTAAACAACTCTTATGAGAAGGACTACTACAATAACATTATTGGGCCCAGCAGGCCTCTCCTACATTGGAATATAGTATTAACGAGTTTGAAACACATAACGTGCAATTCACAGATTTTCAATCCTGTTATTGGTATTATAATTGGAAATATTAAAAATAGTGATTTAAGTTGTGAACCACTTATATGTTTGAATAATATTAAATTTTTTTTTATCTATTAAAAAGTTAACTGAAGTGTAAATTATAAAATAAGAAATATTTTTTAATTTTCATAAATCTCATCTATCGGAATCTAAAATTTTGAAAACAAAAATCTAATTTTATAACCACAAGAATGTCTCTTAGTTTAATTTTCGAGCGACATGCCTTAGTTTAAAAAGCAATGTAAATTTAAGTTCAAGAACGGAAGGTGGTGCCCTCAAGCCACCCAATGAAACCACTTTTTCTTTTTTCAAAAGAACTACAGCGCAGTAGTAGAAGAAGGATGGGTGAAAGCGATGTCTGGAGTTCGGGAGGCCAACCGGTTGAAAAAAGCTCAATTCTTACGCCTTGATTGTATGAATCGGCCGAAGCAAGCTGCTTCAGACCATGGCCTCTCTAATAATTAGTAACCGAGTTGGCACACAAAAGATGGTGCATTAATCATACAGGAGGCTAAGCGCCTAGAGAACAAAAAAAAAAAAAAAAAAAAAGATGCATTAATTCTTAATAAAATTTTTTAGTAAGTATAATTTATATATAATTTTACTTTACATAAATTATTTTTATTATTTCTTTTATTTTAAATAAATTTTTATTTATGATATAAGATTATAAGTGAATATCTACATAAAAAAAAGTCAAATTAAAAATTCTTTTAAAGTCATTCCTCACTTATAAGGGTGTTCGCAGATCGAATTGGGTGAATTTGAAGATATATCTGCATCTAATTCGTTGATAACGGATTGAACGATTCTCCATCCGCACCTAATCTGCCGTACAATCCAATCCAATCTAATCTATCAGTGGCTGACTGGATTAAATAGATTTTGACAAGTTGTATGTAATAAAAAAAAATTATAATTTTTTTCAATTAATAGTCCTCATCAATCATCAAATTTATAAATATTTCAATAAAATAATATGTTCACGTCATTAATCGGGATCATAAGTCATTAGTTACAACAATAATTTAGAAGCAACGTTTATTTTTAAATTTATATATATATATATAAGCGGATTGAATTAGATTGAGTGGATTGAACTTTTAATCCACATTAAAATTTTTTTTTGGCGGATTTTAAAATTTTACAACCGCAATCAGTCTACACCTTTACAGTTTTTACGAGTGAAAATTCGTACAAGTTAAATTAATCAGATTAAATCAGATTAATCAGTTTTTAAACAACCCTACTCACTGACTTCCTTTAGTTAGTTAATAAATGCCCTCAGCCTTTTTTTTTTTTTTTTTTTTTGGTTTGGGTAAGATCAGCTCTCTGTTTTTTGTGTTTTTTGTTTGGGTCAGATCAGCTCTCTTATTTTTCAAGGCTAACTTAAACTTAATTATCAAATTTACAGTGGGCTGGATTTAGGGGAAAAAAAGAAAAACAAAGGAAAAAAGAAGCCAAATTGGGCTTACTGGCCCGGGCCAGATGAAGTGTCTGACCTGTGAAGAGGCCTATTCGTTAATATATAGCATTTTTTTTTTTTTGGGGGGAATTGTTGATGACGGGAAGATTTAGTCAAAAACTATCCAAAATACTTTAATTTAACAAATATTTAAAAATTAAAATTTAAAGTAACACTAATTATAAAATAAAAAAGAAAGAAAAAGGTTCGGTAACTAGAGAATTTACTTAAATATTGAGAATGATGTAACAATTACGTCATTTTTTGTTAAACATGAATAAAAATAACATGTAACTACTAAAAAATTATCAACATCACATTATTTTAGTAGAATTCTATCTAAATCTTCTAGTTGTATAACAACACTCTAAAAAAAAGTCTACATTTTAAATATAATCTGACCAAATCTTGCCAGGGATTAGAGCCTCTCTTTTTTTTTCCCCTCCAAATCTCATTTTCTCTGCGGAACATTGAGCTGCGAGAGAGATCATAAATATATTGTATTGTAATCTAATCCATTTTTTTTTTAATCAGCTCACTCCAAATCGAGATAAATCTCATTTTCAACAATATTATTATATTTATAATGATTTTTGTACATTATAATTTTTAATTTGGATTTTGCAGTTTCTTTATTATCTAGATGTTCATTCCTACTATTGGATGGAGCAGATCTTTAGAGAAAATGAGATTCTGATTTTATGAGAAATGAAACACTTTAGTAAATTTAATTGTCATATCGTTTTCGATTATATTTGATCACAATTCTAACTCCAATCATAGAAACATTAACCAAACGCCCCCTAACATTTTACAAAAATGTAAGAGACTATTCCAAGGAGTGGAAGTTCATTGGTTCACTGAGATTGAACTAGTATTACATCGATTGAGCAAGCAATCCACTGAGATTCTAATCATTTAAAATTTCTCTTCTAAAAAAAAAAGTTGATTAAATTTCTAGTTTGGTCAATAAAATTGGCAAAATTCTCCCAAAAAAAAAAAAAAGACAGAATTTTGGTCATAATTTGAGGGCTAACAAGGGCAAGCGGGTAGCGCGTTACAAATTTAGGATTTGTGCCGTTAGATTAGCTAACGAAATCCAATTAAAATCGGAAGCCTAATTAAATGTGGAATCCTAATTAACAGCGAAGTTCTAGTTGAATGCAGAATTCCAATCAAATGCGGAATTCTAATTAATTGTAGAATTCTAATTAGATGCGGAATACTGAATTAGACGGAAAATTCTAATTAACTATTAAATGAGACGAAATTTTAAATTAAGGTGCTTACTAATTTTATTTTTTATTTTATTTTTTTACTAATTTTACTAATTAAATGAGAAATCGTAAAGAATTTGCAATTTTTTTTCATTTAAATTTTTGTTTTAAATAGACCGACTCAATTATAACGGCTAAATTCTCCAATTTCCCCAATCCTCCTCTCTGCCTCCTGGCCTTTTACCCAAGCCCAAGTGCTGCAAGCGGCCCTTGGAAGCAAGCATCGAGATCGCCAAAATGACGATTCTTGACTTGGCTACTCCTGTGTTTGCATTCTTTTCTTTCTGTTCGCTTTTCTTTTTTTGGGTTTTTTGTTTTTGGGTAGTTCTTTATCGTTTTCTTCTCTTCTTTTTGCTGTCTAATGATAGTTCTTTGTCTGACTTTTTTTTTTCGGCTAAAACAACGCATCTCTAACCTTACCTAATCTTGGCCGTGGAGACAACAAGGACGATCCAGCGGCAAGATTGGCTCAGATTCCGGGCCGTGAAGGTACATAACATCGAAGAAATAGAGGACGGCGATAGTGTGATTGGTCAATAGTTTTTTTAACTTTTTAAGTTCTTGCGTTGGTTCTACATTATTATTATTATTATTATTATTATTTTGTTTTTTTTTTTTTTTAGAACCGTCCAGTATCCAAATCAATGGACTGACTAATATGGACCGATCTGAACATAATCCGAACATAATTCGGTAAAAGTCTCCTAACAGTTACTTAATACGACTATATTCTTATAAATTCAAACTTGAGACTACTGATTAAGCGATGATGGACTCTTATCATTCGTACCAGCACATGTTGCGATTATTTTGCTTTCTGTTTCAAGAGAAAAGGGTCGGAGGCTATCCTGATTTTAATGGCTTTTCCTTCCTTTCTGACTGCAGACATACATAGCTTTCCACATAAGGAAAACGGACAATTCGTGAGTTCTGGCAAGAACACCCCGTTGAATTGAAGTGTCAGGACCTAGAAGTTGGTGTATCAAGTCCAGTCCAGCTTAAAGGCCCAAGTCCAAGAAATAGTCTACAACATTCTTGTAGTTAGTTCAATTAAAGTCAGTCGGTTAATCTCTACAGAATGGCATATATAAAGCCTGATGTCTATGGACTTAAAGAATCATGGATTTGTAAAGTTTATGCTTATCTCTCTCTTCAAATGAAATTTTGTTTCCCTCTCCCTTCTAATTCTTCTTCTTCTCCTTAATTCTTCTTTTCCCTCTTTTCTGATTCTTCTTTTCTCCCTCTATTCTTCCTTTGGGTCCTAACATTGGTATCAGAGCGGCCATCCCTGGACTGCTTCTTGCGCCAATCTCTCATTCTTTCTTCTTCTTCAACTTCTCAACTTCTTTTACTGTTCTTCTTTGATTCTTCCCAAAAAAAAAGAAAAATGGCTATCATGGAGACGCTGCAGGCTTTGGATATGCTTCCAGATCAATTGGATAGTTTTCGGTCCAAAATGCAGGAATCCTTAAATCAATTCCGAGACAGTTACCGTGCCGACCTCCAAGCTTCATTCAAGCAGATTTTCGAATTGGTCCAACAGCACTATAACTTGGAGCTAGCTAACAATGAAACTGTTGTAGAGTCTCCTTTCACTGCTGCTGATTATGGAATCACACTTGATTTCCATAGTGAAGGATCAAAATCGGTAGCCTCAAGGTATACAGCAGAGGTTCCGACAGTCCATGTAGTTGAGCAATTTCACGATGAAACCCAGTCTTTACAACAGGAAATTTTGGGTATGTTTCCAACTGGTAACGATATATCTACGGAATTGAGCAAAACAAGTGATTGTGGCAAAATTGTGGAATGTGGCAAGGCTGGGCAAACTATGAAACCTTATGTAGCAAGGGACTTGGTAGAAAGTTTTCCCGTTCCTAAAAAATCTTCATATGCTGAGCATGTATCAGGTATGGAACTGAAGTTTTCTGCCAACATTGAGGTGTGTAATGAATGCAATGCGGCTAGAAATGAGAATAACCCACAGTTAATTGCAAAAGAGATATTTGTAAAGTGTGGGAAACATGGGTTCATAGAAGCTATGGGTGATACCCCAAAGGTGTTTGAGGAAATGCGACCAAGAGTTAAGATGAAGAAAAATCTTGCTGCCATTATTACTGTGCAATTCAAACATCGGGCTAGAATTAAGTTTCGCCGGAACCGCTACTATATTGACGGCACTCATGAGGACCACAAGCAGAGGGAAGGCATGTGCAATAACAAGCGCTCAGACAGCGTGCTTAAGGAGCCAAGAGAAGGAGTATTACTCCAGCAACTTTCAACACAAGGCAAGGTTTCTACTGCCATTTTGGGATCCAGTAATGATCTATTACATGCTCTTTTCACAACTCAACTACTGGATGTTATAATTGCCTCTTCTAGTTTGAGTCCTAAATCTTGTTTGGGTGTGAATAGAGCTGTAGAATTCCTTATAGCGAAAGGGAAACCAAATATGGTTGAAGAATGGGCAGTGGTTTTTGAACTCGTTGGGGATCCTAACATGAATTTTGTCATTGATTGCATGAGCAAATTGACTGTGATACCTCCAAGTGATATTCCTCAATTGGATGAACAATCTGATACCTGGAATTATTGGGAATCTCTTTGGCTATTTGGCAGAACTCTTGTGTCCATAGATGTTAAAATTTTGAATCTGGATAAGTGGATTTCTGTTTTTAAGTCTTGTGCTCCCACCGATACTCCACCACCCTTGAAGGATGAGAACTTAGTTTTGCTATCTGAAGTTCAAAGAATAAAAGTGTTGAGTGATGGTGAATTTGGTGTAAAAATTTATATTTATGTGATTGTTGGCTATAATGGGTATAATGCTTCAAGTTGGAGAAGTGTTTTGCTTGTGGCAGAGTTGGTAACTCATTTGATGAATGTCAATGTCACACCTGATGTCAAAGTGGACTTGTTCCACTTGCTACCTACTGCAAGTGAGGGGATAAAGCATATCTGTGTTAATGGTTGGGATTTGAGTTCCCATTTCAGTGTGGGTCCATCAGTTGCAAAAGGGTATCATGATATGAGCAAGAAAGGTACAATGGAAGACATTCCATGTTTGATATCATCTTTTCAGGACTTGATTCAATTGGTAAAAGTTTGTTGTTGGTTTGTCGGAAGTATGGTTATTGTTAGTGTTCAAGATTCTAGGCCAAGAGTCAAAATGAGGCCTATCCTTTCAACCTTAAATCCTGCATTTGCCTCCATTAAATCTGAAGTACTTGGTTGTTTTGGTGCTGTATTTTATGACTCTCATCTTGAACGATTTATTATTGAGGATGGTGATGGTGGGAATACTTGTGTTCACATAATTGTGTCTATTGGCAATGATAAGCTTGCACTTGCGGCTTGTGTTGAAGATGAGAGACTTGGGTTTCTAGAAAAAGATTCAATTGTGTTCTTTGAGGTCCAAGGAATAACAAAATTGGGTGATGGGAAGCCATGGATGAGTGGGATGAGCAAAGGAGCTGTTGGTGGAAATGAGGCAAATAATTTTGATGCTTACTTGCAGCTAGCAATCAAGGTTCTTGCTGTCATTTGTCGTGTCCCGGGAATTGATACGTCCCAAGGCATGGTCTCAAAGAAGTACTATATGAAATGGACAAGGGGACAACATATGGTTCGCTTGACTGACGTTGATGTTGGGGAGCAAGAATTACAGAAAATTCATTGTGCATGTGACTTATCGTTGGAAGCAAAGCTTGCTACCTTCATTCAAATTGTGGGAGTAGAATATACAGCAAAGAAAAGTAGGAAAAAGGTGGTCAAGTTTGTGATCTTATATCATGAGGGGGTTGTTGAGTTGTGGGACTTACATGGCCATTTTGTCTTCACGAAAGATCTATTGCAAAACCAGAAAGCCGAACCACTCAAGGAGAAGGATGTTGTTATTAAGTTTCTAGATGGAGACTTTGGTGTCCTGGAAATGTCAAAATCCATGACATTTCGAAAGCTTAAACGAACTAAGTGCAAAGTTCTAAGTCATTTTGCAATTTGTGTTATGGCTATGTTTAATCTCATAGCTGCAGTGCCTGGAGTTATTGCAGACAAGAGCATGCTTCAGCAATTTCTGCAAATCCTTGAGGACAAGGATTTGGTTGACAGGGAGGAATTATCAGGACCTAGAAGTTGGTGTATCAAGTCCAGTCCAGCTTAAAGGCCCAAGTCCAAGAAATAGTCTACAACATTCTTGTAGTTAGTTCAATTAAAGTCAGTCGGTTAATCTCTACAGAATGGCATATATAAAGCCTGATGTCTATGGACTTAAAGAATCATGGATTTGTAAAGTTTATGCTTATCTCTCTCTTCAAATGAAATTTTGTTTCCCTCTCCCTTCTAATTCTTCTTCTTCTCCTTAATTCTTCTTTTCCCTCTTTTCTGATTCTTCTTTTCTCCCTCTATTCTTCCTTTGGGTCCTAACATGAAGTTGATAGTGTCTCACACAGAATTGAGGAATATGTACAATTTGATGAAGCCATGGTGTCGCGGTATCTGGTTGTATTTCTCAACTTATTAATTTTCTTCATTAATTTCTCTTGGAGTTTATTATGGCATGAAACTGCAGGAAAACAATTAAAATAGAGTTGTAATGGTAGCCTTTTATTACGAAACAGAACTTTGCAGTTTATTAAGACGAACTGACCATGATGATGAGGCGCCATCATGTCTACTTTCTCGTTCTTTTTCTCAAATATCCGATTCTGCTTGATGGGGTTTTCTTCTTTTTTTGAATTCAACTTAAATATTAGAGAAAGTTTACTTTTTTTTTTTTTCCTCTCTTGTACAGTGAATTCGTTTGTTGTGCTTTTAATCTTTAAGTTTAAACATGTCTATAGTAATTTGGTTCAGTAGAAATCAGTTCTTACATTACAGATGGTGGGCAGGGCTATCTACGGCTTCCTAGTTGTGGCCTTCTATACATTCCTTGGGCTTTTCCTTGGGAACAGGATTGCCGAAATCACGGTCATATTTATCTTTACCTTTGTGGTGACGTATCAAAACTAGCATAAACTATTGTACCTTAGATCAAATGTGATTTTGAGTATATGTGAATTAATCTCTAATTTCAAAAAATGCAGCTTTTGTTTTAAGCGACAAAGACACTGCATTGATGTATTTGATAATATGCTTGAAAATGCAGGGATTGTTACATGAGTTGGTTAAATTTTAATTTAATAAGTGGCAGTATGTACTGTCTTTTAATTTATGTTATTAGTTTCACAACAACTACCAAATTCAGTTTTCTGCAGGGGAATATGGTTCCCAGTTGATCCATACTCAAGGGAACGATAGAAAACATGAAGTTGCCACTTGCAGCTTACTTCATACTGGAGCACAAGTGCTGTATGCCTCCTAATAAGTGAGTTCATTGTCATCTAGGGAGTGTTCTTTATTGATTTTTTTTCCCCATAATGGGAAGGACATCTCTAACCCAACCTCCTTTTTTCATGTTAGTTTCAAGAGAAAAGAATTGGAGATTGCAGACTTGCATATACGTACATGTAAAGAAAATGACAAGTCATGAGTGCTGGCGAGAAGACTCCATTGGAGTTCATAATACCTGATGCAGAATTGAAGATTATGTACAATTCAATCAAGTGAAGGTGTCAAGGTGTCCTGGTATATGGTTATATTTCTCAACAAATTGGCTTTCCCTTTTTATTTTTCCTTGGAGCTTATCCTGGCTTGAAACTGCAGGCAAAAACACTTTAAAGAGACTAACTAGATCTTCAACATCAGACACTTGGGAGCTGGATGACATGAAAAGTGAACTTCTTGGCCAGGTAATTTTAGAAGTTTGATTCCCCAATTCATTGATTGGATTTGATAAAATTTCTTTTTTTTTTTTTATTATGTTATGCTGTAGGGAATGATGGTGGGTTGATGCCCAAATTGTGGCTTTCGGTGGGAAAGGCTTGCATACGATATCTGGCGATAGCTTTCATAGTGACATCAATATCCTTCTTGTTGGTGATCTTGGAACAAGCAAGTCTCAGCCTCTTCATTACATGCCCAAGCTATCTCGTTGTGGTATATACACCAGTGGAAGGGGTAGCTCATCAGTTGGCTTGACAGGTATTTGTTTAAGACATACCTTGGATTATATGGGATTTTGAGTATCTATGACTTCATCTTTACTTTCTGAAAGTGCAGCACTTGTTATAAGTGACAGACATTGCACCAATGAATTTGACAAAATTTCTAGAAATGCAGGGATTACATTACATTCGTTGATCAAATTGACCTTTTCACCACTGTGGTACGTAAACTTTAGATTATGAGTAACACATTAACTACCAAATTCAGTTATCTTCATGAATATTTGGTTCCTAGATGATTCCATGTTCAAGTGAATGATAAAGCAATAACTTGCGCTTCTAGCCTACTTATATTAGCCCTACAAGTGCTGCATCCTTCTATTAGGTGAGTTTATTGTTGCTTATTTTTTCAGGTGATATGGCAACAAACTGGTCTCATTGCAAAGGCTGAGATTCTTGCTTTTCATTGTTCTGCAGGAACTATTGACATGGATCTCTTCATGACTGGGTCTTCGGGAAAAGGATGGCAAGGGAGAATCTTGGCATGGCCAGTTGCAATAAAATGATCGGAAGATGCAACTTGGGGGACTGTCAGTGCACTTGATGGGGGTAAAGGGATAGTAGAACATGCTAAACTGCTATATATTTTACGAAACTGAAGCTAAATTTGATTAATTTTTGTCCTGTGGATACTGGGTGAGCTGAAGAAACATACTAGCACTGAAGTTGACATTTTTCCTTATCTTTGCAGGTGGTGGAGCAACAAACTGTTCTCTTCACAAAGGCCGAGATTATTGCTTTCCTTAATACTTTGACTTTATTGCTGGCTTGTGCAAAACCTATCGGTTCACAGTATAATCCTAGGTTGTCTGTGATTTTACATACACCTTCCGCCTACCTTGTTGTCTAGGTAAGAAATGCGATTCCCTAAAGTTTCTGCCCCTAAGTTGTTGGTTGCTTTCCTTGCTGGGCCAGCAGGATCTGTTGCTTTCTCCTTTATGATTACAACCGGAGTTTTGGGAAAAAGATGAAAAAGTAGAATCTTGAAGTGGCCTGTCGCGATAATGATCACTATCATTATGATCTGATGGCGAAGGTGCAACTTGGGGAACCCGTAATGCGCTTGGTGGAGGTAAATGAGCGGCAGGCTCATGCTAAATAGCTCTATATTTAGTCAAACTAATGCGAAATGTGCTTAATTGTTTACCTGTAGGTACCGAATGACATGAAGAAACAGAGGCCTAGCGCTGAACTTAACCTTCAAGATGTAAGAGTATAACTCATATGTCATTCACCCCTCCTTTCTGGTTGCATAATGTTGATGCTCACATACATCTCTCCTACCTTTTTCGACTCATTATATTCAGCTGAGGTTCTGGATTACCATGCATTTTTCTTGTTCCTGAGTTACAAAGGACATCTGTGATTTGGTGATGGACATATCTGCATCTTACAATATCTTCTGGATTTGAGAATGCATTTGATAAAACTGTATTATGGAGGAGTTAATTTATAATTTTATGATGAGGAAACTCTTCTGTTTGCTACCTTTTTGAAGGGAGAGATTGATAGAGAAAAAGCCTGCCTCTGACAGAATCACTGATGCAAACTCTACAAGCAATGCACAAGGTGTCTAAACCTTGTGGAAGGCAAGTTCTACTTTGTTTGCATATTTTGCATGTGAAAGCTTTGCTCTTGTTGTCTAATTTCTAATGTTTGTCCTTTTTTTTTTTTTTTCCAGGTGTTGAGAGTTGCAAAGAATGGCTGCCATATGCTGTCATTTCTAGATATATTTTAGCTGCTTGTCTTTTCATATCTGAGTGCTTGTAGGCATAAAAGTTGAATTGTCTGCCATTCCACATCTGTGTTCAGCATGACATACAATAGAGTTCTTCTTCAGCACTCTTTCTCTGACTGTTATTTGGAGGTACATTCGGATTATGTTCCTAACTGCATGGAGGTTGGTACATCTTTACCTTAAAATCTTCACTTATATAGCGGGTTTTTCACATTATTTTCCTTTCAAAATCCATGTGCAGTTGATGCTGGTATCAGTTTTAAACTGTAGACTATGTTCTATATATAATCATGCTTATTATGGGATGTTAAGGATCAATTTCCAAAGGACTTCAGTTCAGAGGTATATGTCATCATTGATGTATTTTTTGTCGCACATATTTATTTATAGGTACAGGCACTCATTAAAATATTGTTTCTTTTGTACTGCTTTTAAAAAATTATTTTTTTCAAAAGAATTTCATATAGTATTTACAATTTACAGTTATGATAACAATCATTTAGATTTAAATTTTAATTTTGTTAAAATAACTAAAAATAATTTTTTATTACTGAGTACACCAGGTTGCGTACACATAGTCAGGTCCTTTTACATTAACCTTTTAATCCCAGGATGGTGAGTTTCATGGGAGCAAGTTGCTACGTGAGCTTTTTTATTTTATTTTATTTTATTTTTTTCAGTATAATTGCTTCATGAGCTTAAAACAAGCTATTTAACTCTTGTGCATGCCGTGGGACTGGACTGGGCTTTTCATCTAAACAGTGAACTGTGGTCAAGTCTCCGGTAAATAGGATGATATACCCAAGTTATAATGAAATAATTTTTATTTTATTTAATCGTTTTTTTTTTTCCATAATTTATGACAGAGTAAATTTTTTTTTTTATAGTCTGTTAAGAAACATCTTAGAAGTATGAGGTAACTTTCTTTATTTCTGTAAATTTTACACTTTTTTAAAATTGGAATTTGAGTCCTTGACGATAAAGTTTCAAGTTCTGAATTATTAAAGTATTTAGGAGAGATGTGAAGTAACTTTTATCAGTGCACATTGATATATTTTTTTGTTTTTAGATTTTTAGGAGAGGATTAAACTCATACAAAAGAAGAATGGGGAAGGATATTGTAAGAATTGAACTACAAACCACAACCTAAACTAACAAGGTTATACCGAGAGGCTTGAGCTTTAAAAAGTTAAATAAAGAGCAGAATGGAACACAGCTTAACAGACTCCTTTTTTTTTTTTTTTTGATCCGAAGCTTAACAGACTCCTTAATGAACCTAGAAGAAGAAGAGAAGGGAAAAGGAGCCTGGGCTTTCCTCAAAGTGTAATTTTCTTGGGCGTGTGTAGAGGTTGGAGAAACGATCTCCTTGCTTAGTCCTCAATTGGGTCAGGTCCAAATGTGTTTGCATATATGTGTATTAAATGAGAGAGATTCGGTCTACGATGTTCACAAAGTTACTAATAATTTTATTTTATTTTATTTTATTTTATCTTATTTTTATCTTAAAAAATTAAACTCATAAAAAAAATAAAGACCAGTTATAGTGAAATTTAATTTTTAATTATACTTTTAACTAATAAAATTAATAATTATTTTAACTAATTCTAAGGTCTTTAGCGATTTTATTGTGTGTTCACATTCTATCCTTCCATCACTGGCGCCTGGACTCACTTGTCTCTATCAAATTATTGTAAATTAATCCCAATGGTTTTGTGCTGATTCACGAGTCAATCACAGACATTCTTCCAATGCAAATGTATTGTTCACATGAAACATGTCATCGACTTATTGAGGAACTCGTACCAAAACTGCTATTATTTTAATCTCGTAGGCTTTATTACAGTTGGACCATGTTTTTCTCGTCAGTCTTCTTTTTTTTATTTAAATTTAAAGATATTCAATTTCTTTTTTTCTCTTTCGTCTGCCTCAAACAAAAACAAAGCTCTTTTTTTCCTATATTTTTAAATGCACCAACTTCCAAGCATTCAATGAGCTTTTTGACTTGGTCTAACCTTTGAAAGTCTGGCGTCAAAGAAAGTTGAAGAGCCTAATAAAGCATGTTTTGGAGATGTTTAAAAATAGAATATGGGGGCAAAATCAAGGGTCCCTCAGGCTGTAATTAGTTTCCTTTGTCTCCTGTCGGTGTCAGCTATTCAGCTCCATCTGTTTGATTGTCGATTTTATCACTGCATCTCTTTTTTGAGTGGATCACTGCATCTCCGGATGGCAATAGTGACCCTTTATTGAGTTATATTAGACAATAAAATAGGCCGTAGAAATAATTCTTTTTGATTTTATAAATTTTACAAGTCATAATTTTTTTGTGATTGAAATTTAAAATTTTTAAAATAGATATTTAAAATTTTAATTATTAATGTTCTTAAAATAAGAGACCATGTTTTAAGTTAATCATATCTCCGCTGATATCAAACGTTAAACTGTTTTAGTAAGCCACTTTTCCTTTTCAATTATTTGTACGAGGTTGGGTCTCTCAACTTTGAAAAGCCAGAAGTCCCCAACATTCAACATTGGTCCCTCGATCCCAATCCACCACTCACCCAATTGATCAAACCAATCAATATTCATTTTGCTTGTCCACTTCCCATCCATCATATCTCCCATTATGGTAAAACCTTACGGCCATTGCAAATAGGTCCTTCCTTCCGAAGGAGGGTTTTTGCGGACCCTAGCTATTCTTGCTCATTTAATTTCCAGATTCTTGGGTGCTGTCATTCCCACAACATAGTATTGATTCTGATGTGATCTCAGGATATGAAGGCACTTAGATCAGATTAGTGTTGTATTATCCTACCCCAGCAAGAGAAAAGGGAATAAATCTGACTATACCCAAGTAATTTTAACTTAGAAAAAAAAAAGCATTTTAGTTGTATAAGAATAACTTCAAACAAATATTGTTAGATAAAAATACGTTACTACTTATTATTATTTAAGTATAATTGTATAGTCTTACAATTTAAACTAATTCACTCAGTGGGTCAATTTAACAAGAATATAATTTTCCTTCACGTAAATCCAATCCCTTTGACTTAGGATATAGTCATGAC
Organism: Carallia pectinifolia; assembly: GCA_037832335.1. Lineage (NCBI taxonomy): Eukaryota > Viridiplantae > Streptophyta > Magnoliopsida > Malpighiales > Rhizophoraceae > Carallia > Carallia pectinifolia. The sequence goes on from CM075453.1 coordinate 1,414,026, forward strand.
AAGCACCTGAAGGTTCTAATTTATTTTCTGTTCTAAACATAAATATTGCCGGAAAGAAAGTAGGATTCTTTTTTCTTGACTTTAAGTGAAAGTTTCAATTTAGTTATCCTTATTCAGCTGTTTATAGTTATACATATGGTTTATCTTAAATTTATCCGACCCTGCCCACACATGCCGTTAAAACACATTTTGCCCACCAAAAAACATTGGGATAAATTCAAAAAATTCATTGTGTAAAGATATTGTTGATAAACGAAGGTGCTATTGCCTTGCCCAATTCCATTCTTTTTAATTTTCTAGTTGATAAAATAAAAAGGAGGTGGTGCTCGCCATAGAGTATTATACCCGTTTCTAAGAGAGTGAAGAATCTGAATAGTTATGATATACTTCAACATTACAACAAACGTAAATTTAACTTCATTGCTCTTCCTAACAACCACTCAAACCCATGTATTTGATCTAATAACTATTACACTTTGAGAATAGTATAGAGCTATCTTTTTCATTCATAAAGATTACTAAAAAATTTGTTTCATAATCAAATAAGTGATAATTGGATCAACGGTTATTTAATTTTTTCCATAGAGAGAAGGATGTATTCTATAGTATTGATATTGAATTGATTTTACAACATTTTAAGATATCAAAAACCCAAAGTGAGCTATAAGATTGAAGGCATGTTTGGTAATACTGTGAGATAAAGTGCTGTAAATAGAAGTGCTGTGAATAAAATATTGTGATTAAAAATACTGTTATTTAAAGTTATAAATTTTTTGGTAATAATTATAGTAAAACTGTAAAAAAAATTTAAATTTTGAATGTTTAATAATTTTTTAAATTGGTAGAGTTAATTTTATCCACTTAATTTAAAATTTGTGTGGTATGGTCATTGAGTTTTATCACTTTCTTCAAAAACATGTTTAAGGTGCTTTTGTGAAATCATAATTTTGAGAGTTATCACGTTTGTAAAATTCTGTTTAGAAAGAATTACCAAACATTAAAAAAATTACTTTTAATTTAAAATACAGTTATTACACAACAACACACTTTTCACCTCAATACCAAATATAACTTGAATTATGAATCAAAAAGTGAACTAGAAGATAAATTTTAATAACATGTTATAAATAGAGATGCACAAAAGGATGAATGAATAAAATAAGGTGAAATTCACTGGGTAATATTTTTAAAATTTTAGTTATCAAAAAGTCTATTGAAATGCAAGCGACGCAATAAAATAATTTTTTTTTTCTTCACAAATTTATTTTTTCTTATATTAAAATTCAAGAGCTTGAATGTATAAATTTAAGTTTCTAACCACCGCATGTCACTCGAAAGACTCTTTTTTAATTCTTGGAGATCTGACAATGACCTTTTTTTAGACCTTTCTGATGTAAGACGTCGTCGTCTCCTCTCTCTTTTGGATGCCGCGTCTCGCTCTTCCGTCGCTTGCATCTGTTCTGTGTTCTCCTCTCTCATCTCTTTGCAACGCAACGAAAATGCCCAAGATACATTTTTCCATAAAATCTCACAATAAAATTAAAAGAAAATGATATAAATATCGAAATGGGCTGTAATCGAAAGATTGGATAAAAATTTTATCTCTCCGTTTGTAATCCAAGCCAAAACTATAACTAAAATTTACGTTTTGTTAAACACTATTTCGATTAAATATTACAAATATATATTATTAAATTATTTTTCCCAATTTTTCAAGAAAAAAAAACTCTGTAAAGGGGATTATTTTTTAGTAATAAAGGGTTTTATTAGAGAACGAACTCTTTCATCTTTTTCAAGGCCATATTTTGCCTGAGCGGGGCAAACAGGAGAAATTACTAGTACAAGACTACTGCGTAACTGTAAAATTTGGTGACTGTAAATGGTTGTAGTATACGACGCAATAGACGAAATATACGATATTTTTTTATACTTACAAAAAAAATATATGATATGTCAAAAAGAAGTGTACAATCAGTCCAAACAGTCATATAGTTTTTAAATTAAGAAATTTTAGTTTTTAATAGCTACATACACTACTTATATAATTTTTTTTGACATATTGTATCGCATCATATATTTTATCTATTCATATAGGCTATATACTTCTCTTTAATATATTATATATTTTTTTATAAATAAAAAAAAATATCATATACTTTATTTATTATGTAGCATATTCTATCAATCAAAACTTGCCGTCATAAAGGTTTTTTTGGTTACTGGTAATAGTCTGAAAAAAGGAATGTTTGGAATTGATGTGTTAATCTGAATTAATTAATAAAAAAAAGAATAAAAAAACACATGAATATGAAATTTAAATATAAAATAAGGGTACCCAAAGTCGCAAACAGGCGACAACGAGAGAATGTCTGACCCCCTGACACATATTTTGACCCTAAGCCTTTCTTTTCCCCAGCAGCCTTTGACCAAATCTCATCCGTCCATCTTCTCTCTTTTAGATTTTTTTTTTTTTTCATTTTGCCCTTGTGCCCTATGGATAAGCCCCGGGGCCCAAGTTTTCGGAAACCAATTTTGTATACCGTTTTGATTTGAGATTTAATTATACAAATTCTCATTCTGGAAGAAATTGCCATTTAATACCCAACAAAGAAATTAGAAAATAATCGTACCAAAATGGAAAGTAGATGAATTATAACTAAACCTAAGGTTGCAACTTAGTTTGATAGAGCTTATATTGATTTACATATAATGACTTACGTAGGGGATTCACACAGTTTGTTTGTCATACAAGTACAGCAATGTGTCATCATGTGCCAAACTAAAAGAAACGGAAAAACACCGTCTTTGAATTTATGTAGCAATCATTATCAAAGCGACCAAGGCCCATGAAATGCTTGAAAATTGACCAAAAAGCTTGCAAGCATCCAAATGAATCATGACAACCCATACGCTTGACTTGTCTTCTCAGGAGAAGGTTAAGACGGTCATTTCAACCACCTTGGCCACTGAACGAAACCCATGCAAATCTTAAAAAATAAGATTAAATAAATATATTAGATAAATAAAATATGTAAAATATATATAATTAATTTAATAATATTTAATAATTTATAATATTTTTATTTTTAAATTTAATATATTTTTTATAATTAATTAATTTAAATAATTACATACTTACCGTATTCTGTCTAACAATTTTTTCCGAATCAGAAATTACAATGGTTTCACTTTTACAAATCACCAAATCCATCTTCAACATCTCATCATCTTCTTAACAACAAACTTAATCATATTCTCTCTCTGTCTCTCTCTCTCTCTCATTCATGTTCCCTATATGTCGTCATTATTCATTTTTCTGGGTTTGTGTTCCTTCCCATCGTCTCCACCACCACCATCATCACCAGCACTTCCAGCTCACCCTCTTAGATCGGATCCCTTCACATTAACCCATAAAAATCACCTCATTAACCAAACAAAACATTTACCCAAAAAAAGATTTTTTAAAAAATAAAGGAAAAAGAAGGAAAAGCAAAGGAACAATCTTTACATCCTTTAACCACCTATTTTGACCGGATAAATGGCATTATCCTCGTATCTCCTTAGAAACTGAACTGGGTTGTTGTTGGTTTTTTGTTTCTGTTACATACGTACATGTGTTGTGTCTCTGCTTAGAAAACAACATAAGAGATAAAGAGATATACAGACAACTTTGGTGGGACGAACCAATAAATGGGAAATGTAACATCGAATGTGGCAGCAAAGTTCGCGTTTTTCCCGCCGGATCCACCAACGTACGACGTGCACAGGGTGGAGGATGGGAGGCTGGTGGTTTCTGGCGTCACGGCTAACAAGAACGTGGAGGTGCATTTGCTGGAGACCAAAGCTGGCAACAAGGTTGTTGCCACGTTTTGGAAACACCCATTTGCGAAATTCACGATCTTGTATTCCCATGGAAACGCTGCCGACCTTGGACAGATGCATGAGCTGTTCATTGAGCTCAGGGCTCATTTGAAGGTCAATATAATGAGGTATGTTTTGGTGGGCTTTTTTTTTTTTTTTTTCAATTATTGGTTTTTCTTTCCTTTTTTTGCTTCTTGTTGATATTTTTGGTTCCTATTCTTTAATTGATGCTTTCTATTTATGTTTTTTTATTTGGTTGTGATTGTTTGAGATTTGGGAAGTTCCTTTTGGTTTTTGTGTTTTTTTTCTTTTTAATGTTCCTGTATTGGTAAGTCATTCATATGCATGTTCTAATTGATTTTGAACTCATTTTCTATGTAATCAACATCTTCAAGATTGAATATATGATATTTGCTCATAGATTGGTATTTTCGGATAAGTTAAGATTCTGTTCATAATAGAAAAAGCTAACAAAAGGCAGCTACGAGGGTATGGTGTACATTTTTTGTTACTTCTCACATCGTTTCTTGCTGTTTTGCAGCTATGATTATTCAGGATATGGGGCATCTTCTGGCAAGGTAAAAGAATTTTATGAAATCAATGTCTGTCTTGAATTTTTTGGTGAAACATATGTATGAAAACGATATATGTTCTCTTTATGGTGAGAAAAATTAATGGCAGCCGCAAGCAAAGATTTTTGTCTCAACAATTGTCAAACTGTTTCCATCTGTCTTTCCTTCTATCTGGCTACAACTTTGCCTGATTAAGTGTTTCTCTATTGTTAATTAGCCTTCCGAGTTCAACACATACTATGACATAGAAGCTGTATACAATTGTTTGAAGAAGGATTATGGAGTTAAACAGGAAGAATTGATCTTGTACGGTCAATCTGTTGGAAGTGGGCCTACCCTGCATTTAGCTTCTCGTTTACAGAACTTAAGAGCTGTTGTTCTTCACAGTGCAATACTTTCAGGCATACGGGTCTTGTATCCTGTCAAGTTGACATTCTGGTTTGACATTTTCAAGGTAAGATTAGCATCAGTATTTGGATTCCATATCCTCTCTTAAGGTTAAGGTGGTTGAATTACTTTTGTACTGAAGTGGCTCTGTCTGATGATTTTGCAGAATATAGACAAAATACGGCATGTCAACTGTCCAGTTCTAGTTATGCATGTAAGATTTACTCTTTTGTGCTATGCTGGCTGGTCGGTGTGAACTGATGCTTTCTTTCTAGTGCGGAAATTTCTGTACAATTGTTGCCATGTGACATGTTTGCTGCAAATGCTGAACATTGAAATAATCTGAAGTCTTCTATCCAGCTTAGATGTAATATGTCCACATCTATTCTTTTGATTAGTCTGCCTTTTCTCTTTTCTTTCGTTTCTGTTTTCTGTTCAGTGTCCAATTTATAGTGTAGTCTGTATAATCAGGAATCTCTGGTTGTGTACAGAAAAAATATGTGAGTTTTTCTGCTTTGTATAACGCATGGCAGAAGACTTTAGTTATGATTGGAGAATAGTTTTCATGATTAGATTACCTAAATTTAGCTGCTCTTAGATCTGAACTGCCGAAGGCCACTTAATTTTGGATCCTTGCTTGAATTCATCTTCAATTTGCTGAGGATACAAGTGCTGATTTGTGAATCTCTAGATTTGGCTTGTGTTTGTCAGGGACATAAATTTGTTCATTTTCTCTGTAGATTGTAAAGACATAAAGTTGTTGCACATGACTCTGAAATGCTGTGTGATAGGCCTTGGCAAGAGTACGTCGACATTTAATGTTGTGCCTTTTTTGTCAGCTTTTGGAAGATTCTCTTCATCAAATTTAACTGAAATGAATCTCCATAGAAATTGCAGTGCTGGGGCCTTAACCTTAACCTCATCTATTTCATGAGGTTATATCAAACGATCACTGAAATGAGCTTGGTTTTTATGCTTGGTAACCAAAAGGTCTGCTCACGCTACAGTTGATCTCCCTAAGCAATTATTGAATTGCTCAAAATATGACTCTTTGCAGACATTAAATTTATTTGTGCAGAGCTTGAATGAATTAAATCTGGAGTCCTGAAAGTCAGTCTTCTTGATCTACCAATGTGACATCAACAATTTTCACATGCCATGTATCCACTGCATCATTTCAAATGATATTCTTGTACGAAATACCCATTACCTGGAAATATATGGACAATTGTGGTTTCGATTAGTTTGAGTTAGCATACATCTGCAGCCATCATTGATCATATCTTTTGTTGAGTATCCTGCAGGGAACAAATGACGAAATTGTTGATTGGTCCCACGGTAAGCGATTGTGGGAACTCTCCAAGGAAAAATATGACCCATTATGGGTGAAAGGTGGTGGCCATTGCAACCTTGAAACATATCCTGAATACATCAAGCACCTAAAAAAGTTCATAAATGCAATGGAAAAGGTCTCTGCAACGAAACCAGCGAAGCAACTAACTTCTAACCCCAGTATTGAGGTGAAACACAACAAGTGCTTAAGATTTGGGACAAGGTAGCAATAAAAATGTTGTACATCTGAAGAGTTAGTTTCACTGGAATGCAAACCCAAACCACCATCAAAGATGCATCCGCTTGCTTCATGGACCCGGGTATAGGCAGCCAAGTCATCTCAGCTGCTTGGTATGCTGATGAAGATCCAGAAAAGAATGGTGGGACGGGAACCAAACTTTGTTTGTTTAATCTATATCCTATCCAGGCATCACTTTTTGGGAAGCATCTTCTGTAGCTATCTTTAACTAATGAATGTCCAAGTTCTGTGCTTTATCTAGAAATGCAAGAGAAAGCATACTTCACCTGGAGATTTCCTGTATTGTGGGAGAAAATTGAATTGTTCTGTGTAAAGTTTACAGTCATCATTCACATACACGGGCTAACTTTCTTGCTTTAGGACTAATTACCTGTTTCTTTTTCGCTTTGCTTTCTGTGCTATTTTGAGTTACAACTTTGGTGTATTAATATCTCTATTTTGCATTCAAGGGAATGACCATTTAATGAATTCTGAGGGACATGCCTTAAAGAATGCAAACAGCTGGAATGTCGTTGGAGGAGTCTGAGTAACCCCAAAAACCAATGATGCCCAAAACCTGTGTTGATGCTAAAAACCATTGTGATTTCTGTCATCCCCTTATGGGTATTCGAATGTGTCATCTCAATTAACAATTAAACCTGCATCCAAAATCATTGAGTTGTCCGTGTCTATTTAACAAAGCTTTTGGTAAAACATAATATTCTTTTCTTTTTATCTTTCTTTTTATTTTTTTTAATTTTTGGTTTGAGAAAGAAGAACATGATATTCTGCTTGGCAAAGTAGGAAAGCGAGGATGGTACCTCAATAATCTTGTTAGGGAGCACTCAATGTGAAAGGTCTAGATGGTGGTTGCAGAATTCGTACTGAAGAAGATTTAGGCTTAGCCGTACTGATAATTCTTAATCTCAAGTTTCTCACTTAACGACACTTAAACTCAAGATTTTCTACCTAAGAGCAAGGGCTACTAACCACTATGGGTGGTAAAAACATAATATTCTTTGAATCCAAGTAGTCAATTGCCCTGGTATCAAACCAGCACAACCATTATTTCTGTAAAGCCCAATGAGTAGTCAATTGCATTGAAAAAAAAAAAAGGACGAGAAGGAAGGTCCGAAGAGGCATAGCAGGCCATTATGCTTAACCCAACTGAAGTAGGAACTAGGAAGGCCTTACAGCCATCGTAGAACATCTTTTTTTCAGCCAGAACCCAACAAATATTAATTCCACCATCAAATCATCTTTAGGCAAGCATGCATCCTTCAAAAGCAAGCAGAACCTACGATAAATTAGGCTAGCCAAGATGTTTTCACATCAAGAAAACCTTTTCACTTTATGGCTATATCCTTATCTCTAATTCGAGGTTAATCCTAAAGTGAGGTCATAAGTTTTTCCTTTTTTATCATCAGGTCTATCTAATTATGAATTATAAAATAAAAATATTTTTTAATATTCTTATAAACCTTATATCTTAAAATCTAAGATCTTAAAAATAAAAATTCAAATTCTTAACTATTCAAATGTTTCACGAGGGACACCGAGGTCCTAAGATTTTTTTTTTTTATTATTATAATGAAAGGCATAGCCTAAAGGGAACTCTACAAAGAGGCTACGTGAGGCCGTGAAAACCCCCCATCATTTCTTGCCTCAGCAATGGAATGACACCTGTCAATGGAGGTTCCTGATAAGGGTGCAGTCCCCCGTGGGGGTTCAGCGAGGTCCTAAGATTTTATTTTTTTTATTAGAAAGTTTATTGTACTGTGAGTTATATAATGAATGTAACTCTCTTCTTTTATAAATTTCACTCCTCCCTTCTTAAGATTTAAAGTCAAAACTTTTAAAATAAAAATTTTGAATTCAAACTACTTGACCTAAGATTTTAATATTAATCCTGAGGTCGTAAGATTCATCCTATAACCTAAACCCCCAAGTCGTATGTGGGCCTATTTGTATAATTTGTGTCGAAGTAGCTGGCAGCAACCCGGCCCGATCCGTAGGGCCCTCTACTCTTTTAACTTTCTCTAAAAATTCCATTAAGCGAGGTTGTGCAACTATGCAAATTGCTGGCAAAGTTGGCAATTTATTAATTTTTAGGATAACACTTTCATATCTTAAAAACAGACACTAAAGAAATTGTGATTTCCTTTGTGTTTTGTGTTAGTATCCGGGTCATTTTACACACTATACTTTTCCAGTGCAGTCAAAGCAGACTCATCCAATCCGAGGGTAGGAAATTTTAAAAGAATTTACCTTGTAATCTGTTAACAAGGTTGAAACTCAAGAAGAAATTACTAGAGAAGCAACTTCCATGACCTAAAAGCTATCTCCTAAAACTGATTCATATTACAAGACCAAAAAAAAAAAAAAAGGAAAATGAAATTAAAATCAACTTCTGCTTAAACTGTTGTTAGGTGTTTCAATGTTAATCCTGCTGACTTATACCTCTACTTGTCTCACAATAATTCAATTGCATTGTACAACAGAATTTGAAGAAGTATACATTTATTTATTTGTTTTCTTACCTCTTAATGCTAACTTCTTCTTAATGATTGAGATTGGTTAGCCATCTACGAAACAGGCATATGGGCACAAAACTTCTGATCAAGTACTACAATTATGTGCTGCCCAGGAAAAGTAGGCTTTTGTTCTATCGTTCTATCATATTAAATTGCTGCATGCCTTTTTTCTAACGATGTCAATTAATAAGTGGAAATGATGTTTGAAATTCGGGGTAAACTATTTCTTTTTTTTTTTTTTTGTAGGTTAGTGAGAAAATATGTTTTCTGTGTTATTTATATTATTGATCATATAGCCAAGGCAAAGTTAGCCATCAACCAGGAGATTAAGGTTCATACACTTTACAGAAGATGGGTCAGATTTCAAATGGTGAGATTTGAACAATTCTACGATAATGATGCCACAATTATAGTCAAACAAGTTTGAACCACCGACAATACAAGATAGTAGTATGAACGATGATTTGGCGTATATTCTACATAATCCACTCAAGTTTGAATCCCTGAGCTGTGCAATCTCTCCTGGCTTAAATGGGATGGGTGTCATTGCCCCAATGTGGGTATAAAGGATCTAGTGATAGCCGGCTGTGAGATTTAGATGTAGTAATTGTTAAATGGGTTATGGTAAAGTCACGTTTAGATCCATTAGTACTCGAGTGGTGGGTTCTCCCTATGAAGAAGATTGAATGAAGACGTCAATGGATAATCAAATGGATAATCTCGGTCTCAATCTTCATGTACAATGACCTATATACCGGTGATGCACCTTGTTTTTATATTAAAAAAAAAAAACTCGAACCACTGACAGAAAATTTTTATTAACAAAGATGAAGAGTGGACACACTAATGCACATGGTGACAATTAGGCTGCCCCACCTGCCTTATATTAAAATAAAACAAATATGCAGCTTTGGCTTGAGTATAAAAAATAGTAATACAATTTTATTTAATAGTATATAATTGTTATCTATTTTTTTATTTTTATTTTTCACTCTTATCACATATAAAATTCTATGAAACTTCTCGTGAGAAAACTCCCAAATTTTTTTGTTATCAACATTAGCGTTGAATTACATAACCAATCACCTTATTTTACTCGGGAAGGCACCCATTTAACATTGACTCTTTGAAGGAAAATGCAGTCACATTTATCTCCAAATGCATTTGGTTAAATCACCATTGTTTAGCAATTGGTGTGCTTTCCGTACTTATGGGTTAAGTTTATAACTTATTGCCCTGACAAGCAAGGCAAAAAGAATTGAGGAATCTAAAACTTTGTCAAGGGAATTCACATCCTTTCTGAAGCATTGAATGCATCGAGTAATCAGAAACTAGAAAGACCAACTTATTAGAATTCAAGGATTTGTTGTTTCGCTGAAAATTGTGTGAGCTTTCCCGTTATTAACTAGGATTTCAATTTTGGATCTAACTGCAATGAGTTTTTTTTTTTTTTTTTAAAGTTTTGCATATCTTCTATCTATTTTTAATGGAGATAACATGCTTTTGAACGGATTAGAAATACAGATTTAATCTAATAAAACGATTTTTGATGATGATGATGATGATGATGATGAAGCCTTTTTTTTCAAAAAAAAAAAAAAACTGTACATTATTTACACGGTCCTTACCTCTGCGGCTCCTACTTATTTCATATAATGCATGGAATGGATTTAAAAAATTTAAAGACTGTGTACTGACATCGCACATTCACAAGTTCGTCCTTATCATTAGGCCAAACATGAGTGGATGATTGACGAGATTATTAACACCAAATCCACTAAGTAAAAGTTGGTTTAAGATTTCACCATCAATCTTCAGACCAAAATCTTTTTAAAATTACAAAAGCCCAACTTCATGATGCGTTTTTAAACAATTTAATTTGCTATTGTTGGCCACAGGGCTATAGGTTCAACTCACTGAATGGAGTTTAACCTGGGAATTAACGAGCACTCAAATACGGGATGATTTGCTGGGTCCTTTTCCAATCAACATGTTTTTTTGTAGATAAGCCAGTAGTCATTTTCTGCCTTTAAGCCAGCTCTTTTTCCATTACCAAAGCTAGCGGGTCCACTTCCTTAATATAACTCTCTCGGTTATTTTTTTTTTGGGTTCCCAGTACATAATTCCTGGGTGAATTAATTATTAAAAAAAATATGTAGACATACAATAATATGATTTATTAAATAATTAAATAAAAAAATAAATAAATTATTAAATATTATCGAATTAACTACATACTCCTTAATTTAAGTAACATCGTAAAGCTTTTCGCATCAATGCTCCTACTTAATTCATATTCGATAATTGTGTAATAAATTTGAACATTTTTAAAATTTCACTTTTATCCATTATGGTGTTTAAAAAGGATGTCGTAGGCCCTCAAAGGATTAGCATTAGACTGTTTGGCATATACCCACTTTTAATATTAAGGCTGAGTGGGGCCCAATTGATTTTCTCTGTGGTTGTCGAGATGGTGAGCCTTGTTCATCAATGAACTGCGAAACAATGCCTTTAAAAGTGTCATCAAATTTAGGAGTCCTTGCGGACTGTTAGATATTGCATGGCCTCATAAGAACATCAACAAAAGGGTTAAACCAAAATGATTGCTGATGGGAGAATTACAGATTATAACATCATTTGCATGGATCACAAAATTTGAAAAACAAAAAAGAAAGAAAATCATCTCAGTCAATCTACTTTTCCCTACTCGAAATATTATTTAGAAATATTTGTAAATTAAATTGTGCGACTTTAGAAGTTATTCTGAATTCAAATCTTTTATAACAGTTTCTCACAAAATAAACCATCACGAAGATTATAAGAAATTGGTATAAATGCAATTACCACTCAATTTGTGTGAACAAGGATGAGCAAGGAGAGAGTTTAAAGTTGATTATATCACCACATCGAAGCAACTTCTTCGTCTTGTCTTATTTATGCTCTAAAATTGATACCCTTTAAGGTAATTAATTTTGCTTACATAAGAAATGTAAGAAAACTGTGTCTCAAATCAAATGACGTAGAGGGGTCATTTCATTTCCATAAAAAAATTTTGCTACTCGTACATTGCCCATAGAAACGGTGTCTTAATGAGTCCTGAGTCACGTTCAAGTACCTATATATTACCCCAAATTCTTCATGCTTCTCCTCCGTTGTTACTGCATTCACCTGATCATGACTCATTTCATGCTAATCATGACGCCAGCCTACTCTCACTAAAACTGAGAAGAATTGAGAAACAAATTGCTAAACCCCCTACACTGCCACCCCTTGCAACGAGGTCTTCTATAATGATCGTTTAATTACAAGTTAGAGAAATTTAGTCTCGGAGGTTCACGTATATAGAGCTTTGCTGTCCGTGACTCAATTTTAAATAATAATAAAATAATTATGTAATTTATTTAAAATTTTTTAACAGTTTATATATTTTTTATTCTTTTGTATTCTAATCAATGTCTCATATAATTTTGTTATTACTTAAATATTGTAACTCAATATTTCTCATATATATATATATATATATATATATATATATATATATATATATATATAATTCATTATTATATATCTACCATGTAAATAGTAAAGAACAATCAGAATCTCCACCGAATATTCTTTCCCGGGAAATAGGAAGCAACGCAAGCCAATACCATTTTTGTTTTCTTTGCAAGCTATCTGGTCTCAAAATTTTTTTGTTCTTTTGCTTGTTCAAAAAAAAAAAAGATTGTGTTCCAGTCAAAATTGTCAGAACCGAACCAGTTATTGAACCGAAAATATTAGTGGGTCACGGTTGAACCGGTATTTAATAATATATATATTTATGAAAAGTAATTGAAAAAATAATATTTATAGATAATGATTAAATATTAATTTTTTTAGTTTTAAGGATTAAATTGAAAGTTTTAATAAATTTAGGATTAAATTGAAATTTTTAGTTAAAATTAGAGCTTAATTTATAATTTTAAATAACATTTGAGATCAAATTACAATTTAAAATTTTTTTATTTGACTTGAATCGGTCCAGCTGGTCTAATTTTATACTGATTTTCATCAATTTTGATCAATTTTAACCGGTTCGATTATTCCTCATTTTTAAGCTCAAATCAAACTAGATCTAGAACCAATCACCAATCTAACTGATTGAATCAATTAATTCGGTCCAATTTTGTTAACACTGATTCCAAACAAGAAAATGAACATAATTTCAACACAGAAAACGTTTGTGTGGGTCCCTTCGAGAAAGTGAAGGACAGTTTGGCGCAATTCCCGAAATGTCCTTTTCCTAGTTGCCCACTTTGATATCCTGCGACCGACGTGTCGTTATCAGATACAGGCTGCATCTCTTTCTGTTGTTAAGACCGGGAGGGTCCCATCCTCGCGAGATTCTACCAATCATATTTTGAAACGTGTTCGATGCTTTGAGCAACATGTGCATTTGTGTTTGCCTGTCCCCTGCAGCACGAGTAATGTACTTTTTGGTACTTTTAGTCATGGACAAGCTGACATGCTTGTGATTCCCCACTCTCTTCTGTTAGCGATTGATCACACGCTCTAACTAAAACCTTAAAAATTAACAATAATGATTACGACTTCCCAAAAATCTTGGAATACTCATTGGTTCTCATTCTCTTATTATTGGCACATTTTGGGATTGAAATGTTCAACAAAAGAAGGATATAAAATTGGCAAATTGTTGATCAAAATGGTAAATATAACATTCATGGTTTAACTCCTTTGACATTAAATTTTAAGAGAAATAAAAAAAAATAAAAGAGAACAAATCTATAATAAAAAAAAATATCTCTAATTCCTTTGACTCGAACAAAATTTATTTTCTCATTTTTTTCTTTAAATAAAATTTTATATTTTATAGATTTAAAGCTATGATATTGTAATTGAATTCTTTCCCACGTATTTTGAACGAAGTTTTTCAAAATGACTCGATGGTATACAAAACTTAGTCTTAGACATTGAAGTGAAAAGGCTTGCACCAAACTCTTACTTTTTTAATTTCAAAATTACCAAACGGCAAAATTTAAAGATCCCAAATGCACAATTCGATGAAGGACTGACCATTTTTGCCACCTTACCTCTCAAAACAACAAAAAATACATATTTGTGCCTCTTTTAAAGCTATGATATTGTAATTGAATTCTTTCCCACGTATTTTGAACGAAGTTTTTCAAAATGACTCGATGGTATACAAAACTTAGTCTTAGACATTGAAGTGAAAAGGCTTGCACCAAACTCTTACTTTTTTAATTTCAAAATTACCAAACGGCAAAATTTAAAGATCCCAAATGCACAATTCGATGAAGGACTGACCATTTTTGCCACCTTACCTCTCAAAACAACAAAAAATACATATTTGTGCCTCTTTTAAAGCTATGATATTGTAATTGAATTCTTTCCCACGTATTTTGAACGAAGTTTTTCAAAATGACTCGATGGTATACAAAACTTAGTCTTAGACATTGAAGTGAAAAGGCTTGCACCAAACTCTTACTTTTTTAATTTCAAAATTACCAAACGGCAAAATTTAAAGATCCCAAATGCACAATTCGATGAAGGACTGACCATTTTTGCCACCTTACCTCTCAAAACAACAAAAAATACATATTTGTGCCTCTTTTAATTGCCCAAAATTCAGTAGTTTTCTTTTCAGTAGGTTAATATCGTTCAAAATATTAATAATAATAAAGGACAAAAACAGTCTTCAACACGACATTTTACGTAATTATAAGACCTTGACATGACTCCAATCACGGGCCTATAACCTATTAATCAAGGAATATTAAGAAATCATTGTTGGAGCCTGCAGGGTTAATAAATGAGATCCCAAATTGTGAAACAAGAATATCATTAGCATTAATTAATGGTACTTAATGGGGGAGATTCTGTTCAAATCTTCGCCACAATTACAAACCGAATGTCTTGCAATTAGTTGACCAATTATAACGTTTTAGACTACTTTTTTAAAAAAATTTAAAACAGGAAAAAATCCAAATCCATAAATGCTATTTGTTAAGTAAGCTTGCGCGACAGGGATAAGTTATTTAACCATGGCACTAAAATTATTTCATTTATTATTTTTTCCCAAAAGTTAAATGTTCATAAAAAGGCCTCAATGAAATAATGAATGGACGGTCCAGATTGGTCAAAGATGCTGCACTCGCTATCATAATAACATTCCTCCATGGTCCACTGTTTCTATAAGAAGACAGTCAGAGAGAAAGATTTAACCATAAATACCAACGAGAGAAAAATGGAAAGTTGTTTGCAAGAGAGAGGCAGTTAGTGAAAGTGATCGAAGACAGATCCAAAGGTTGAATCTTTAAACCAAGAGAAAGTTAAAGACTTAGTGTTTTGCTCAAGGGGGAAAAAAAAAAGAAAGAAAGCTAAAGACAAAATACACTGTTGAGAGAGAGAGAGAGAGAGAGAGAGAGAGAGAGAGAGAGAGAGGTGAGATTACTTTGTTTTTTGGTGCAGGATCTGATATGCGGAAATTATATTGATTCTGATCAATTCAGTTTGAGTTTTTATCAAATTTTTTTTAAGGGAATTCTTTTAGAGCTGTTTTTTTAATCTACAAAACTCAAATAAGATATCTTACTTATAAGAAACTGAAGTCTTTCTACTCAAACTAATAATTTTGCAGTGAGATTATTTTGTGCTAAAAACAACCGATTAAACTTTTGTTTTGCTGGCAGTTGAAGTTGAAACCCCCTCCACTCACCTCTGGCCATCACCATCGTTGTCCCATTTCTACAGCTTTTTCACTAAACTTCCATTTCTCTCTCTCTCTCTCTCTCTATCTCTAGCTCTCTTCTTGTCTCTGGTTCTTATTTTGATCCACTTCCAATTGAATCTCTGTCCTTCTGTCCTTTTGTTCTTTTGCCAGCTGGGTTTAGTCTGAAACTTTCTAATATTATCAAAAAACTGCGCAAGATCGAATCTTTTGTATCTTTTGGCCCGTGCAATCTCTGTTTCATAGTTCTATCTTTGTTTTTGTTATCCGGGTGTTTTTTTTTTTTTTGAGGGGCTTTGAATTTGAATCATAAATTGTAATGAATGTAGAGGGCAGAATGAATGGTCTTGTTAAGGAAGAGAAGCTCCCAGATGTTCTGCGCGTCTTGGCTGTTGATGACGACCCCATTTGCCTTGAAGTTTTGGAGAAAATGCTTCGTAAATGCCACTATGAGGGTCTGTTTTATCATTCTGATTCTCTGTTTTTTTTCATTTTCTTCTATAATTCTCTTTATGGTTGTAAATTTGTTTGACGGCTTTGCTTTTCTAAGTTTTTTCCTTTTCATTGTGACCCCTCTCTCTCTCTCTCTCTCTCTCTCTCTCTCTCTCTTGTGAGTCAGTTATGTTCTGTTTAGTTGCTTCCATTTTAAATTGTTTTTCTTATGTATATTGTATATCTCTGTAATTCAATCTTTTTATTCATTCAAGTTTTCCCTGTTTGACAAATGGTGGTTCTTTTTGAATTTCCTTAATACAACCAATAAAATTGTATTCTTTTTATACTCTAATTTTTGTCTAAATTGCAGTATTAATCCGTACTTTGGTATTGATGATTTGACCGTTTTCTTAAGATATGGATTCTTTGTTGAACATGGTTAATGATTCTTGCAGTTACAACTACCAATCAGGCAGTGATGGCATTGAAGATGCTCCGAGAAAACAAAAGCAATTTTGACATTGTCATAAGTGATGTCAACATGCCAGACATGGATGGATTTAAACTTCTTGAGCTCGTGGGACTTGAAATGGACCTACCTGTTATCAGTGAGTGAAACCTCTTTTTTTTTTTTTCCCCCTTCTCTATCTCTTTCTTTCTTGCGTTTAATTTGTGGCATTTGTAGAATAATAATCCATTCTTTTATTTGCAATCTCTGAGTTTTTTTTGTGGGAGGTTAGAAAATTTGGTTTAGACCAGGTGATTGTTTCAGATTTATCATTTTCCTGTGAATTTTATCCCAGTGTTATCAGCCCATAGTGATAAGGAGCTTGTTTATAAGGGTGTCATGCACGGTGCTGTTGATTATTTGATTAAGCCTGTCAGAATGGAGGTGCTGAAGAACATATGGCAGCATGTAATTAGGAAAAGGAATTTGAAACCCAAGGATCAAAACAGGTCAACAAATCAATACAAGACTCCAGACGGGGCTGGAGAAGGTGGAGGAGTTGCTTCACATGGTAATTCTGATCACAATGGAAAAGTAAATCTGAAACGGAAGGACCAGGGTGAAGAGGAGGAAGAAGAACATGAGGAAGATGAACATGAGAACGAGGAATCTGGGAGTCAGAAGAAGCCTCGGGTAGTTTGGTCTACTGAGCTGCATCAGAAGTTTATTGAAGCTGTTAACCAATTGGGTCCTGGAAGTAAGTTTCATTGGCACAGAAGTTATGTTTCCCATTCATGTCATATATCCTTGCAATGGTTCGATAATCAATTAAGCTTTTTTCCCATAACTAACTGTAGATATTGTTCCAAAGAAAATTCTTGACATGATGAATGTTGACTGGCTTACAAGGGAAAATGTGGCAAGCCATCTACAGGTATACCTGACTTTTTCCTTTCAGTTACTCAGTCTTCACATGCCTGGTTTCAATAGTCTTGTTTAAGCTTACCATTAAATGATTGATGCAGAAATTTAGACTTTATCTGAAAAAAATTAGTGAAGGAGGACACCAGCAAGGCAACATGGCTGCCACATCAGGGGTTAAGGTCTCCTCTTACTTGCCAATGAGTTCAGTGGAATGTTTTGGAGATTTTCGCAGATTGAGTGGACCAGGAAGGTTTTCAAGCGCATCTCTATCATCTTATTCACATGGGAGTATGCTTGGTGGACTGAACTCCCGAGCTGGCTTAACCTTGCCAGGAATAACTTCATCGGGCTTCTTCCAGTCAGGAAATTCCCAAAATTTGAGCATTTCTGATAATCCTCCTGGAAAGCTCCCAGGATCTTTTTTGCCAGCAAATCAAGGTGCATATATATATCAAGGAAATACATCATCACTGGAACCCAACCACCTTCAAACCAAGTCTACTGTTCACATCGAAGAACTTAATTGCAGCGGTGGAGGAACAGGTTTTACATGGGCAACTAGATTCCCCGATGCTGGAGTGTCTATTAGTGGTAGCTTGGGCAACACAGTATCCAATACCTCAACCAGCCCTCTGATGACGCAAGTAAACCTGCGAGAATGTCAGTCTATGGGGGCATTTGGAGCTCAATCTTCTCTAAGCATGCCTTCATTTAAGCAGGAGTCTTTTGAAGTTGGCATTCGAGGTACTTCGAATTTGCCGGATCATAATAGTAGTAATGATACCTGTCAGGGTGAAGTTCAATTTTCCGAATTCCCTTCAAATTCTTTGCCTTTAAATCAACCATTTAGTCACAGTTCATTGCTTACCAATAATTTGAGGGACAAAATGCCTTCCACCAATCCTCACTTTGGTAATGGCTCGATTGGTTTTTCTTCTTCAAGTGCTGTTACAGCACCTTTGGATGATTCCAGAGTAGCTGTGCAAGGACAAGCAAGCTTAGTTGGCAATGTTACGGATATTAATTACACATCAAGGCAAAGGTGGGAAGAACTTTGTCAAGATTACAATTCCAGTCTAAGTAACTCATTCGGTACCTTAAACTCGTTAGTTTCTGGCAATGACTTGGGCTTGTTGAGCCAGACAGATCACAGAAAACGGTTTGATGTACCTTTGGTTGGTCAAATAAATACTGGTGCTTCATCCAGTTTTCAGCCTGCTGAACTTGAGAAATCTTTATTGGATGGAAAATTGAAGCCCAATGAAGCCTATCTCTTGGAGCAACAAACAAAGTCTCATAATTGGTTCGTTCAAAACAGCTTCGAGTCTTTGGACAACATAGTGAATACCACGATCAAAAGGGTATGAGCATTGTGTTCTAAAATCAATTCCTTGCCATCTTTGTTTTTGAGTGAATATGTTAATGGTTGCTGTGTTGTGTCCCAAAAAAGTGCTACTAGCATTTGCCTTGAGTATTCTTTGACAAAGTTTTCCCTTGCATTTGAAGCAGCAACAGATTGATCCTATGTTGATGGATGGAGAATTCGGATTCGATGTATCCTCCCTGGGGCCATGTATGTGAGTGACTTGGTTGCTGCTGATTTGTAAGGATGATGGGCCAACATATGTTCATTTCTTTTCTTGAGGATTCTGTATCATCTTGTAATTATCCCGCCTTTTTTATCTTCCCAGTGCACTTTCTTCTGCCTCTTTCCAGTCTAATTCTATGTTACTACAGTTAATTAATCGTCGGTTTTTGTAGGAGGATTTTTTCTCTATGCCTTCTTCATCCGTTATTTTTGTTGATAAACAAGGCCTGTTATATTCAAACCTTCTCATATATGCTGCATCTACACTTCCGATTGTTTGCAAAATTTTCATGTCTTGCATAAATGAATTTGTGTTGACTGGAGGCCACGGAACGAGTTACTGATGACTCCTTTGTCAAAGTCCTTGAGTAAGAAAGGTTCGTGACTTCATAGATAGCCGGCTTCTTGGTTCTGTTCTACTCAACAATTACTCTTCCAACTTGGGTTAGTATAATGACACTTCTGCATTTGGTTTTGTGCAGAAGCTGGACTAACTTAACCAAATTTAATGATTAACCACAAAAAAACTCTGTTTCCAGCTAACCTCTTGCAGTTTTAACTCCTCAGTTAAAAGGTCCACAAACTGCTTCTCCATCTCATTTTGACATCTGGGTCATTGTTTCCACAATCTGCAATATCACTAGAGTCAATGTAATACAAGCAGGTCTTACTTGGACTGACTAATTATTAAGGAAAGCACATCAATGTTGGAATATGGCATAGAAGCTCATGCTATCGAGAAATTATGCTAAACAATTCTAATTTTGACCCTCACAAAGAGGAACAAGGTTACTACATAAAGCAGTTGTTCAAAAAGAAAAAGAAAAAAAAAAAGGGAGTTATTACATGTAGTAAGAGACAAATTTTTTTTTTTTTTGGTCGAGGACAAAAAAAATTTATATTCAAATGCAACGTCCTTAAAAACATTGTAACAGTGCTTTCACTGCCCAGTACTTTTGGTATTGGGCTTGAATTGGATCTCATATACAGCCCAGCCGACACCTGAACTGTTCATCAAGATCACAGTATCAATACCCACTTGGTATTTGGTTTCTTTGTTATGGTTTTATAGTGTAATACTCAGTTTTAGGTGATTTAGAATTGAATTTGGCTTTATTTTTTTGATTTAGCCCTATTTATTTTTATTCCTTTTTTTATAAGCAAGTGAGTTATAGAATAAAACTAACTCTCTCGTTTTCCATTAATCCTATTCTGCTTTTGAGAGTTAGAATTTTAATGAAGATTTAACAATAATAGAGGTGGTGGCTTCCAATTAAGAAATACTTCTAATTACTCCCTCTTCATTCTCCATTTGCAATTGGCTACCAGCTCTAAAGAATTAAAAAATAAAAAGAATTAGAATTCAACATCAGTATTTTCTAAAAGACAAAATTATCTTCTCTCGCACTCTTGGCTACAAAGCGGTAATTCAGTAATAAGTAAGCGTACATTTCACACTGGCGACTTGAGTCTCGGCTTTTGCACCCTTCCCAGACAAATGCTGGATGGTCAAACCATGTGGCTAAAGACTGTAACGCGACATTGAATTTCAGATTTAATAATCGTCGTAGTGTCTAACGATCGAAACAAATTCAACCCACTGATACTTAGGTGGTGTATCTATTCCTATAAAAATAGTTGAATGAAATATTGATATACGAGAATTACTTTAGTTTTGACCCGTAAAGTTAATAATTAATATAATTATAATAGATATTTTTTACTTTTAAAAAGAGAGGTGGTTGGCGTCTCTCCTGACAGGGATGGGAACAGCCCGTTGGGCTCTCTTGTCACCGGCACACACGGTTTAGGCTACCCACCTTCAAGGTGGATCTCTAACCCCATTTTTTCAAAAAATTATCTACTCTCGTTTTTAGTTTTGAGGTAACTTGAGCGTGACCAACCCATTTGGAACAGAGAAAAGTAGGAAATGGGTTCTCAACTTGAATTTGGTCGCGTCGGCTTTGCATGCAATGGGTCTTCATTATTGGGCCTTTAAACCTTAAAAGAAAAAAAATACAAAACCAATTTGGGCGGGCTTGGCGTCAAAGCAGCGTAGAGTGATACAGTGAGCTCCAACTGCAACTGTTTTTGACCTTTGACACAGATTCTCTTTTGACTTTTCTTTTGGTTCATTTTGCAGCCGCCAGTTGTGTAACTTAAGCTTCATCATCCTTCTGTACTTTGCTTTAAATCTGCATAGTACTCATTTATCCACTTGCGAAGGATCTCAACTTCCTGCCTCCTCAGCTGAATAAGCCAATCTGGATCATCTTTGGTCGCAGCTCGAAGATCAGCATGGTGAGCACCTTGAAACAAACAACAAATTTTCAGATTGAATCCACTTACAGTAAACATGTTAAGGAATAGCAAAAGAGAAGAAAGCATGCTTTACCCTTTTCTGCGACAAGGGCAATTATGCTGGAAGATATGTTTTTCAGCACACTGAGCAATTGAAACAAACAAATATCAGTTATATCCAATGTGAAGAAAAATATACTAACAATGGTCCATCTTCGAGGCCCCATATGCGAGAAAGGAGAAAAAGAGGCATCAATTTTGTTAACTTTTGATCTGAATGGAAGAGAATCAGAATCATAATACACCCTTTTCAACTGATTCTGTGGATGCAAAGAAACTAAATGAGTTGTTTGACTTCTATAGTACCACCAGTATGCTGTATCCAAGACGCGGATGCTAATGATAGCTCTAGTATTGCTGTTATGAAGAATTAGCCAACCATGATTCGCCACGAAAATGAAAGATTAATATGAAGATGGATTTAAGAAGAACAACTGACCCTCCTCTACTCCAAGGGTCCTGCAGTCCATTGGAAAATATGATGTTGCCACCAAATCTTTTCAATACCTGATAAATTCTCTGCGAATCGATGTAGTCATTGACAAAAAGAATGTGACTACACGGACAAATATTCTTCTATGCTGATAGAACATCCTTCGTATATTAGAAGACAAAATGATGAAGAAACCTTACTTTGCCACCAAATTCAGTAGTGATCCAATGCGGTCTAGGCGCCACCCCATACTCTTTCACGCACCGTTTTGCAAAATCTTTGTAATCAAAGTCGGATTGGGGAAACATGCTTTCTTTGGAGCAAGTCATTGGCATGACCATCTCTGTACATGCCTGCACCATTGTTGGTGAAAGGATAACAATCAATTTGAAACAAGCTATGAATGGTCGTTGAAATGACCAGTTTGGAGTAATCTGAAAAGTAGAAGATTCCTTAAGCTTTGTTTTGAGGGATCAAACTAAGAATTTAACTTGCAAACAACTTGCGCCGGAAACTGGAGCCCAATATGGTTCTGACGTATTCTAAAATTGATATCTAAAGGTCTACTGCATTAGCACCTAATGTTGTTGGAATGATGAATGACAAACTAATCTATGTGCGGTAAAAACTAATCCGTACCTGCCAGTTCCAACCATTTAGGCCATGAGCATCAGGTCTATTTTCTATTTGAAAGCATTTTTCGGTACGAGAATAGTTGTAATATAAGCTTGCAGCTGCAAAAACCCTGCTAATCTTGGAAGCTCCTGATGGAAATGCATCAATAATCTTGCACATCTACACTTAAGTGGAATTTGGGGAAAAATATAAAATAAGAGAGAAAAATAAAAGTCCATAGATCATCATGCATCAAACTTTATGATCAAGTTTCATTTCCACTTAAAGTTTATAGATATCTGCAACAGGCCAACCCAGAGTCTTACCTCAGTCACGGGGTACGCAGGCAGTGGCTTCATAAAATTTGCTTCGGTTGGGTAATTCACCATGGCTGTGTAAACAAAAGCTGACCACAACCAATCCCAGACTGAATCCAGTGAATGAATGTCCCTGATGAAGAGTGGAATAGATTTTGGGGGTGAAAAAATTGCACTCTGAACATCTTCACGAAGCAGCTTCTTGGTGATGGAGCCTACGTTATGCTAATTAATATTGTCTTTCGGAAGGCGGATTCCCTCCCACATCAAAAAAAAGTTTCCGGTTTTGCAAATTTCGTTCACCAGCAACATATGGAATCAAAACCACAGTATATTTTACAAGCAGTGGCTTATAAATCACCTGCAACTTCTAAAGGATCTGCTTAGTTCAACCAAGCCTTCTTGTTGGGCTGAAAGTGCCAACAGCTCTGCCCAGCTTCCTTTTATCACTTCAAAGCAATTCAAGCTTGCTTCCTGCACAGATTAGTTTCATAAAGGAACTTAAAACTAGAAGATGGCAGGATGAAGAACTACATATTAAAAAAAAAAACATAGAAAGAGAGGGAACAAGAAACCTTGAAATCCCGGGAAACAGCATCATAGAAGCTTGACCATGGAGTAATATCATCAAACTGCAAAATTGGGGCCGAAGACGCCAATGCACCAATGGCTATATGGGGATATTTCAGCCTAAACCAGGCTGCCAGCACTGAGAAAGAAAGTGAGGAATAAACAAAGCAAGTAAATTGGCGACAAGAAATTAAAGAAACGACAGCAATTGGTCCACTATTAATAATTCTACTACAAAAAAACTGCAGTTCTGTTATTTAAGGAGGATTAAAAGCTATTTTTCGATGTACCAAACAAGAAAAAAAAGAGCATTAAGAGCTGCTCCAATGATGGCATTCGTTCTTTGCATAAGAATTGTTCTTAGTTCAGAAGTTCGTTTTGAGAGCTTACTTCCACCATAAGAACCACCAAAGACTATCACAGGAGATGCTTCAGAGGAAAGGTTCTGCTTCAAGCTCCTTATCAGAACTGCAAAGTCAGCCAAAGCCTGCTGTGAATTCAAGTAACCAAGTGTCTCTGCTGACTTGTGGGATTGCTTCCCAAATGGTAGCGACTTTCCATAATATCTGTGCTGTAAAAAACACGCACACATTAACAAAAAGCCATCAAAAATTTAATGACACGAAATCTGTTAAAGAGTATAAAATCCCACATCGCTAAAGTATAAGGATCTCATATGACTCATAGATATGTTTTTTAAGATACGTTTTCTAAGTGTTTCTAAGAAGCTGTACTTCGATGAAAACCAGAAGAGCCCGGAACTTGGGAGCAATGTCCAGCAAGAAGCCAGTGTTGGAGGCAAACCACTCAATGTCACCTTCATTGCCAGTGTAGACAAAGATGGGAGCTTCTTTGTGCCAGTATTGGCTGTTCATGAGATACTTCTGATAGAAGATTTTTGAGCTACTGGGTCTGAAGGTGAAGTGATCAAGAACCTGAGGGAAGTAATGGGTCTCATAATTAGGAATCTTTGGTTGAGATGCCTTTAGTTTCTTGGCTGTTGAAGATTGATAGCTTGTTGTCCTTGGAGGGAAAATTTGCATTGATTTTGTTGCTGGTATAGTGGCAATTAAAATAATAAAGATCAACAGCAGCAGAGATGCACAAGGACCCATTCTTTTTCTCTGTGTCTGTGTCTCTGTTTCTGTGAGAGTTGCCACTTACCAATGGCATGAGATTGAAGCTATTTCCTGATAACTTTGTCAGCTGGAGTTTTTTGGTTTGGCTCTATTACATGTACGGAGGAATTTTCTAAAAAAAGTTTTCCTAATACAATTATATAAATTCATTTTATAACCATGTTGATTAAAAGTGTATAAAAAAAATTATTATTTTTTTGTTGTACAATAAATTTATGTAATTACAAAAAATTCTTAACTCGTTACATTACAAAAATTTTTTCAGCAACTTTTCTTGTAGACATATCTTTTTTTCCTTTTTTTTTTACTGTTTCACTTGAATTGAACTTGGTTGAAGTCCTTAGGCAGAAGGTAAAGATTAGCTTAGTTTAACTCCCTGACCATGCCCATGAATTTCTTTTGCCTTGAAAAGGAAAGATCTTTGCATCATTTGTACGTACGTGTATGAGTGTATCTTCCTTTTTTCAACTAGAAACTTGTGTGGTTTCTGTCCTTACTTGACACCATCTGTCAACTTTTCCTTCTGAGAATATCTCAGGCTAGTTGTGGAGAAAGACACTGACATGCATGGGATCCAGAACTTCTCTAGTGGTGGTTAATTGATATTTACAAAGATTTTGATTCTAGCCTTAAATTGTTCAAGACAGTTAACTATGCCTGATGCTAAAACCTACTTACAAATAACAATTTTTTTTAGAAAACTTACTTAAGTTGAAATAATTGAAGGTGTGTGCTTTCTACTAAAAAGTCTAAGGTTTGAATTTTAATTTTCTCTCTTACTTTTTTTTTTTTTAAACAACGAGCTACTATCTCTTCGGCAGATTTAAAAAAAAAAAAATTTCTGAAAACAGAACAAAAAAGAGGAAGTGGAAAAGATTGGCAACATTCAGGAGAAAGGACATCAATATTGGGCTGTAATGAGTAATGACAAAACATAAGCTGGAGTTTCCTACAATTAATTCTTCCATTGTTGAAATTGATTTTTCAGAGACAACTGTGTATGGGATAAGGGAAGTGATGCTTTTCCCCGGACATCATCATCAAGTCAAACAAATTGGACATCGTAGTGTTGTCTGTTCTCGTGGGAGGTCCTACTGTAACATTATTGAGGGAATCAGACCAAGCCTTGAAGGGACCAAACTTTGCCGTTTAATCCCAACTGTTCAATGCGAATTACAGGGAGTATCATTGAGCCTGTGACAAGCACCTTTCACTCCATGCGTGCCTTTCTGTCGTTAATAGAGATGATTCTACGCATGCCTAATGCGTAGACCGATTCTAAAAGGGGATATTTAATGGAATCTAGACCAACAAATATTCTAATAGACCAACAAATAGCACTTCGAATCCACTTATTTTTAAAAAAAAATTGTTGTCCTTAGTCCTTAATAGAATTTAGACTAATTCTTAAAAAGGATATTTAATGGAAATAGTTCTAATAGACTTGAATCCCACAAAAATAATACTTGAGAATTGAGATGATTGAGGACGTTTATTGATCGAATTAAGTGATTTAAAAAAAAAATTGCAATCAAACTGTCGTGATGACAGTTTTGAAAATTTTAAATTATAATCAATCTACCAACCGTTCAAATCGTCTAAATTAATCCACCATTTTGCTGTTTGGTTTGGGTAATTCGGACAGTTTTCATAATTTTACAACTTATCTCTGGAATTTTTTTTTCAAATATTTATATAAAATGAAATTTGTCTGCTCAGTTAAATATTCAATCAAAAAATTAGAAAATTCAATTAAATATTCATCCAAATTCTCCTCTTCTTCTTCAAACCAACTCTGCATTACACGCAACTACGGAATCAAGAAGGATAACAAGATCAACAGTTATTAAGATCAAACAATTGAGACACGTGAATAGGAATTATACTGTCTAAAAGAAAAGATGTACGTGTTCAACATTAAAAAGAAGTTAGCCTTCATAACTACTCAACCATATTTTAGTTTTTTCTTTTTCGTTTAAATAAAATATTACTATTCTATCTAAAAAGGAAGAAATTATAATGATAATACTCTATGTATGAAAAACAAATAAATGAAAGATGACTGAAAGGTAACCTTTTTTTTCTTGTTTGGAGCAAACGATCTCGTTTTTAGTGTATATATAAATATTTAGTATGGGTGGATCAAGTTAGTTAACTGTAGTTTTCAATATTACAAAATTGTCACCAATTCATCTATAATAGTTTTGAAAAATTAAAAATTGTAAATAATTTTTTTCTCTCAATTTTGGAATTACGAGTACATTCAATGTGATTTAGGCAATTTTTAACGGATTGAGTAGTTTATAAACAGCCTTATAGATGGGCATTATCCAATCTCCATATCTTCCGACCCATAAGGCTCCATTCTGGTCATTTGAGTCAGCTAAACCAAGGTTCTAACCACAGCACAAAAATTTGAAGCCCAAGCCCATCTTCCAAGGCGACAAACATTGGCCCAAATACTAAATAATTGACTTTCGAACTTGTACATTCTGCAACTGTTCGGTCTCGGAGCCACGGGCCAGACCTCAATTCGTCCGGCTATCATCACTCATTCGATTGAGCAACCAAATTGTCAAAATCTACTTCTCTAAAAACATAATTTTTTGTAGTTGTTATAACAAAAAATTGATGAAAAATGCGTTTATTTTTATTATATATATTAATTATTTAATTGAAAAAATAATCAATGAATTATTATTTATCAATTTTGTATCTATATTTTTTTTGTCTACCTATATTTTTCCATAATAATATTTGCCGACAATAATATAAGAGTTGAGTTAATGATTAATTTTCATATAATTAATGGGAGAGTTTTTTTTATTTTTGATTCAACAATAATAAATGGGAGAAAATTAATAGGTGTAAATTTGAGGAAAACAAAAGAAAAAACCTTTTTTTGTAAATAAATTTTGAATTGACCAAAATCTTTTTATTTTCTTGCGGGAGCAAGGGTTTCTTCTTGTCATATTAATGGAGGCTAGGTTAGCAATTCAAGGCATAACATATGTATAAAGCATTTTTTTCTTTTTTTTAAAAAAATATTTTTTCGAGTTTAAGCGGAGGCAGTTCCCTAAATCCACGCGCAAGTTTTTCTTCTTTTTTCCCTTAAAAAAAGAGAGAGAGAAATCAATTGTTTGCATGATAGAGCAATTTTTTTCATTCATCAAGAAAATAACATGAAAACTATGGACTAAAACATACTCTAACTACATTAGGCGTCGAAAGGGGACTCGGATGGCTGTGAAGAGATGTGCTAGTTACGAATTATAATGATTGGTTTGGATTGTGAGATTTTGATAAGAAAAAAAGTTGTGAGAAAGAAAAATGTAATAATTTGTTGTTTGAATAAATAAGAAATGTAAAAAAGAAAATAATGAGAAAATGAACAAAATTACAAAACTTCCCCTACACATAATTTGTTAGTGGTTGGAAATTAATAAGAGTGGAGTTATTTTGGTAATTTTAATTTCAAGTATTTTGCCTTTTTTTTTGACTTTTAGCTTTTAGTGGGATTTGATACTGTACAGTGCCATCTTTTTTTTTTTCCTAATAATGTTTTCTCATAGTTTTTTCACAAAAACCAAACAAATGAAAGTTGTTCGAAAATTGCAATTTTCCTTTTCTTTCCTTCTAAGGTATTTTCCCTAACACACTGTAAGTCCTGTCAAATGTCCAAACTTTGCCAAATGGTTGGCACAAAAAATGACTTCTCTAAAACGATGCGCTAGCTGATAGTCCCAAAACTTTAAAAGGGAGCCCATCAATTCGAAACAAGAACGGCGAGGATGTTGTTATCAAACTTTGCAACTTAACGGAGCAATTTTACGTCAGATGAATGTGCAATTTCAGGCTTCAAGTTAATGATAGATAGCTAAAAAAGAAGTCGTCGTTTAAAAGCAACAAGATGGTATCTCACAATTCTCATTAAAATGATTGCTAACATGCACAACCACATAAAAAAGCCACCAAGCCAAATAAAGCAAAACTAACTCCTAACATTACGTTCACGGTAAGTTTAATCCTACTATTTCAATTGACACGACTTCACACTCATAATTTCTTACACGAACTCAGTTCGTTTACTCCTGAGATCATCTAAGCGGTGGTACTAACTGGAACTCTCTGTTGATTCCACGCCCCTGCGTGGCCTGCGACCAAAAAGTCCCATGCCATGCCCCCAAGGCACGTCTACGGAGGTTTTCCTGCGATCTTGCTTGGCCGGCTAGACCCATATGGCCGTTACCATTCACTTCCTAGGCAGATTTCTTTTTCTTTGTTGCCAGGATTCAATTTCTATAAGAATCATCAACGCCGCCACGTGTCAAGCTAAAACATCTCCACGTCTCACCCGAAGTGTCCCAAACTTGAAAAAAATCCTCCCTTATGCTAACCTTTTATCAAGAAGATCCACCCAAAGCACAAAACCCAAAACAACAAATCCTTTTTGAGGAACGTAGGGTGTTTCGGTGATTGTGGCGCAAGGCAAAAGGCAACGGCCAGCAAGAAAGAAATGGAAGTGGTGAAGGGGCTGGACACAAAGAGGTAGATGGGGAGGTGGCATGAGATAGCATCATTCCCATCAAGATTCCAGCCCAAGAATGGGGAGAACAGTAGGGCCACCTACACCTTGAATGAGGATAATGGGACTGTGCATGTGCTCAATGAGACATGGACTGATGAGGCCAAGCTCAAGGTCAAGTTCTATGTCCCAACTTTCCTTCCCATTATTCCTGTTGTTGGGGATTACTGGGTGCTGTTTCTTGATGATCATTACTCCTGTGCTTTGATTGGAGGGCCTACCAGGGCTTCTTTGGGTATGCCTTTTGATTCTTGAAATGGGTTTTGAGTTTCTTGATTTATTTATAGTTTGCTCAAA
The DNA here is from genome assembly GCA_037832335.1 of Carallia pectinifolia. Taxonomy (NCBI): domain Eukaryota; kingdom Viridiplantae; phylum Streptophyta; class Magnoliopsida; order Malpighiales; family Rhizophoraceae; genus Carallia; species Carallia pectinifolia. The sequence goes on from CM075453.1 coordinate 1,443,410, forward strand.
TCCTACGAGCCAATGCCGTGTGTTTCTTTGCAGATATTGTGCAGGTATACTCATCTGGACGATGAGATATACAATCAGCTAGTGGTGAAGGCCAGAGAAGAGGGATATGATGTGAGCAAGCTTCACAAGACACCACAGAGCGATCCACCACCAGAAGAAGAAGGCCCCAAGGACACCAAAGGGATTTGGTGGATCAAGTCAATTCTGGGAAAATAGAACACAGAAAGAACTATTACAATTAGAGACTTATAATCACCTAGACCAGCGAAGTAGCCCTGTTTTCTGCCTCCATAGATCCCCTGTACTTTGTGTTAATTTCATTGCTTTTGGGCTTTTGTAAATATCCAAGCAAGTTTGCCAAGCTTATAATTCCAGTGGGCTTAATAAGTCTCATCACCTGAGTCCCACCCTCAGCTCAATAATTTTCACGCATGTGGTGTCGGATCCAAGATAGACCGTTGAGGTGCCCCCTACACTCTTAATCTTTGTCGGAGTGACGAGGATGGCCATCGTTTTCTTGGACCATATCCAATGTGTGTGGTAATGGGATCACGTTCTTCGATGAGAAAGCAATGGATTACGACTTGAATCCATCAAAGTCAGAACAGCGACATAGGAATCTAACTCAACAGAGGTTTAATAACAACACGGTCACAACACCGTCAGACCACCGGCACTTGCCATTTACCTCCAAATTTCCATCAGAATTCTACAGAAAATCCATGAAATCGGAGTGAGGAGTTCGATATATAAGCCCATAAAGAACGCAAATTACGTCAAGGTCACAGCACCGAAGAATTGAATGCACGCCAATGAAATGTGGCTATGATTGTCAAAATAAGTGTAAAAAACTATGAGAAGAAATCTATCGTTGACATTCAGTTCCCCCCTTTGTCGTTCAGGAGACAAATACCCAGAGGTGGAAATTCCACAACTCTGCCACACAGACGACCGAAAATGCTATATAAACATCTTAAATCACCATTATTCACCCGCCGGCTTCAACTGTACAGCGAGTGAATGCCATTGCATCAGAGTTTACAGGATGGTACAACACTGATTGGTCTTCTTTGCCTGCTTGTAGAACATCTGTTCCAACAACCATTCAAACGTCTGCATGTTAGTGACCTCCAAAATAGCATATGCATAGAGAGAGCATTGCTAATTGATAGTTTACACAGTGATTGAAGAGCTTAAATCCTCTCATTGAATGGCAGTTCCAAGTTTTGTTATTTGGATAAGTGACAAAAATATGAAACCAAAATAAAATATGAAACCAAATCATTATACATATAAGATTGATTACCAACTAGATCAACGTGATCATAAGAAAACATTCCAAGTTTATTCGTGCTAGTTAATTCGTTTAACTGCTCGAGGAATTCAATTTATTTCTGTTTAACACTGTTCAAATGTTTTGTTTCAAGTAAAACACTGCGGTCAGGTGCCTTACCTTATAGTTATTTAACACACATCTCTGTTAAGACTGTAGTGATAGCATCTAAAGGGAGCATACATATCAAGCATTCAAGCCTTAATAATAACATAAATATTGTGCAACCCCATACTGGAAAAAAACAAGATTGTCGTACTATTGATGTGAGATTTCCAACTATTAAGTACCAGGGTTCCATCAATTGTTATGGAGTGGATCAAATATTAGCTATTTTGCTAAACCACACAAACATAAAGCAGGAGTTAAACATGCTTCCAATGGAATAAAAGCTCATATGTATTGCAACCTGATGTGGTAATTAGTAGGAGCACACAACATTTGGGTATCGTACCTGCGATGCAGCACTCAGATCTGAACTCTTCTCAACTAGGCTGTCCAGTTTCTCTCCTCGTGCAAGCACACTATCGATAGTTTTATGCTATACCAATGAAATACACGCATAAAAATGTTAGAGAAAGAAGAATAAGTAGACAGTAAACGTTGACATGAATGCAGTATAATATCGTCAAAACATGAAAGATTAAGAGATTAATTCCCTTAACTTGTTAACCATAAGTTCTTTCAATGAAGTTTATCATAGCATCTAATGTTGGGGGGAACAAAAAGAAAAGAGAAATAGCTGTGGAAAAAGGCTATGTATTGATATTAAAGAATTTTACATGTTCAGCCTATAAGTTGTTATTGCATGCATAGAAATCTTGTGCTAAATGCTGGAAAGAAAAGTTGAATAGACTAGAAGCTAAAATACATATGGCATCAAAAATCCTTATTTGTAGCTAACTAGCTCGAGCATTGATGAAAATCGTTAAAGAGTTGAATTGAACACAAGTGCAGGATTAAAAAGACAGATACCCGAAGGAAAAAAGTTAACAATCACCAAGAAAAGCAGTCCCTTAAACAACCACGCACTACAAAGTATTGTCTGTATAGATAAAATACAGGGGTAAGGGACTCACAAGGATAATTTTTGTTTCATCCAACTCCCTCTGAATTTTCAACAACTTGTCTGCCTCTGCAGGATCCTGACAAAAAAATCAACAAGGTAATTGATATGAAGGAATTGTTTAAAATTTGGAAACCGAATGAAAAAGTTACAATTGACACAATAAAGACTATGGCATAATCACCTGGTACTTAGTCAAAGCTTCATTCAAATATGGCCAAGGTTGAGCATTATCTTCCTGCATCGTCCTCCATCTCTCACCAAAATTATTCTGATACTCATCTAGCACCTGCAAAATTTACATTTCACCGTCTTATCACAAGAAGTCGAAGATACTAAACATGAGTGAAACTTTCAAAAACAAACCATAGCACAACTTCTACGGCCATGCAAATAATATCCTCCATAAATAAATACAAATAATTTTAGCATTTATGTCCAAAATGAATGCTTAATTTCTGATCAAATGTCAAAATTGTAAGACATGCAATGTGGATCAAATATTTATTATTTTATCAAATCGCAGGAACCAACGTATTACAGCACATTTCGAAGTCATAGTTCAATGACAGACAGAATACATGATTTCTACAGAGTATATTCGAAAATTTGACCAAGCATACTAATTGCAAAGTCTGAACAGCTACACTTGCAGGAAAACAAACAAAGCTATAAATTAGAATCATAACAAAAAAAAAGGGGATTACCTTAGTCAGAAGAGAAAATGCACTTCGGACCGGATAATGATCGTCCATAAATCCCAAAGCGCAAAGGCCATTTCGGTTATACCCATGGACCTTGTACTCTACAAAAACAATAAAAAGATTCAAAAATGAGAAAACTTAATAAAAAAAAAAAAAAAACCAAAAAACAAAGAAGGGGCACACAATTTGGCCATCTCAAATCCCTAAAACAAGAACCAAACCCAATCAAAAAATGCCCACTCGAAAATCTACACAAGCCCACGCGCTTTCCCAAAAAAGAAATGATCAGTCGCCTTAAATTTAAATACTCTCAACGGATCAAACATAAAATTACAATTCAACAATTCCAAAACACCAAAACCAAAATCAACGAAAACAAAATCAAATTCCACGCGATTCGATTCTCCCACATCGAAAAAGTTAACGGAACACGCGTTCACGCAAACGTACCAAAAAAAAAAAAAAAACTAATTAAGAGTTCAAAAATTAAAAAAAAAAAAATTATAAACCTTCGTGCTGGACGGACTGGCGCTGGCCGGGAGGGGTACGTTTGGCGACGGTGCGGCCGACGAAAACGATGAATTCCTTGACGCCCGACCTCTGAAAGAAGCCGAAGTGGCTGACGTCCGACGCGTTCACCAATATAACCGGATCCGATCCGTCCGGGTTGCACCTCAACACCAATAACGCCGTGATCTTCATCTCTCTCTCTCTCTCTCTCTACAATTTTTTTTCTCTCTCTAGAAATCGATAGCTCCAGCTGTTAGCTTAACGTGTTTGGTTCTCTTTTTGTTCGAAACAGCCTTCCGTTTCCGTTCTTCCTGAAGGAATGGAAAAGTAAAATAGCCTCAAAGAGGAAATAAATAAATAAATGAATAATGGCACCAAATTCCCCTGCGGTCGAGTTTACTTTCTTTATTTTGTAGTTGCTTAGCTGGCGAGACGTTGATTGCTTGCCAACGCGAGTTAGTACGTGATGTTTAGGTAAATATCAACCGTTGGATCTAGTGCGGACAGTATTGATGATGGGAACGTGTTACAATTGTGTGGGCCCGGGTATTTATTCCTGCTCTCCACCAGCAAAGTGGAACGGTTCAGCTCGGGCGTCGTTTTTTTTCGATGAGAATGTACGTGAATAATTGTGAATATAAATTAAATAAAATGTAATATATGTTAAATTTTAGTTTATTGAATTGAATTTTTTGTTTTTTTTGTTATATTGGTTAACGTAAAAGTTTTTTAAGAAAATTAAATTTATTAATATTAGTAGAATTCAAACCCTAATTTTATTAAATTTCTAAATTAATGTGAAATTTAATAAAATTAGGATTTAAAATTAATGTGATATACTATTGAATTCCATTGAGTAACTAGAAATAATAATGTCCAATTATTTTATATTTTATGTTTTTTACTTTATTATTCAATACTAATTTTCGGTAATAATTCAATGGCTAGATGCTTATTTATTAACAAAAGTTGTTCTAGTTAATGTTAAGAATTGTCCGATTTAGAAATAATTTTTTAAAGTAAAGTGTTATTAAAATTTACACTGGAATTTTACCTGGAAAAAAAAAACTGATTTACGTTTTTTTTTTTTGACAGAAAAACTGATTTACCTTTATTGCTGACGCGCAATCCACATAATCAATTCTCAGATACTAGTTAAGATCAAAGGGGCAAACACCATACAAAAAATATGTGCTCAATGAAGAGGAAAAATATTTATTATTGATAAATTTTGTTGATATTCTTTAGTTTTGATAATCTAGTATGTGATTGTTTGTTAGATATTTTAATTTATTAGACTTATGCTATGTTATATATTTTGTAGTTAGAGATAAACTCTTGTCTAGAATTATTCTCATATTTAACTTATAATTATTATAATTTTAGTCTATTTAGTCTAACACTTTATTTTTTAATAATAAAAAATCTATTATAAATATATCAATTATTGAATCCGTGAGTCGAGATTAGAATAACGACATTTGTTGTGCCTCATTTAACTATCATTAAGGACAGATTAATAACTCGAATACTGTTGTACCTAATATTTTTTTTTTGCGTTCGCAAACAATACTAATAAGTTGTTAACTTACAATTGGATCTCCATATAGTCTTATTTATTCAGAACGGGTTATAAACACAAGCAGCCAAAGACTTAAATTCAACGCACATTTAAAAATAATACATTAAAATATTATTAAATTATTATTTTGTGTAATTATTTAGTCTAACTTTACAAAATAGAAATTATAGTGTGTTATTTTGGAGAGAGAGATAGAAAGAGTATGACATTTGACAATGGTTATGGAACGTAAAATTTTCTGACAACTGTTGATTCTTCCTTGATTTCGTTTTTTCTTTTTAGTCGATATAATGGTCAAGTAAAGGTGGCGCTGCCAAAAGTTCAGCCAAAAGAATTGTGCAACTACTCTATTCTATACTTAGGTAGATCAACCTGTTAAATCTACGAGAGGGAGAGAGAGAGAGAGAGAAACTTTTGTAAGTCTAACCCAAACACTTAGACTATTCACCGCATCCAGGGATATGTATGTTTCCTATATTTTAATAGTGCTTGAACATAAAAATCTCTTAATTGATACATTTAAGGTCTGTTTGGAGACGTTGTCAGTTTTTTGTTTCTGTTTTTTATTTTCTGTTTTTTATTTTTACTGTTTGTTGAATTTTTGTATTTATTGCTGTCAATTTTTATTTTTTTTATAAGAATAAAAAAATAGATAGAAAAAAGATAGTAAGAGAAATGGTAAAAAAAGTATAAATATGAAGAAAAAAATGGGAGCGAGAGAAAGATAGAGAGAAAGAAAGAGGGTAAAGAGAGAATGAGTAGAGAGAATGGTAGAGAGAGAAAAAGGAGAGAGAATGAGAGAAGAAAGAGAATGAGTAGAGAGAATGATAGAAAGAGAAATGGTAGAGAAAGAATGAGTAAGTAGAATAGTAGAGAGAGAAAAATGAGAGAGAGAGGGTAGAGAAAGAATGAGTAGAGAAAATGACAGAGAGAGTATAAAAAGAACGAGCACAGAGAATGATAAAGAGAGAAAAATGAGAGAGAGAGCGTAGAGAGAGAATGGTAAAACAAGAAAAAAAAGAGAGAGTCTAGATAGAGAGAGAATGAGTAGAGAGAGAAAAAGAAGAAAGAGAGAGTAGAGAGATAATAGTAGAGTAAGAAAAAGTAGAGAGAATATGGGTAGACAGAGAATGGTAGAGAGAAAAAAGAGAGAGAGAGAGGGCAGAGAGAGAACGACTAGAGAGAATGATAGAGTAAGAAAAAGAACAAAGAATGGTAGAGAGAGAAAAATGAGAGAGAGAGAGGGAGCACAGAGAGAATGAGTAGAGAGAATGGTTGAGAGAGAAAAAGGAGAGAGAGAGAGTGGGTAGAGGGAAAATTGGTAGAGATAATGGTAGAAAGAGAAAAAAGAGAAAGATGGTAGAGAAAGAATGAGTAGAGAGAGAAAAGAGAGAGAGAGAGAGGGTAGAGAGAGAATGGTAGAGATAGAAAAAGGGGAAAGAGGGTAGAGAGAGAATGATAGAGATAGAAAAAGGGGAGAGAGGGTAGAAAGAGAATGGTAGAGATAGAAAAGGAGATAGAGGGTAGAGAGAGAATGGGTAGAGAGAGAAAGAGAGATGATGAGTAAAGAGAGATATGATAAAGAGGGTGGATAGAGAGAGAAAAAGTTGTGAGAGAAAATATTGAAAAAAAATAAAAAACAAAATCAGAAAGTTGTTTTTATTGTTTTCCCAATCTGTTTTTTTCTTTGAAAAGCACTTTTAACTTTTTAACAAAAAACAGAAAACAGAATCAATAACAAACATATTTTTTGTTTTTTTTGTGAAAAATAAACAGAAAACAGAAAACTTAAATCATTCCAAACGGCCCCTTCGTATTTACTAGTAGATTACAATATGTCGTACTTTTTCGTTGTTCTCTTAAAACTAGAGGGAGAAAAAGAAAGGATATTAAAATGGTGACAACGGCTCCGTTGGATTGAGTGAAAGAAGTTCAAAATACCGTTAAGCTGTTAGAAATGGGAGAGTGCATCTTTCCGGCCAACAGAAAATACAACCTGGACTCCAGAATGGTGGGCTCGAAGAAATCTGCAAACAACTCGATAGATATATCTATTTATATAAAATAAGAAGCTCCCCAAGTCTAGAAACTACTCCGTTCTTTTACACAGTAAATCTCGATCAGCAATTGATACGTTGTACGTGCTGTAGTTATCGCGAAAACAAAAAAAGAAAAATACTGTTATTAATTTAGGACAATTTGCTTCTGTATTTTTTCCTTTTCAAAGACCCCCAACATTCAATCTCTGTTCATCACTCTAAAAGGACGGAGAATTTAGACGAGTCGGTATGTTCTTTTTCTTTGAATGGAAGATTCATCTAAGCACAAGTAACATGGGTTTGATTGTTCATCTCAGAAAAAAAAAAGGAAAAGAAAAAAAGAACATGGGTTTGATTGTTAGATCTTATTGTACATGTGGGAACACTATAAAGAGCACTTCTTTTTTCCTCCTAAAGGCAGATTGCAGCAGATGCCAATAAATGCAAAGATATGACAACATTTTCGAAAATGGAATCACAATACATTGTTGAAGAAGATTAATAGGTTATGTTATATTTATGGAGACAAAAGCAATCGAACGGTTTCCTTCACTTGTTTTTCTTTTCTCGGAATTTTGACCTTCATTGTCTTGATCAGAATTTAATCATCAATTTTTTATCCGCTGTGACAGGACTGGAAGAAATGATCGGGTGGTCGATTTTCCTTACTCTTTTGATTCATGCAGCCTCTGCGGCAAATCACAATACATTGTGGAATCAACGTACACCAGCAAGTGCTCCCCTGCCAATCCTTGATCCAGCAAATTTTGTTGATCCACCACTACCTCCAGTGACCACAGTCTCTGCCGCCATTCCGGCAGCCTCACCTTCACCTAATTCAACCGGTGCAGGCAATGCAATGGCTGGAATGGTTCTTTATCACTTTGCATATTTTGTTCTCCTTGCATTCTGCTTGCTTAGTTGCTTCTCTTATTTATATTTGCTCATATTGGATTCTAAACGATCTGAACTTTCTGGTAAAGCTGAAACTCCATGAAGTTTCTGGTTTTTAGTTTTTAAGACTACCAGAGAACTGATGAAATTATGTGAGAAGAAAGCCAATTGTTGCCTTTTGAACCAACACATGAAAAGCACCAAGCAACAAACAGCATTTGCGAGGAACAGCCATGACTTTCAACACTTATTCTGGCATGATTAGTGACTTCCAATGCCGTCTGACCCTAAATTCATTCTACCCCTAGTCCCTAGTATCTTATTCCATATATTGTAAAGATGGTACATCCAAGACGGAAACAGAATCAGAATGCTAAAAGAGATGAATATGAGTGACCTCTTTATCTCAAATTTGTCTCCCAAACTCAATAGAGTAGAGGGTCTATTAAGAGCATCAGCTTCATTTGACACTTGCATGCAATTTATATCATCTAACTTGTCCTTTCGTTGAATTGCCTGAAAAATGTGGTCATGTTGCTGCGGGTACAAGCCTGGAAATTAAAGCTATTAATTGCCTCAATCAATTATCAGGCCATTAAAAAAACGCAAATTGCTGATTATTGGGCACCCCAACATCAAAATCTTTGTCTTACTACAACTTCCAATTCCTTTTTTTTTTCCTTTTTGGGAAAAAAATGAATGTGAATCATCTGTCATACAATCAACAATCACCATAACAGACCATTGTTTACAAAACTTTGCGAAGGTTTTTTTTAGCCCATCACGCAACCATTAAGAAAATGTAAAAATAAATAAATAAATACACTAATCCATCATATAAAATTGAACTGAACAGAAAACAGTCCAATACAAATCTACTAAAATTATTTTTTTTTGTCTTGGTAAAACCGATTATCAGAGGAGGTCAAACTAATTAATTAATTAACTAAAATCTTAGCCTCAAAGGGCAAAAGCCAAAATTGAATGATAATTTAAAAAAAAAAAAAAGAAAGGAGGGAGAGGCTCAGATCTGGCAGCCAATAGGGTGATGGACTTGAGAAACACCGCGGCCGTCGCCCGTGGCTGCGACTAAGTGAGTGGCCTTGAATTTGAAAGGACGGAGAACAACCCCATCTCTCAAAAGACCCACACGAAGCCACCACGCCAGGGCACGGCATAGGTATTTCCACAACCCACCTCCTTATGGCATCATCACCGCCTCGATAGAGATAGAGAGAGAGAGAGATATATATATATATATGTATGTGTGTGTGAGAAGAGCAGTTGAATTGGAGCCAAAACAAAGGTGAAATCATCGGCTCCGCTAACAACCGGGGCGGCGGAAACGGCGGGCAACAGCCCTTCCGAAACCCTCTCCGCCTCCTCAGGAGCAAAGTCTCATTCTTAAACTAATGAGTACGCCTCTTTCTCTTCTCCTCCTCTATTTATCGTTGTATGTTAATTTGCGAATTTACCTTTTAGCCCTTTTTACCCAATCACGTTTTGCCCTCCGCTAGGGGTGGTTTGGATCTCCTTCCAGACCACACCCTCTGGAGCAATCGAAAGTAATAATTTATGGGTGACTTGTTATGTTTTTTTTATTTATAATTCAGATTTAAATTTTTTCGGTGGTGCCGACCCACTATTTAAGATTTAGATTTATGGGGTGTTTAAATTAATTTTTAAAAGGGTATATTTATATTTTATTTTTAAAAAGTAAGAAAATAGGTGTTTGGTAAATTTTTTAGTGTTACTGTTTAATTCTACTTATTTCTTTATTTGACTTCTTAACAGTAACTGATTAAAAAGTACTTCTTATTACCTTTTGAATTACTTTTTATTTTTTAATATTAATAATAATTTATATAAACTAAATTACCCTTAGAATATTTATATAATTTTATTATTTTTTTTACTTGACACATGAATTAGATATATTAATTTATTTTATTATTATTTATATAATTTTAATAATTTTTTTTCAAGTATTCTTAAATAATATTTTTTTCACTTCAATTTTCTTTAATATTAACATTTATAAAAAAAACTCAAACATAATAATTTTTATCATTTAATAAAAATTAATATTTTTTAAAAAAAATATAAAAATTAAGTAAAATAATTCTAAATATTATTTATAAAATATTATTCTAAAATATAAAATATAAAAATACAATTTTTAATATGATATATCTACACAAATTATATGTCTAAATTAGACATTTCATTATCCAACAATAACAGTAAATATAAAATTAAATAAATATTTCATTAATTTTATCAGCAATCAGCAATAGGAAGTAGTAATCAATAATCAGTAATCAGCAACAGCAATCAGTAACAACAATCAATAACAGTAACATTCAACAGTTAACCCAAACAGACCCTTAATGTTAAAAGTATATTGTTGATTTTTAAATTTATTAACATAATAATTAATTATTAAGAATATTATTATAAATTTATTAATATTTCGATAGTAAATTTATCTATGAAAAAAAGAGTAAATGAAGTGCTCAAATAAAAAAAATTGCTGAGTGAAGTTTTGTCCTTATTACGATAGCGTGGCACTGCTACAGACTATTCTTATATAATAAGGTCTTCCATCCTTCGAAATAAATGAAAAAATGTTGGTTAGGATCGACACCAAGAAAAAAAAATTCTTTTTATACTATATACAATAATATTTTATATTAATATAAAAATATACATTAATATTTTTTTGACATAAAAATATACATGAATATTATGTTGTACAAAATATAATTTACATATATTATATGTGTACAAAACAATAACATATATTCCTTTAAATGAATCTATAAATTTGTGTGTAAGAGCGTCTCCCCTGCACTATCGTGCACTGAAAGGATTTTGCGTCTCTACCAGCCGTTGTTGTGTAGTTTCTCAGCTTTTGTGTCATTTGTCTACCCCTTTGGTGGGCTTTGGGGTTTGGTCGCGTCCTCATTTAATCTTGTCATTGTGTTTTCGATGGGTCTTTGGTGCCTAAGTAACTGCTCGTTGCTTCTACTCTGACCTCCCGATTGTGTGCCGCCGCGTCTCATGTCCCTCCGCTTTAGCTCCGTCTTGGTGCGGGGGTGGGGGACCTCCGTTTTTGACTCTAGTCGGCTTTGTAAAATCTTTGGTGGGATGCGGTCCACCGTGTCTACATATTGGGAGTTGGGCGTGAGGTTGCCACCGCTGCTGTGCTCCTTGTTTTAGCCGCCTTTTAGTGTGGCCAGCCTGGGTTATCTATCGCTGGGTGTGGTGCTGAGGCCAGTCAACCAAGTTCCGCCTTTATAGCACCTGACTACTCGTGTGTTAGTGTCTGATATCCTCGCTGGCGTTTCATCCGGCCAAGAGCACCACTGCCTACTTTGTAGGTGGTGGTCCTTACAACTGTTTGACCTGGGTCTAAACCTATGAGCCTGATTAGGCTACTTTTCTTTAGACGCCCAATATGTTTGGTTTGGAGCTGCTATTTTGAGCTTATGTATGAACTGAGATTCAGGTATACTTTTTGTGGTTTTGTAGCTTGTTTTTAACCTAATCTAATTTGCCCTTTTGAAATAAAAAAAAATGGGTGTAAGAAAATTTTTTCGTAAGTTATATATGGGCTTTTAAGTTGATTTCTTTGGGTCTTAATTCATATAATTACTGGCTAGATTATATATAAAAGAATGATAAACAAAGCTACGAGCTTATGTAACATATAAAAGTAAAGATTACATGCTCGACCATAAGTTGACATTTAAGTACCTTTGTCCGGACGCCAGTGCACCGGACATCAAGGACTTACTTGAAGAATAATTGATACAAAATCAGTCCCTGACCATAAAAAGGAGAGAACGGATATTAAAAAGACAGAACGAGAGTGCAGTCCAAAAAAAAAAAAAGACAGAACGAGGGAAGTAGTGTCTTCTTTTACTGACAAAGATTGATAAAAAAACAAGAAGAAAAAACACACCTTCGAGGGTGATTTAGGACACAAGAATGAGAAAAAGGGAAGAAGCGGGAGAAGAAGAAGAAGGGTATGAATATGGACAGAGGAAAGAGAGTGGCTCCTCTGTCACTATTATAATTTTTAGTCTATGTAGTCTGACTCTACAAAATAGAGATTATAACATGTCGTTGGTCAGAGATAGCGTACGAATATTTGACAATTGATATTGGATATTGAATTTCCTATCGAGTGAGTACAGTTATATAAATATATTTAATAATATACTAGAGATATATATAATTAATTTAATAATATTTAATAATATATTTATTTTTTATTTTATAAAATTTAATATATTTTTATAATTTAATAATTCAAATTACTGAAATATTCACTATAACCTATAATTACATATTAGAAAAAGTATTTCTGTTCTTGAAAACAGAGGGAAAAAGATCGTTCACAGTGACAACGGCTCCGTTGGATTGAGTGAAAGAAGTTCAAAGTACCGTTGAGCTGTTAGAACTGAAGGAGACTGCACCTTTCCCGCACCAAAAGAAAATATAACCTGGACTCTGAAACTAAAATGGTGGGTTCCAAAACAGCTAACAACTCGAGATAGATTTACATACGTAAAATAAGAAGCTGCCCAAGTCTAGAAACTGCCCCGTTCTTTTGCACTGCAAATCTCGACCAGCAATTTAAAACGATGTGCCCAAGTCTAGAAACTGCCCCGTTCTTTTGCACTGCAAATCTCGACCAGCAATTTAAAACGATGTGCATCACGACATACAAAAAGAAGAATACTGTTAGTAATTAACAACACTTTGCTTCTTTAATTTTCCCTTTAAAGACCTCGAACATTCAATCTTTAATCACCACTCTAAAGCAAGGTTGTCAGAACCGGACCGGTCATCGAACCGGAAACATTAGTGGATCAAGGTTCAACCGGTTGAATCGGTCGAACCGGTATTTGAACCGGTATTTAATAATATATATGTGTATAAAAGTAATTATAAAAATAATATTTATAAATAATGATTAAATATTAATTTTTCTAATTTTAAGGATGAAATTGAAATTTTTAATAGATTTAGGACTAGATTGAACTTTTAAATTAAAGTTAATACTTAAATTATAATTTAAATAACATTTAGGGTCAAATTGTAATTTATGAATTTTTTAATTTTATTGGACCGGTTCAACCGGTCCGGTTTTCACCGATTTTTACCGATTTTGACCAGTTCTTGACCGATTTTTTCCGGTTTTGACCGGTCCGAATCACCCTTCAAAATTTACCAAAACCGGCCCAGACCACCGACCGGTCCCCGATTCAACCGGTCCGACCGACCAGTCCGGTCCTGACAACAGTGCCCTAAAGGCACAGAGAATTTAGACGAGTCACTGACGCGACACCCTAGAAGGTATACCATTTTCTTTTAAGAGGGGATTAAAAGTGTTAAAAACAATTATTTTTTTAATTACTCAGAGGGACTGATCTGCATAGAGTTTATGCGTTCATTTAGTGCTTTGGTCACTTTAATTAATTGTTCCCCTCCTCTCTCTCTCTCTCTCTCTCTTTTCCTTTTCTCCTTTTATTTTGCATTACATTACCTCGAGAATTTTATAGTTCGGAAAATGTTAATGGGCAAACCCCCCGGTCATACGCCCATCCAATCTGACGTGGCAACCCCAGCAAAAGGGTAGAGATGGAATTAAAAATGAAATGAAAACGGAGAACTACACATAAAAAAGGTAAAATAAAATGAAAAGATAGCAAGAGCGAGGGAAAAAATCCGCCAAAAGTCGGGACAGTCGGTGGGGAAAACCAAAATGGGAAATTGGGAAAAGAAAAAAATTTGGAGAAGGTAAAAATGTGTGCGTGGTAGCATTACGAGTTTGGTAACAATCCCTGCTGCCATGATCTACAGTGTTGGGAAGGCGAGACCATTTGTTTCCGGGTTGCGAATCCAGATTCAGAGGTGGGAATTGGAATTGGGTAAGTAACAAGTCAATTGCTCTTACGTTTAGATGGGATATCTCTTGTAGTATATCAGAAATGGGTAAGTACAATTAGTATAGATGAAAAGAAATGGACAAATAGAGATGGGAAAATGATGTAGTATGGATAGGAATTTGTTTACAGAACAGTGAATAATGAAGTTGAAAGTGGCATGAGGAAACGGGTAGGGGGAAAAGTCGGAATCAGTCATAGAGCTGAATTAAGTGTGTGGAATATTAGTGGGTAAAGAATAGGAAACAGAAGTATAGTAGAGTATGTTAGCTAGTTGGGTGTATATATAGGAAGGTAGGAAAGTGGTGGAAAACCTGGAAAGCAGGAATAGTAAAGATGGAAATGCAAGGGAGAGGGAATGTAGTTGGAAGGGTTAGATATACTGACCTAGGCGAATAGTTTGAAGGGTGTGGAAACGGGTTTGGGCAGGGTAAAAAGGTATTGCATTAGTGGGGTGTAGAATATACGTGAAACAAAGGTGGGAAGATGTAATGAAAATGAATAAGGCAGAAGAGATATTAATGTGAAAAATAATGGATGTTTTATTGTGTAATTGCAGGTAAGTGCAGGTTATGGTAATGAAGCAGTTTGGTGTCTTAAGGAAGTAAGATGGATATGATTGAAGATTGCAGAGGGGGTAGAGTTGGGCCTGAAGTAGAGCAAAATGGTGTGTGTGAAGAGGAATCCATAGAGGTAGAAGAACCAAAAGTGGGAATGACATTTGGAAATGTGGAAGAATTGTATGACTTTTACAAAATATATGCAAGAGGAAAGGGATTTGGAATTTCGAAGCGTGGGGGTAGAAAAGATGAATTGACAGGAGAACAAAGGTGGTTGACGATTACATGTAGCAAAGGCCGGGAGCATAAGCCACAGGGAAAGAATATAATGCCAACACGTCCGAGTGGAAGGGAAGGATGCAAAGCACGAATTAGTTGTGTGAAGACAGTAGGGGCATGGATAATCAGTAGAGTTAACTTGGAGCACAATCATGATATCAGGCCTGAACAATCTCGTTATATTAGGCAACATAGAGTAGTAGATTTTCAAAGGAAGAGGCAATTGGAAATAAATGATAAGGCTGGATTACGGCCATGTCAGAATGTGAAAGCTGCAGTGTACAAAGCGGGAGGGCATGAGGAGTTGCCGTGTTTGAGTGTGGATTTAAAAAATCATGTAAGCAAGGTGCGAAGACTAAAAATTGTGGGAGGGGATGCTGAAGCTTTGCACAGTTTATTTGGCAAAATGCAGACAAAAAGTAAGGATTTCGTGTACGTCATTAAGCCTGACAAGGAGGGTAGGTTGAAACATGTATTTTGGGCGGATGGAAGGTGTAGGGCTGCATACAAGGACTTCTATGATGTGATCACTTTTGATACAACATATCTGGTAAATAAGTATGAAATGCCTATGGCTACATTTGTAGGCATTAATCATCACGGTCAATCAATTTTGTTAGGATGTGCTCTATTGAATAATGAGAAGTGTAAGACATTCATATGGCTATTTGAGACATGGTTAAATTGCATGGACGGTCAGAATCCAGAAGCTATAATAACTGATCAATGTGCACAAATTGGGGAAGCCATTAAGAGAGTATTTCCCAATAGCAGACACAGGTGGTGTTTATGGCATATAGTATCCAAATTTGGGCAAAAATTAGCTGGATACTTAGAGATAGACACAATTAGAGAAGCTTTTAATACGGCAGTGTATGATGTAGTGACATCAGAAGAGTTTGAGCAAAGGTGGGAAGGCATGATAGTGGAATTTAATTTGCAGTCAAATGAGTGGTTATCGAATATGTATGCGAATAGGCATATGTGGGTTCCAGTATATGTGAAATCAAAATTTTGGGCAGGAATGTCAACAACACAAAGGAGTGAAAGCATTCATTCTTTTTTTGATGGGTTTGTGCATTCAAGAACATCTTTGACACAATTTGCAGAGCAATACGAGATTGCAGTGAGAGATAAGGTTGAGAAGGAAAAGCATGAAGATTTTGTGTCGTGTAACTATCATATTCCATGCTTCAGCCTAATTGCATTTGAGAAGCAAATGAGAAATGCATATACAAACAACATATTCAAGATAGTTCAGAAGAACCTTGTTGACATTATGTATTGTGATCCAACCGTCATATCTCGTGATGGGACCAAAATCTTGTATGAGGTGACAGAGATGGTGAGTGGAGGTACCGAAAGTTCACACAGGTTGAGGTTTGTGGTTAATTTTGAAAGTGGCACACACGAAGCAAATTGTAATTGTCAGTTATTTGAATTCAAAGGCATATTGTGTCCTCATGTGTTCAAGGTTTTCACTTTCAATGATGTAACTGTAATTCCAGAGAGGTACATACTACGGAGGTGGCGCAAGGATGTGGGCAGGGTTCATAGTAGCATTAAGTTAGGGTGCAGTGCAATGACAAATGAGATGAGAAGGGCAAAAGAGTTGGAGGATGTGTTTTACGCAGCAATGAGCACAGCTGTTGAGGATAGCAACAAGTATGAGTACTTGATGGCATCATTAAAAGAGAACTATAGAAGGATACAGAAATGGCCCAACCAAATTGGTAGATTAGAGGGAGAGATAAATGTGAAGAAAAAAGCAAGGATAGGTGAACAAGATAGTGGAGCAGGAGAAACAATACATTTATCCCCAGAATACAAAGATCCAAAAATAGTGAGGCGAAGGGGGAGACCGAGGCTGAAGCGCCATATTCCAGCAATTGAACGTTTTCGAAGAAAGAAGCCACGAGGAAAACAACAGGGTGGTGAGAAAAAGAAAGGTACAGGAAGTAGTGAGATTCAAAGAAGTCCTCAAAATGCCATACATGAGCAGGTATAGTGGCTTAGAAAAGTGGTAGAGTTATAATATATGAATTAGTAATGAGTAGTGCAAGCCATTGAAAATGGAAAAATGAGATTGCAATATTACTTAGGTGGAAGCAACTGTATTTATACTTGAGTTACAGATATTAGTAACGAATTGGTGTAATGCAGGGAAGGGAAGGAAATTCCATCGATGTGGGAGCCCTGTCATCTATGGTGGGAATGTGTGTTGGAGATACGAACTATCAATATCAGGTACTGCTTTACTAATTAGTAGCTAATCAGTGATATTTGTAGCATTGAGTAGTGGAAACATAAGATGCACCCTTTTGGTTAATGTTGCATACGAGCATAGATCTATGTATGTGCATAATTAAATGTTTGACATTTATTTTCAGAATGCTTGGCAGTGGCAGATGGGGATAATGGCTCGCCCGTCATCCTATATGTGGACCCCATATGCGCACGCCTTCGTGGGTGGTAGCAATGGTTTGTTAGATGTTCAGTCGAACCTACAGTTCATGGCAATGGAGCAGCCTCGTGTGTAGTAAATTTGATTGTAGTGCTGTGAAGAGGTAATGTTGGTTTTGGGGAGAATATATGGTCTTCATTTGAAGGATGGATGAAAAATGTAATTTGGTTTTAATATGGTAAATATAGTGCTTTTGAGGAGTAGTTGACTGGCTAGGGTAAAGTTAGAGCTAGGCTGTTGTGGAAGGACAACAGAAATGAGAAGGAGATAGAGTGAACAAATGGCTCGGCTAGAGTGTGAACAATGATCTAAGATTTATGTTGCAAAGTAGGAAGCCATGGTTGCATATAGTTGGTAAATGATTGCAAAAAAAAAAATTATTATGAACAGAACTGAAATTACTATGCTGAAATATTTTGGTAAATGGATCATAGGTGTAAATTTTTGGATGTGTGATAAGTTGCTGAAATGGCGAATTAATTATTGATCGAAGAGGGAAAATAGTATTAGTAAAGCAATATGTATACATGTTGTAAGGAAGTCATTTGTTATCCTATGTATAAAGAACATGATATAAGCAATTATTTGGGGCAAGCCCAGTAAATTGCAATGGGTCACTGGAAATGAAAGTGCTGAAAGCAAAGAAGAAGTTGTTTCTGCAGATAACAATCAATTTAGTAATGGTAGAAAAATTACATGTCAAAAAAATAGAGTTGTGAAATTTTTTTTGCTTGCGTTGCACGATTGGAAGAGGATTTAAAATTTGTTTCAACTACAGTGATTGTTATTGGAAGAAATAAATAAAGAAGACATTGTATAGATTTTTTGTTGTTGGAAAAAGTGGCACTGCGATTCTCAAAATTAGATATGTCATTGCACTTGGGCAAATTGTGGGCTACAAATTGCCCATGTAAGTGTAATGGTATTTAAATGAAATAGCAAGTAATAATAAGCTGATTAACAGTTTCCTATATAATTAGTTGGGTAATAAAGACGTTGAGAAGTTAGATATGATTTTGTATTCAATGTATTAGAATAAGGCATAGCATGAAGGGCGCTATCAATTAATTGTGGTGTTAAGAAAACGTTTTAAACAGACCAAAGTTGGTGAATACATGGGCATATGATGTTAAATTTGACAAAATTTGACAATCTATGGAAGGACCCAACGACAAAATGCAAAAAAAAAAAAAATTGATATAAGGAATAAAATTTTTTCGTAATATGTCATAAACAATCAAACATGAAAGGCCGGATAGCAGGCAACAAATGGAAATGAGGGACTGTGTCTTTCTTTTTTACAGTAATGAAAATTTTTTGACCAAAAATTTCTTGCTCTATCATAGCTGTTTTTATTGTTCAATTGGAAGTGTGATGATATTATTGGATTCATATTTGCAATTGCTCAGGTAAAAAAATACATGGCGGGCTGGGCTTTGTGGAAAAGGAATTATCATAGTTTCGATAGGTCATTTATAATGTCTATTTGGGCCCGCATAATTAATGGAATATATTTATCCATAAAGTAAGACTGTGGGCCAAGCGAAACCATACGAATGGATGTAGCAGGTTTTGCAATAGGTGGGTCGGGTACAGAGCGCAACTTGCAATACAAGTTGCGTTCGATTGTATTAGTAACGTAGTTGTACATACAACAAGTTGGTTTTGTTTTTTTTTTTTTTTTTTTGCTTTCATAATTGAAGTCCATAAGGTTACTTCTAGGGCCCATCTGAATACAAGGCAATTTGGGAAGCCCAGATCGATGGCACTATCAATGGATAAAAGACGTGGGCCGAAAGAGGCAATCAAAAGGGAATAATACCTTACAAAAGGGTGACAAAAATAAAACGAACAGATGCATATCAACCTGCAGTACAGGAGGCCATCGTCAAATAGATCATAAAAACCCAAGGCAAAAATGTTGCATGGGACACAGTGAAAGCAAGCTAGTTAGAGGGGGATGGAGTAGGAGTGAAATTGGGAATTTGTGGGCCATGAGGAAGATCTTCCTTTGCTGCTGTATTCACCCTCTTCATCGCTAGTCCAAAAGCAACACCGACTGGTTTTCGGACAATGAGCCCGGACCTCTTCCGTGCACATATTCGAAAGACCTTTCGAATATGAGGCAATGGTTCCTTAATTTTATAGAGGAAGCAACGAACCCATGGGTAGCCCTTTTTCTCCATAAGGACTTCAAGGAAATCTTCTATTTCCTTTCTTAGTAGCCATGCATCGTGCATAACAATGCGAAACACCTGGTAGGCAGTGTTGGGGGAAACCGATTCCCTCTCCAATGCATCACGCTCATCCAAATGAACGTTCCCATTTTGTGACACTGTAAGGAAAACATGAACTGGGTTATCGGGCAGTAAAACATAATATATATAAGTGTATTGATAATGGGAACACTAAGTTTGCACAAACTATATATTTCAACCAAAAAACCAAAACATAGCATATGTCCCTGGTGGAAGTAAGCGAAGAAGGAGAGGAAGTGTAATAACATTGGATGTCCAAGACATGGGCGTCTGATATATATGAAAGGTTAATGTTCACAAACTTGTGTGGAGGACCTTGGAAGGCTTTAATTTTGTGGAGGCAAATAGTTTACCGATTGAGCGATGTCGCGTTGATGAAGCCATTGCCACGGATAAGGTAGACAATAGGATGGTTGTGGGAGCTACTTGTGTTTGTTAAGAAGATGTTGGTGTCTTTATGTGGCAGCATTCGATTCTTATAGTCCTACCTTGTTCTTATTGGTGATGTCTTTGACACCATATAGGAGGGAAAAATTTTGGGGGGAAAACTTTAAGTTACAGTGAGCATACATATCTCAATTGATCATCACATCCAGGTTCTTGTATGACACGTTAGTGGTCTATATGTGATAGTTGATGGGATGGATTCAAGAGGAAACGATGGGCATTATTAGTTGCATTAAATGCGGATGTTATATATGATCTTAAGGATCTTATGTGGTGGTATCCACGATGCAATTTTCAGTACAAGTTCCAGAGTTTGTGCACCAAAGCCGGGGAAAGTAGATGCATATGGCTATGGGTATTGTTGTTGCTGTAATTGAGTATGTTAATTTGAAGTTGTTATAAGGCCACACCTTACAAAATTAGGAAATAATTGTGAAATAATAATTGATAAAACATTGTTGGACATACATTTTTTTCATACAAAATTAAAATATTGTCACATCTACCATATTTTGTGTAACCGCAACAAATAAATAAGGTATAAAGGTTAATTTTACCCAAAACCCTCATGCGGTTTATTGATTTTTATCCATTAAATTTTTTTTTGTGAAAACTGGTACAAAGGTTTTCTCCGTCGCACAATTATACCCTACCGTTAATTTTTCCGTCAATTATACTAACGTGGCAACTGACAGAGCGCTACATAAGCAAAGTTGATGACGTTGCAGACACCACGTCAGCACAACTGATGACGTGATCTCTGCCACGTCATCTCATTTGATGACATAATATTTTTTTAAAATAAATTTTTAAAAAAATTTATTAATACGTTGATATTTAATAAAAAAAGAACTCAATTTATTCTTGCAACAAAAATATTTAATTTAATGAAAAATTAAAAAAGGAACTCAATTTAAAATCAATTTTATCAAATAAAATCGAAACCCTTTAAATCGAAATTCTTCTAAAATTAATTTTACTTAATAAAATCAAAATCTTTCAAATCTACAACTCTTCTGACGACAACTATTTTTATTTTAAATTTTTCATTAAATTGAGTAATTTTTTATGTTAGAAAATTAACTTGGGTTCATTTTTTATTAAATATAAATATATTTTGAGTATAATTGTACGATATCATAAAATTTTGTACCGATTTTCACAAAACAAAAATTGTTATGGATAAAAATCAATAAACTGCCTTAGGTTTTGGGCAAAATTGACCTTTATGCCAATAAATGATGATATATTTTATGATTGAGAATTTATAAGTTTAGACGCACAAAATCTAACATTTGTTGCAATATAATCAGAGTATGACACATTTTTACGTAAATAATAAGAAGAAAAGATTATAGTATATGAGTCAACAAAAAATAAAGGGTAAATTTTTTTTGCAACAACACACTTATTTTTGGTGGACTGCGCTAGAGAGTAGCATGCATACATTCAATGAATTGGGCCTCTATTGTTATGTACAGCATATTTCATTCCATTTTTTATTTGAAACTTTTATAGGACTTTTTTCATCAAGAAATATTTATATTTTTTTTGGAACAAAAATTTACGCTTTAATTTTATATTGCAAAAAATAAGTGTGTTGTTGCAAAAAATATGGTCGTGGTTGCAGTATGACCGAATTGTATGACAAAAATCGTATGCTCATGTAAGTAAAAACCATTGATGATCTCGCTGTATTATCCACATTTGGGGGCAAAATGCCGCTCTAGCGCCTGGCCACGTCCACACGATTGCCATATCGTACACCTGTACCTCAAGTATATCCATCCTCAAACATTTTATTTTTGAGCACTGTTACATGAGCATACGGTTATTGTCATATAATTCGGTCATTCTGTAACCACGGCCACATTTTTTGCAACAACACACTTAATTTTTGCAACATAAAATTAAAGCATAAATTGTTGTTGTAAAAAATATAATTATAATTTAAAACAAATTACATTATAACTAAATTGTATGCCAATTTTATATGCTCATAAACCTTTCCCTATTTCGTTACTCACGTTCTTTCACTGACCAAAGAGAAAGTATCCACACCATGGGGAAACGCAACCAGACACAACAGAGTGGATAGTGAAATGTGGGGCCCACAATTGGGTGTCTACAAACTTGCGGCTGTGCAAAGTTCTGGAAAACTCTGCTACTCTCCAGCGTGCTGCACGAAGCAATTGTACATTTCTTTCATGTCATTTCATAAGGACGTTCGATCACTGTGCAAAACAATGGGGGTTGGGTTATGGTTTGAAAGTTGAGTCATCGTTCCATTTTCTTCCATGCAGGTCCCTTCTAATGGTGATCTTTATAATGTTATCAAAAAAGAAAAAAAAAATTGCTATAAGTGTTTGGCCACACGTTTGGTTGTACAAATATTATTTATTATTTATTATTATTATTATTTGTGAGACTTATTTATTATAATTTATTGTAAAACAAAATATAAAGTGAAAGAATAGATTAGGGAATGAGAAGTGGAAATGATAATTCTCATAGATGTGGAAATCTCATTCCCAAATCTATGTAGATGAATATAGATTTTAGCCTACCTTCCATTAAGAATGGGAATCACTCATTTCTATTATCATTACCAAGCAAAAAAGGGGCAACCAAACACCTCCTACAATGGAAGAAGATTGCAGTTATATCGAGATAAGAGATAGACTCCTAGAATGAATGGTTTTCAATTTGTTATTTTGGACGCTAAAAGAAATTGATCCCCATATCCTCTATCAGTGTGTATATCTTCTCAAGAAATTAATAATAATAATAATAATATTAATTATAATTTTTTTAAAAAATTTAAAAATTATAAAAAAGAAAGAAAAAGAGAGAGAGATAACTTCCAATTACGTGGATGGGAAAAATATGGCGCGAAAATAGATGTTAAAAATTTGTGTGCAACATACTGGTATATGTATGCAATACGTCGCTTTATTTTTGCAACAAATACATAGATGAAAAAATACTTTCAAATGTAGTTGCAATAATTATGTGTCTTGTTGCAGAAATAAATCTAGTTGTTGCACAAAAATTTTTTCCTATGTTTTTCGCGTCCTATTTTTTCTGGTCTATGGTATATTACTGTTTCCATTAACATGTCTGGAATGCTATACATGGGCATACAACAATATTATCATATTGAGTATATATAAGAAACGGAAATGGGCATATACATATTGGCAGACGATTTAGTTATATTGCAACCGCGAACATATTTTTTGCAACAATAATTATAACTTTTGAAACAAACATTTACACTTTTTTTTTGGTTGCAGAAATTATATACGTTGTTGCAAAACGTATATATATGATTGCAAATGACCAAGTCATTTGGCAACATTTATAAAAAAATGTAACAGTGCTCTATAAATATTTGCGAGTCAATAAGTACAATCTCTGAAACTCAATTTTCTCGGGCATTGTTTGTATGTTAAAAAAAAAACAAGGCTATCTTTATTGTCGTTGCAAAAAATAACATTGTCGTAGCATAAAATGGCAGAAAAAATTGGTCCAGTGTTACAAAACGAGATATAGTACAAAAAAGTGAGACCTCATTTCAGGAAAATGAGAACGTGATATCATTCACTCGAATTGATAGTGGAGCATAAAATACAATAGACTTGAGGTTGAAGAAATGATTGAAGATCTTTGAGCTCAAAAAATTTGGTTCAGTGTTACGAAAAAATTAATACCCCGTTCGACAAAATTGAGACTTCAGTTCTAAAAAGTGAGAAAAAGAGGACGCGGAGAATACAGGAAAATTTTTATATTACATTTTTAATTTGACTTCAGCAACAAATTTTTATATTATTCTTTTTATCTTGCATTTTAATTTCAGTATATATAGGTGGACGAGAAAAAGAAGACGCGGAGAATACGAGAACATTTTTTTGTGCAACCAAACGGGTTATTTCTGCAACGAGACACTAAATTGTTGTAACAAAATTAGAAAGTAATTTTTCATTTATTTTTGGATGCAAAAAGTAGGCATTTTGTTGCACAAATAAGTCTGTTGGTTGCAAAATCAAAAATTTTCCAGTCTTCTCTGCACCTTTTTTTTTTCACGTCCATGTAACGTGACTCTTTGTATTTATAATAATAATTTTTTGTATGTTCTATTTTGAAGTTTGATATTCAAAATTTTTTAATGGGACTGTTAGTAGCTGAAATTATTATTAGTATTATTAATATCATCATTAATTTATAATGAAAATTTCAATTTATTTTGAAATTAAGCTTCCATCGCTTTCAAATTCCGAAAGACAAAAAATTTAGCGTATATCTTAGTTAACCAAATTGAGAATTAATTTATCTTATTTCCAAATTCAGTTGATTCCGATTGAAAATCCAATTTACATTCTAAATTCAAAATGCAAAACCAAACCTGGTGGGTCGGTTTATAACAAATTTACCAATATTAAGGGCCCAACAAAATTGTGGTACTTACTGTCAGATTTGCAACGAACTTCAAATGTTTTGCCACCCCACTGGAATAAATGTGCAACACCCAACTTGTATTTTGTTTGCTTTATATATCTGTCTGTAATGTCATAAGATAAGGTTTCTTGCATTTTCGCTAGTTGTTATACACCTTGGCATCTTCCTCAGCATATAATTATGATTGCATATGGGCATATCAGGTAGCAAACAAAGTATCAGTAATCATTCACAACTTTGTTCCTGGCCAAATAAATGTGCACTAATAGATAAACACAGTACTAAGAGGGTTACAAGTAGTCACATGATTGTCAACCATGAATTGGTCATGGAGGACAAAGATGTGTCATATGACGTGGACACTAATGTGTTCCACAAAACATATGATGGGCAAGCAATTATCCTTATATTCCAGCCAAGTCCCTTGTCTCTGCACGCACAACATTTTCAGGGTCCTCAATAAAGCGGATGACATATTCCTTCCGTAATCCTAAAACGTGGCTCTACAAGAACACAACTTGATTTAGGAAACCAGATGATTGGGGGGACATTGTAAATCCCAAATTGGCAAATTTATGCCACTATCGAAAGATGCTAACCTTAGGGTCAATATGCGATATTGTTGTCCCTTCCCACGAATCCATGAAGTGCATGAGATATATCCCACAATCATAGCTGTATATAAAGAGTTTAGTGTAAGCAAACAAAAAGTAAATGAATAGGCACCAACTGTCAAACTATTCACTACATAATGTCTAGGTTAAGAGACTAATTTTCCACACACTAACTTGGTTTCCTGCTGCGGAACAGGCACATTATTGATCAAAAACCCATTAAAATTGTATTCATGTTGCCCCACAAAAGACAAAGCCTGGGAAAGTACTGAAACCTGAGAAAAAAATATGCATCCGAATTTAAAACAACGAATCAAATTTATTAATGAACTATGACAATACAGCTTTTATGATATACAAACTTACAACATGTGGAATCAAAGTTGCCCGATCAGAAACATGAGCATCTGCCTGCGAATCTAGCACATCGATTCTCCTGTCCCGAATATTTGTGACGAACAGGATCCAATGCTCCTTGAATACAATAGGAATGAACACCTTTGACAATCCGTTATCAAGAATGACCATCAACTCATGCCCAGATTGGTTAACTAATCCAATTGCCTTAAAAAAATGAACGATAAATTCAACTCAACACTGTATGTACTTTCCGCACTCTCACCATGTCACAAGCTGCTATAGAATACCCAAGACTGTCCTCAAGAAGATGTTGTCTGTGCTCTTTTGCTTCCCAGCCCCGAGCAACAACATTTGCAGTAGCATCACCACCGGCCGCTGCAACAATGGACACCTATGCAGCATTTTTGGAGCACGTAAACAAAATGAGAAGGATACATTACATTAATCACCACATACAATCCCAGCGGCCTTTATATTGCAGGAAGCTGAAAATGCTTGTTATCTATAAAGGTAACATAATAGACATTACCGTAAAAAAAGGACTAAAGAAATGCTTTCGCACACGTCCAACCTGCTTCTGCCGTAGGTTAAGTAAGTTAGCATGTGCATCGACAACATACCAAGCAAATGTATTGAAGTAGCAATCAAATTAACCTTCAATTTGTGTTATGCTCTTTAACATATATGCATTGACATATCAACTCCATTATTCCAATGTTATTGAAGGTAGAAATGATAACACAACACTTTACCACATTTGAGATCCGTTGCCTCGGGGCCAAACATCGCAAATCTTGTTTATACAAATTATCTCTTTTCCAATCGCCACCACTAATGGACTGCAAAATTAGAGGTTATACATTCAACTAGCATCATTTGTAATCACTTTTTTCACATGCTAAACTTCCATTTAAGCCAAGATAGAATGCATTTATTTTAATTATGTAGCTGTTTAAACTTAGCTTACTTCGGTGATTCAGTACTTCTCCCAGGTGCTCTAGTCACCCAACTGTACAGCATGAGGTTTGTTTTGTTCTGACGTCGATTGGGAACAAGGGTTGCCACATCATATACCTTCGCAGTCTTGGTTATGGGATTCTTGATTGCACGTCTCTTCCTCTTCCTCACTGGTGGCCTTTCACCCGTTTCTGGACTCTGAAATGTCAACTGTCCACCTTCCAGCTTCTTCACTGTCCATGTGCGCGTTACTCGGCCTACAAACAAAATTCATTCATATATAGTAATTCATACATTCTTAAATGACCCTCATTTTTTGGAACATTTTCTTGCCAATTAACTAAAATTATCATACTTAGTGTATTCTAACCCAATATAGCCACTCACCAGAAGGCTCCAATTGCACTTTCTTGCTGTCTCCAGACTCCACTGAAATATACAAATTCTGACACTGTGAATAAGGCTCCAAATCTTCAGTCAGCTTCTTGTCGTTCCCACCTTCACTCGTCAAGTCATAAGTGGGACCTGCATCTTTTGTATTTAGTTTTTCATCTTTCGCACCTACCCCACAACTATCACAACTCATATCCCTTGCATTGGCCTCAGTTAAACTTGTGTTCCCAATAACACCTACATTGACAACTTAACAACAAATCATTGGCATTTACTTTAACTCGTTGCCTTCCTTTTCTAACAATCCAAACATAATTCTATAACTTCCCACTTACACAACTTGCCTGATCTTGCTTTTTGTTCCACCCCAACCTCACATTTGTTTCTTGTTTCAACCACTCCTGCCGCATCATCTTTGCCTTCCAAACTTGATTTCATTGTTATTCCCCTCTCTCTATCTAACACATCTGATCTTCTTGGGCTACATTTCTCCTCACTCTTACCCTCGCCCTGTCGTTTACCTGTTATCACACAACAAAACCATTGTCTTAGCCATTCTTCTATTGGGTTTCTACCCCAGGCAATCACCTGTTTATATAACAAACTAACAAATTCACTACCATAACTTGCCTGACTCTGTTGGTTCCACGCATTGGCTCCCTCCATTGTCTAACTTATTCAAATTACCTACTGCAGGTACAGACATTCTCCGCTCTCTAATACTTTCTTTCTTTCTCTTCGTAACTGGACCATGACTTTCACATGTCATTTCCTCAGTATATTGATCACCAGAACTTGACTCCTCGCTTTCTGCAAAGTCTACACAAAACACATCAACATTGCGTACAACAATTTAACTCTTACAACTGTGAAATATAGCTAAACATTATAGCTCTCTTCAACTTGCCTGTTCCTATACTATATGTTTTTTCTTTCCCTCTTTTCGTCCCATCTGCCTCATTTTTTTCGACATTCCAGCCATCATGTGCACTATCCTTTTCCTGCTTCTCCTGGACTTCAAACCTTCGCGCCTGCATTCGCTTTCTCTGCATTTTCTTCTCCATAATAGTGTCAATAAATTGTCCCCCCAATTCTGCAGTTAATGCAAAGATATGCTTAGAAACTATTCTCTCTGTTGCCTTTTTAAAATCCCTCATTAGCTTTGCATTTTCACTGCTGTTTCCCCCCTTGCTCGATCTTACTTTCTCATTCCAGTGGACATTGACACCCACTGCCTGTAAAACATTTTAATTTTACACGGTTATTTAGACTCAAGTTGCTATACTTACTCAAATTTCATGATCTTTCAATTATTGTACCTTATCAGGATTATATTTTGCATAATCCTTCTCAATAGAGATACGCCGCCTCACTCTTTCTATGTCCCAAAACTTCAACGGATGTTCCTCTTGTGGGCGCTTCTCAAATTTTGTAAAGGGGCATTTCTCGAAATAGACTACCTGTTCATCAACATACATGATTACATTAGAACAACTTGACATTATTATTCAACTACTAGATGCTCTTCATAACATCTAAACATCCTATGCAATACACTTACCATTAAAAATAGCAAGCACCCTCCTACACTGCGCTTTCCACTATTGCTCCTACGTTTCCTCTCGCCTAATGTGAAAGCCTTTATCTCCTGGCTTAACCATTGAAGCACAAAGTCCCCCCATCGGAATCTTCTCACGTCTGCTACATCTCTGACCACACTGTACATCTTTGGGGATGGGGTTTGTGAAGATGTAGGACATAATACAGAACCTAAGGCCAATAGCAAAAATGCTTGCTTTATAACAATGTCCTCATTCCCTGAACTAACCAATACTTCCTTCAAAGCCTTAAAATTAAGCCTTCCACCAACTCCTTTTCCTGATTTTTTTACTTTGCAAGTCGCTTTATCAACTTCCTTACTCATTTTCTCCTCAGCAATCCTCTTTGCAACTTCTCCTAATCGTTTTGCCACTTCCTTTCCTCCCTTCTCATCATATATCACCGGATATTCACCGTTTGGTATCCCCATAATTTCAGCTACATCATCGCCACTTAAGGCATGGCGTTGCCCGCGGATTTCTAGCTCACATGTGAAAGGATCAAAATGCCCCACTAACTTCATCACAAACCTCTTCGGCATATTGCCACATCTCACCTGGGTTAGACCTTCAAATCCCATCTCCCTTATAAGCTTCCTCACTTCAAGCCTCTTCCCAATTTTCTGAACGATCCTCATTATTTGTTGAGGGCAACACCTCGAATAGTATGAATCCTGCAATATATTTACTATCGTCTTATACCAATAAACATTGTTTTTGTGCTTTCAACAACAATATGTTTTCAACTAAGAATACTACCTTACTCAACCTTGTTTTCACATCGCTTCCATGCCCTTCACCATCATTCTTCCCTCTTCCATACTTCTCTGCTCCTGCTGCCTTCTTTCCACTGCCTTCAACACTTTCTGAAATGCCTTCACCCGAACTGTCTGACCCATCACCACTTTGCTCTCTTGACAATTCTTCAACAAAATCAGAATCACTGGACTCAACCATTCTTCCAAAGTAATAAAATACTGTTACACCTGCATTTTGTATATAAACCATCTTCGTCAATATCATTTTTCAGAAATTCACATACATAGTTTTCTTATAACTAATTCACTGTTCCATAATTCCTCATTTAACAGCAACTTATCCTGTTTCAAGCTCTTTCAATTGATTATTTATCTTAGTTTAACAAAGCCTTTACAAACTATTCTTTGCTCTTCTTCTATAGATCATATACATGCTTCATTTTTCCATTAATACATACTATCTACTTTTTCTTAACTTCATTCTTTTTAATGCTCAAACTATGTAGCAACTGTATGCTAAATTTATTTTACATTCTTAGAATAATGCATTCATACCTTTAAGTAAACCAACAGACTCACTGCCACTGGCTTCAAACCAACAACCGACCTTTTCTATCTCAGTCCCACTGCAAGCAAACTCCTATTTTTCTTTAGTATATCACCAATAACACACACTCGAATCCACAGCACCCTTGATTCTTATCGTTATGACGCCACACACTATTCCACCGCAATTGCTGCTATGCGCCTCTTCCACTTCACTGCACAATGAACACCATTCTGTAGCTTTCAAAAACTTCAACACAACACTCCTCCGCACGCCTCAGTTTAACTCTAATTTAAGCGCAATCAAGACGTTCTTCCCTCTCTTCTACCCAATTATTTCCCTGAGGAGAATCCCCAATTCTAACCCTACCTTCATTCTCTAATAAACGACCCTTCACTTTCCCTTCTCGCTTTAATTCTGTTGGCTGCCCCTTATAATTACTTCCATAATAACTATTATTAATACATTTAACTATTTTTTATTTGTTTATTCGTCTGAGTCCCGAACTTTCCCTGCCGAATTTGAATTTCAAACTCATTGTTTGTACTTGTCCCTCTTTTGTTCCGATTCTTGTACTATTTGCCTTTTTTTTTTTTTCCCTTCCCCTCCTCTTCAGTGGGACCCGCTGCCACGCTGGCGTTTGGCTAGAGTATGCCTGACCCGTATGCCCGTCTAGTGATCCTCTTTATAGTTTTATTCGTAATGGGAAATTGACAGGTGAATGTTTCTTTTCTGAATGTAATCCTTCAAAAGCTCGAAGTTGGCTGAATATGGGACTCTTTTTTGTTTAACTTTTTTCCCTGATTAAGTTTTAGTTTAATCTGAGCACAATTAACATGGGTTTGATGGTTCATCTCAAACAAAAAAAAAAAAAAAAAAGAAAAAGAAAAAGAAAAAGAACATGGGTGTGATTGTTAGATCTTATTGTTCATGTGGGAAGACTAAAAAGCATTTCTTTTTTCCTCTTGAAGACAGATTGCAGTAGATACCAATAACTGCAAAGATGTGATAACATTTCAGAAAATGGAAACACTATTCACAGTACATTGTTGAAGAAGATTATGTTATATTTATGGAGACAAAAGCGATTATACGGTTTCCTTTACTTCTTTTTCTTTTATCGGAATTTTGACCTTCATTTTCTTGATCAGAATTTAATCATACGCTGTGACAGGACTGGAAGAAATGATCAGGCGGTTGATTTTCCTTACCCTTTTGATTAATGCAGCCTCTGCGGCAAATCGCAATACATTGTGGAATCAACGTTCACCAACAAGTGCTCCCTTGCCAATCATTGATGCAGCAAATGTTGTTGATCCACCATTACCTGCAGTAGTCTCTCCCGCCATTCCGGCAGCCTCACCTTCACCTAATTCAACCGGTGCAGGCAATCCAATGGCTGGAATGGGTCTTTATTATTTTGCATATTCTTCTCTCGTTGCAATTTGCTTGCTTTACTACTTCTCTTTTATATATTTGATGTTCTGCGAACGATCTAAACTTTCTGGTAAAGCTGAAACTCCATGAAAGTTTCTGGTTTTTAGAGACTACCAGAAAAGTGATGAAAATATGTGAGAAGAAGGCTAATTGTTGACGGAACTCTTCTACACATATCAGAAAAGCTAGAACCTGTCCATTCTTCCTAAGCACACATTCAAATTTAATTAACTGATAACCAACCAAACCATAATCTGGTTGCCTTTGAACCAACGCGTGAAAAGCACTAAGTAACAACCTGCATTTGCGAGGAACAGCAATGACTTTCAACAGCCATTCTAGCATGATTAATGACTTCCACCGTTTTCTGACCCTAAATTCATTCTACTCCTGATCCCTATTGTCTCATTATCTATTGAGGGGCTATACAGTGTATCGGCATTTTTTTTTCTTTTTAGAAAAAGTTTGGTGGTAAAAGGGGGTCTCCAACTTAAAGTCAGAGGCCGCTTACAAGCCTATAGATCGACTTATGTGTTATTCATCTACAAAGAACTCCCGCTGAATTCACTGAGAAGAGTATCAGTTTCATGTATCAATTTCATAGACTCTTTTCACCCATGTTTTAAAAAGTCCCAAATAGAAGTTTGATTGCCTAGTAATGAACTAGCATGTAATTTATATCATCTAACTTGTTCTTTTGTCGAATTGCCTGAAAAAATGCTGCCATGTTTCTGAGGGTACAACCCAGAAAATTAAGCTATTAATTGCCCCAATCAATTATCAGGCCATCACAAAAACACAAATTGCTGATGATTGGGCACCCCAACATCAAAATCTCCCAACATCAAAATCTTTGCCTTACTACACCTTCCAATTACTTCTTCTAGCCTCAACCAGGAAATTAAGCTATTTCAGGACATCAACCATTATTATTATTTCCTTTTTTTTTTCTGAAAATAAAAAAAACTTTTTAATCTGTATCATCCGTCATATAATCCATCGTTTACAGAAGTTCATGAATTTTTTTTCTTTTTTTTTAAAAACCGAATCCCAATCATTAAAAAAACGTAACTCATCCCATTAAATTGCATTAAAAATACAGTAGAATAGCAAATCAACTAGAATTAATTAATTTTTCTTTTTTATTTTTCTCTAAAATGGATTATTAATCAACCGACTAAAATCTTAGCCTTGAAGGGAAAAAAAACAAAATTGAACGAAAGTTAAAAGGGAGAAAGGAGGTGGAGCAGAAGGATGGGGGAGGCTCAGATCTGGTATCCAAACGGGTGATGGATTTGAGAAACACCGCAGCCGCCGCCCGTGGCTGCGGCAAAAGGTGTGGCCTTGAATTTGAAAGGATGTAGAACAGCCCCATCTCTCAAAGACCCACGCGAAGCCACCCCGCCAGGGCACAGCATAGGTGTTTTTACAAACCACCCCCGTCAGGCATCATCACCGCCTCAAGCGAGACAGAGAGAGAAAGAAAGAGGCATATCATATGTATATATGTGTGTGTGTGAAGGGCAGTTGAATTGGAGCGACAGCAATGGTGAAATCATCGGCTCCGCTAACAACCGGCGCGGCGGAGACAGGGGGCAACCGCCCTTTTGAAACCCTTCTCCGCCTCCTCGGGAGCAGAGTCTCATTCTTAAACTAATGAAGCAACGCCTCTCTTTCTCCTTCCTTCTCTATTTATCGTTGTGTTGCTAATTTGCTAATTTACCATTTAGCCCTTTCTTTCCTAATCACGTTTTAGTTTTACCCTTCACCAATGTGGTTGGGATAAAAAAAAAAATAATAATATATATATATATATATATATAATATTTTATATTAATATAGAAAATTACGTGAATATTATGTTGTACAAAATATTATTTACATATTATATGGGTACAAAATAATATTTTAGACTCATTGATTTCAAATGAATTTATAAGAAAATTTTGCAGTAATTTATATATAGGCTTTTAAATTGATTTCCTTGAGTCTTAATTCATATAAAAATTGGCTAGATTATATATATATATATATAATTCGCAAACAAAGATACGAGCTTATGTAACATATAAAAAAAAATAAATCTAGGAAGTAAATCAATGGGTACTTACCTCATGCAAATGTACCTGAAAGCTCTCATGATAGGATATATAGTTCGTAAACAGAAGACAAATCAGCTGTCAAAAGAAGTTGCCAACTCCGATCTCTTGTCCGGAGCCATTGTCTGAAGGAAATAGCATAAGTTAAAGAAGCATTTAACTCCCAACAATAATATTATTGTATACTTTAGCTTCATGGTGGTTCACTTACTTGTATGATCCCACTCGAACCGGGTAAAATCCTTTAATTTGGAGAGATAAAAATCATAAAAAATGGTCGTTTATAACTAACAAGGTATTTTTGTTTAGTATCACCTGCAAAAGTACTTGGGGCAGAAAAGCATTTAAAGAACTTTGATCTTTTTGTTAGTGTAGGAATATAGTCAAGTAGACAACCTAAGAACTATGATTATTATTAAGGTTGCTTAAGTCGTTTAACTAAATGTGCTAATCCTGGACATTTAGCTCCTCGAGGGATAAGAAACAGGTGGGGTTCATTGTCATGTTTTCTAAGAAAAATCAAAAGAAAAAGTGGATATAATTTCAAGCCTAGACTAGCCTAGCCCGGGTGATGTGCAGCATGATAACTCATGTCCCCTAATATTAGCCTGAACCATTCAGTTTCAAGAGGGCTTATTTTAATGAAATCCACCCTGATGTCACGGATAATAACCTATTTAGAGCCCCTCATAATAAATATTCAAGGGCTACTTAAGTCTACTATATCTAGAGGCAAAACTATGAGCAGTCCGAAGTGGGGAGTCAGAATAAGCATGGAAACACTGGTGGCATATCATACTGGATTTACCTCTAGTTGCAATTATACTAAGAATATTGATATATAATACGAAATTTTTTTTTATAATTCTTCATGATTTAGTGTTTTAGTTGATGTGGTAATGAGTTTTTTATAATTGTTCTTTTTTTTATTAAAACTAAACCCTGAGTCAATTTAGTATTACCTTAAAATTTATGAATTTTTCATAAAATTTTGTGAAGAAATTTTCGTAATATTTATCTTTATTCTTATGCTAATGGTGGAGACCAACAGAGGAAGCTACAACTTCTCATTCCCATCACAAGCCAGAGGCCACCAGTCAAAACTCAAATTCTGATAGTCAGATAGGAAGCTACGATTTCCCAAAGCACTGATAAGTAAAAATATTACTTGCTCAAAAGGACCACAAACAAATCATGCATAATCAGTTTAAGTCAATGGAACTTATCTCGTGCAAATGTACCTGAGAGCTCCCATGACAGGATATCGGGTTCCTGCATAATAAAGAATTCAGTAGATTAGTTAACTCTTAGCAACATTGGATACTTTAGCTTCACGTTATTCCACTTACTTGCATGATGCCACTTGAATTAGGTAAATACTGAACTTGAAAAGAAGCAAAATGGACATAGTATAGATGCATACATAAATCAACCAAGAAACCTCATAAATTGTGAACGAAAAGGATTTTAGAAAGTTATTCAGGCTTCTGATTTTGATGCCAAAAGGAGTTACCGACATTTTTCATGGTAACTGAGATGCAAAAAGCTGAAACACAATAACAACCACTTTATCTAATTGAACAACTTATGATTGAGACGTGAAAGTTATTCAGGCTTCTGATTTTGTGCCAAAAGGAGTTTCCGACATTTTTCATGGTAACTGAGATGCAAACCTCATTTCCATAGAGAAATATCGAGATTCGAGACTAAAGGGTTCCATTGCTTGAGACGTGAAATCAGAAATAGAAAATAATAAATAATACTAAAATTAATGTGCATATGTGGAGAAAAATCTATGCTTGGGCAAGAAAGCTGTATCATGATGAGTGATAATGAATGAAATAGCTAACTCTTATATTCATGAGACCATCTGTTTTTACGACTTGCGATAATGAGACAGGTTCCAAACCTTGAGCCTTGGATTGACATGAATGACAGGTAGGTCTGCAGCAGCACCAGTCACGGCTTTTATATCCCTGTATGTTCTGAACTGAAGCTTAGTGAAAAAGAAGGGAAAGAAAAAAGACAAATAATCAACAGTGGCAGCAATTAATAGAAGTGCTATAAAACTTTTGTTCTCCCTTGCTCATTGCATCCAGAATGTAATTCTCAAAGCATTTTGAGGAACTACTAAGAAGAACATGTTATCTTTGATCAACAACCTCTTCTGCTTCTGCATGCAAGCAAAAGAAGGAATGAAGTAAGCTAATGCAATAAGACTGGAATATAGCATATACACCGTGGGACGCTTGCATACAGTTGGATGGAACCTCCACCGAATTTAACTTTGAAGGACCCTGGTGCAAAATACAAGGAACTAAAAGTAATGGAACTTGAACATGTCTCTATATTTCCCTCAGATCAGATTCTTTGATAACTATTTTAATATCTTGGAGGAAGCCAGGCAAGAGATTTAGTGTGTGAGGTAAGGATGGTGTCTTCAAAAGCTCATGCATTTGTTCATCTAAAAGAATGAGACGAGATAGCATTCTTCAATATAGAAAATTGACATTTCTATCATTTCAATGATAGCAGTAGAAAAACTAATTTCTTTGTGTTTGAATCAATTGATAGGAGTAAGGAGGTTCCTTCTCTGTGTTTGTGAGGTCATTTCTGAGAGGCAAAAGTACACTTTTTTTTAATATTTATGTTTGAATCAATTACAGAAGTGATAATTCCAGAGTTGCGTTTAAAACTATGCAAGATTGTTTTGAAAACTTAAGATAATTCCAAGCATATGCAGGTAACTGTTTCAATGGTGAATAATACATCATTATTACTTAAGAAGCATTACCTTATTACCTGTAGTCATTGGAGTAACCAAAGACAAAGAATGAAAATGAGATATGGGGACATATTAAGCATCATAATCAGATAATCAGAATGAATCTCAAATCAATTTCACACCTGCAGAGCCAATGTTAATAAAGGTCCTCAAAGCACCGTAATCAACCCAATCCACGAATTCCAAGATCTTCTGGGTGTCGATTAACAGCAAGTTGCAATGACATTCCAACAAGAGCACCGTTGCCCATGGATGCTTGGACACAAACCTGAGACAAATGTGTTAACAACCTGTCCTTTCACAGCAAGCAGAATCTGCAGGATCAATACACTAAATGTAAAATCTCCTTGACAAGTTTCCCATCACGAGCAAGAAAGGTCAAGAATTCAAAGTTTAATCAATTAACATCAATATCAAGACTAAAGAATTCATTCCTAGGGACCTGGAAAACAAGATAGAAAAAGAATAAATGATACCAAAATTTATAAAATCTATGATTGGGCAAGACAGTTGTATCATGATCAGTGATATTGAATGAAATAGCTACTCTTATGTTCATGAAACCATCAATTTTTAAGATAGAAAATAGTGAGAGAGGTCTCAAACCATGAGCCCTGGATTGACAAGAATTTCAGGTCATTTTCTAGCAACATCAGTCATGGCTTTTGAATCCTCTATTTTAGATCTGAAGGCTAGTGAAAAGAAAAGGAATTAAAGACCAAAATAATCTCCAGTGACAGCAATTAATAGTAGTGCCACAAAATCACTTTTATCCCTTGCTCCTTACGTCCGTAATTCCCCACTGCGTTGAAGACCACTAAGATGAACATTTCATCTAGTTTATCATTATCTTCTGCACCTGCATTTAAGAAAGGAAGGAATGAGGTTAAGCCAGTGAAATAAGACCGAAATATAGCATACACCATGAAATGCATCCATATTTCAGAGCCTCTTGCTTACTGAGTTTTAACTTTGAATGACTCTGCTGCAGAAGACAAGGTACTGAAACTTATGGAACTTCAATGTCTCTATATAATCCTTGGATCTATGAAAAAGATGCAGCTTTCTTTGATAACTATTTTAGTATCTTAGAGGAAGCTAAACAACAGATTAAATGTGGGAGACAAAGACAGTGTCTTCACAAGCATGTGCAATTGTTCACTCATAAAATGAGAATAATATGTAAAATTGAAATTTCTATCATTTGAATGATAGCAATAGAAAAACTAATTTCTTTGCATTTGAATCAATTTACAGGAGTAAGAACATTTCTTCTCTGTGACTGAAGTCAGTTCTAGGATGGGAACAAAGTGGTTTACTATATTAATGCTTTAAAAATATTCCAAGGCTGTGTTGAAAACTAAGCAATATTGTGTCGAAAACTTCCAACAATTCTAAGCACATATGCAGGCAAGTGTTTCATGGTAAATAATGCGTCGTCATGACTTAAGCATTACCGCTAGTACCGTTGATCAATGCGGTAACAAAAGACAAAAAATGAGACTTAGATATGATGACATGTGAGCATGATAATCGGAACAGGTCTCAGTTCAATTTCATACCCATAAAACCAATGCTAATAAAGGTCCCCAAAGGATTGTAATTGCCCCAATCCATTCCAAGATCTTTTCACTACCAGCACGTTGTAATGGCATCCCAGCAAGTGCATCGTTACCCATTAACATCTGAACACAAACCTGAAAGGCAAATATGTTAACGAAATATCATAAATCTACAGAATCAATAAACTACATGTTACACTCACCTTGACACTTTTCCCATCACGAGCAAGAAAGGGCAAGAACTTAAAACAAGTTTCATCAATGTGCCTGTTTGATAAACATGCTGTACAACATAAGACATGGTTAATGTCAATAAAAGTTACAATAAGTAAGAAAGGGAAATTACCATCTCTGTGTTGATCTGCACCTATCAAACTAGGGACAATGCTCAGACAAAACTAAGATGAGGCTCAAGATATTCAGAAATATAATAGCCTTAACCGTAGCCACACAATAGCAAGTCCTTTGTCTTTCTGTTAATCTTAATCCACATGTACATAAAGGAATACAGATATGCATATTTAAATGCTAACACGATAAATTTGTGTTCCTGTCAGAAAAAGTGAAGAAATCAACTAACATTGTAAGTAGAACACTTGATATTTAAAGTTTCAAAAAGCAGACTTTGGTGATGTAGCTATAAGATGCAATACACCTCTTGATTCTTCTGGTTTGGCAAATGGTAAAAACAGCACCAGCTTTGTATAGGGTTCAAGGGTCGTTCTTTTCTTTCTCCTTTTTGTTTGACAATGAATTATAAACAAACAGCAGTCCATGCCATTTTAGCAGAAAAAAAGGACAAATGGGATTCTATTCCTGATTTCAGTCATTGTGATATCAGTTTCTGAGGAATGAATTGTTGCAGAGATTTACAACTAGGTAATGATGAATTATCAATACCAGATGCATAAAGTGAGAGTGCAAATTATATAATGTGCTCCAGGTCAATCAATGAAAAACTAAAGCTAAATATGCATAATTGTTACCTACCCTGACGCTGAAACAAAGAAAAGGAACAAGTGTAAAGAACTTTCCTTTTTTTGATGACTTAGCTGCCTACCATCTTTGTCGACCAAGCAAGTATATTAGAGTCTATTACCATAAAGTAAAATTATGGAGTGTATATATTTCCCTGATAAAAGTGAATGATGTTCTTTTACGCTATGCTTTAGCTATAGGGGTTTCAAAGTGAAAACACAAGGCCATACCTGTAACCGCATTCTTATTTACAACTCTGTGTTTCAGTGTTTCTTGTAGCATATTAACATAAAATAGTTCCTGATTTATCTGGAATGAGGAATTTTATTTAATCTAGTGGGAATTCTCTCCATTTTTCCTGTAAAGAGCTAAAGAAAGTAAGTACAAATGAATAAGAGTATTGCTTCTTTCCATTTCCATCAGAACCAAAAAAGTTGGGGGTAAAGAAACGTAATCCTTACTTCTACAACATACGAATGAATCATATGCCTCGACAGATGAGGCTTGACTAGAACGATTCTTGCTTTCAGCCAATGACTTTTCTATTATGGTAAATAGAATGTAAGGTTAGAAAATTCAAGAATGTGAAGCTGCCAAAGATGCAATGCCATGTGTATGTAAAGTTCATGTCTGAGATAAAACTATCATTTAGAATACATTCATCAGATTAGATTATTGGAGCACATTAGTCACAAATCTTTGAACATGTTATGAACAACTGATTTTGTGATAGTGCATTCAAGATCCATGAAGAAGATCATTAAATTGTCATACATAATCTATATCTAGGACGGTTCATGCACCCTGAAAAAGATGCCCATAGAAATAAGCTAGATCAAATGTGCACCATTCTCATCAGAATATGAAAACACTTACCAGACTTGATCGGTTATACTATGTCCTTCTGCACTTGAGAGAGTAAAAAATCAATTTCTTGGAATACTTCTTTTGGACGATTCCCATTGATCAGCAAGAGAAAATATATAACGCCAATAAGTAAAAATATTGACTGCCGATTCACATGAAAAGTGATTGAATAAGACAGTGGAAATTATAAAATTACCTCCTTTCTTATGTTTGAGTAACTGGATGATATTGCTTCTGTGTTTTCTTTGCATACTTCAAGACACCACTTTGCCTAAACACAAATTAAAAAAAAAAACCACACTTGGGAAAATACATGCGAGTTAATACAAAAATCTAAATTTTCAAACAGATGGCTCATAGTACCGTGTCTTCCTATATTAACATTTCGTAATACCAAAAGTATGGAAAAATTAGGAAGGCATACATAGGTATGTCTATGTATGTGCTTGTGCGTAAGACTATATATGCAGATTAGGATCATACTTTTTCCTTAACTTCCTCAGACTTTGAAGGGAAGTTTGTGATATGGTAAATTTTTACTGTCACTGGGTCTGAATTTCAACCAACCTATCTGTCAGTCAGGGACCTATACATGTCATCAAGATTCATGTAGGAACACAAGTCCATATAATATAACTTCATGGGATCAAGAAACTTACAGAATCATAAGGAAAGTCGGGTTTCTTCGATTGGAAGGTTTAATGGCAAAATTTTTCAAAGCATAAATTGTAGAAAATCCAAACAAGTTGGCCGATGTAGAAGCCAAGAGATATCATACAATAATCAAATGATAATGGAAGACAGAATGTATACCTTACATTAGCTTACTTACATTCAAGACCATGTGAACATTTGGTCTGATCTTTAACTTCTTCAAACTTTCTGCTTGTGCAAAACTCTATAGATACCCATCAAGAAGCCACCTTTGTGTCCTGGGGGCTCTTCTCGTGACACTCGTGCCATCACCATCTACGAAATACAAATTTATTTTTGAAGTATTTAATCGAGAAAAAGTTATATTAAGTAAAAAAGAAAAAAGATATAAAAGAATGAAGTAAATGCTATGTTTGTTACTGCTGAGACAATTTCGTGAAGAACCAGACGGCCAGAATTCATGGACTCTTTTGCGTTAATTCCAAACTCTGTCCCAGAAGATGCCTCGGCTATCAGTAGATCGCCAGTTGAGATATGTACCACAAATTTTTGGTTTTCCTTTTTTAAAAAAGAAGAAGAACAACAACAAGAAAAGGAGCAAAGAATGCCCGTGAGTGCTTAGATTTTAACAGACAAAAAGTAGAGGTTTAAAATAAACTTTTCTCGCAAAGAAACTTGTATACAAAATTCCAAGATTCAGCAATTATGCGATAAAAAAAAAAACACTTTTGATTAATTGGAAAAGAAAAAAACGAACCTTTCTCAAGCCAGAGGCTATTCTTGCACTGCGAACTCAACCACTAGATTCGCAGAAACAAAGATACCCCTTCTTGACAATAAGTTGACCCCTTGAGTGCCTTTTGCCAGATATCGTTAACCTTCAAGGGCTCACTCCAAGAACAATTGACCCACTCTGAACCCCAAACCAGAAAAAAGAAGGAAGTAACAGACATTTAAAACAAAACAAAACAAAAAAAAAGGAAAAGAAGACAAAAACTGTCTAAAAGGAAAACGGAGACAAAGAATGGAGAGAAAAGATTACCTTCTCGACAATAAGTTGACATTGGAGTGCCTTTTGTGGGACGACCGGTGCACCGGATATCTTAACCTCCAAAAAGGCCCATTCGAAGAACAATTGACACACAATCAATCGGTCCCTGACCCCCAAAAAAAAAAAAAAAAAACAAGAAGAAGAAGAAAGAAAAAACGGAGATTAAAAAGACAGAACAAGACAAGTGCGTGTCTTCTTACTGAACCGTATTGTTGTCATCGCACGAACCGACAAAGATTTATCAAAAACAACCAGAAAGAACGGACCTTCCTTGAAAGGAACAGATCGTGTGGGAAACAGAGAAAAAGGGAACAACAAGACGAAGAACAAACCAAGAAGAGGACTTGCATGTAGAGAGAGAGAGAGAGGGAGGGAGGACGGGGCAGTGCGGAATTTATGTGGGGGACTCTCAGAGGAACTCGGGTATGTATACAGGCGCAAATTAATAAAGAAAGTAGCCGTTACAAACCAAACCACATTGAACTAGGATTTATTTCAAAATAAGATATTAATAGTTAGAGCTTGAATTGGTATACATATGTTGGTAGCCAGATGATACACATACAAAGTGTACTTTTTGTGACGAACTTGATTGTTTCTGCAACTGTGCTTATTGTTTTTGCAACAAAAAATAACGTGTTAATTTTTTGTATCATATTTTATCGATCTTGTCACAAAAATAGATAAGCTCGTTACAATAGGTATACCAAGTATGTATACCAAGGTAGGGATACCAAACTTTTTCCTAATAGTTATTACTCTCTTCCTGAACCGCAAACTCAGCAATTTTAAATTATTCTAGCGAGTATGTTTTCGAGTTGTTAACAAAATTATAAAATTAGGTGACTAATTATATATATATATATATGAGAGTAATGCTAAATATTCTGAAAACTGTATTATGAAATATTTTAAAATATATAATTATAAAAAAAATCAATAATTTGTTTTTTTTTTATTTGACAGTGCTAAAAAAATTAATAATTTTTTTCATAATTATACTTTTTTTTAAGATGTTTCATAACATAATTTTAGAGATATTTAGCATTATATATATATATATATATATATATATATATATATATATATATTTTTTTTTTTTTTTTTTTTTTTTTTTTTTTTTGGTGTTAATAGAATGGATCATGTTGATTACAAAGCACGTGTAGGTAATTATTTTGTGGTTCTGTCTTCAAGCAGCTAGTTACTGGAACTTGCTTGTTCCCAATAAGAGAGCGGGGGTTTTGTGCTCCCGCCCCATCCCCTTCCAGGCTTCCAACTCTCGGACCCAAAAAAAAAAAAAAAACAATGTTGCGGTTCTGCAGCGGTTCAAGAAGGTGGGGAAACCAACCACCCACGCAGCCTCCTTGAGAGCAAAGTCTCGAACGGTTTTGCCTGCTCCATTTACTACGGAGTGAATGAGCAGA
This sequence comes from Carallia pectinifolia, assembly GCA_037832335.1. Lineage (NCBI taxonomy): Eukaryota > Viridiplantae > Streptophyta > Magnoliopsida > Malpighiales > Rhizophoraceae > Carallia > Carallia pectinifolia. Next base: position 1,486,045 of record CM075453.1, read on the forward strand.
AACTTGAATTTATGCGGCAAAATACAGAATTCTTTTCTTTGTTTGTGGCCCTTCCTTTCCAAAATCCCTTCTTACGTTTGCTTATTCGTATGTAGAAGTAGCACCATTTCTCTCTAGTTTGAGACTTTGTGGTTATCAATCCAATTGCAAGCCCAGAAGCAAGGGGCATAAGGCGAAACAAATTTGAACATTTAACCACTTAGAAACTTAAATGGGCTATCCCGTCCAATTGGATAGTTCAAATTATATCTCCAGCTATTTAGCATTTGCAATTGCATTGTTCTAATGACACACACACACACACACACACACACACACACACACACATATATATATATGAATTGTGTAAAAACCACGGCAAATTCACATTTTTACCACCATATCTTCGAAGCTTAAACAATGTAAACATAATTGGGATTTTTATGCTCCTAAAGTCCTGCTACAATGGCTCCCATAAATCTATTGCAGCTTTCGACAGACTCGGAGACGAAAGTAAACTTATATGGCCTCCTTGCCCCTCTGCTGTTCTAGAACTTTGCTCAGAATCACAAGCTCCCCCACAGAAGTAACAAAAATAATGCTGTCTATCATTGCAAAGAAGACTGAATTGAGGTAACTAGTGGGGAGCGTTATCCAGTGCAACAATGGCAACTGAGGTTAGCCTAAAATTACAAAGTTGACGAGCATCATCACTATTTCCACTCATCTTTCAAGATATATCGGCACGATCAAGCATATCTACCAAAGTCATCCTTCTAGGAAACCTGGGGGGCAACCTCAGATGCATGGCATCTTCAATCTCAATCGGCAGGTGAGTTGCAACGAACACAATCCCTCCTTGTTTCCTATGCTCTGCAATTATAAACTCCAGCAGCTTCACCCCTTCGTCATCCAGTGCAACAGAAGGCTCATCCAGCAACCAAATTGGCCGATCAATAGCAAGCAACCTAGCAAGCTGCAGCCGCTTCCGTTGGCCCATTGAAAGCATTCTTGACTTCTCGTTTACCAATCTGCCAAGGCCCATCAGCTCAAGAGCACGGAGAGACTTCCCTTGTTTGCCTTCAAGAACCTCAAAAAATTCAACATTTTCAATGACGGTATGCCTTTCATTGACAGCATCTTTCAGGGAGAGCCAGTTGAGCTGAAGCTTGTATTGATGGAAGACACCAGAATCGGTAATGTCATGACCATTCCATAAGATCTGACCAGCTGAAGGCTTAGAGAATCCAGCCAACATACGTAAGAATGTGGACTTGCCCGAGCCATTGCTGCCTGTCAGTACAAGTGCCCCGCCATCATGCATGGAAACATTCACATGCCGTAAAATTTGCTGGGCATTTCTCATGCACGAGACATTGTGTAACAGCATTCGCGGGAGTGGCGGCTTTCTGAAAGACATTGACCGTTCAGATTCCTTTTTTTTATTTGTTCAAAAAAGGGCTATTAATGATTTCTTGATTTTATATATAATTATGCTCAGAATCTGAAACCAAACAAGAATTGCTATGATGATCTTCCACCAGCTTGGGGGAAATCTCCACTGCAGTCCGCGTAACAACTGACTACTCCCACAAGGAGAAAAGGAAAACCAACACATTAGAGAACTCGAATCAAAATACTCAGCCTAAAGATCATATAAAAGCATAATCCCAAACATAACATTGCAAAAACGGAAGCACATCAAACTACACAACAGAACCTACAATTCCATGGAGCCGAAAGCATTCAATTCCCAACACATAATCATAAGAACTACTATCAATTTATAGGAGCAGGACTGCACAAGGCAGGAACTACATGACAACAAAGCTGCCCCACATGCCACAGAAATTTTTTTCGCCAACATTGTATCCGAGAAGAACAGCAAGGGCTGAATTTCACCTACCATGATCACTAACAAGGGCTAATCGCAAACCAAAAGTGAAAACTGGGCCCTTCTTTATGTATCCAAAACCATCAAATTCCCAACTAGGAAAAGCCAAAACCATCGATATTCCAACAACAAAGAGTTAAATTGTAAAAAGAAAAGAAACGAAGAGGATGTCAAAAAAAGGGTTGCAGGATAAAGATTTTATTTAAAACAGGAAAAGAAAATGCGAACCAACTTAGTGAGGCATATGATCGAACATGTACTCGACAAATTCCATATAAATAATCTTAAAATCCCGAAAAATAAACAAAGAAAACTCAGAGAGAGAGAGAGAGAGAGGAGGCTTCTTACCGAAATGTTAAGATGATAAAAGAGTGGCTTTGGGAGCTTATGTGCTTCAATTTGAAATCAGTAAGAAAATTTTGTGTTTACTGGGGCATATGAAATTGGGGGCAGGCCTAAAAAGGCGCAACCAAAACATTATGACCTACCTAGTACTACTACCAAAAACTCACAAAACAAACATTTTAGAAAATTTAAGTTGATGCGTCTGCGTGACAGTGCAGTGAATATATTATAAATTAAATTATTAAATTATAAAAAGTGTATTAAATTTAAAAAATAATAAATAATTAATTAATTAAATATTATTAAATTGATTATATATCTTTCGTGTTTATACTCATACGGATCTATCTCAAATCAAGAGATACGGACGGATTATCTGCGAGTGGGTGGGTTTTAATAAGTATTACCTCCATATGGTCTAACTATAAATTTTACTCTTACCATAAAAATCACAAGTTGAAATTTTCGTGAAAATATTTGGTAGTATTGCATGTATCACATTTTGTAAAATCGTTAAATTAGCTGCGACTTTCCTAGAAGAAATTATTAACAATACATGATTATAATAATTGCAAACACCGTTTTTAGGTGCACGTTCCGTCACTTTAATCTGTTGATAGAAAAACAAAAAATGAAATTATCATTTTTTTTTAACATAAAAAAAAGGTAATTGTTACATGTATGTGAGTTATAACACATTTAGATTAAGGTTTATGTTTCTATTATTGTTATACCTCATTCGATTACTTTAAAAAGGATAAATTTATTATTCAAGTACTACTGGACTCGAGCGTCTTCTCCAAACTGACCATGATATTAACGAGTTTAGAATTAATATTGCAAGGTGCACAAATAAGTTGGTAAGTAAGGGAGGCTGTTGTTTTCAAATGACTGACACTGAAACTCAAACTCAAATAAAATATAAAAAAAATACATCACATTACTACTAAATTACTATTTTAAGTAATAAATTTATCATTTGTAACCACCTCAAATTCCACGTTCATCTGCATACAATTGTCACGCAACAATGAGATGATAAGAAATTAAATTTAATTACAGGACCGCGTGAGAGCCGACGCGGTGCATCCTGACGGCCCCATGATTGACTGCTTTTTTTTTTTGCTCGAGGAGCTGGCCCCCCGAATGTAAGGAGACAAATATGAGGAAGGGGGTCGCACGGCTACTTGATGGGTCAGGCACCGCATAACACCTAATTTTTTCATAAAAAAATTTTACACTAAATTAACCCCCTAACAATTATTTTCAAAAATAATAGCATTTGTCACGACCCAATCCCTCTATCTTTTGGAATAATGCATTGGTTCCATTAACCACGAGTTGTGACAGATTGTAAAAGTCCCATATTTACCTATTGCCTAATTTGACTTGAAGTTTAAAGATTGCGAGATTTCGAGTAGAGAAAATAAGTTTTCCTCCACACCTTCAACGTTGTCTAATGTAAGAAAAATAATGGTCTTTAAACATCTTCAAAACATGGCAAGCCTCTCTGCATCCATGCATTTGGAGCTTCGAATTAAATCACAGCTTCGTACTACACTTCTCGCAGCAACGAAATAATCAATATGATATTGCATTATGGTAAGACTTTTTCCGGAGTTTGCTGTTCTTTCGACTCGTTCACAAAGGTATGACATAAACTTTAGACAATGCTTCAGACTTCCTGGTCTAACCTAAAAATGAAAATAAATGATACAATGATGTGTCGATTATCCATGTCTGCATTGACACAAAGTTTGATGCAGCGCTAGAAAAATTGTTGCTCCAAGTTCACCGCCGGGAAACTTCTCTTCACCACAAATCCATCAAAAAACTGGAAGATGCCCGCATCGAACCAGGGCATGGCTGCTTCAAAACAGGCTTCACATGGGGCAGATCTTGCTCGCAGCACTAGCAGGACATGTCACTCCAGAATAATTCTAATTAATACAATTCAAGTGGCCATAAATACATTACATCTATTAATAGGTACACAAAATACTGGATAAGCATGGCAAAAACATGAGCTACAAGATCGTGAAGATGTAGCCGAGGTACATGACCATCTCGGGAACCCTCTGGAAGTCATAAATAATCAAAAGGATTCAGGCCAAGCGAGGACTTTCCCATGTTCTTCGGGTTCCTGTTTAATTAGTGATCCACCTCCTTTTCTGAGCTGGCCGCTCCAGTTTGATTTCTGAATCTGTAGGAGTCTCTGGTTTGATAGAAGGCACTGCCTCATTTTCCCTCTTCTTCGATGATAAGGAATCCTTATCACTAGGCATTGGAAGCTTGAATCGTTCGCTACGATTCTTCAACTTCTCCACCGTGTCTAGGTGCCGATCCTCGAATGGCTTTGTATCAGAGCCCTTATCATTCGTATCACCTGCATCTTTCTCTTCACCAAAAGGCTGGTTTTGAACAGCCTCAAATCTCTTAGGAGGCTCACTAGGAAGTTTGCTGGCCTCTGAACACAAATCTTTGCCATGCTTATTTTTCTCTTTAAACTCCAAGGAAGCTGAAGACTTACTGCTAATAGTGTAGTCCCTCTCTTTATGGCTTGTCCAACGTTCCAACTTTGATCGTCCTCGCCTTGATTCTTCTTGTTCATCATCTGATGATGCTTCTTGCTTCTGTCTTTTAGAAGGGTTCTGCACTGTAATCTCAGTCTCCACACTTTCCTGTCCATTAATGTCCTCTAACCTCTAAGCAAAGGGGGCAACAAAAACATAAACAGCAGGGAGAACCTCATGGGAACTTCCCAGGTCATTAAGCAAGGAGTTAGCAGAGGGCCAGCCTAAACTCCGATTACAAAAGAGGAAAGCACACGGATTGGGTTGATTTAAATCCAGATGGCCACACACTCTTGCCAGAATGTAAAAACAACTTATCTAAAATATGGAATCCAATCTAGGCTGTGTCTCCAAGCAGGTATAGCAACCTTGGATATCAGCGAATACCCTCTCAGATTTACCATGTGCTAGCCCATGATGCATGAATATGGATTCAAGGCAGTGGACATAACATGTCAAATGACGAAAAATACAAGTCGAAACTAAAACTCATACTATTAATCTCCCAATTTTGCGAAACAAAATAATTTCATCTCAATTGACTAACACAGCCTAGTTGAAGCCTATCTTTTTCCTTTTTTATTTTTTGGGTTTCGTACAATGCATCTGTGATTTCTATAAGATCATTATTGTGTTAAGTATGCAACATACCATTTCACCAGTGTGACAACTCTGATCATCCTAATTTTTTCTTGAAGGACCCAAAGTACTGTGATATCCACCCTCAGGTTCTTTATGCCTTCTCATGTTTTCTTTAACTTTTTTCCCGTTCACCTTTTGGCTATCAGAGATATCAATTGTGCGGTCAGCATGACTACTGGATGTCTTCTGTCTGGATCTTCTATCCTCATGAATTGGTGGATTTCCTTGTACATGAACACCATCATGTCCTTTATGACGAGATAAGTTTTCATCCTCCAATCGATCCCTTCTCTTCTGTTGTTCACTGCTGCTAACTGCATCTTTGAGCTGGTGCTCCTTATCAAACACTTCAATTTTAGCCTTCATGCGGGCATGGTCAATCCATGCTTTGTCATCTGCAACACGCCCAGTCCTCAGAGATCCCTGTGTTTCTTCTCTATCTCGTTTTGACAGCACTGCCTCCCTTTCCCTCCGCCGCCAGACCTCATCTTTGTGCCTAACAGAGTGATAATCACCAATACTTTCTCTAATTCTTTGTGGATCATCTCTCTCCCGTGGCTCCAATACTTCCTCCCTTTCTCGCCTTTGGTGAATGCTATGTTCTCTGTGGCCGTGCAAGGTCTCCACCTTCTCAGCAAGCTCTCTCCTTAAATATTTCCCATCTTTCCTTCTCTTGCTAGGGTAATTATCCGCAACCTCAAACCTACTCTTCAAAGAGTCCTCTCTTTCCCTGTGCCTTGAGGTACCATCATTATCATAGTGAACCCTATAGCTGCCATTATCCAAGCGTCTTCTTGAGTGCAGATATTCATCTTTTTCAACCCTCACACTTTCCCACATCTTACTTCTGTGCCTGGATTCCATATCATCTCCACGTTCCCTTTTCCGCATGTCTTCAGTTCTATTTTTCCTGCTATGTGTATCTTCATCTCTTCGTTGCCAGGATACAGGATTTTCTCGCTCCTTTTGCCTATCATAATCATCATGCTTCACACGCAAATGGTGGGCCAAGCTAGGGTCCAAGTCTCTGTGAGCATAAGAGTCTTTGCTCCCCTTCATGACTGCACGATTTCTTACAATTTCTTGTTCCAAATCACGATCTTGTCTTCGTAGATTCTGTTTATTTTCATCCAGTTGCCTCCTTTTTCTCCCTCTGCGTGCCGAGTGTCCATCTTGAACTACTTCATCCTCAATGCCATCATGCCACTTCTGATAATCCTTGCTGCCGCCTGATTGTCCTAGACTGATGTCACTGCTTCTCGCAGCTTTCGATTCCTCCCCATCATCAACTTCTTGAACAGGCTGCTCAACGTGAGAAATTACTTTTTTCTTCATGGATTGATGTGGGAATCCATCTGTGAGGGCATCATTTGTGGTTACGTCATTCTCAGCCATTTGATTCTTTTCCGTTCCTGAACTTTCTTCGGCCACCGTGAGTTCATCTTCAATGCTCAAATCTCTTTCATCCTTGACTGCGTCAGCAGATGATAAAGTTTGACTACGTTTTCCATCTCCACTTTCAACAGACACTTCCTCCACATTATCAAGAGATCTTCGATCACTTGCACTTCGATCAAGAGTCAAATGGGGGGATATTTCGTGTGGCCCTCCTTGCTTTTGCCTATGATGAAAATGAAATATTTAATGGCAATCATAACTCAAAAAGCAGCTTGCAAACTGAAATATAACCAACAATCAGACCAATTAAAAGATACTAAGATTTAAGACACGACTGGGAAATGATTGATGCACACAAGAATAATGGTTGCATCAAGTCACTTTGACATGTAGCCAAATACTTGACAGAGTTCACAAATTCAGAAACTTCTTATTTGGAAAATAAACAATCCTATCAAATCTTCTCATCAAATTAAAAATAAGGCATAGCTGTCTCTGGACCTTGAAAAATTCCAACATGGAAGGAGAAAAAGGGACTCATGAGTTCAATAAATCAACATGTTGCACTTACTAGGATCAAACAACCATTCCACTATCATCTTCCACACGAACCTCTCTTTCTCTCATAAGAATATATTAACTTATTGGGTCTAATGTTTCCTATTGTCCTTGATCTTTCATTTTCTCATCTTTCACACTTGAAGCTCTCTCTTTCTCATTAACTGCAAGCACCAACAAAACTAAAGATATTACCAATGGAAACACATAATGATATCCCTTTGTTTATTTCTGAAAAAGTTTCTTTTGAACAGCATCACAACGCTCTTGTTTTTTCAACATCTATTTGATTATTTAAATGCATATTTCCTTAGTCATCTGCAACAAGATAATAAATAAAAACATAAACAAACAAAAAAGACAAGGATCACGAGCACAATATGATATGGCCATTGGAAGAACACGAAAGCAATCTATACAACATCAATTTTAGCAAAGCATGGTTTCACTTAAAGCTTTATAGGACCCATTTAAGTGAGGGTAGATTTTGCAATATCAGAAACCATTTGGGCATTATGGTAATTGAAGTCCAATTAGCTTTGGAAATTTTTCGGATTTGGTGTTTTGAAAACATTTGCCAACTTGGTTGTCAGGCTCTTGGCAGCATAATTCTTGTTATTGAAGATAACATGTTGTTGAGTCATTTTCGTGGTTCTGATAAAAGATTTGTGAGTCTGGTTTTGCTTGGAAGCTTATGCACCTCTTTTCTCTCTTATTTTCTCTAAATTCTGCCGTGGAAATAACTTGAGCCATTGCTCAACGCCTCCACCCAACATCCTTCTCCTTTCATCATCTAATAAGCCTGTAATGTCATCATAGGAGACAGGCAATTTGATGATATTTTCCATTTGTTCTAGCATTCAGTCTCTATAAAGTTCACACTCCACCTCGATCGAAGCCCTAAGGATCCAATCAACCATATTCTAGCTTATTTTAAAACATACAGTCTCATTTATCTAACCTGCCTCACATCGGTAAAACTGGAAAATGGATTTGGTATACTGCCGATCCAAAGTATCCCATACCTATCCTCATGAGGAGTGCCAATTTCTCCACCAGGGTACATAGGAGGCTCCCTTCTAGAACCTGGACGACATTGACCTGGTGCTTCAGGTTGGAAATGCAAATTCCTATCTCCCTCAGGTAAACTATCCCGAACAGAATTCACGTATGGTGCCCTCTTCCCTCCCTTCCGACTATCATAAGTCTGTGGAAAATCACCAATGTATCCATTCTCTACGAGCGTCATGTCATCTTCAGCTACATGGCTTCCTCTAAAGTCATCTCTAGGCAGATCATTTCCTTCATCCACGACACCATTTCCTGCTGACGAATCATCATCCACAGAGTCCTGCAAAACAATCTGTTTACACAAATCTATTTAGTTAGTTTACATAACATTCAGGATCAGCACAATTGAAAACCGCATCAAGATAATCACAAGTAAACCAGGTGTGATTATTTACCTCAATGATTGCATCAGAATCACGAACTCGAAGTGGTCGAGTATCAATGGAGGGGAGGCGCCCACCATAACCGTTTTCAACTTGTATTGCTCTTCCTGTTGGCTGTTGGATAGATGAATTAAGAAGTTAAGCCTTCACGATTGTATGACGAATTATCCACATCATCAAAGAGAGAGAGAGGGGGGGGGGAGGGAAAGATGAACTTTCCAGGCGACAGGATCAAGAGACACGCATGCAATATCAAAAAGAATCTTTCAAAGAGCAGAAAGTGTGATCTTGATTCAAAACAAAACAAGAATATTGAAAAACAAGTAAAAGCTTGAAAAACTTTTCAAGTAAAAGCAAAATGTAAGTGATTAAAAGTGGAAGTGGAAGCATACTCTTGGTGGCCGTACGCGGGTAGATCCCTTTGTCAAATCACTTTGTCCAGCATCTCCCTTTCCAATTCTTGAAACATCAACTGGAACATCGACAACTGTTGCTGCTGCTAATTCCGGGGGCAAATCCGGGTCGTACTCCTTGAAAAGAAAGATAATGAAAGTTTAATCTTCCTCTTTATAGAGAGCTAGCCGTAAAAGCCCCAAGATGTGTGAGTGTGTAAGTGAGTCCCAATGCTTAGACATCTCATACCTGCTCTCCCCGCCCACTTTCATAAACACGAATTTTGCTTTGCATGGTAGTCTCTAGTCGGTGCTGTTCCTAAAAAAAAGGAAATTATCCTCTGAGCATTCATCTATCAGGGAGACAATATCTCCAGAGGTTAACATTTACCAGCAGTTTGCAATGATCTTTCCAGCTTTCATCATTCAAACCAAAATTAAAGTAGTCTGATATGTCCACTCCAGGATATTTCCATGGCTTTTCCTCGAAGCTATCAATGTCAACATCAAAAATGGTCCTGAAATAAATATTTTGAACCAGTAAGTATTCATCAGCCAGAAACAATTTCAAATTTAAATGGTCGGTGCACAATCTTAATGGGCCAAAACACAGAAAAGTAAACAGCACAACCATTGTCATGCCAGGACATAAAAAGGCGCCCAGCTCTGTGTTTCAGCATTTCCATGTTAGCAAAGCCAACACATTATATGGAATAAATCACATGATCCATCAAACAACACGGGATGGCTAAATGGAACATTAGTAACTAGCAAAGTCATACATGCAAATGTTGATCCTAGCATGCCAAGAATCCATAGCCTTAAAGACCAAACAACAGGATCGCTCTAACACAGTAGGGCAAACTTATCTATTGCATCAACCAACTTCCTATGCATTGGATTACTGGATTTTACCTCACTCAAAGAAGACTTTGCTGTCAAAAAAAGAAAAAGGATAGAGAAAAAGTAAGTGTTGCGGTCAAAAATCATTTTGCACAAGCAATTGCTACATCAAAGGCTGGCCGAACATGCTCTCAATGTAAATCATGTAATATACCCATAGCAAACATAAAAGAAAAGTTCTGTTCATGTGAGACATGACCCGTGGGAAGTGCAGCATTAAATTATCAAAAGCCCTTTTGGCAACAGAAAGTGCAGAGCCAGTTGTCCTTGTCTGATTCATTAGGTCCTCTATTCTCACGAAAAACAAGATATGGATGCAGAATATCCTATATACATTTAATTATGAGCTTGAATTTTCAAAACCATTATATAGAGGCTTAAAAGAATCCATAATAATCAGAATGGTAAAACTTCAAGTTTTCCAGTTCACCAAGCAAACATCATCAGTCCGCATCTTTAATTGTAATACGTAGTCAAGAGCAGATATCCATGGGAAAGCAAATAAAATTATGAAATTTAAAAAAAAAAAATTACTTGTGGGAAGGAAGTGTAAATTCCAGTCCATTGCCAAAAACCCGCCCTGCCATATTGCTGCTCCAAACAGGTGCTCTGAAACCCTGATGAAATCCCTTCTGCATTGGACCACTTTTAACTCCTGCCGGGGGCCAGTCACCTCTACCTCTACCTATAGGACTTATAGAAGGACGAACTTGACCTGGGGCACCTCCAGGGCCAAAAATTGTAGGACCAGGAATCGGTGCTGCACCAGGTCTCACATACTGCATACCAACAGAAAAAAAAAAAACAAAAGTGCCATAATGTTAACATGGAAGTGGAATGAGAATGAGTAGGAACTGACAAATGACTGAAATTTTTTACCATCATCAGATGGAACCTAAAAGCAACTTTTAAATGCACTTTAAGGTTTGCAACACAATCTGATTATTGACACAATATCTAACTCAAATTCAATTCAATTCAATTCTCCAGAAATCGATCTTCCAATGAATAATGCAGAGCATTCCAAAACTAAAGTCAACATTTATAGCAGTTGTGAAAAAAAAAAAGAATAGTGAACCAAAAGAAAAAATTAGAAAGCTACGAGCCCCAGAAAATGCAATCACTGATAAACACATTGGAAGCCTTGGGGGACACAGGAAATGAAGAAAGTTAATTAGTGGTCATATTACAAGTCGCTGACGGGTAACCAGAACACTAACATGGGACAATAAGAAGGTTTGAATGACAATCAACAAAATAAGGTATATCTTTTGTTGAAGCACTCATAACGCTGGATTCCTTAATGCAAGCAACAAGGATAGTGAATACACCCAGGACAAATTTTGGAGTGTAAACAGAAATCAAACATCAAATTAAGTATGAAAGGCAGTGCAAGAGAAGAATGGAAGGTGAATCAATTATAGATTCCAAGATATAGTTGACTTGATACCAAGTGAAGACTGGAAGGTGAATCAATTAGAAAGTGGGCCCCATAGATTTCATGATATAGTTGACTTGATGCCAGAGTTGACTTGTATGGAAGATGCAAGCCAGTTGGAGAGAGCCACAATGAGTTCGGTAGGCCATAGACAATGCTTGTCTGAAGGTTCTATTCCATTGTTATTTTGAACAGTCACAGCATCATTCAAGTTTGTATACGAGTAGAGTATGCTTGTGCCAACAAAATGCTTTTGCATTTTGACTCTTTGCAAGAAGTTTCTCCCGTGGAGGTTCTTTTGCTTTAATTTTTGTAGAATAAGGCACCATTGGGACATAAAGACATAAAACATGATGTGCACTTTAGTACTTTATGGGTGTTCCTCGTCCTGCCATATTTACGTGAAAATCAACAAGGAGCTCCAACAATTACTTCGTCCTTTGAGCTTAACCTCAGTGTCATTACCGCTGGTATACAATAAAGGTGATTAAAAGAGAAACAATCACTATTACATCCCAAACACTTTCCGACAATTCAAGCAAGTCAGCAACCATGTCAGCATCATTGGCCTTTAGGCGTCCAAAGAACTAAAAATTAGCTAATACCTTAACTGTTCGGGTATGACTAATGACAGCAGGATGTAATTATGGCAAAAATTCCAACATTCATCTAAGAAGCAGATGATGAGATCTAACCGACGATGGCAAAAGAAATTTAAGAGAGAAACATTGAAAAAGTTTGATCCCGCAGCTCAACAAAATTCATATGATGTACTTTCAGTACAGCACTGTAATTGGTTGAACTAATTTCCCAGCAATCACACTGCAGCATGAGTACCCAAAGACAAGCACTCATGATAAAACTGATGTTTGAAATCCCATGTTATTTATGTTATGGATGCAAAAGAGACCAAAAGATCGATTTTACACAAGGTTCAGTGAATCCCAGACCAGTGGGTTTATAACTGACTATGGACAATCTCCAGTCTATCTGATCCTGACACCAAACGGCCATTTAACAATTGAGCAAGAAAATTTCTTCTCGAAGCTTTGCAGCCACAATAACAAAGCGAGGATATAAACAATTGACTTGAATGAGTATGCAATAAAGTTAAAGATTAGAAATAAGCTATGAAATCAAGAGTATCAAGTAAATTTTATTATGCTCCATCGAATTATTCCAGTAAACATAACATACATGAAACCAAATGAAAAACGAAATAACAATATAAGGAAAACTATCAGTTATGTACATTGACAACGATCCCATGCTCTCCGAGAAGCAGGGGAACAAAAGAAAACCCCTCTCCACTAATATTTCTTTGCTTTGCTTTGCTTTAAGCTCAACACATAACAACAACGGCAACAACATCAACACTGACCTTGAACTGCGAATGAAACGGGTGAGGATACGAATGATTGCTATACCCTATCTTTGGAACCACCATTGCAATCTCTTTCCCAGCCACATCCGACCCCTCTTTCCTCTCTCCTTCCGGCCCAGCAGCTGCTGCTCCTTCCTCTCCAACGGCCCAGTTCTGCTCCCCCAGTGCCGGATTCGCAACCACATCTCCCACAATTACCAGTGGCTCCCCATCTTCATCCTCGTCGTCTTCTTCTTCCTCATTACCAACGCTAATCACTCCTCTCTCCATTCCCATGGGCCCATGATTTTCGCCATTCAACACTATCTGCAAATCGTCCTCACTGTCACTATCGTCCTCCCAGTCTTCGTCTCGTTTTCCTCCTCCTTCTCCAACGCTGCCACCATCTGTGGCAGCATCTTTACCGGGGATTCCTGGTATAGCCGGACCGGAATCCTTAATAATATTCCCGTCCTCGATATCAAATTTGATATCTTTATCTTCGTTACCGGATTGAAATCGAGACAAATAGCAAGAATTCGAATCTTTATAATTCTGTAATTTCGCGTCAAGAGAGACCAAAGCCCTAGGTCCCCGAGCTGAATCATTAGCAGCATCGATAGAATTCGAAGCCGGACTTTCTAGGGTTTGATTGAAGGCAAGAGCAGCGATTTCGTCGCCGTCGCCGGTGTCGCGGTCGCCTCCTTTGAAGTTGAGATCGATCGGACGGCGGAGAGGCGGCGGCGGAGAAGCCTCCGGTGTCGATGAGAACGGCCGCAAGACGTCCGTGTAAAGATCTCCAAATTCGTCTTCGTCTTCCATCGCAGACGCAGAGGAGAGAGATCGCAAAACCAAAAGAAAGAAATAGAGAGAGCGAAAATACCTGTCTGAGTTGGGAATGGGGTTTTGAGGTTTGCTGCAAACGCTCGTGCGTGGGCCCGTGTGAGAGACGACACTTAAATAGTGTACTTTAGTTTAACGGGCTTTCAGTTTGCGCTGGCACGAGGTTTAACTGTTGAAAAATATTTTGTGGGCCTGGGAATAAAGTTTTTTTTTTTTCCTTTTTTTAAGATTCATTGAATACTTAATTAATTCAGTTTGAGTACTGTTGATCTTCTATTAGGAGTGGCTTTTCCAACGTCTTTTTTAGGTATTCACAAAACTTGGAGTGGTAAGAGAAATATAAGGAAAAAAAGTGGTAAGAAAAAAATGATTTATTTAGATATGAGGAGAAAATAAAGAGAAATTTTTTTTAATGAATAATAACAATTATACCCCAAATTATATTAATGTCTAGTTAGACAATTTGTTACTTATATACTAGAAGTCATTTATGTTCAAAATTTTATTTACTGCTGAAAATTATATTTTTATCAAATGAGTAATTAATTTGTCTTTAATATATTAAATTTAAGATATCTTCATTATTAACGTAAGACAAACAACTTGTCCACCATGCAAACCCAATTGACGCATAATTGGTTCAAGAAAATGCGTTGTCTGGACATGCTATATCTCTCTGTATGGACAACAGTAGGTGTCAGATAATTCAAGAAAATTAAACCAAAACAATTAAACGAATAATAAAAGGCATTGAATAACACCGTGAAAACCCAATCAATGCACGACAAGCTATATCTCTCTCTATGGACAAGCGACAGGCCTCCTCCTCAAATCATCCTTCTGGGTTCAGTTTGGACTGTTGAGAGAAAGAGAGAGAGAGAGAGAGAGTGAGAAAGTGAGAGAAAGAGAGAGGATGGCAAGACAGCAAGCGGGTCTTCGCCTGAAAGAGGTTTGGAGGAAACGGACGAAGATTGTGATGATGCAGGGAGACAAGGGCCTCCCATTTAAAAGGTATCAAGTTTCTTACAATTTATACCAATAATCATTAATCAATATGGAAGTAAAGTGATATGTATAATTTAATATTTATTAAAAAAATAATAAATTAAATAAATTATTAGATATTATAAAATTAATTTTAAATTAACTTATATCTTTTTAATTTATAAATAATCGACAATAATTTAGCTTTTGAAAAATAATTGGGGTGTCTTTTGTTTTTTTGCTCTTTTATAGGCTACAAAAATCTGCTCTAATTGAGATGAGGATTGTGTTTTTTTTAATTAATTGACTTTAATTAAAATTTGAGTTGAAATTCAAGAATTTCATTTTTAAAAACTGACTCAAATTGCACTAAATTGTAACTTTTGATTAATGCTAACTTATTAAGGATTGTGCTTGTTTTCTTGTGTTTCTGCTCTCCCTCTACAGTCATTTCCCTTGTGTAATGAGGTTGTGCTCCATCATTATATTGGAGGACATTGGCCTTTTTGAATTAGGGTTCCTCCAATTATTAGTGTAGTTGTTTAGGTAAATGAGATCTCAACACTAGATTAATTATCAACAATAAAAAGCTACTTGACCTTACTTAGTACATGGTAGATATATGTAAGAGGTAAACGATTTTTAAGTGTTATTGAATAGTGATACTTCATTGGTATAGTAATTTTTTATCTTATAAACCTTATATGATTAGGCTTTATTAATAAGAGTGATCTCAAGCAAAAATCTAGAAAGTTAAAGTTTTTTTTAGTCTCAATAAAGTGATCTCAACTACATAAAGAAAGAGATGACGAGAAATTAACAGGAATTCACATTCTCACCAATAAGCCAAAAAATAGAATAAGTAATTTTTTTTGGTGAAATTATCAAATATCAATTTATTTTTTCAAGATTAAAAAAAATTAATTGCTAATTAAAATTTGAAGTCTTGTATTAATTGACTAAATTTATAAAATAAAAGAGTCATATAATCTGATAGTCTAATAATGATTCGACGTGTCTTTTCCACATTCAATCTGAGTTTGACTATTAGTACGCAATACTAGCATTTCTTCCTTATTAAATTTGCGGCGCGCACTGATTTTAAACTCGTTAATACTGTAGTCAGTTTAAAGAAGTTACGTTCGGATTCAGTAGTATTTAGGTGGTGGATCTGCCTATTTGAAGTAGTTAAATGAGTTATAATAACGATAAAATGTCAGTCTCAATTCGTAAATTTGATAATTAATATATTTACGATATATTTTTTTTGTTAAAAAAAATATGAGATAAAAGATAAAATCGATAAATGAAATCATCAGTTTTTTTTTTTTTTCCCAAGAATTGTTTTTTATTTTGCGAAAAAGTCAACAATCTGACGCCTGTTTTGTATTGCCAAGCATCAACAACAAAAATTGCATAGCGTAACCAACAAAACAGGCCCAAACCCAAGCACACTCCCAACAAAGAACAGCCCGTTTTACCCAATAAAACGACGCCGCTTAAGCATGGTTCATGGTTCAAACTGCTAAATCACAAGCAGGAGAAAATCCAAGTTTATTTAAACCAAAAAAAAAAGAAAATACAAGTTTATTACCATTATTAATTTTTAAAAAACTACATGATTATACTTTAAACGAAATTTATTAATTTATTTTTATAAAATTTAATAATTTATTTTTATTTTTTATAATTTTAATTATTTCAGAACGACTTATATACTATTTTATTGTGTTTTTAAATCATTATAGATAAAGAAGTGTTTTTTTTTTTTCCTAATCTTGAATAAATTGTTGGGTAAATAATCTCAGCTGCTGCTACAGCCTACAGGAGACATCTCTCTGACACTCTCTCTCCTGGCTTGGAATTGGATCCAACTTCCAAGCCTTCTTTTTTCTTCAGTTAACACATAGACAAAGAGAGAGATAGAGAGAGAGAGAGAGAGATTAAGAGAGAGAAAAGGGGGGGTCAAAAAGATGATCGGAGTGAGCAAGATCAAGCAATATTCCAACGTCCTCGACAAGCCCCTTAGTAAGGGCAAACAAGAGGTAACCCACCTCCACACCTCCCTCCCACCTTCTCTTCTATTGTATATGATTCTTCAATTTTGGTTTTTTTTTTTTTTGCCCTTTTTTATACTATTTCCACACTTGCAAGATCGTCCTTACAGTGTAATAATCTTAATTTCTTTCAGGAAGACTTTTTTTTTGGTTTTCTTTTTTCTTAAGAAGAAAAGAAGAGAAATTTATGGAGAATCCAATCGAAAAGTCTGGATCTTGTTGGCCCCTTTAGTTTTTTTTTTCCTTTATGTATATTGCTTTGAGGTTTTCGTATTCAACTTGGGTTAGGTTTAGCTAATGAGATTAGATTCAGGGTACTGAAGATTGGGACTTGTACTGATTTCAGCTATTTGCCTTTGTCAATTTCATTAGTAAAAAGGGTATCTAAAATATTCCCTAAATTCTGCCCTTACCCAAGTCCCAGGCTTGGTGCAGTGGGACATGAACTTTGAAAGTAATCTGCTTAGGAATATGGAATGTAATTGAAGAATTTGTAAATTGATATGCATTTTTCAGGTCAGTTTGAGTGCATTTGCATTTTTGTTTTCGGAGCTTGTACAGTACAACCAGACACAAGTTGACAACATTGCTGAATTAGAACGAAGGTACGTTTGCAGTTTTCCTTTCTGTTTATTGGTTATTAGCAACACAATATTTTGTTTCTATAGTTTCTGCCTGTGGCCATAAGCTTGCAAAATGTTGATTAGTTACTTTCAG
The DNA here is from genome assembly GCA_037832335.1 of Carallia pectinifolia. NCBI lineage: Eukaryota > Viridiplantae > Streptophyta > Magnoliopsida > Malpighiales > Rhizophoraceae > Carallia > Carallia pectinifolia. The sequence continues at coordinate 1,503,585 of CM075453.1, forward strand.
CCCAATGAATGAAGTACCAACAGTGACTGCTTGTTGCATAGTTCCCGCAACCTGACTAAGCATCTTTGGAATTGGCATGCTTGAAAAATTTTGGCTCTCTACACCAGTTGCCGTGGATGGCTTCCATTAAAATCTTACATATGTTGTGTTCTTGTGTCTTCATATCAAATCATTTCTGTGCCATGGAACAGGCTTGAAGATGCAGGCTATGCTGTTGGGGCTCGAGTTTTGGAGCTTCTTTGCCACAGGGAGAAGGTTTGACATAAGCTAGAGGATTCTTGAATTTCTGACATAAAATTTTAGATAATTCTTGTGGAGATTCAGATCTCAAATTTCAAGTGCCTATTGTCCTAACTACTATGTTTAATTTACATTTTCTGTGTCTCCAACATCATGATGTTGATGTTGCATTGAGGCAATATCACAATTTATCTTAGTCTGCAAAACTGCCAGTTTTCTTTGATTCATTAAATTAAATCTATTTTCTATTTGGGTCTTGTGCAATTGTTGTAAAATTTTTTCTTTGATTCCGCAGGGAAATAGAAGGGAAACACGATTGTTAGGCATTTTGTCTTTTGTGCACAGCACAGTGTGGAAGGTCTTGTTTGGAAAGGTGAGGTCTTGTTGGGTTTTCTTGCTTTCAAGATGTAGTTCTGCACCTTGTCTATTTTGTTCTTTTCTGATTTGAATTACTCATGTAGTTATATGTACAATATACATATATTGTGAGCCCTGATAAAGATTTGTAATTCGTCTAAGAAAGCTTCAAAGAATGGGTACGCCTTTACTTTGTGAGGGGATGCATGATTGTCTAAGAGAAAGTTTTAAAGACTGCATATGCCATCCTGAAGTTGATGCTCTTCTTCCTGCATCACATTGCCTCTGCAAGGAATAGTTGAGAAATTATTATATGTTTGATGTGCAACAAATTGGATTGAGGAGTTGATATATTGCACACAAAATTTGCCTGCAAGCTCTTAGCAATCCACTAGATCATATGTGTGAGGAACTTTGTGAGTAAAAGACGTGTTGTTGAAAGTTTCTTATGATGAACGCAGTTTTCAGCTTTTGATGTGAGAAGTCTGGCAATTAATTAAGGAATCCATGTATAACGTTCCTGTCTTCTTTGTTTATACATTTCTCGAAATGCACGAAAGAAAAAGAGATGACCATATTTGGTCTTTATCTTACCTGTTCCTATTCAATTTAAAAATCAGGTGGCTGATTCCCTTGAGAAAGGCACTGAACATGAAGATGAATACATGATCAGTGAGAAGGAACTTCTTGTGAACAAGTAATAACTATTTCCTTGCTTGCAGCTGTAAAATGGCAGTTGCTTTTGAAGTGATGGCATTTGTGGTATTAAGCACTGATGAGCATTTATATCCAGCTGATGTACCATTTCTCTCTCACAGATTTATTTCCGTTCCAAAGGATATGGGCACATTTAACTGTGGGGCATTTGTTGCTGGAATAGTAAGGGTAAGTGTTTGAACTTTGAAGTTGCACCAGTTGGGTGGCGTTGTGGTAAATGAAATCATTGATGGGCATTTTGCTTTTTCATTTCAAGGGTGTTTTAGATAGTGCCGGTTTTCCAGCAGTAGTAACAGCTCATTTTGTACCTATGGAGGGTCAGCAACGGCCTCGAACAACCATTTTGATCAAATTTGCTGAAGAGGTGAGTGCTGTCTCTCTTACCTTGTACTGTAACCGTTCCTATTTAGTCTTAGTTCTTGCTATCAAGTTCTGTTGGCTCAAAGGATTGCATGCATCCAATTTATTGTATTTTCAATCAGAGACTAGTCATTCACGACAAATGGATTTCTCCTGAAAAGATTTTGAAATCTGAACTTCTGTAGTCTTTTTTGCTTTGTCGTGCGACTCTTGCAGCATTTAGGTGACATACCATTTCCAGCTTTTAAGACATACTGTTGCTAATTTACAAGTTTTACATTAGTTTTTTGCTCACTATATTTTTGGCCCAAAAGAAATGTTGTTGAGTTAGCAGTAATAAATTATGGGTGCCATGTTTCTGGCCAAATTTTTTGTTATGCTTTTTCCCCTACTGCTTCCACACCAGGTTCTAAGGAGAGAAGCAAGATTGGGCTGATGCACATGCCAAGATTGGATCGTGTAATGTTGTTTGTTAGTGAAGACTGCGATGAAACAGCTGGCTTTCAAGCTGATCATGGATTTTAACCTGCCAATCCTACTTTGTTAATGAGATTTTCTTCAGGGCACCATTAAGAGCCAATTATTGCCACTACATCCTATGTACAACGGTACAAGTACATGTTGTCCTGACCACAGTGCTGATATGAACTAAAATGGATTGTGTGGTCATGGTCGAATGTTGACATATGATCATTGTCAGTGCAAACTCTCCCTTTCTTTCTCTCTCTCTCTCATTCCAAAATATATAAACTTTGGAGCAAGCCCGGAAGTGATCTTTTTGTTTTTTTGTTACAAAAAATTTTAGGAGTAAGAAAAATGTCTCCATTATATAATAGGAAGTGGCAATAGAGCACCATAAGTTTATGGTATATGTCACTCATCTATAAGAAATTTGAATAGCGGCGTATAAACTTTAAACTTCAGATAAAAGTATATTAAAAATTAAATTCTTAATTATTAAGTTCATCCTCACATACTAGTAAAAGGTGTTAACCCCATGCCCTCCAAAGAACTCTGCCGGCTTGTCAAGTAAATTATTGCCAGTAAGTCGTACGCACAGTAAAACAGAAGACCCTGAATTTTATTTCTAACTGGTCAATAATTTTGTTAATTAAGAATATAGTTGAGAGTTTGATTTTTACATTTTTTTTTTCTTGTATAGATTTAACCTTATCCTAAAATCCCCCCCCCCAAAAAAAAGTGCAAACACTAGTATGTAATTAATTGAATGATATTATTCGAAAGGAAAAAAATATATTTTTGAATAAAAATGAGTCTGAAACAGCGTCCGAATGTAACGAATTAAATTCAATGTGCAATTAGCTATATTTAGTGTGCAAAAAAATGATAATCATTTTTTTTTCTTCTATTTAGTTATACACTAAATGCAGTTGGTTGTACATTAAATTCAACTGATTGCAACCGACAGAGTTTAATGCCCATTTTCACGTCCTCTACCTTTTTCCTGTGGATAAAAATGGCGATGATTTTACGAAGAGCAAAAACTATTTAGCTTAATTTTAAGGAATTATAGAAACTTAGAAACATAGAGTAATTAATTAGAAATATTTAACGTCGAGTGATTCTCGCAGTAGTTGAATTGCTGCAAACAGTGCTTTATCAGTTTCAGAGGTGCCTACCTGCCTATTTGGCCAAATTCTCCTCATTGCATTGCCCATTGGCATTTTAGTTTTCCGAAACTGAATTCGTAGAACGACTTAAATAGCTTGACTTAAACCGTGGGTTCCCTCCACAACATATGAAATTTACGCCTTTATTACAATAGGATGTTTTTTCTAGTTTTCACCAGAGTTCGCATAATTTGGTTCGTGAAAATTTGTAGCATAAAAGTTGATAGAATTACTTTCCTTTTCGGTTTTATGTGTACGTGTAAGATAACTCGTTCTTGTACGCGAGTCCTTCCCATATAATTGCTTTCACTTTCATCCTTTTCTCTTTTGGTAACTACACAATCATAGGCGTAGTTTCTGTATTTCTATCAAATAGCTCAAACTTTATATATATATATATATATAGATAGATAGATAGATAGACACACACACACAAAAATTTCATCTCAGTTTTAAGTTAAGTGTATCATGTTGGCTCTTGTTTGTCCTATCAAAGGAAGATGGAAATTTCATATAAAGCTTCGGTTTTGGTGAAAAAAAACTGGACTTACAACATCCGATCGCACGCAAAAAAGGAAACTGTTGCAATAAACTCTATTTCAAGCAAATCTAAACTTGTAACATAAACTCTATCAACAGGAAACAGTTTAAATCAAACAAGATCAAGCTTCTCACTGCATGAGCATCCCAGATAACTTAATCACTGGCAAAATGTAGTAAATTCAGAGTGCAATGTTCACTTCTAAATCAATTATCTGAGACTCAAGGAAAAGATAAACTGAAGTCCACAAATGATGAAAATGCAGTAAGCAGTAGTCTGACTGGTCAAACGTTTTGCAATGCTTCAATTTAAAAATCATAATTTTTACACGATAGATGTTCAGCTCAGCAGCAAATCATCATCTAGATATCAAGGAAAATACGGTGATTCAACGCATTAATAAACATCAACACTCTCTATTGTAAATGATGCACTATGAACTACATCTTTGTAACAGGAATAACAAATTTATCACCTCACAGAGAATCAAGTCTGCCCTCTTACACCCACAACAATCAGTTCCTGCCAAGCGGAAGCGACCTGCAAGTAAATGTCTCCTTGAAATTTGACTTCTTTGATGAAGTAAATATGGATGCATATACCTCCTTAGTAGCATTAGCAGGCGCCATATCCACAGCCTTAAACCGTTTAACCACAGCACCATCACTTGGCACTTTCACTTTTTCAACCTTTCCATTTCCTTCCACCTTACTAACAGCCTTCTCTACATCAGCAATCCCATGCTTTTTGCCACTCAAACGTGGCAAATCCAACCCAGTACAATCTTCTGTATTAACACCAACCTCACCATTCTTCACCTTCTTCAGCTTCTTATCCTTCAATTTCAGTCTCTCCTCCTCCATCCTCTCCCTCAAAATTGCTACCTCTTCTTCACTCCCATTGATCACAATCTTATCCAATTCATCAAACCCCTTATGACAAACCAAACAAGAAGAAGACTTCACCTCCTTCAACGCTTTCGCACTCAAAACATGCCCACAACTTTTCAACGCAAAAAATTTGTACTTCCCATTAAATTCCAGCCCCGTAATCGGGCAATGAAACCTGGCACCATTCAATCCCTCACCAGGAAGCTGTTCAAGCTTAATGTTTAACATATCCTTCAAACCCTTTATGTACCCAAATTCCTTAGGCAATTTTTTCCCAATCAAAGCCTCAACCAAAGCTTCCTTATTAAAAAAATTACCTAAACGATCGATAACACAAGGTTGAGTCAAGGGTTCGTTGGAGAGAGCGCAATTGAGCCATTTAGACAGCCTCTGCTCGTTGGGGTCCACCTTATCAGGCTTTTTCTCGGCGTACATGTTGAGGTAGCAGTCGCGAGACTCGGCACCGGTGGCTCCGCCATCGCCGCCGCCTCCGGGGAGGCGGGTGCGCAAAACGAGGGTCGAAAGAGGGGAAAGACGGGAACTTGGGATCTGGGTGTCGTCATCGAGGGCCTTTCCATTGAGAGTGAAGTAGAAAGAGGAGATAAGGCTTCGATTACTGGGAACGAGGAGAGATCGCTTGAGCCTTTGGAGGGTTAGGGTTTCTTCGATGTCTAGGGTTAGGGTTTTAAGTTGGGAATTGGGTAATTGGACGAGGATTTGTCGGGTTTTCTGGTGCATCTTGATCAATTTAGGGATTTCGACTTGCGAGATCGAAGGGTGAGAGAGATGAATGAAATTATGAAAATCACAAAGCTAATTGTTGTGCGAATTCAATTATTTGTAGTTCGGGGCGCCAGAAAGTTCGGTAATGTTGTTCATGAAAAGAGAGAGAGAGAGAGAGAGTTCGGTAATGGATTGAACCGACCCGAATTGTAAATGGTCCATTGGGCTCACTATCTTTCTTTCCGTGGTCCTATTGGGCTACAACTATGAAAAAGAATGAGAAACTATACATGTGGGCTAGCCCAATTTCAAACTCAAGTTGGCACTAAAGCCCAAGTAACAGAGGGTCCGGAAAGAAAAGTAGAAAAAAAAAAGTAGAAAACTTTAGGAGGCTTTTTTTTTGCTCAAGAGAATAAACTTTTTGATCTTAGAAATTAATTGAAGTGGCTACTAACTTTGTTGACTAAATATATGGTCGAAAATTCAACTCCTACCACACCTCACTCCTTTCTTCTTTATATGAGTTTAAACATCTCCTTAAAAAAATAAATAAATAAATAAACTTTTTTTTTTATCCTCTGACATTTTAGTAATTAAAATTTAAAATTTTATACCAAAAGTCTCAAAAGGAGCATGTGAGATTAATGAAAATTGAGAGAGTTACGTTACAACTTATAGTTTAATAAACCTTATAATAAAAATAATAATAATAATAAATTTTTGAATCTAAAAGGAATCCAAAAAAAATTATGTTGGTGTCTGTTTATTGATCAACGTAAATATCTTGCGGTCATATCAATGAATGCATTTTTGAATTTTTGTAAAGCTGAAAACCACAGTAAAGAGGTGACGTTTGAAAAATGTTAGTAGCATAATTTTACTTTTTTTTTTCGGGTCTCCATTAATAAAAATAATGGTGTTTTCGTACACAAACTATTTTTTTTTTTTTATATATTAAAACTCACAATTCTACATAATTCTGTCAATACACATAAAATCATGAATGCAAATCTCTCTACATAACAAATTGGTGAGATGGAACCAAGAATCGAGTAGAAGAAGCATGCTCTCAAGCACTCTCATTCTTAGATTCAAGGGTTAATTTGTAGCTCCAAACAAAATCAGTTTTTCATGTTATAGAAGGTAAAAGACTTTGAGTTACCCAAATGGAAAAGTCCACACATGGTAGCAGCAGCAGGGGAATTGATGAAACCAAAATATATCAAATAATGCAAATATAACGTGGTCCATATAAATCATGAGGGGATTGGTGGATGATGGATCTCTTTCAATGTTTAAAGTCGTTTTTGTTTGGACCAAATAAGAATGATGGATCAATGCATCATGTACCACTCAGTCCCTCAAAAAAGAAAATTTTGTGGCTCTCCATGGACAGTTTCAGCACCAATCATGCATTATAAGCCTTTCTTGTCATCATTTTTATTATCTCAACAAACCACCACTTGTGCTCTGGATTCAAGCTACTACTCTTTGCTTTGACTGATGGATTTGTGTTCATTTCGAATTGGAATTGGAAGTTGCTCCTGTAATTAATCGATGAGAAGGGAAAGTACATCTATATTACCAATATCGATAATTGCAGGAGAGTAACAAAGCACCCTATTTTGTATTGGACATGTAATTGCACTCTTACGCTATAATCTACCATGAAATATGAATGGTCCAAAAAAAGTTGGCCAAAAATGTTAATGAATGGTGACATTTGAACTGAGGGAAGGCAGATTTCCGGCACGACATTTTATGTGGAATGATGGAATGGCATGGTTGTCAGCTCTACCATGGATAATAAGTCTTGTTGGTTCATGCGTACATTATACCTGAATGAGATAGTCATGTCCCCCATAAAGGGTATTATGATGCAATTGCAAGACATATCCATAACGGTTCTGCCATTTTTTTAAGTTTGGAAAATAGTTGATGGGATTTTTGAGGTGGGATTATAGTGATATATATGAATTTAAATTTTTTATTAAAAAAATTGATAAATTATTATATGTCGTTAGATAAATTATATTATTATTTTAATACTACTTAAGATACAACTATAAAATGAAACGACCTGATAGTTAAATACGCAATGTTATGATTCGGGTTCCAACTTCCAACACCATGCGGATGTGGACTGTGAGAAAGACCAAGGGAGATTCTTTAATTTATTATCAATGGACTGGACCGTAGATAGATAGATAGATGTAGAGGCAGCTGCTCATTTATTGTGTGCAAGAATTTACGACTTGTTGAATTTCTCATAAACAAATCCTGCAAATATATATATTTTTTTGTTACTTTGAAATTAAACAGAGATAGGGTTTTGAAATACTTACCAAATATTTTGTTATTGTGGTTTACTAAACTAAAGGTAATTAGTAATACAATTCTTCCTGACTTGTTTGGCCGACTAAGTTTCCTACATACACTTGTCTCCAAAAAAAAAAAAAAAAAATTTCCAACAGACACTAAACAAAACATAAATGAAGGCACATTGATAGAATTAGAATAATAAATTTTTTGGTTGCATTTTTATTTCGTTAAATCAGATTTGTCCGCGTCAACTCTTTAAGTAGTCATAAAACTGAGTTGTGCAACCAAATTGGGAATAATATCATTACTCAAATTATATTAACATGAATTAGATTAATCAAAATATAAAATTTTAAGTGAATTAACGAGTTAACTCATGCATACAAAATTTATAAATTAGATTTGCATCATTAAGACAACAACACAAATCCAATCTCAAAATTTAAGGATTGAGGATTTCCTTACGATATTGCCAACCGAGAGAGACAAGTGTTTCGTGGTTCGGCAGCGTCCCCAACCGCTATCATAAGTGGCCGGACCATAAAGCTAGGTAGAATCTGTAGCTCATTAAGGAGAAAAAAAATTTTGAGTGGGGCTTAATTGAAATGAAAAATAATTGAATAAATTTGTATAGTATAAAATTACATGTGTGTTATATTAAAAAAAATATAACTAAGAATACAAAGTAACTTAATTTAACAGGGCATATGAGATGAGCTACTCACAGCCGCAAGTAGCAATGGCAATGGGGAGGGTCGGGGACGGAGACGCCCCCCCGTTCCCCGTACCCGTTTATTAATCTTGTCCCCGTCCCGTCCCGTCCCCAGCGGGTAAAAAATTTTAATCCCCGTCCCCGTCCCCGTCCCCGCTGGGGATTGGGGATCTCCATCCCCGCCCCATACCCATTCAAATTTTGAACTTCTCAGGTTTTACAAAGTGACTTCATCACTAAAACAATTTTGAACTTCTACGGGCTTTCAACTTGTCATTAAGGGAATCCCTATTGTGTGGGAAGCAATTTAATATCAGAATTCAAATAACTCATCAAGTGATGGTCAAAATACACATGGATACTCTGACATTGTTATGCAACAGCACTATGTTATCCCTTTTGAGACTAGCAACCAATCTGCTTATATAAAAGGCACCATGGAAGCTACAACAACGTATAGAAATTCCAAATAATTCAATATTACAAAATAAACTGGATGAGTATTCTCATCAAAGCAATGCTCCAAAATGCAAACACTAAAGGCAACAAATTGGTCCATGAAAATTTAAAGAAAAATAACATGAATGACCTGGTGAAAGCGACTAATTGAAGGAATAACATTCGAGTTCCATCTTTCACTTCATCAATTCTTGATCTTCAGTTTGGGAACATTGACTTTCTGCAAAATAGAAAAAATATATATAACATCTAAGATGTTTAAAATATTTTATGTCCCAATTTCAATTAAATTTTGGAAAAGACATATCTCATCGGTGTCAATATCCTCATTTAACACGCAGTCTGTTATTTCTCCCATAACTCCAATCATACCACCTGTATGAAAAAAAAAAAAACCTATAAATAAATCTCAACAAATAGATATAAAAATATAAATAATGAATAAGTCATTATACTTACTCCTTTTTTCAGCAGCCTACAACCAATTTTGAGTACACATAATAGCTTCCACAGTGTCCGGATGTAGTCTACTGCGATGGGGACTTATGATTCTTCCACCAGTACTAAATGCAGACTTGGAAGCTACTGTAGACACATGAATAGCAAATATATCTCGAGCAATGACTTCCAATGTTGAAAATTTCATTCCATACACCTTCCACCAATTTAAGACATCAAAATCTGGAGAAAATGACACTTCATCCTCTTCTAGGTAGAAGTCCAACTCTGATTTAGAAGATCCAATCTTTTGTTTTTTCTTTTGCCTCAAATACAAATTAAAAGTAGACGCAGAAGTAACTGTGCTACTACTGCCAGAAGTCAATGAATCCGTATGAAATGCAGTAGCATCTATTGAGCTTGATTTTTGCAATTGGTACTCATTTACCAAATCAAGACAAGAACGCTTAATCTTACTCACATGGACAGAACTCTCCAAACCAAAAAGACGATCAAAATAAAATTCTATCAAAGACATTTTGTATCTAGGATCCAAAACAATAGCAACTCCCATAACAACATAAATCACATTCCAATATTTATCAAATTTTTCCAACATGTTTTCTGCCATAGACTGTATCACTTCACTTGGAGAGGACTTCCACTCCACCAATGCAAGTTTGATTTCACAAATTTGTGGAAAAAACAAGTTTGCAGTAGGATACTTTGTTCTAGAAAATAACAATGTGACTTTATTGAACAATTGTAACTTCTCACAAACTTCTCTTGCAAACCTCCAATCCTCTTCACTAGGACAATCAGAATAATGTGGTTCTTTTATTCTTTTCAATCGGCAAAAAACTTCTTTATAAGAAATTGCTGTCTGTGGCATTAAAAAGGTCGAATTCCACCTAGTTGGACAATCAAGGCTCAAGCATTTGGTGGTACTAAGCTTCATTTGCTTCGCTATTTCTTCAAATCTCTCCTTCCTTTTCGGTGTAGCAGTCCAATGGCAAACACTATCGCGAATCTTTTCAATACCAACCTTAATTACATCCAAACCTTCTTTAATTATTAAATTCAAAATGTGAGCAGCACAACGCATATGCAAAAAGTTACCATGACCTAAAAGATCATCATCATCCAGTTTAGATCTTATTAATTCAATCATGGCATCATTTGTAGTGCAATTGTCCAAAGTAATAGTACTTAGCTTGCGGTCCAAATTCCACCTCAAAAGGCAATCCATTATCACTTCAGATAAAACCGAACTTGTGTGTGGACAAGGCACATAAACAAACCTAGATAAATTAAATTGTACTTATTAACATATAATCATTAATGTGATGACCATAAAATAAATACAATGAAATAATGTCATTTAAAGCATACCTCAAAACTCGATTTTGAAGAACCCAAGAATCATCAATAAAGTGAGCTGTTATGACCATAAATCCTCTCTTCTGATTGCTAGAAGTCCACCTGTCTGAAGTGATAGCCACTATGATGTTATTGTTATTGATCAAACTTTCTGCCTTCTCTCTCTCAATATCATATATTTTTAGAATATCGCTCTTCACAGTATTCCTAGAAGGCATAACGAACACTGGCTGTAAAGCAAGTGCAAACCTTCTAAAACCAATGTGTTCCACAATAGCGAGAGGATATCCATGGAGAATAATAGCCTTAGCAAGTTCTTGTCTCCCACACTCCTGATCAAATGAGTACTTAGATATTGTCCCTCTACTGCCAGATTGAAAACTAGGAATAATGTGTTGTTGTGAAGGATCTTTTCTTCGTCGAAATATACATAAGTTTGAATGATCCTTCAAATGTGTTGTCCCATTTTTTGAACCTGCAACCAATAATTTACCACAGTAATTGCATTTTGCCTTCTGCGCTCCATTGACTTCAAGCTGTGTAAAATGGTTCCAAACCTCACTTCTGGTTCTAGTTTTCTTTCCTGACACAATATTTGTTCCTTGTGAAGTTAGGGTCTCATTTGTTTGATTCACCGTTTCTTCAGTCCCAATATGAGTCTCTTCAATTGTATCCATTTATCATTTCAATTCAAATCAGCTGCTTGATAGATGCAATGAGTGTACTTTTCTGGCTAGCAATTACTTGGCCTTACCAATCCTGCATTTAGTTTGCGAAGAAATTATGAGAACTGAGAAGTGCAGTGAAGCAAAGGACATATTTGTAATGAGCACTTTGTAAAAAAGGTCTTTCTTAGCATAAAAATTATAAGAAGTGCAGGCTGATAGCCAAACTTAGAAGGCATTGATTTGAACCCACGTCTAGCTTCTCCTTATTTTCCTTCAATAGATTAATTGAAGAAGTTATGATCTAAAATGCAAATCACCACGCACTCTGCAGACACATTGCACATCATTAATATAACGAGGTCGAAAATCTAATGGGAAACTACTGCCCTCCATCAAGCACCAGACACATAAAAACAGACCACATGTACTCACTTACAACATCAAATGAGGTGTGCAGACTACCAAAAATTTTTAAATTTTATGTCTTACAAATAAAATTGAATAAGTGATATGATGCTTAATCACTTTTGAAGCCGAATGCAACTCCAAAGGCCAGTGAAATTACAGACTAAAGCGAAATTCACGTTGCCGAAGATCAAAAACATACCTGAGAAGAATCAGAAGCAGCAGAGGACGATGCCCTGGCACGATTTCTCCGCCCTTAAACACTGTCGTTCCGAGAAGTAAAAATAGAACACTGAATAGCAGAGAAAAAGAGTAAAGAAGAAACCAAGAACATAATAATTATATACATATTTTTGACAAAATTTCGTTTTAAAAGAACAGAAAATTTAACGGAAAATCAAGATTTACCGCGAATTTCAGGCGAGAAGGGAAAGAGAGCCACATCTTCGGGGGCAGCTCGGTGCCGACGATCTCGGTGGTGCCGTTATGTAGTCGGAGTTGAAGAATCAAGATTAGCATGCGATCTTAGGAAAACTTTAATAAGATCGGATCGGGGGCGGGCAGCTTGTATTCTTGCTTGAGTAGATCGGGTATTTGCAGTGTGGGCGGCGCAAAAGTGGAAGTGGATATTTTTAGGTTTATGAGTTGCAGAGTGAAGGGTCTTCAATTTGTATTAAAAGTTAAAAAAATAAAAAAAATAAAAAAAAAAACGGGGCGGGTACGGGGACGGGGATAGGTAAATCCATACCCGTCCCCATACCCGCTAAAAAAAAGTGGGGAACGGGTATCCTCGCCCCGTTCCTCGGTCAACGCACTTTGACCCCGTACCCATCGGGGCAGGTACGGGTACGGGTAAAATTGCCGTCTCTAGCCGCAATGAGACAACATAGGAACAGTTAAGAAGGAATGTAATTTTTTTTTTAAACATAAAGACAACTTTTTGAATTTTCTTTTTAGCATAATTCAATTACAACTATTGCATTATGCCAACCTTAAAAGATTAATGTTGTAGAGGTTGGCCTAATTTTACACTCGCTGTTAACCTAACTTAGTAAATAATCGTACAGAATAACAAACTGACCCAACTAAATTAAAATTTTAGAGATTTGTTATTGCATTATTGCTTTTAGGCCAAGCAGAAGCAAAAATGATCCTCTCGTGTGATTTTTATGCGTATGTTATATAATGACATAGTTATCAGATTCGATCTGACCCGATTAGTTACACTGAAAACTTGGTGACCCAGACATCAGACTGGGTTGAGTCACACAATCAGACCGAAAAGCATATGACTCGATCAAACCCGACTAAACCTAGTAATCCGATAAAATTGAAACCCGATCGAGTTTTTACTAATTCAAAAAATCACACTTTTTTTTAATTAAAAAATATTGAATTTTTTTTATCAATTTTTTGGTATTTATCCCATAATAATTTACTGTTTATTTCAATTATTAATGAATTAATATTTACTTGTTATCACAAATTTCTCCATTTGAGTTTTTCTTTTGTGTATTCTTTAATCATTAGAATTTGGAAGTTGATTTTGAATTCTCATAAGATACATGTTATCTGAGCAAAAATGTGTATATTTAATTAATATTAGTTGAATAGAAAATAAAAATTAAGATTTATTCTGAAAACAAGTATCTTAAATATTATTCAATGAATAAAAATAAATTTATTAAATTACAATAATAATATATTGTTCTAATTTTTTACATTTTAGAATTAAATATCTTAATTTATTGTAATTCATATGATATAAATATTTCATTAAATTAATTATTATTATTATTATTATATTTTTAATTATTTACAAGATTCAACTAGTGATCCAACGATTAAATTAATGACCCGATGACCTTACTTCTTATCTAAGTCATAAGCCAGATTGAGTCTGATAACTATGCATAATGGGTTTGCGCAGCTTTGGACATTATAACTTTGTTTTTGGCGGTTTTCACTTTTCAGACAATTGGTTCTTCTGGTCAAACTAACCCAAGAATTACTATATTTAGGTTTCATTTCCCATGCCATGAAATGCGTAGATCTAACAAAAAGAACGTTTGCCAAAGTTAATTCCAAGATAGTATATATAAAGATGATATGTAAATTTAATAAGAATTTCCAACAAAAGAAAAAGAAACCAAAAAAAAAAAAACGATAGAAAGAACAACAACAGCTTGTCTCAAGAACAGCCACAAAGAAAGTAAGGAAAAGTAAACGAATTGGATAACAGGGCAAATGTAAATGTTCACTTTTGCAGATTTCCCTTTGTGAAAGTGTGCCTCTTTCAGAAGCCCAGGTTAGCCTTTTCTTTTCATCATGATTTTTTATTTTGAGTTAACATGCTTCGTCTTGCGGTGGATTTATGAACAGTCCTGAATTGAAGATGTTAAAAACTGGCCACATTTTTTTTCAGAGCTGAATTTGCATGTTCATTGTGGTTCAAGAAGTCAAGTAAAATTGATTCGGGTATCTTCTTGCTTAAGAGAGGTTTGTCATGGACTCTTTTGGAACCAATGGTCTTTCTTAACTACATGCCATGACTATAGTGAAGGGAAGAACACGAAGACAATGCGTTGGGATAACATTAATGTTACTTTACTATGATATTTATTAATTATTATAGGTCTTTTGGTTCTTCTAATAAACATAAAAAAAAAGAGTTCTATTATATAGATGCAAGAATAAGACGTAGATTCGCATCACTCAATCTTAATTATTTGTTCTAATTAATTTATTATTTATAAAAAAAAGGGTGTAAAATAAAACCACTACTGGTCAAAATTCACAATCCTCACATTTAAAGCTTACCTTCCTAGACTATATAGATAGGAAACCCACTCAATAAGCTACGGGGAAAGCAGAATCCAAAGTAGACGGGGAAAGCCCATATTTCCAGCTGAAAGAATCAAACATCATATGAAAATGTTTCCCATGTGGGGGTTTGGTAGTTTATAAATGATCATGTGATATTGTACGTAGCTTGCAGTAAAATCCATTGTATAATTTTGTGGAGTGGAAAATAAGAGAGGGTTTTGACAAAAATAAAAAATTTAATAATTTCACTTAATTAATTTTCAAATATTCATAAGATAATGTAAATTATAAAATAATTAAATTTATAAAAAAATAAAAATTATTAAATTATTAAATATCGTTCAATAAAATGTATAATTACTTGTTTTTAGTTATTGAAAACCACTAATTATCCTCTGAAAAATTGCATCCGTGGAGGGAAAGCTAGTGCAGTCGTCGGTCTAATGTAACATTTTTGTCAACCGAGAGAGTGGTCTAAAACGACTGTAAAATGGGGGCCAGGAACTTCAAAACGACAGAAAACTTCGGAATGGGGCACTTGGCACAATTTAGAAGCACCAAAACGCATATTCCTCTCAAAGAGTTAGATGGACCTGTGTGGGCGGCAGAACAGAGTGGTGGCTCAACTTTCTCCTCATATATACTTAATACTTACTCTCACACCACACGTTTCATTCACCAAACTCAGACCGGTCACCCTCTTGCTCTTGCTACTTGCTACTCTCTCTGTTTTTCTTATCTCTGTCCTCCAAAGTTTGTGTCTTTAAAGTAGAGAAGAAGAAGAGGGTGCCATTGAAGTTGGTCCAATTAATATTTTTTATTTTTCTTGGCCAATTTGGGTTGTGGTGTATTCTTTTGATCTTTTGATTAAAAGAAAAAATGGCTGGAACTGGAGTGTTTGCAGAGATAGTTGATGGAGATGTGCACAAGTATTACAGTGATGGAGAGTGGAAGAAGTCTTCTTCTGGGAAAAGTGTTTCCATCATTAACCCCACCACAAGGAAGACTCAGTTCAAGGTTCAAGGTGTGTTCTTTACTTTTGAATTCTTTAGAATATGCTCGTTCTTTTCTGCTTTAGCTTCTTATTTGAAGAAATGGGACTTAATTCTTGAGGTTTAGAATTTGCATGTGCAAAAGTCTCTGCTGGGTTGTTTCTGGATGATCCAATTGACTCTGTATTTGCTGTTCTTGGCTGTGATTTGCTTATTGTTCATGTAATTAAGTGCTCTCTTTGCATTTTGTTCATGAATCTATCTCTCTTTCTTTTAGTTTTTTCCTTGTTAATTTATAATCTAGATTAATGAAGATCAGAACATGAAAACAGAAATAACTTTGATGGGGTTGGGTTGTTTTCTTCTAAAGTGAAGGAAACTTGTCCACTCGATTAAAGACAAAAGCATGGGATTTCGTTCTAGCCAAATTAGTAGACTTGGTTTAGAAAGTCCCCAAATGAATGGCATAGTTCTTTCCTGTTCACTTCAAGTTTGTTGTTCCTGATGGATTTTTTGGTTATGGTTTGGAAAAGCTTGTACGCAAGAAGAGGTTAACAAGGCAATGGAATCAGCCAAAAGCGCACAGAAATCTTGGGCTAAAACTCCACTTTGGAAGAGAGCAGAGCTCCTTCACAAGGCGGCTGCTATCCTCAAAGAGCACAAGGCCCCAATTGCTGAGTGCCTTGTTAAAGAAATTGCAAAACCAGCAAAAGATGCAGTCACTGAGGTATATAATAACTTGAATTTTCCTAAAGTTATTGGTTTTCAAGTAACCCCAACAAGTTGAAAAAATTTATTGGTCTATTCTTTGGGAAAAAATATTGTGAAGGTTGTTCGCTCTGGGGATCTAGTTTCCTACACCGCAGAAGAGGGAGTTAGGATTCTTGGCGAGGGCAAGTTCTTGGTTTCTGATAGTTTTCCTGGGAATGAGAGGACCAAGTACTGCCTCACTTCTAAGGTATACTCCTCTTTCATAGACACATTTCTTAATTTTCTTTACTTTTTTTTTTTTTTTCTTTTTCTAATTGATCAGTTATGAGGGCAAGTTGGCATAATCATGAGGAGTTCTATACAGATTTAAGCACAGCATTCTATCTAGATGAATTAACTTATATATTCAAAAAAATGTAATAATAAGTTAGTTTTGCTGTTGTCACTATAACCAGAGATTTCATTAGATATATGCCAGGCCAACTTTTGGGATATGATTGAGAACAGAAATCGTGATGTATGACCTAAGCATACCGCATAGCCTCAGAAATGCATACACCTCTAAGTCCATCTGTTCGTTTCTTAGAGCAAGCACTGCCAAGAAAGTTTGTTGCGAAGGACATCTGCTAGTTTTTCTGATGGCTGATGCCATTGGCATTCAAGCAATAAGCAGTGGGGAACTAACTAATTGACCATTTTGCCACACTTGTTTGTCTTATTTGGTGTTGGTGGGCCCCGAATTCGGAGCATCTCATGTCGTTGAATTATATCAAGTATATGACTTTTGTATTTGTGTCTCAAAGTTCTTTGCACCATATAGTTTTACTGGTGTCATATAATTATGTATGCATGTATGCATTCATAGAGTTTTGGTATTGTTTATGTATTTCAATTGCTTTAAAACTGCAGATTCCCCTAGGAGTGGTTTTGGCCATTCCACCCTTTAATTATCCAGTGAACCTTGCTGTCTCCAAGATTGGTCCCGCTTTGATAGCTGGGAACTCCCTAGTGCTCAAGCCTCCAACTCAGGTTTTTTTTTTTTCAATGTTTTTATTTGAAGGATTAAAACTATATTTCCCTATAAATTCCTCCAATTCTCTCAAAAAATTAAGAAAAAAATTGAGAAAATAGAAAAATAAAATGAAATCCAAGCAGTGTAATCTACTGTTTCTTTCGGAACTCTAAAACAGCAGGATTTAGCTCTTTAGTTATGGAAGCAATTGTGACACTCTAACCTTTAATGTGCTTTCAGGGTGCTGTCTCTTGCCTGCATATGGTTCACTGTTTTCACTTGGCTGGTTTCCCCAGAGGCCTAATCAGCTGCGTCACTGGGAAAGGCTCTGAGATTGGTGACTTCCTTACCATGCATCCTGGGGTGAACTGTATCAGGTAATCTGGGGTTCGTCTTTCTTGTTTAACAGGCGATTGTTTTCAGTTATTTGGCACATTATGGCACCATCTAAGCTGTGATCAATCTAATCAGCTTCACCGGTGGAGACACTGGTATTGCAATTTCAAAGAAGGCGGGCATGATCCCTCTTCAGATGGAGTTGGGAGGAAAAGATGCCTGCATTGTTCTTGAGGATGCTGACCTAGATTTGGTAGCTGCAAACATAATAAAAGGAGGCTTTTCTTACAGGTGAAGGCATAGTCCTAATGAATATTCTCAAGGTTGCATTTTGACTTGGTCAAGGACATTTGGGGAGACTTTGCCCAGAACACAAAAAATATGTGTGCATATCTGCATGCAAGCATGTGCATGGTTGTGTCTTCATTATAGGAAAAAAAAATTTAATCAGCATGTTCAGAAAGTTGTATACTGTTAATCTGGTAGAAATAAACATGTCTAATATTCTAATGCTTCACCTCTATATGATCATTATCATTCAATTCAACTGTACTTTATCCATTTACTCTATTGAGAGAGCGAATTGGCAATAGAAAGTGATGAAGAATTTTAAAAAAAAAATCTCTTTTTAGGAATTTATTGATATTCTGTACTTATGATAATCTAGTACTTGAAAACTATTAGGTTAGAGATATTCCCCTAGTCATTCTCTCAAATGAGAATCAAATTGTATAATGCAAGGGATGTTTTATTACCATTGAGGAGGTACAGATAACATTAAGTCGGGAGCCAGAAATGACTTACTAGGCCATTTACTTGGTTTCATGAAATAGTTGACTACTGTCAAACCTGAATCCGAAAGGTCCCTGATGGCTTAATTCCATTTTGTTACATCTACATCAGTGGTCAAAGATGCACTGCTATTAAGGTTGTCTTGGTGATGGAATCCGTTGCCGATGCTCTGGTTGAGAAAGTGAAGGCAAGAGTTGCAAAATTGAGAGTTGGGCCGCCTGAGGATGACTGTGATATCACTCCAGTAGTCACAGAGTCATCCGCCAATTTCATTGAAGGATTGGTTATGGATGCCAAAGAGAAAGGAGCTACATTTTGCCAGGTGTACAAGCGAGAGGGCAATCTTATCTGGCCTTTGTTGTTGGATAATGTGAGGCCTGACATGAGGATCGCGTGGGAGGAGCCATTTGGGCCAATCTTGCCAGTTATAAGGATCAGTTCTGTCGAAGAAGGGATCCACCATTGCAATGCTAGCAATTTTGGGCTCCAGGTATATGCAATCTTCTTTTCCTAATAACCCATTATGTTGTCTTCGAGGAATTAATTTTTAGTTGATCTGCGTCTTTGTATGTGTAATACTGATACCTCTTACCGGACATAGGGTTGTGTCTTCACAAAGGACATCAACAAAGCTCTCTTGATCAGCGACGCAATGGAAACCGGAACGGTTCAGATCAACTCCGCACCAGCCCGTGGACCAGATCATTTTCCTTTCCAGGTAGACCAACTCCTGAAATGCTGCTAGATAACGTTTCTTCCAAACTCTTGAGGCCATTGCTTCTTTCCTGAGTACTGTGTTAATAGGGTCTTAGTTCTGGACTGACAATTATCACTGTGTTAATAGGGTCTGAAGGATAGTGGAATTGGCTCTCAAGGCATCACCAACAGCATTAACATGATGACCAAGGTCAAGAGCACTGTTATCAACTTACCAACCCCTTCTTACACTATGGGTTAGTATTGTCTATTGCGGAACCAATAATCATAAAGGTAGCTGATGAGTAAATCTGAGGATAAATTTTCTATGTAGAGTTTGGACTTTTATGTGTATGTCCTTATCAATGGATAGATGGGAGTATAATAAACAATGAAGATACATAACTCAACTGCTTAGTGCTTAGTTGTGTATCAAATATGTCATCCACGGATTGTATTATTTGCTATTGTTCTGCTTCCCATATTAGTGGAAACAATATGATATCTTGATCAGAAGTTAATAATTGTTGTTTTCAAGGGTGATCTCAAAAGAATCATTCTGTTGCCTTTCATGTCTACTTTGTGGGCAATTACATCTGTTTCTCATTGCCCTAAATGATTAGTCTTCTTCCTGAATGCTACATCCTGCACCTTATGATGCATCTCTGAACTTCCAATGTAGTCTAACATCACATTTCGAGCACAAGAAGATTATCTCAGTTTGCACACTCCCATATATCCAAGGCTAGAACGAGCATGGGCAATATGCATACATGTTTATCAAGTAAAATTTTACGTCAAAACCAGGAGCAAGAAGACAGTTCATATGTTGTGGTTTGAGAGATTTATTGACTCGATGACTTGGCTATGGAGATTGTTTATTCTGTTCTTCGCATGGAACCTCGGTGGTTTTGGTATCCATTTAGACCTTTGTCTTTCATCTTCCTCTTCAGGATCCTCGTTCAGAAGTAAAATGTGAAATCAGAGAAGATATACGTGTCTCAAAGGCAAGACTGGGCGTTAAGATCACCGCGCTAAAGATTACTAGCAGGTGAAAGGAAGCCAATTTGCAGTCTTCGCTATCAGAACGCGAAGGTTTTTCTTAGCTTGAAACATGTGCCTAATCATGTTGATCAGGACAAGAATTTTGTCCTTATGACACCTTAACCGTTAGTAAGATCCTTAATTAACTACCCATGAAGCCTTATGAGACTTCACCATGTTAGAACATGAACTACTTCTAGCCAAGAAAAAATGTGAACACTAAATACAGACTTGTAAGGCATTTAGGTGCTAGAGCTCTCATTGAACTAATAAATGCATGCACCTAAGTCAGTTTTCCGTGGCCATAAACCTTCAGACCTTCAGCCATGTACCCCTGCCAAGCAATCAATATAGGCAAAATGCACCAACAAGGGTTTATTTATGCCCTTTAACTTTAGCCATATAACTAGTCGGATTTAACTTTTTGTTGAGCTAAATTTCTCTTAGGCAAACAAACTCATTAAAAAATATATAGAGTACTTAAATTTTAGATAAAACATTATTTCAATGATAATGAAATAGTTTGAGACTGTATCAAACTCTAAATAGTTTCAATGATTACTCATTAGAAAATATATAGAGCCCCGTAACAGACTCTAAATGTGAATTGTCCTTAATCATCAATATTGCGAGATGACTGTAAGACGACCACTTGCACTTAAAATCAATGTACTTGACTTAATATTGAGTTACAATATCTGAATTAATAAGTCATTATGCTAAAAGTTTTAACAATCATAATCTTAAATTAAAACTATCAAAAACCAAGAGTCATCCATATGGTATACTTGTTTGTGAAAATTTAGTTGCAAACTAGTTTCAAGCTTTTGGTATCCCACAATAGATGTCCATTTAAATTAATTCACTTATTCACTTCCATGCATTTAATTCTGAATTCAATAGTTATGAAATAGCTAAAAAAAGAAGACTAGAGGTATGCCCTTATTTAATGAATTAGTCACAAACATTTATCACCCTTAATAGTAAAACAGCAAAGAAGAAAGATTAGAGGTTTGAACTGGCTGTTTAGAGTAATTAGTTTATTGATATTATATGTCAAGAGGAGGTCAGGGTGGTTGAGTCTCACTTCTTCCAAATTCCTTCTAGTTGTAATATGAGATTTAACTTGCCCTTAAGATAAAATAATAATAATAATAATAATAATAATAATAATAATAGAGGTTTACTTATTTATTATTATGCATTTAATTCTAAAATCAATAACTACCAAAGAGATGAGGTTTGACAATATTCAACATACAAATATTTAAAACCTTAGACAGCAAACCTCTCATAAATGGCCAAAAAGAAAGATCACAGTATCATATATATATATATATATATATATATGAAACAAATGCCGAAAAGTATATGGGCATAAAGGTTGTGCGGTTTCAATTTCTATACCAAGCACTTTGTGGAACCAAAGAAGAGAAGACCAGGAAACCCACAGCACAATGGTCACAACAACAGAGCTCTAATCTCAGATGTCAGCTACATAAATCTTTTATGTGAGGTGTAATTGTTCTAAATTGTTCTTAATCAAAGAGTCTTAGGTCAACTTAGCTCTCTCTCTCTCTCCCTCTCTCTCTCTAACTTTATATGGAACGCTAAGCCTCTCTAACTACACCAGCATGTGTGTGACATAAATCAAAAGAATCTCACTTATATGTAAGACGCATAAGCACAAGGCAATTTGCAAGTTATAATTTGTCTCCCAACAGCACACACCTAATATTTCCTGCTATCTCTCATCTTCAAACACAGAAAGAAGCTGAAAAGGCATGGAGCGACTGCTTCTTCAGATCGTTCAGTAAGTATAGGACAATTATTAACCATTAATTCTGCTAAAATAAGATACCAAATTAAAATTCCCAGTTGAGTGATTCGTTTCTTATTGTTGCATAGCAACTTCTAGAAGCAGAAATGCCTCCGCTGCATCATGCTTCTCAACCTAGACGGCAGGGCACAAAAGAAGCTACAAACTTGAGTTATAGCTATGAGATATTCTTTTGGAATGATAAACACGGAGAAGACCACAGAGTTATCAAGTCACGAGACATAAAAAAAGAAAATGAGATTGATCAGTTGGACAAAGGAAGTCGTCCAAGTAGAAGATCACATTAAAAAAAAAAACAAGAAGAAAACATCAAGAAACAAAACCAATTTGATGTCACCAACAAAAAAGAAGAGTAACAGGAAAGGCAAAAAGAAATCAAGTTCAGTTGTCTCTTCTGCCGCAGAGTTCACAATATTCGGGCCGTTTCACAGGTCAGAAACCTAAACAACTCATCCAAAGGAGATATCTACAATTAAAAAGAAGTCAGAATATTTAGCGACGAAAAAACTAGGTGAATAGAGTTTCATAACCTGGGAATGCAACTGCATCTTAAAGGAGAAAACTCTGAGCTTGGATTCTACTCTTTGTACTTTCATCCTCTAAGAAGAACTGCCAAGAAGATCCATAAAATTCATTGACCATAGAGTGCTGCTGAAATATAATCACTGTTCATGGGTTAGGGGAACTAATAGTCCTTGCACACAGGAAGATTTTACAACTAGTTAATGGAGACAAATAGTGTGCAGCCATATGTGCGTGGTTGCCAGCTCTTGTTATACCCAGAAATTTTAGTATCAACATTACAATGTCGATTTCTAGACATAAGTAGCAGTTAGAATGTGACTGCTCTGAAGAAACCAAACCTACGCACTTGCATGCCAAAAGCACAACAGCTTTCTTGATGCCAGTTTGACCAGCCCTAAAAGAATTGCTAGGTGAAGTGTAACACTCAACTGAAATGGTACCTGATAAGCAACAAACATGTTCAACTACGGAAGATATAACACACTTTATATGACTAGAATTCTCATATAACATTATATGAACAAATAAATGAAAAAATAAAAAAATAACTGGTTCCAAAGTCCAAAAACCATTGATTATGTGTTTGAAGTAAACTTTTAATCATCCGATACACTAGAAGTTGAGACCAATAAGGTAATATGTTAGAACCACGTGAGTGTCATGTAGTGATCGGCCAACAATTATATATTCATTCAACAAGTGAAGCAGAAATTTGAGAATAACACACCTGTTCACATTTTCCTAAGTTTTCGGTTTCAAGAGTGTAGCCCTGGTGCATAAACAAAAACAGAGTTGTAACTCTCTAACAGGCGAAAAACCATCTTAAGGCTATTGATTATTCACTATTCATCCAAGGACCCCCCAAGATTTGAGAAAATTATCCAATGCAGAAATTCTATAGGATAACATCATATCAAATGCAGTGAATTTTTACCTTTAGTAGTTTCTTTGAAGTGTTTTGCCTGCAGTTTCAAGCAAGAATAAGCTCCAAGAGAAAACAAAAAAGAAAGCCAATATGTTGAGAAATATAACCACATACCAGGACACCTTGACACATGCGCTTCGTTGAATTGCACATATTACTTGACTCTGGGTGAGCTAGTATCAACTCCAGTGGAGTCTTCTCGCCAGCACTCATAACTGGTAGTTAATGTGGAACTCATAATGTAAATTAAAAAAATACATACTGCCGCTTATTAAAGGAAAATTTAACCAAATCATGTAACATGGTCCCTGCATTTTCAAACATGTTATCAAATACATCAACGTAATGTCTCTGTCGCTTAAAACAACAGCTGTATTTTTGGAAATTAAAGATTAATTCACAGATACTCAAAATCAATATGTTGAGAAATACAACCATACACCAGGACACCATGGCTTTGTGAAATTGTACACATGCCTCTGTGTGAGACAGTACCAACTTCAGGGTCTTCTTCCCCCTTTTCTTTTATATGGACATCTAAATACTACTGCAACCAGAAGGGGGGAAAAATTATAATTAGGACCGTGCAAAATAGGAAACTTCAAGTATAATGTAGAACTAATGAGAGAAAACTAGATATTATAAACTTGACAAACTATTGACCAATCACAGCATCATCGTACTCTGTTTCTTCCAAAACCCCAAAAATCCAAAATTTCAGGCCACTGCCATGTATCTTCACATTCCTTGTCATTTTTGCCACCAAGATTAGGTCTGATTAGAGATGCCTTGAAAAGAACTATCGTTAGACAGTAAAAATAAAAGAATTCGATAAAGAACTGCAAAAGAAAACAAACAAACTGAAACAAGCATGCAAACACAGTTGAACAAACATAAAACATTACCCGACAAAGAGGTTTCCTTTTCATGTCATCCAGCCCCCAAATGTCTGCTTGCAATTAAGTCTGTCTTTATAAAAGGCTACCTTGACAACTCCTTTAATTGTTTTCCTGCAGATTCAAGCCAGATTAAGCTCCAAGAAAAACTAAAAAAGAAAATCAACATGTTGAAAAATATCACCATAAACCAGGAAACCATGGCTTCATCAACGACAACTTGTCTGTTTTCCTTATACGGATATCTATGTATGCCTGCAATCAGAAGGGGAAGAGCCATTAAAATCAGGACCGTGTCAGCCTCCAAATCTTCTCTCTTTTAAAACTGGAAGCAAATGGAAAAAAAAAAACAAAAAAACAAAAAAACAAAAAACAAAAAACAAAAACAAAAGAAAAGAAAGATTGACTATAATGCAGAACCAATGCAGGAACTTATAAAGCTCGAAAAAACTATTGATCAATCACTGCATCACCATACTCTGTTTCTTCCTTTGCCATCAGATCATAATGATACCAATCATTATCACGACTGGCCACTTCAAGATTCTCCTTTGTCATTTTTTCCCAAAACTCCGGTTGTAGTGATACCCATGTCGATAGTTCATCTAGAACAAGAAAGGAGAAAGCATCAGATCCTGCTGGTCCAGCAAGGAAAGCAACCAACTGAGGGGCAGCAAATTTAGGGAATCACATTGCTTACCTAGACGACAAGGTAGGAAGAAGGTGCATGTACAATCACAGACAACCTAGGATTATACTGTGAGCCAAAAGGATTTGGACAAGCCAGCAATGAAGTCAAAGTATTAAGGAAAGCAATAATCTCTGCCTTTGCGAAGAGAACAGTTTGTTGCTCCATCACCTGCAAAGACAAGCAAAAATGTCTTATTGGAAGAAATGCAGCACTTGTATGCTAACATAAATGCATGTTGTAACTTGTAAGTGGCAACTTAATATTTTATATCATTCACTTGAAAAGGGAATCATCTAAGAATCATATTGCCGTACAGAGAACTGAATGTGGTAATTAATGTGGAACTCATAATGTAATTTTTTTTTTGACAAAAAACATA
Source organism: Carallia pectinifolia (assembly GCA_037832335.1). Taxonomy (NCBI): domain Eukaryota; kingdom Viridiplantae; phylum Streptophyta; class Magnoliopsida; order Malpighiales; family Rhizophoraceae; genus Carallia; species Carallia pectinifolia. Next base: position 1,529,093 of record CM075453.1, read on the forward strand.
CATACTGCTGTTGGGGAAGGGGAAATTAACCAACTCAGGTAACATGGATCCTGCCATTTTGGACATGTTAAAGTCATCCGTGCAATGTCTCTGACACTTAAAACAAGTACTGCATTTTCAGAAACTAGAGATTAAGTCATAGATATTCAAATAACATATGATCTAAGGTATTTCTTAGACAAAGAAGGACCAAGATTTTCTTAATGTTTCCCCAGTCTTGGGATCTTGCTAAAATAAGCTGTCAAGCCAACAGATGAGCCACCCTTTTCACTGGTGTATATGCCACACCGAGAAAGTTTGTGTATGTAATGAAGCAACTGAGACTTTCCGGTTCCAAGAACACTAACAAGCAGGATACTGATATTGCCCTGGAAGATGTCACCAGATAGCAAATATAAGGCAAATATAAGGCTTTCCCACCAGAAGCTGCTATTTGAGTGCTAACCAACATCATTCTCAACAGCATAAAATAATCAGAAAATAATGAAAATTTATCAAATCCATTAAATGAATTGGTGAGTCCAACTTCTAAATTTACCTGAAAAGGAAGTTTCCTTTTCATTTCATCCACCTCCCAAACGTCTGATGCCAAAGATCTGGTTAGTCTGTCATAATAAAAGGCTATCTTGACCACTCTTGTAATTGTTTTGCGTGCAGTTTCAAGCCAGAATAAACTCCAAGAGAAAATAATAAAGAAAATCAATAAGTTGAGAAATACAACCATATACCAGGATACATTGACACCTTCGCTTCATCGAATTATACACAATCCTCAATTCTGCATGAGGCAGTATCAACTCCAGTGGAGTCTTCTGGCCAGCACTCATGACTTGTCATTTCACATGCACTTATATGCAAGTCCGCAATCTCCAATTCTTCTCTCTTGAAACTAACATAAAAAAAGGAAAGATCAACTATAATGCAAAAGCAACTCAGGGAAAACTAGAAAGTATAAAATTTGGCAGACTATCAACCAATCATTGTGCCATATGTACTTTTATCTTCTTAAATAGATTGAAATATTAGATTTTAAGGCCAAATCCAGAAACCATAATTCAAAAAGTTCATGTTGGCTGCAAATTATCTTCACAGCCCAACATCTCGACCAATATTTTCTGCCAATGAAATACCTTCCGATGATTGCCACCCATTTTGTATCTTCAAGACCTAGCACATCCTTGTGTGCCACCAAGATTAAAAAAGGTTAGAGATGTCCTTCCCATTATGCAGAAAAAAAAAAAAAATCAATAAACCCTCCCTAGATGACAATGAACTTACTTATTAGAAGACTTGCAACACTTGTGCTCCAATATAAAGTAAGCTGGAAGCAGCGACTTCATGTTTTCACTTGAATATGGATCAACTAGGAACCATATTCCCCTGCAGAAAACTGAATTTCGTAGTTAATGTGGAACTCATGATATAAATTAAAAAAAAAAAACATACTGACACTTATCAGAGGAAAATTTAACTAACTCATGTAACATGGTCCCTGCATTTTCAAGCATGTTATCCAATACATCAATGCAATGTCTCTGTCGCTTAAAACAAAAGCTGCATTTTTGAAATTAGAGATTAATCCATAGATACTCAAAATCACAAATGATCTAAGGTATAGGATCAAAATTATCTTACTGTTTTCCCTATCTCAGGATCTCTGCCAGGTAAGCTTGTGTATGCAATGAGGCAGCTGAGACTTGCTGGTTCCAAGAACACCAACAAGAAGGATACTGATATCACGAGAGGGTATATATAAGGGTTTCCCACCAAAAGCTACAATTTGGGCATTAATCAACTGTCATTCTCAACAGCATAAAAAAAACCAAAAATAATGAAATTTATCAAATCCATTTAATGAACTGGTTGGGTCAAACTTCTAAAATTACCTGTCAAGGAAGTTTGCTTTTCATGTCATCCAGCTTCCAGATGTCTGATGCCAAAGATCTGCTTAGTCTGTAAAAAGAAAAGCCTACCTCAACAACTCTTTTAATTGTTTTGCCTGCACTTTTAGGCTAGAACAAACTCCAAGAAAAAAAAAATAAAAAAAAAACCAATATGTTGAGAAACACAACCATATACCAGGACACCATGGCTTTGTCAAATTGTTCATATGCCTCAAACCTGTGTGAGACAGTATCAACTTCAATGAGGTCTTCTGACTTTTTTTTTTTTTTTATGTGGACATCTTAGTATGCCTGCAACCAGAAGGGGGGAAAACATTATACTCAGGACCATGCAAAAAATGAAAGTTCAACAAAAAGTTGACAAACTATTGACCAATCACTGAATCATCGTACTCAGTTTGATCCAAAACCCCAGAAATCCAAAATTGCAGGCCACCGATGTGTATGTCGTTTTTGCCACCAAGATTAGGTCTGATTAGAGATGCCGTTTTCCTTTACGGCAAACAGAGAATTACTATCATAGACAGTAAAAAGAAAAGAATTCGATAAAGAACCACAAAAGAAAACAAACAAACTGAAACAAGAATCCAAACACAGTTGATCAAAACTAATACATTCCCTGACAAATAGGTTTCCTTTCGCTGTCATCCAGCCCCCAAATGTCTGCTGCCAAATATCTTTTTTGGTCTGTCATAATAAAAGGCTGCCTTGACAGCTCTCTTTTAATTGTCCTCCTGCAATTTCAAGGCAGAATAAACTCCAGGAGAAACTATTAATAAGTTGAGAAACACAACCAGATACCACAGACACCATGGCTTCATCAAATCAAATTGTACATATTCCTCAATTCTGTTCGAGACACTATCAACTTCAATTCAATGGGGTGTTCTTGCCAGCACTCGCGACTCGTCCCTTTTCCTTACATGGAAATCTATGTATGTCTGCAATCAGAAAGGGAGGAAAAGCCATTAGAATCAGGACCGTGTACGATCCTGATGCTTGCTTGCTTCCAAGGGCGTTCTGCAGATTCACAGATTCTGTTTTTGCGTTCTTGAAAGCGAAAGAGTTTGGGAACAATGATAGGAATTATAGGAACCAGGTTTACAGGACATAAAAACACAAGGAATCTCTGAACCGGGGAAATTGCAGGAAAGGAAGAAAGAAATTCCGGCAGCGTTTGAGCCGGCGGCTTTGGCAAAACTGGGGGAAATTGGGAAATTGGAGAGTTGTTTATATAGCCAAGGGGTTAAAACGACGCAGTTTTGTGATTGGTTGATGGAATCTAGCCGTTGTAGTTGAGTCGGCCTATTTCAAACGAGTAAGAATTCTCATTTAATTAGGACTCTGCTATTATTAATTAAGATTTCACATTAAATTAAGCTTTCGATTTTAATTGGGATTTCGTTAGTTAATCTAACGGCAAACTTTTAATCTCCTTTAAAATTAAATGATTGTTAATGCCCATTAAACCAAAAAAAAAAAACCCTTTTTCTGAGATTTGTAAAGGTTCCTTTAAAGAAAAAAAACAAAAATACAAAAAAGAGAGATCAGTGAAGGTGGTGTTACTTTGGGCTACAAACAAACAGAGGATAAATATTTTTTTATCCTAAATTTTTAAGTTTTAAACCTTTTTAATATTTTATTTGAGTTTTAAACTTTTTAATTTTTTACTAAATCAGTTCCTCTATTTATTAAAAGTGATCAATCTATTAAAAAATTATTTAAAAAAAATTAAATATATAAATTAAATATTTTTTCTATAAAAATATACATGTTGCATATTTAATTCGTATATTAATTGATTAAAAAAATATTTAATATACATATTTTGTTAATAAAAAAATATTTAATTTATATATTTAATTTTATTTAAATAAATTTTATTAAATTAAACTCATTTATTAATAGATTGATCATAATTTAAAAGACTGACGTAATAAGAAATCAAAAGGTTTAAAACTTAAATGAAATGTCAAAAACATTTAGAACTCAAACGTAAAAGAATCTTAAAGGTTTAGGACCAAAAAAATATTTATTCCCAAAAAAACACACCACTCAAAAAACCAAAAAAAAAAAAAATTAATAGCATTGCATTCCAAGAGCATCCACCCCATGCCACATATAAACATTTTCAGTTAATGAATTAACTGCAAAATACAATTACAATAAAAATCACAACGTAATTCTCTTCTAGTTGATCAGCCAGACAGGTGAGACTCCGGCAATGACTGCTGTTGCATTATGCCGATCAGCAAAAAGGTATGCAGCAGCTGTTTTACCCTTTTTTTTTTTTTTTTCCAGGTTGGCTTACGCAGTTTAGCTGTGGCAATTAAAACCGTTCCTCCGTTCTTCCTACATTATATTATATCCTCTTTACGCTATCACCATGAAGAGCCACAAATCCCTCGCTTGCCAAACTCACGACTGCATTCCTCAGCTGAAGAAAAAAGGCCAAAAAAAGGGAATGATATATTACTAGCAATATGCAAAACTGAGGGTGAGGGTGAATGATATATTAGTAATATGCTTACATCATGAAGGTTAGCTTCAGTGCTAGAGCTCTGCTTCTTCAGCTCGTCCAGTAGCTACAAGACAATTTTTTAGGCACGTTAGACTTAGTTCTACTCATGTAAGGTATCAATTTAGCGTGTACCTCCTTTACTCGCTTACCTCCATCAAGCGCATTGAGGGTCCCCCAAGTTGCAGCTTCTCCATAATTATGTTGCGGGTGGCTGCTGCAAGATTCTCCCTTCTCATTCTTTCACTGGCCGAAACTCCAGTTGTAATGAGATCCATGTCAATAGTTCCTATGAAGACAAGAAGGAAGAAGGTATCAGATCATGCTGGTCTAGCAAGGAAAGTGAAATCAAGAATATACGGGCAGCATCTTTAGAGAATCACCAGTTGAGTGATCCGTTGCTGATTGTTGCATTGCAACTTCCAGAAGCCGAAATGCCTCTGCAACATCATGCTTCTCAACCTACATCGCAGGGCACCAAAAAAAAAAGCCACAAACTTGAGAGATAGTTATAGGATGTCATTTGCAATGATAACCATAGAAAGAGCTGACATACCCATTCTGAGAAACGAATCCGAGCCAGAGCTTCACTAAGGCGTATCAAACTTTCTATTTGCCTAGGCGTTGCAGTTATTACCTATCAAGATTATCAATTCAGGAGAAAGGCAGTTAAAATCCAAGTCAAAGATACAGAAAAGAAAAAAAGAGAAAAAGATATACGTAAAGGCACTCCTTGTGCTTTTCGATTCATTAAGAGACTTGGAAACATGTTGAAGCAGATCTACTAACTTTGAGGAACAGGCATTCTCACAGATAAGGAAAAGGTAAGAAGAAATGAACTATCGTCATACCTTTTTGCTGCTTCCAGGAAAATTTCCTCTTCTCCGCATTTCCACATAGCCCCGTGTCAACTCTTCAGCAGCTTCATCAGATAACTTAGGGTGAATGTGTTTGCGAGCATAGCTCACATATGCTGTCAATGTAGCAAGGTCTAAGACATCTTGTTCTGCACTCTGCAAGTGGACAATTTTATTAGCAATCAATCGATCACAAGCACAGAAACAAGAAGGGTTACTGGAATTCTCCACACCTCAGGTTGTTCAAAGTGTAATGAAACAATATGCTTGGCCAGACGCCTGTCTGTCTGCTCATCAGCTTTATCAAGTATCAAGTATATCAAATCAAACCTAAGAAAGCATCAGGATCAGAGTCATTCTGCAAGCCACTTGTCGTGTCACTAACTAATTCTCTGAACATTGTTATACCTAATCTAAGTAGTACTAAATTGTATTAGTTACCTTGACAGCAAGGTAGGAGGAAGGTGTATGTTGTCAATCACAGACAATCTAGGATTGTAACGTGAACCAATAGGGTTCGCACAAGCAAGCACTGAAGTCCGAGCATTAAGGGAGGCAATAATTCCAGCCTTTGCAATGGAAACAGTCTGTTGTTCCATCACCTACAAAGACAATGAAAGCCAAACTCATTCATTATCACAAATATTGCAGTTCTCTGCTAACATAAAATATGCTAGAAGCTGCAGCACAAAGTGGTATATATGACAAATGGTTTGCTACCCTCTTCAACTACTCCTATATTATTTCGTATCATTCACTGGAAAACGCAGAACCACATCCTGATGAATTATAAAAAGTGATACAATATAATATGATTATATGTGACGAGCAAATAAAGATGCCTGCTTCAGTCTTCCATCTAAAACATTTGTCCAGGGAACGGAATTTGTTAGTTAATAAAAGAGTTCATAACATGAATTCAAAGACATACTCCTGTAAAATTCTGGGAAAGGAAGATATGACCAACCTCATGTAACATTGTCCTTGCATTTTCAGACATTTTGTCAAATTCATCAATACAACAAATGCCTCTGTCACTCAGAACAAGTGCTCCACTTTCCAGAACCTACAGGTTGCCCATCAAAGATATCAAATCCTGCATGATCTAAGGTATGTCTGATAACTGCATAAATCATATGCAAAATTGCCATACCGTTTCCCCTGTTTCAGGATCTTTACTGACATAAGCTGTCAAGCCAACAGCTGAGCTCCCCCTTCCACTTGTGTATATACCACGAGGTGATAACTTGTGTATGTAATGAAGCAGCTGAGACTTGCTGGTACCAGGATCACCAACAAGAAGGATATTGATATCGCCCCGGAAGCTAGCACCAGAAGGCAAGTTCAAGGCATTCCCACCAAACAGCTGCAATTTCATTGTCAGTTACAATAATTCCCACAGCATAACATAATAAAAATTAAATTTTATGTATTCCATTCAAGGAAGCAAAAAGGTATTAGTGAGTTGAACTTCTAGAATTACCTGGCAAAGAAGTCCCCTCTTCACATCATCCAGCTCCCATATGTTTGGTGCCAAAGATCTGGTTAGTCTGTCATAGATATCAGGCTGCCTTGACAATTCTTTTAGGTGCTCTATCTGCATTTTTTGAAACAGAATAATTGTAAGAGAATAAAACCCAACTTCTTTGAGAAAATTAAGAGTATAATGAGATACCTGGGCATCATCAAATTGGAAATCTTCCTCAATTCTCCGTGAGCCATTATCAACTTCCATGGGATCTTCTGCCAGCATTCTTGATTTGTCAGTTTTTTTTATGTGAAGGACATCAATGTAAGTCTGCAATCAAAAGGGAAAAGACCATTATAATCAGATCACATCATCCCCAAAGAGATTGAGGTTCTTTCAACCTATTGAGGGGAGGAAGATATTAACACATGCCTTGAATATTGATTTCACAGTTCTCTGAGTCGGTCCAACTCTGACACTCATAGCCCTATAAATTCCAGTGACCTTAATAAAAGAAGCATGTTAATGCAACAATTGTTGTGGGAATTCTTTTGGACAATATCATGCATCAATCCCACAGTCTCACCTCAACCCTGTCACCTGGCTTTCCAGAATCTACCAGCTTGTCATGCATCAATAAGCTCACTGTGTGTGGTGTTCCCCCTTCAGGGATCTGATCAGGCGTTTCCTGGAGCTTCACAATCTGCTTGTCAGCAAACCTGATTTTAAGGCAGGATAGCTGACCATGAATGTAATTTCCCAAAAACATGTTTCAAAGTGGGAAATATGTAAATTTGTTAGGGAAATATTTACATGAACTGCTCAGATGTTAATGTGCCGCTGACTCAATTATCCAGATTTGGTTTATTAAATTTGCCATGTGTTTTAGCGGTGGGTCTATCAGTAGGAGTTCCAAATTTATTCTTATATTACAAAAACACGTCAGATAGGGTGAAAATTAAGCAAAGTACTTCTTTCTCCAGAGATATATATGCGCAATATACTATTACCACACTTAAAACAAAATTTGAATGCTTTGTGGCGCATGGCACAATGTCAGTGAAACATTAATGCAAGCTTAGACCTTAGGGAAAGCAAAGAAAAATGATAGATAGATCTTACCTGCAACGATTGTGAACTAGTGTCATGGAGTTCTTGGTAAGACACTCCTCTTTCAAGCACGATTTGGGTTCATTTATCCGTCCTGAAAGTACAAAATAGTCAATCAAAACAGTACTACAATGATCAAAAACAAGTTACCCTCAGACAGATAAACAAAGTGCAGTAAAGACAACAGATAGCTCATGGCAGCAACCTCTATCGACAACAATGGGGTCAGAGAAGTAGCCACAAACAAGGCATCTAAATACTGCTTCCCTGATCTCTGGAATTATGGAACTGCACCGAATTATCATTCCCTTCAAGGACACCATCTTTTCAATATCTAACCAAAGAGACATAAAAAAAAATGACTCAAATTTAAGGAACCCCACATGTTCAACACACAGCCGATCGTCAAAATCAAGTAAAGATTTAAAAAAAAAAAAACGAAGAAGGAAAAAGGAAAAGAAAGAAAACTCACCAGAAGGGTTGAGATTTCTCATTGTCATTGAGGTCTTAAGATTAAAAATCCTGACTTGTACATGTTTCTCAAACAAAGGATTGATCAAACTCACAATATCCATCAAAACAATGTCGAAAATGGCCAAAACCTCAAGTGGGTATCTAAGCATCTTGGCATACAAATCAGAATCATAATCAAACACATCGTGAGCATCAACATCAAGCGACTCTCCTTCAACTTCAAGCACCTTATGTATCGCTTTCATGTACTTCCCTTCGTCGAAAATCTCGCTTCCTTGACTCCGATTACTATCCCTAAAGTGCTTCAAAAACATCTGAATTGCAGCCTTAACATCCTGCACGCTGATATTGGTGCCCCAAACAAAGGTGGGTGTGGCCTCATCCATATCATCCCCGCCTTCCGAGGACGGCGGGCCACCTTCGGAAGCAGAGGAAGGCGTTGAAGCCGCGGCGGCAGCATGTCGGCGGGAAGATTTGCTCCGGTTAGCGACGGGGGTTGATTCAGAAGAGGCAAAGCGGGAGTGGTTGGGAGGAGGAGGAGGAGTGGCGAAAGAGGAAGACGGCGTAGAGGATCCACGCCTGCCCCGGCTCCGGCCGGCAGCGTTCTGAGCCGGAGAAGAGAAAGTGTTGCCAATCGGACTCGAAAATGAGTCATCAGGAGAAGACGCTCCTGCCAAACAAAACAACAAAAACAAAAAAAATTATGCTCAGATAAAATTGCAACGCTGCGAAATTTTCAGCGACGAAATGCAAAAACGTAAATTACCGTTGTTAAAACGGGCGGGAGATGAATCGGAGGCCATGGCTTTCAGAGGGAAGGCGTTGGGGCGCAGATCGCCGTGTCCGTGTGTGTGCGGAGGGGAAATTTGGGACTAGTTTTTGGGACGTTGGGGCTGCTTGTTTGGCGGGAAATGTGTGTGATTTTCGCGCCATAATTTTATTGCGGGCTTGATGGGTTTGACGGGCCTAAAAGGCCCATATTACCTATGAATCGGACTTGGGCTTGTTTTGGTGCTGGAGAGTGGGCTAGGGTAGGTTCATTTGCACAAGTCTTACGTTACTTTCAAGACCCAAAAAAAAACAAGAAAAAGTCTTATGTTACTTCGGGTCACATACGTTACACTAAAATTAAAGCGTCTTAAGTAGTAAGTGCTAGTGTGAATGGCAGAGGTCCGTCGTTGTTTAATTAAAGGTCTCAAGTTTGATTCTCTGAAAATGCAGTCGCATTAAATACTTGTCGGGTCGGTCCAAATTAGTCAGCCTATTAAACTAGATATTAGACGGTATCAGACAAAAAAAAAAAAAAACTAAAGGGTCTCATGTTACTTTCATTGCATCCTGAAGACCAACAATTGTTACAGGGGCTTCGTTTATGTTTTGGGCGTCTAAATTGGGTCCATAAACCATAACTCTGTGAAAACTTACAGATTTGTATATTCCAAGTTTTGGGTTTTATCCTGTTGAACGAGTACATAATTTATAAGAATCGAGTGAATTACTCTTATTATGTAATTTATTATCTAATGTCTTTTTAGTAGACAGCGAGCAAAAAATCTATAACTAATATCTTCGCTCAAGTTGTTTCTTTGCATATCGGTAGGCGGTCTATCCCCCATAAATTCTTCCCATACTAATACATAGGCAAAATTTGACTCTAACTTGCGCAAACAAGAACAAGAGTTTTTACCAACGAAGTTAGCTCATACCCTACTGTTACTTCAAATTATCTTACTCTCTCGTTTTATTCACTTAAAATTGAATTAAATTAATTTAGTTTTAAATATAAGTGAAAATTAAAAACTTATTTGAGACCCATTTCAAATAAAAGAAAAACATAACTTAAGTGAATAAAAGAAAAACATAACTTATTTGAGACCCATTTCAAATAAAAGAAAAACATAACTTATTCTAAATACAGTTCATATACTTTTGTCACTTTTGTGGCCACCTAACACCTAACTTAAGACGTCGAAGGTGAAAACATACTGATTTACTACTAAATTATCGACTCGCGTGATTCCAAAAATAAAATATATGAGTAGTCATCAATGCCCACTTATTTTAGCGAGTACCTTAGAAGGAAGAATCTTGCTATATGACAAACAAAAAGGACTTAAATGTAATTTCCGGCCGAAATATAAGAGGAAGCTTTCAAGTGATGGAAAATGAATAAGACGAGAATTAATGCTATCTCTTCAATCAAATAGCTCAATTTCGGAAAGCCAACTCACAATTATAACAGAGATTCTTGATGTTGAGAACGGAAAATCAGGTCGCGCTTTACAAATACAAGCCAACATGGGAATTTCAACCGAAAGGGTTCTGATTAGTGTATTTGTTTACAGATGGAAGACTTGATGCTCAAATTCTGATTCCGCCTTTGTGAAATTCGGAGATGGCACAGAATTTTTTTTAGAGTGACTGATTGACTAAAATAGAAATGGAATTTGGCGATCAAAGTCAGAGTTTTGGATAATGAAGTATGCAGTTGTTTGCTTCATTTTTGTTCAATTTGTCGGGACAATCGTTTGCATTTTATGAATGCTTACAATCTAAAAAGAAGGGTTGCAGCACAGAAAAGGTTATGCCAAAGATTGTATACAGTATCAATCAACCAAGCACTCGAGTTAGAATCTCTCGTGGGATATATATATATATGTATGTATGTATTTCGAGGTCTAAGTTTCAATTTTAGAAAGTAGTATGTGATCCATATAGATAAAAAAAACTATTCTTAATATGTAACTTATGAGTTTAATGATTTTTTTTACTTTTCTAATGAAAACTATTCACTTTTTTTTTTTTTTCCCGTTGTTTCAAATCAACTGTGTTTATCTTGTAGCCTAACAAATGTAAATTCCAGTACCAATCCAGGCATGGGCCTCATCTAATAGCTGATGATTATCCTATATTGTGCAAGATAACCATGGTTAATTGGGCTTTCGTGTTCGTGGATTGTCGACGTATATATGTGTAGCGTTATGGGAGGTTTTGAGGTGTAAAGCTAGCCAACCCTATCATGTTAAGAAAAGTGAGATTTATAATTGATCGATAGCTATAAAGGACATATACATGCAATCTTTAGCAGGACTATAAATATTATGATTTATAAAAATAAAATAAAATAACCCCTCCTAGTCACAATAAGATTTTTTTTTTTTTCCTATGTTGAATCATAGGTTATACAATATATGAGGTTAGTTCTCCCCAATCTCATACACTCCGTACCCTCGTCTAACTCAATACTTCTAAGGGGACAATTTTAAGTCTCCATTTTTAATTCATTCAGCTTAATTTGAATTGTTCGCATCAAAATCCTCCCAGGATTTTAGCGAATATTTTAGACGAAGTCTTTAATTTCAAATTTGATGCTTTCGGATCTCGTGTTTGGCTATTAAAATTTTGAATTTATTCTTATATATAATTATGAGAATAAAATCATCAATTTCTTGGAATATTAATTATCAGCCCGACAGCCCCAAATCTTGTGTGAGTTGGGATGCCCTTTTTTTAACTCCTATTAAGAGATATATTACACCAAGAAGAGGTAACTATCCATTTTCCATAAATTTACCTAGCTCATTCTCAAAATTTAAGTACGAGTAACTCAAAAAAATTAAAAAAAAAAATTGAAACATAAGTTTTCTGAAAGAGTCCTTCTAGGAGGACACGGCTCCTCGAATGGAGGAGGGGGGAAGCCATGTCCCCGAGGGGCTCAAATTGCCCCTCCAAATTATGCTGGACGTGGCACCCTCCGTCTGGAAGCCGCGTCCAGCAAGTTTTTTCCTTTCAAAAAATATGTCTAAGCTTTTAATTAATCATGAGGATGTCTCGTTAGAAAAGAGTTGAGATTGCTTCCCACAAACAATCAAATGGTGTCCTCATCTTTAACAAGTTCATTATTCAATACAATGCACATACTCGAGACCCAAAAAAAAAACAACAAAAGGTGCTTTCTTGATGAGTTGTAAGAAGTACTTAGCGATTTTCCAAGGGATTTCTCGAAACAAGGACAGATTTCCTTCTTTTATTTATTTGTCAAATTCTACACTTACCCATGCAGTTGGTCAAGAGCAATATTTTGAAGAGCTTTTAGTACAAAAGAATTGGATTGAACTTCAATTTTTGTGCAATTCTCGCGGATTCGCTGACTTGCAGTACAAAGATTTGATACACTGAACATGGTTGTTAACAACTAAGGTCGTATCCACATGCACTGACACGTAGTAGCACTCGTAGATCTCACTTTTCTGTGTTCCTGAATGCACCACAGCCTGATTAACAATAATAGTTAACAATAATACTATCTTGTTCATATATATATATATATATATATATATATATATATATACTAGAATTCATACCCGTATGTTGCGTGGGTTTTTAATATTTGTTGAAAAGAAAAGAGTAAAACAGATTTAAGTTATTATTTATTAGTTTTTTAAATTTACTTATGATCCATTATTTGCGCTAATTTTTAAAGATAATTTAAAAATGCTTACACAATTTTTTTTTTCGAAGCACAACCTTGTAACAGACATATATATATATATATGCAATATGCATAAAAGTTAACATGTGATACTTAGTTGTAGATTTTAGAATCCAAGGAATATTTCATAACAATGTGCAATAAAAGAGAGAATGAAACTTTTAGAAGTATAACGATAACATAGCATGATAATTTTGAAATGGAAGGCTAATACAGTAGACCTAAACACTTGAATGAAATGAGAAAAAAGCATACATCTAATATATTTTCTATCTTTGTTGTCTCTTTAAATGTTTGTGGTAACCACTTGTTTTGTAAAATTATGATATAATTTATTTAAAAGAATATTTAAATGGGCATTAATAAAGAAAAAAGAAATAAAAAAAAAGATTAACTTGAGCATAAATTCATAAAAATTAATACTTACCCATATGGTATTCCATTCTTAGCATAGTTAAATTGTTTGGTATTCGTTTATGGTGGCAGTCTTCGGTGAGTTTTCTTATGGTTGCACAGAGAATGAGAAAGAACTTGAGTTAAAAAGATAAATAGGAATGCAGTTATAAAAAGAGATGTGAAAATAAAATTGTTGAGAGCATTTTTCTTTAATGAAGAACTATTGATAATGCATTTTAGTCTGTTGATCCTGACTATGAAAATTGGGGTTGGAGGCGAAAAGAAGAAGAGGAAAGCTTCTTTTATAGAGACAAATAAAGAAATCGAATTGTGGGGATGAGGAAGTGAATTTAGAGAAATGAGACAAATGTGGAGAAAGTTAATAATGAGAAATTATGAGATATATTATCAAAATTGTAATTAATTCAAATAATGTATAGAAAATGTACTAAATAAGTTAAATAGCGATTGAAAATTACTTATTTCTAATTAAGTAAGGAAAGAATTTAATTAATGAAGAATTAATACGAATAAGTAACGTCCACTAATAATAGTGAAAAATAAAATTTATTTTTGGCGATTATTATAATAAATATGTTTTTTTTTTAGCTTTATCATTTATTAGTATGGTAAGATTAAGCGTAATCTCTTTCTCAACTTTTCCTTATACTATTGTTATATTGATAGATGATTTAAGGAATAAAAAGTAATTTTGGAAATAAATTTTTAATTAAAACAATTGAACTCGCTCAAAAACATGAGTCTTTATCGAGGATATAATTATAACAGTCACAATTGAGGAGAGTTTCGTCACAATTGTAACTGTTTGTGAATAACTGAATATATGATAATGATATAGAACACGACCCAAACATCACGATATAGAGCACGGCTGAGTTGACAGTTTTTTTTTAATTTATTTTTTCTCCAAATCTGTTATTCTGATTTTAGCCTTTCACCAAATACGGCTCTTGCATGACCCTTTAAAGAAAAATAACTGCTTTTCGTGAGCAGTCGTGAAGCTTATATTCGTGACAAATAGCACAACCCCTGAATATATATGCAATTGTCAAGAGTGATAATTTGGAAATAGTAAGGAGTTATGTGGGAAATTAGTAGGGAAACATTTTACTTTAACAATTAATAAGCATTAATGGAGAGAAATTTAAGATTTAAGTAATTGAAAAAAATTTAGGAGATAGAGCAAAAATTAAAGTGAAAATTGGTGCGGAAGTTGATGCTTTTTTGCAATTTGACACATATATTTAGATATAGATTTTCTAAGTTTTTCCAAACATAATTACTATAATTAAATTTTGTTGACATTAACTATTAGTGTTTTTTTTTTTTTTTTGGCTACAAATAAGGAGAAGTATAGTAGCAATTTCATATAAATGTTTAAAATTAAATTTTTGATAATATTTTTTATTATAATAATTGTTAAAAAGTTACAAAATTGTAATTTTTTTTTTCATTTTATAGCAATAATTGTTAGAAATGTTACAAAATCATTTATAAAAATTAGTCATAGCCTAAAATTATGTCATTAATTATATATTTTATATCATTTAATATTATTTTTGGGAGAAAGATGTCATTAATTTTGAAAGTGAGATAAAGGAAAACTTTTTCTAAACTTCCTCTTTATAATGTTAATATATGATATAGATTTTATAAATTTTTCCAAAAAAAATTACTTACTGTAATTAAATTTTGTTATTTGTCTAAAAAATTAAATTTTTTTGACATTAACTATTAGTGTTTTTTTTTATTTGGCTACAAATAAGGAGAAGTATAGTAGTAGTAGTTTCACATAAATATTAGAAATCAAATTTTTGATAATTTTTTTTATTGTAATAATTGTTAAAAAGTTACAAAATAGTAATAGTTTTTTTTTCATTTCATAGAAATAATTGTTAGAAATGTTACAAAATCATTTATAATAATTAATCATAACCTAACAATTTGTCATTAACTATACATTTTGTCATTTAAATAATTTTTTTTTTTGAGAAAGATGTCATTAGTTTTGAGAGTGAAATAAGGAGAATCTTTCTCTAAATTACCCTTTTATAATATTATTATTAAAAGATTAGAATTTTTGAAAAAGATTATATCATTATTTTAAAAAAAATTAAGAATGCCACTTAGAGTTACAAATATGGAGAAACTTTCTCTAATCTACTTATTTATAATATTGTTATTAGATAATCTTCAAAGAGCAGTTACAATCACATGAAGAGGGATATGTAAAAAGTGAATAAGAATTCAAACATTATTCACTGCAATAAAACACACACCTTATTATCATTGCTCATTGGCAAGTCCCTCAGAACATAATATACATTGAACTGTTGGATTTGAATTCCCAATGAAACACAGCAAAAACTTAAACATTTCCCTTTCCATTAATTAAAGTCTATATACATATTTGACATTGATTACAAACAACATTGCCTTGGCTTAACAGATTCCTTGCTTTATACCAGTTAAGCCATCTCATGCACCTGCCTGCATGTAACATGTAACATTATTTCTTAGCAAAGAAAGACCAACAGCTTAATTACAAAGCTATTCACACAGGGAAAGCAACAATTTTTATCTATATATATTCAATTAAAAATTTAATGAAAAGATCGTGATCTGATTCAAAGGTAATAAACGGTGAATGAATGAAAATGAATGGTAATTCTCAGTCACTACTGCGCTTGCAATGTTATATTTTATATGGTGCACTTAAATACACGAAGCACCCACATGTGTTTTGAATATTGGACTGATGAATATTCGGTATAAATAGCTATGGA
This sequence comes from Carallia pectinifolia, assembly GCA_037832335.1. Taxonomy (NCBI): domain Eukaryota; kingdom Viridiplantae; phylum Streptophyta; class Magnoliopsida; order Malpighiales; family Rhizophoraceae; genus Carallia; species Carallia pectinifolia. Next base: position 1,545,119 of record CM075453.1, read on the forward strand.
GGATAATATTTAAAACAATGAAACAAAAGATTGCCCATAATTCAATGGTCTTGGAGAGCTTGACACCTTTCACATGTATTGCTTCTAACGATCAGTGCAGTACCCACACAATATCAGAATAATTACTCTCCTGAATATTGCATGCCTTGAAAACACGGCATGTTGGGAAATAAAATTTTCCGAATGGTGCTCTATGGCCTTGCAAGTACCCCTTTTTAAGTAGCTAACACATGGTGAATCTCTAAAACAACAAATGAGTACGAGAAAAATTGCACAATATGGACAATAGTTATACTATGGTGACCAATAGAGGTGTCAAAAGCTGACCCGACCCGATGGGTTGACCTGAACCCGCTCGAAAAAATACGACTCGAACCCGACCCGAAGGATGACCTAACCCGAAATGACCCGAACCCGAATGACCGGAAAATTTTTGGGTCAAACCCGACCCAACCCTAACCCGACCCGTTGACCCGAACTTTTTTTTTCTTAAGGGAACAAAAAAATAAAATGAAAAAATTTAGCATATTTTATATTATAAAAAGTGTAGATTATACTATTTTCAATATAAATCTTAATTATAAATTTTTTTAGAATATTTTGAAATTTTTTATACAGTTTTAAATTTTATTTTAATTTTTAAAAATATTTTAAAAGAAAAATTTTCAATTATTTTTCAATCATATAATTTTCTTTGATTTTTAAGAATTTTTAGTAAAATTTTTGAAATTTTTAAATTTTTAAAATTTTTAATAAAAAATGTCACGTCATCATTTTTGATGACGTGGCCAACCCGTGGGTTGACTCGAACCCGACCCGAACCCGAAGTGACCCAACCCAAAATGACCCGAAGATAACTTGACCCGTAAGTAAACCGACCCGAAGTGACCCGAACCCGAAGTGACCCAACCCGAACCCAACCCGATGACCCGTTTTGACACCTATAGTGACCAACAACCTTTAAAATTTACAACGAAAATTAAAATTAAAATTCTAAAATTATTCTAGCACCACCAGTACATAGTGGGAATTTAACAAAATACAAGGTGGCAGTAACTGACACCCAACAAAAACTCCAGAAAACGAAGAAGATGCGGGTGTTACTTGAGCCTATATTGAGGGGAGTGGCGGAGGGATGCTCAGGCGCAACCGTAGGTAGATTTGATGACGTGAACCTTTCTACACGTTGTTCGATGGCTGCTCCCGTGATTATCGATATAGATCAACGGTTAATAAGCGATTAAAGGTTGTTTTGTTGCCATTAAAACGATTGGGAAATTTTGCGCGTTCGACATCATACCGGGGGTAATTTGGACAATTCATCAACTCCTGAAAGCGAGCCGAAGTGCGAATGGCCGACCAAGAGAGACTTGGAAAGTGTTAGGCGGTAGGTCCACTCGAACTGGAGGAGCGTGTCAAGCACTTGCGGATATAAACAGTTAACGCTGGCGATGACGGTATTTTCTTCTTTTATACTTTGACCTTGATTACCAATCTTCAAATTTTCATTAGCGATAGATGAGAGCGTTCTATGAAGAGCAAGCATATATATTTGGAGTGTTTTTTTCTTAAACAGTATATCAGTTAAAATTATGATTGATATTTTTAAATAAAACTGATAAATGTATTTTAAAAATATCAATTTTCGCTTTAAAAATATTAGTAGTAATTTCATCCAAAACACTGTTCAGGATAAAAACACACGGAACACTAACATTTTTTCTTAGATGAACTAGCAAGCTATGAAACTAAACTCTAATGCTAAATGTAAATCATCCAAAACTTATAATGATAGAACGTAAAATATTATTTTATCTAAAATTTATGAGTTAAAATTTTTTTAATTGAAAATAAAATAAGTGAGGAGGGCTAATATCATATAGAACTATCAAAAAAAATTATGTAGAATCACCGCACGAAATAGATCGGATTATTTACGTCAAACTCGTGAGTAAACAAATCATACCAGCCCAGCACACGACACCACTTAGACTTTGGAAGAGCTAGTTAGAATTTTTACAATTAAGATTAGATGCATCAAACATTAAACTATAAAAGAATACGTCTACAATGAATTTAATATATTTGGTTTATAGGGATTAACATTAAATCAAACTTGACCTTGCAATTACTAAAAACTTATCATAGTGTAAGGTCATAAGCCAATAAATACACATTATCTTTATCATAAACACATTTGTTAAATATACGTTTAAGTTGATTGAATTACTTTGGACATTTCAGAAATAAAATTCTTATTAGATTTTGGGTTAGCTAAACTTTCAACACATATGAGAAAAACATTGATTTTTCTACCCTACAAAAAAATGATTTAATCAAGATGATTTTCTTGTATAAATTTGTTCCTTTGCATTTTTCTTGAAAATGAATGCAAAGATTAGATTCCAAAATTAAAAAATAAAATAAAATAAATGAATAAGCAATATGATCCTCTAATGGGAAGTGAAACTAACGCGCCTCTACTGGCAATGGTCAAGAAAATGCAGGACTTGTTAATCATGGTATGACTTGACGCCCAAAGCCAGAGAAAAACAAAGAAACAAACAAACAAGGAAGTTCCACTTTTTGCTATTTAATATCCCAAAATCCCAAAATCCAAACAACAAAGGAAAGGAAGAGAGAGAGAGAGAGATTGATACAGCTCTCCCTGCCATTCTCTTCTTTTTCTTATTCTCTTCATCAACCACATAAAATTCCCAAGCAAATGAATTCTCAGCTGAAGAAACCAAACCCCAACAATTAAAAACAAAGGAAAAACTCAGAAAGATTGAATCTTTTCTCAGAAAGATTCAATCTTTTGTTATTTGCTCTGTTGGGGGTCTTCAAAAGATGCAGCCTTGTAGCAGAGAAATGCAAGCAATGAACACACTGTTAAACCAATCTCCTCAATTCACTATCCACCAAGACCTCCAAAACCAACACCAGCAGCAGCAACAGCAACAGCAGATCCAAAACCACCCTCACTTTGACCCTTCTTCATCCTCATCCAATGATGATTTTCTGGAACAAATGCTCTCTACCATCCCTTCATGTTCCTGGGCCGACCTCAAGTCTCCTTGCTGGGACCTTTCGGATGAAACGGCTGCGGTTTTTGATGAGTCTACACTTTTGGCTTCCAAGATGAGGCAGCACCAGATTAGTAGTGGCGGTTCCGGGCCGTCTCCAGCCGCCGCTGCCGCTGCTAAGATATTGCTGCAACAGCAGCAGCAACAGCTGATGATGGCTGCCAGAGGGGGGTTGCAGCCTCAAAACGAGGTCGTTGACGCGTCTACTTTTAAGTCTCCAAGTCAGGCGAGTAATTCTTTGCATAATTTTTGGTGGGGCTCCATTGAATTTTAACATAATTACGGTTGATTATTGTGTTTTTAATTCCAATTTCAAATCTTTTTCCAGGGAGGAGAGAGTTCAATGCATCCACTGTACAATGGGTTCGGTGCTGGATCCATGCATGGGGCTGGCCAGGCCTCGAACCAGTCTCAGCAGCATTTTCACCATAATTCTCAGGCGAAGCATTCTTCTTTGTACACTTTATTATTTCAAATTCGATATGAAAACACAAAAATTGCGAAATTGTGTAAAATTGTGAAGAATAAATTTGGGTTTATATGCCACAGGGAGGAGGGGCTATGCAAGCACAGAACTTTGGGGCTTCTGGGTCAGTGATGAACCAAGCCCAGGCAAGTGGGTCAACCAGCGGTGCTGCGCAGGCGCAGCCAAAACCAAGGGTCAGGGCTAGAAGAGGCCAAGCCACTGACCCACACAGCATCGCTGAAAGAGTAAAGCTTTTCTTATTATTTATTCTTTTTTAGTGACATTTGATTGAATTTTGTACTGTAAAAGGAAAATAACTTGTGGGCTTCTGTTTTTTTTTTTTGTTTTTTTTTTCAAAATTCTGAACAGTTGCGGAGAGAAAGAATTGCAGAAAGGATGAAAGCTCTGCAGGAACTGGTTCCCAATGCCAATAAGGTAAAAATTAAATTCATGCATTAACTCAAAGCTCCTTTGTAAACTGAATAATAACAACTGCTTCGTTTACTTTATTTTTAAGTTTCTAAGTGATATTCTCAAATAATTATTAGATTGTAATTTTTTTTCTGTTACAAACACAAAAAAATGTCGCTAGATTTTCAGTCCGTTTAGTTTCCACTTGGTCACCGCGCTTTGTATTCATCTTTTTGTTTGTTTTCCACTCTTTTAATTTGGTTATTTGAGAAAAAGGAAAGCCAAGGGAAGTGGAAAACAAAAAAAAAAAGATTTGAATGTCAACAAGTAGATTTTTTTTCTCTTTTTTGGGGTCCCCAACCGTACTCACTCAAATCGGGGCCGCGATGGTTGGCGGATGGATCGGGATATGTATTCTATTTTTCATAATAATCCTCAAACCAAAATTAAATTGATTGTATATAAGACATTATTTATTTATTTATTTAGAAATTTATTAATTTATTAGTTGTACAATGAAAATAATTTTTTTATTTTATAAATTATATTCCTCTCTTTTTAATATTTAAACTTAATATTTTTAAAATAAAAATTTAAATTTTAATTACTATACTATCCCCTAAAGGACGTATATAAGACAATTTAATATTATGGCAGCTGATAACATAAGAAAGCAGTTAATTAGAATAATTATTGTAAAGCTTAAAGAGCAGTGATTAATTAATCACTATTTCATATAAATCAAGAATTTTCTGATCTGGGTTTGGTTTGGCGGAATGACAGACAGACAAGGCTTCAATGCTAGATGAGATCATCGACTATGTCAAATTCCTCCAGCTTCAAGTCAAGGTGCCCTTTCCTCTCTTTCCCTAAACTTTAAATTATTATTGTTTTTATTTATTTATTTATTTTTTGGGTGTAGCTGAGTTGGAGGATATTTTAAGATAATAAATCAAATAGATTCTTCTGTTCTTTGGTTGACACACATATATTTTAAGATATGCTTGTTTAGTCTAAGTTTTATACACATGCGTGTCACTGTACAATTTCTAAATTGTGGCTTATTATCAATGACCTAAACAGGTCTTGAGCATGAGCAGATTGGGTGGTGCTGCTGCTGTTGCCCCTCTTGTTGCCGATATCTCCCCCGAGGTAAAAAAAATAAAAAGAAAATAAATAAATTCAACATAGCCATATATCTTTGAATATCCAAGAATCATTAGATGAACTTGTGAAGCAGTCCATAAAAAGAAACACAGGAATTGATTATCAACCGTTTTTTTTATTTTAGTTTAAGGGTGTTAAAAAAATTGATAATTATTTCTATAATTATAAAATTTGAGATATTTTATGATACAAATTTTAAAATATTTATCATTACTTATTTCTATAAATTCTACATTCTTTCTCAAAATTAAAAATCAAAACTTTTAAAATAAAAATCTTTAATCTGAGTCGCCGCGTGTGTCCTAAGGGATAGACAGGAATTGAATTTGCATGTGGAAAACGCAAGCATTTTCTTTTCTTATGAAAACGCAAGCAGTCCATAAAAAGAAGGAATTGATTATCAACTGTTTTCTCTTTTTTTTTTTTTTTTAAGTTTAAAAATGTTAAAAAAATTAATAATTATTTTTATAATTATATATTTTAAAATATTTTATGATACTATTTTTAAAATATTTATCATTACTTATTTTTGTAAATTTTACATCTTTTCTCAATATTGCAATTAAAGATTTTTAAAATAAAAATTTTTAGTCTGAGTCTCCGGGTGTGCCGTATTGACAGGAATTGAATTTGCATGTGGAAAACGCAAGCATTTTCTTTTCTTATGGAAACCCCAGTTGGAAAAAAAGTTTCCTCCTTTCTGAAAACAAAAAAGCACGGCCACAAATAATCCTTAATTTTCAGCCGCAACCCCAACCGAACCCACCACCACCACCACCACCACGAACCAAAAGTCCTTAAAATTTAATAATAACAAAAAAAATAAATACAAATATTATCCAATAACCCCACATAAAAAACGACAAAACAAAAGCAGCACGCGTGCTTGCTTTTTCAGATTCCACTTTCTTCTTTTTTCAGTTTTCATTTGTTGTCTCTTGTTTTTTTTTGTTTTTTTTTTGTCGTTTTCTTGTGTAGGGGGCTGCTGCTGCCGCCGGTGCTGGTGGTGGCGACTGTATTCAAGCGAGCGCCAATGGTGGGTCCCTTGGACGGGGCTCCAACGGCAACGACGGCCTGACGGTGACGGAGCACCAGGTGGCCAAGCTGATGGAAGAGGACATGGGGTCTGCCATGCAGTACTTGCAAGGGAAAGGCCTTTGCCTGATGCCCATTTCACTCGCCACCGCCATTTCAACCGCCACCTGTCACGGCAGCCGGAACGCCCTGACCGGCAACGGCAACGGAAACCGCCCGCTCCTCCATTCCAACGGCGATGGCCCCACCTCGCCAAGTTTGTCCGTGTTGACGGTCCAGTCAGCTACCGTAGGTAACGGGACGGTTGACGCATCCGTTAAAGACGCTGCCTCCGTTTCCAAGCCGTGATGACGGCGTTGACTGACTTGTTACTTGGCTTTTAGTAATAAAATTAAAAAGAGAAAAAAAAAGTAGAAATAAACAAAACGGAAGAGAAAAAAAAGGATCCAAAAAGACGGAGTGTGACGTGGAGCAGTCAAAGTCTACGAAAAATGGGTCCCATCCAAGTCTTGTCCGTGGTTGACACGACGCCGTATTTCCGTAGACTTTCGAGTTGCCAAAAGAAAAGCTTTTTTTTTGGGTTTATTGATTTGTTAGGTTCCATGGTTATCCAGTTATCCTTAGTTTATTTACTATTAATTATTTGTCTTTAATGTTTGTTTGTTTTTTTTTTTTCTAATATTTGCTTCTAGAGGCCCGATTTGTGACTGTCTGGAACTGTTTATATTCGCTTTGTCATCAAGTTGGTATTGAATAAATAAATTATGGCGTCAAAAAAAAATAAATTATAAAAATTATTAGCTTTAATAATGGCGAATTTATTATTTTGGATCAAATGGGTATCTCTGAAAAAGCATTTGCTGCTTTTGTCTACTTTTTTTAAGTTTTTGGTTGTCCTTTGGGCTTTTGTCTTAGCTTCCTTTTGCTTTAGTTCGACTTTGTGTGGGAGAAAATAATAATGTGGTTTGGGATTTTAAGTCAACGGCGATGCGTCAGTTTTGTTTCTTTTCTTTTTTTTAATTCAGTTGTGACCACTAAAAAAAGATATAAGCAAAAGCAAGAGTTGAAGTCAAGCCTGGTTTAGTAAGGGTGGAATTATTTTAATAGTTTAGAACGTACGTACGATGAATTATATATTAACTATATATTTTTTTTTATTAAAAAAAGATGTTTATGGTTTAACACATGTCACCTGATATCCATTTTAACTTATTCAGTGATGATTAAGGCAAACAATTAAATTTGAGAAATTGACTCATAAATGATAGTTAGGAGGTGTCTACCAAACCCTATCCACCTCCTATTAGATGCCACTTGGACCCATTTTATCTTGCACAAACAATCAATGAGTCAATGACCCAACTTTTTCATTTCTAACCTCCAAGTCCTATAATGAAAATCTTGCGTCATCCCCCATAAAATTTGATCAGTTTATCACTAAAAACAATGTCTGTATCACTCTAGTACATAGTCTAAAAAAACAGGAAATGGGATAGAGTTTACTCGGATTGGAGTTCCGTTCTGGCAACTGCTTAGCTTCTTGACGATTTAGTCATCAAAGATTCAACAACTTACAGTATAATAATAGAACAAATACGTTGACATTATCCAAAGACAAGAATATTGTTGTTTTGTTAGGTCAAGAAACATAAATGAATAGGAAGTGGGCGGCCACTAAGGACCGAAGTAGCAGATCGATAGTTTGTGACTTTTATTAACCAGCTGGTTGCAACAAGAAAAATATTAGGTGAACGCAAATTTTTAGATGCGAGAGTTAAGTAAGCTCATAAAACTGTAATCATAATCATTGAGATGCACATTTGCAAGTTCATCTTTCTTTTTTTATTTTTTTAGGGAGTGCCTTTGGGGAAGGTTAAACCCTTACAAGGGTAAAGCAGAAAGAGGAGGTATAGTAGAAATCGAATTTCCAGTCATATCTTTGATTGATAAAACTGGTGACTTGAGCCAATATTCAAGGTCGGGTTCATCTTTGTCTACCCAATAATTCTGGTTGCACTCCTTGTGGATCCGGGTCCATAAAGGATGCCCAACAAAAAAAAAAAAAAAGAAAAAAAAAGACCAGATCTGTTGTCCATATAACCAAAACTAGCCAGATATGTTCAACGTTTGTAGACAGTCTTCAAGAACATAACCAAAGCGTCCAAAATTCATCCCAAAAATAAACATGATGTTTACTGCAAGTACAAGCTTAAACAGACAAGTAATTGACCTTATGACAAAACAAATCATCATTAAAATCCGTTTTAAAAAAAGTCAACGGCTCAAGGATGCATGCTCCTGGCTGGTTGGCATAATGAATTGGAACTGGGTTGGTGATTAAGAACTCTAAAACTTAAAATTTAGCAGATCTCAGGTCATCAAAATAAAATTACTACTCACTGCCCATTGTCATGCAGGCACATGGGCTTATTAAGACACTTGCAACCCATTGCTTATGATCAGTGGAAAGACCAATCCTTGTCATAATATAGTAAATTGTAGGATAGCTATTTAAATAATGTTTGCCCCATTCATCTGCACCAGTAGCCAGTACGGAACTCAAAGCAATAGCTGGGAAGGAATTAAACAAGCTGTTGGTTAATTGAGGCCAAAGGGACAGTCTCACATATATCTGAGTATTCTATATGAAAAGCATAAAATAATAAGAACACTGAACTTTATCATTCTTTGCACGCTGAATACTGAACTATAATGAATAAAAATATAATTGCAAGCATGTAATACATGCCGGTCATAGCTCTAACATCTAATTGATACCTTGTTTATTATCACCTTTATCTCAAGTCATATACAAATTAGTCTTTTAGACTCAAGTAGCAATCAAGTCTGCCAGTAAACACAGCTGCAACTACGCAGACCACCAATAATAACTCCCAATAAAAGCAACATTAGTAACCTAGAATAATAAGAGCAAAAGCGTGCAACTCTAAAGCACAATTAATGTTAAGATGCAACCAAATTGTAATTGCCTTTGTGCTAAAATGCAAACACATGTGATCAATCCCATAGTTATGGTCAAAATGTAGTCATGGAGTCCATCAGAATGCAAGCAAAACCTTGGCTTTGGCCAAACTTTCCAGTTTCCACATGTATATCCAAGCCTCTGTAGCCTGACAGCCTCTGTAGTCTGACAGGAGTCTCTAATCCCTCCACTGTGACCACAAGGCTTGCTGTTCTCAAATAATGTATGTTCATTAAAGCACCTAATTAAGAAACACTACCACACTCCTTGACTGTTCTGTCCCACAGCGAATAAACATGACCTCCAGGAAAGGCTTAACTACTCTGCTAATTTAGGAGACATCAAGGTATGATCCATTCAAGGGGGTGGAAAAAAAAGCATACAAGTATGCAACTAACTCAATTAGATTATAATAATACAGAAATACGAGAAACAGAGAGAAAAGTGCACAATATTTAAGTATTTGGGCAAGAGAAAAAACATCCTCAAGTTTCAATTTAAGAGCATTTTCATTTTTCAATACAAGGAATGGATACATCTTGCCAAGTCCAAACGCACCCCTTGTTTGTAATTGCAATTGCCACACCATCCAGAGACCACAAGCACATAGCAAATTCTACGATTTCATTGTCTTACTTGAATGAGCTATCCACCATTCACTCAGAACTGTCCCACAAACTTGCATCCATCTTCCCTAAGGGGCCAAGTCAAGCTTTATACCCCTGCCAAGATGGATAAACTCCATTTAATGATAGTACAATTCCGCCGGTCACCATAGATACTAGGAAATCTATTTCTGGTCAGCAAGCACCCAGCAAGCAACCAGGGGAAACGAAACAAACAATGGAAACTAAAGAAACAGAATGCAACTAAATCCTCAAAATCAGAAATTCCCCGCTTATTTGATTTGTATGTTACACACTAAACAATCAATATCCATTGTAAGTAATACGTAATGTAATCGCCGTAGAACTCCAAGTCTGATCAAAACTGCCCCAAAGTGCAAATAACCAAAAACCCCAGATTCCAATATGACAAGCCTAAGGATTATTAACTAGAAGAGGGCTTGAAAGTATAAGGCTGTGGAAGCGACAACGGACCTCTCCTGCTGTCTTTGTCATCCAATAACCTCTGAACCCTCTTGTTCTTGCAGTATTGCCTATCAAAATGCTTCACCTATCATAATCCCAAAATCCCAGAAAGAAAAAAAAAAGGAAACTTTAAAACCAAATATATACATATATACACATAAAAAAAAAAAAAAAAAAATCAACAGAAGAAGTGAATAAAGCAAATGGGGGTGGGGGGGTTTCATGAATTTTACCCAGGTAGTGCGGCAATTCTTCTGATAGTCATCCCTAAAACGTTTGCACTCTAGTGGGTACAAAAGCCCCACGGTCCCAATTTCCGTGAGCTTTTTCCCTGACTCTTTATCCAAACACGCATAGAAAGCATCGCGTGCCTATAATCATAGAATAAAACTCAACCCCATCAAATCGAACAATTAATTTTCCCCCACATTATATTCATATTCCATATTCAAAGTTTTCATACTGACTTCCAAAGAATTAAAATAATAGAGAGAAAGATGAGAAGAAAGAGAAAGAGGGACCTTGTAGCAAGCTTGCCTGGCTTTAAGGAGTACATCTGTGTGAACTTGGTCTGAGTTTCTTGATGCGTAGGTTTCCATGGCCTTACTTATCTCCGTGCTTTTTGTTTAGTGTTGCCCTTTCCCCTTTTGGGTTTCTGCAGCTCCCGAATTCCCTGGCGAACTGACAGCAGTTGTTTTTCATTTTTTCTTAAAAAAAAAAAATAATTTAAAGTAAAATTCCTAAAAATATTTAATTAATTTAAAAATATTTTACAGTTTACTGTAATTTTGTAATTTAAATGACGTTAATTAATAATATATTAATAAATAAGATATTAAAAGTTTGAATTTTCAATCTCTTTAATTATTCTCTTCCTCCACCCAATTAATTTAAGTTTAAAAAAATTTTTAAAAAATATTTTACAATTTATTTATTGTTTTAATATTTTTTTATTATTTAACAGATTATACATGCATTTGACTTTTATAAAAAGGATTTGAATATCAATCAAATATTAGTCTCAGGCGATGATTAAGGTTAAAGATTTTTATTTTAAAGATTTAAATTAATTCTAATAATCGGTCATGAATACATGATTTATAAAAATAAAAAAAAATTACCTTAATTGTTGGCAAAAAGTCAGTAACAACTAACAACTTCCACATTCGTGCTTTTCGTATAACTGACGTGTATGAACAACTGGATATGCATCATGCATGGGCCACTTTAGACTTGGTTGAGCCGGCCCGATGTGTCGGTTGCTCTGGTTGAACTGAGTTGGGCTCAGTTAAATTGCTTTATGGGTTTGATTCTTTCTTTCACTCCTTTTCTTTCTTTTTTCTTACTGCAGAAATTAGGACCAAATGGCCCAAAACTGGGAGCCTTTAGAGGCCAGACAAGACCTCTCCCCACGAGGCCCAAATCTGACTTGATCCCTAATGTTGGAAACCCCTCCCACCTCTAGCCGCTTGTTCTTTTGCAAGTCCCAAAGCCAATGCTGAACTTATCCTCCTTGCTAATACTACATGCATATAATGTATGAGCTTTATTATACAGTTTATTCTTAAATAATAATAAAATAATCATGTAATTCATTCAACGATAGTTAATAATTTATCTATTTTTTTCCTCAAAGTCAATTATCTAATGGTTCATATCACCTTATTGCTACTTAAATGTTACTATTTAGTTTTTCCCAATAATGTAAAGCATTTTTCTTTTCTTTTCTTTTCTTTTTGTCAATAATTAAAAGTTGGATAAGTGTATGTAAGAGTCCTATCTAATATATTTAACACTTAACAGATAAATAAGAAAGTACTTTACTGACATATAATTCTAAAAAAAAAACGAAAAATTGGTCACAAAATTACAAGTTTTGTAACAAGACAATGTTTTAAAAGTGACTACGCACATTTAGAAATTTCCTCTTGTAAAACATGTTTTAAATGGCTCTAAACTAATTTGTTTTTGTAGCTACCAAACTAAGTATGTTAGTTGACGGTATAATATTATTGATCAGTCCGTGGGTCATAGTGAACATACACAATTAAAAAAATAAAGGAAAAAAAAAAAGAGTTGACTAAAGAAATTACAACATATTTAAACAGTATCATTTATAGAAAGTGTTGATAATATAACTAATGTTGAGCTTGTAGTCGTTTATCTTGCTTTCCACGATTATTAAATCTCAATAAGCACTCAACTCTATAGATCACAACTGATGTTAGAAATGGTAAACAATAGTTTACTAACTTTGCATGAAAATAACTTATTTTTTAGTAAGAAATTGTGGAAATGGGTTTAAGAAAGTAACATCAAGACTAACAGAATAGACATAGCAACAAATTAAACCCAACATGTTATCCAACTTTTGGAATTGCTACTCCAACCATGTCTGCATAAAGCAGAGGATTCACCAGCAAGCGCTGGTGCAGATGACAATGGTCTATTACTGCTTAACCGGAGGTCTCGAGTTCGAATCCCAGAAAATGCAGTCGCGTTAAATATTTGCTGGAAGACTTTTGTCATCCTTTGAGGTCATGCTCAGGTCGGTCCAGATTAGTCAGCTCATTAGACTAGATACTAGACGATTTCAGACAAAAAAAAAATAAAGCAGAGGATTTACGTTCGGAAGAGGAGTCTCCCAAACTTCAAAAGGCGCACAATGTTCAACACTAAAATTAATTAGGTAGTCAATACAACTATTTTCCTCTCAAAGAGTGTGTTATAGAGTGCATTCTCATTCTTTCTTCAAAAACCCTCTGCATAGAAATAATTTCCGGTCCTAAGTTAATTGTCTTGCACTTTATAGCATAATAGGATGGACACCGAGCTGGAAATATGTTGAAGGTTTGAGTCTTAACTCTCATATTATATTTATAAGTGCTCTATTATGAAAAGTTGAAAAAGATTTAAATATATGCGATTTTATTATTATTGTCACACTATAATGTAACTTTAACTCGTAACTTTCTAATGTGATAGAATAATAAAAATTATCGATTGATTTACAAAAAATTTCTCTTTTTCTTGACATTCATTATACAAGAATTACTTTGTTTTCTTTTGTTTTTAGTTATTTTTATGGGACAAATAAGTTTCTCTATTGGAAATTTTTTATGGAGGTGCTCTCAATTAAAAATTGCGATTTCAACTAATGCAAAAATTAATATGCAGCATTGTCCTCTTATAAATAGAAAAAAGAGGAAAAAAAAAAAGAAAGAAAACTGGCTGCTTTGTCCAAATAACGAAGGCAGTCGTACTTTCGCATATTTGTCATTTCAATCAAGTTCAAGAAAAATATGAGTGAATTAGCTAATTTTAAACATAGTTGTATACATTATATTATTATGATTATCTTTTAATCTTTAAAATAATAGTCCAATAATTAAGAGATAATATGAGAGAAGAATTCAAATCTCTTAATTAATAGTAATTACTTTTAACTGCCTAAATAATTATTGTGTTCTCTTATAATATTATGATTGTAAGTCACATATTTTTAATCATTCTAGATATATGATCATATTTAACAATAAAACTGCAAATGAAAATTCAACAGCCAAAATATTTTATTTTTTGAGACACAACAGTCAAAATATTGTAAAATAAATGTCTGTTTGCAAACTTTAAGTTGATTGCATTGATCTATTTAAGTTAATTGAAAAGAACTTTAACAGGCAGCTTACTTGTAATAATAATAAAATAATTATATAATTTATTAAATAATATATAATATTTATTTTTAATTTCAATTATTATTTAATAATTTATATTATTCATATTATTTTCTTACTCTTTAATTATTATGTAATATTTTTCGATTTGAAATTTGAACCATGGCACGGTTGTTCATTGCTCAATTTGCAGTTGAAGATTCAGTTTCCACTTGCCATTCTATTCTTATTTCTACACAGCCATAATTATGTTTGTCCTTGCTTTTGTTTTATATTGGTCCAAAGCGATAGCCACCCATGATCCAATGTGCTCGACTAGCTCTATATATAATTATATCTTTTTCCACTTGTCTTATTTGATGTAGTCATGCTCATGACCCCAAACTTTGGGGGAAAAAAAAGAAAATTTAATCTTTTGGTTTATCCTGTTTCTGGTTTTATCTTTTGGACCTCTAGGATGGATCTGAGTTATAGGAGATCTATATGTAGCGGACTTTTGTAATTCTGACTATGTAATTCTTTATTTTCTACAATGAATTCTATTTCTTGTTGTTCAAAAAAAAGAGAAAATTTAATCAATTGATGGATTAAGGTATCTTATAGTTTAATTTTTTAAAATTTTTTCTCTCACAAATTACTATTTATTTTTCTTTTTTATAATTTTATTTCTCACAATTTTCTTATCAATTTAAATAACTTAATTTTCTCATAAATTTTTATCTCACAAATTACTATTCATTCTTCTTTCTCATCATTTTTTTCTCATAATTTTCTCATCAATTCAAATAATTTTATATTTTCACAATTTTCTTTTTCACAATTTTTCACGAATCCGAACACACCATTAATCTAAAGGAAAAAATTTGGGCTACTGATGATTTTAAGTTTAACAGAGTGTGCAAAAAGTAGTAAGTATTAAATTTTAAGTAACGATATTCATATTTTCAATAATAAAATTTTATTACTTAATTTTTTATTATTTAAAAAAATATATTATTATTAAATATTACAATATTATTATTATTAAGACAATTTCTAAGGTATAATTTTCAAGCAGTCAAACCAAACCCTAATCTAAAAGATTTTTAACGAATATAGCCCAATAATGAATAACCACGAAGAAAAGAGTACGAATCTTCATATGACAATTGACATCTTATAATCATGCCTGTTTAGTTGAAATGTATAAATCAATCACTTGAGATCCCTTTCCGACCTTTTTTCTTTGGCGAAGAAATAACCATTTCTCCTACTCCAAATCAATATTTAGTCTTATTAAATTGTTGCGTCTAACCTCAAAAGTCTTCTTTAACTTTATTAATATTCATATAATAAATCTTTTTCATAAAAAATTGAATGACTTTAATGATTAACTCTTAATTTTAATTCATAAATATAATAAATAACAAATTTATAAGATATATTTTTTACTTATTTAAAAAAGGTAGTTTTATTAAATATTATCAAAATAAATTGAGGTAAATTAAAGAGCATTGCCGACAACAACTAGGGTTCAATGGTCGAGGAAGTACTTCAGAAAAAATTGAAAGTTATAAATCGTATTATTGTGGCTAGCTTGGGCCATTGGCGAAAGTAAAGATTGGCTCCGACACTGGCATGGTGGGATTTTTTTCCGTGTGTGCATGGTCATTGGTCGCTATCAATGTAATATTATTTGTTGGGGATGTACGGTTGTCAGTAGCCTAATAGTCTCTCATTGTTTTTTTTTTTATTTTTTTTATCTAGTAATTGTCTCTCACTAATTTTTTCGATTAAAACATAATTAAATGTTCCTTGATATAAATCGCCCTACGTATAAGTTATCCTTTTAAAAAAAATACATTGATGTACCTGAAACAGTTTTATATTGTAAATTATGATAGTGAAAATATGTAAATAGCATTCGTCTTGTAATCAAATCAACTTACAATGCTTCTATTTAAGACTTTTTTTTTTTTTTTGTCTCAAAAAATGGAAAAGGGGAAATATGTCTCATAGTTTCCACTAATGAGTATTGCTTCTGTCTGCAAAATGTGCGAAGAATTGAGATGTTTACTCTGTATTAAAGCCTCGACGACTTTGTTTGTGGTTGGCCAATAAAATTGCCGAGACAACTCATTGTATTTGCCGTAATTTGAGGACATGAATTTTTTTTTTTTTTAAGAAAAAGAAGTTGAATTCACAATTAACTAAGAGTAACACTAAACTTAATATGATTGTAGAGCTCATGAGTATTAGGAGAGGTCTTGAATATGCATGGGACTTGGGTCATCGTTGTGTAATATTGGAGTCTGACTCCCTCAAAGCTTTAAATTTATTCAGCAAGCATCACGTAACATCTCATCCATTAATAGTACTTTCTAATGACACTAGGAGTGTACTTGCTGGGAATTGACATGTACATGTGCAACATATCTTAAGGGAGGGGAATCCATGTGCCATTTTTTGGCAAAATTGGATAATATTTGCACTGACGATGAGGTGTTCCTTAATCATCCTCCTCCTAATTTGTATGTTTTCTAAGTTGGGGATAGCCATAGAATTTTGTTCTTTAGAGACTACCCTTTTTTTTTTTAGTTTTTGCTCTTTCAGATGTATTAAAGAAAATAGTTAAATTATATAATTTTAAGTAAGTTGCAACAAATAGCAATACAATTCGTTTAATGGCATCTTTAATGACCTATATTATTTTATTATTACTTTAAAATTAGCTATGTAAAATAACCAAAATTTTTTTATTAACTAAATCTGTAATTTGATAATTGGACGTCAATGTTCATCTTTAAGCATGCATCAAGGAATTATCTAAAAACGAATGTCTCACCCTACAAATAATATTTGAAAGATTTATATATTAGACATAAAAAAGAATTAAAGAAGATTTTCGTATTTGACTCAATGTTGAAATAATGTGAGAGAATATAAAAAATTCGTATGAGGTCCGAGGCTCAATTAAGAAAATGGTACATAATAGGTTTACGAGACATTCTGCAGTTTCATGTATGATGACCCGATACTTTTTGGGCATCTATCCCGACCCGGTCCTTGACACATGGATGTGTTGGTCCGCTTAATGCAAAGCCAAATCCAACGAATAACCTCGTGGGAAACAAGCCGACGTTGCCATGCTCTTTTTCTTCTTTACTCTTTACTCTTTACTCACAAAAAAAAAAGATATATAATCGCCAAAAAAAGTAAGGTATGAAATTAATATATTATTATTAATCTTTGTTTTTTTTGACGATTAAACACTTTTCTTCTATACAAAAAACAGATAAAAATATCAGTAAGTGTTGGTGTGGATGGTAGGAGTTCGTCACCACTTAACCAGAGTTTTCGAGTTCGAGTCTTTAAGAATTCAGTCGCGTTAAATATTTGCTGAAAAATCTTTGCCACCCTTTGTGATCCTACTTAAATTGGTCTAAATTAATCAGCCTATTAAACTGAATACTGGACGGTTTCAGATTAAAAAAAAAAGATAAAAATATAATGTGTTAACTTTACATCTGACTTTTCTAGTAACTATGTAAATAGATTTTTTTTTTATTAATTGATTTTAATGTTTGGCTGACTTAATTACTTCCGTGCGCACTTATGTGGCTTGTGCAGCAATAATTATGTGTAAAGAAAACCGTCAGTCAAGATAGAAAATGATTAACCTTGTTATTATTAGTACATAATTATAAAAAGGAAAGAGATTCTGCTATAGTACTTTTTCCTTTTTTTTTTTCGAAAGGAGATTCAGCTAAGAGAAATTTTTTTTGTACACAAAACAATTATAAACATATATATATATATATTATAAAAAATATAAACATATCTAAATTTTTTAATTGGATAAATATTTGTACAATTTAATTATAAATAAATACTTATAACATAATAACCTAATGAATACATAGTTAATGCGAATACTATTATACATTCATTTGCTTATCTCTTTTTCTTAATACTCATATTAATTCCAACCGAAAAAAACAAACAAACAAACAACACTAACAAAGATGTGTAGCTTTACGCCTTTAGTGCGTAAAGATATTTGCCATGGTGTCGGTCCGCTTATAATTTGTCGGACCACCACTAGTCCTAGTGGTTAAGGTTTTGGACTTGTACGAAGAACGCAAGTTCAAGATCTACCAAATTTAATGATGTTTTAAACATATTACTAACATAGTATTAAGGGTGAATTTATTTTTTATTGTTTCATACTTTTGTATATATAATTATATTTCTCTGGACGGAATTAGAAGTGCCTTTATTTTTCTATTTTATCAACCAAAAAACGTATATAATGTCTCAACAATATTTTTCTTAATTAATTAACGAAAATTATATAAACTATTTGTTTGTATTATGGACCGTCCTTGATCTTGCCTTCTCTGGTGACGCAAAACACCATGTTATTTTGCATCCAGCCATCACGCAAACACACTATGCTTGCATCAATGCCCAAATCGTCATACGATGGGGCCCCACATCTGGGTAATCCAACGGTCCGAACTGGCTAAAAAGCGGTCAAAATCACAGAGCCGCATGATAGAGGGTGGCGGGCGTCTTGGGGCTGCGCCCCCCACCACCTCACGCGGAGCCTTGCCTGGACACGCCCTTCCTTCTTAATGTTTCAAATGGATTTCTTCAGTTGAACCAAGCAAACAAACAAAAGAAGACACTGATTTTCTTTTTTTTTTTGGAGCATAGCTTTTCTTTTGCTATCTTTCTTTTTCGTTTTTAAGTTGAGGAATGCAATAAGAGACACGAAGAAGAGCAATAGTCAATTTAAAAATTGATACATTGTCTTTTTATCAGATTATGTTAAATTAACATGTATTTTTTTTATTATTTTTACTGTATTACTAAAAATTTTTATCATTTATTAAATTATGTCACATCAAGAATGTGCCTGTGTGATCACCAAATTTTTCTTTTTTCTTTACAATCACCCTCAAAAAAGAAAGTAGAAAAAATAAGCGTGAACAATGAGGTTAAGTACAAGTTAAAGGTGATGTGAGAACTTGATAATAACTGAAATAGTTAGAGGTAGTGACTTCCAATTGAGAAATTTGAGATTCGAACTCTAATTTTTTCTTCATCTCTCACGTCCTTTAACCGTTGGACTATTAGTTTCAAAGGACTAAAATAAAAAATATGTTGATGTGGTATAATTTGACAAAAAAATTATTCAATTCAAAAATAAAGTAGATTGTTAAATAAATTATGTGTTTTAGTACTTAATGTAGTGCAATGCTACGTATGTAGAATTTAGAAAAATTTTGTGATAAGAAAAAAGTAATCATTTGGACATTTTTGCTTGATTTTTTTGTCTTAATAATGCGTTAAATTGTAATTAACCTTTTTTTATTTACAGCCACAATAACATTTTCTGTAATAATAAAATTAAAGCGTTTACTTTGTTTTTCTAAAATTTTATAAATGTGTATGGAGAAAAACAAAAGGCAAGTTGTTATTTAACAAGTCATTCGGGGGAAAATTTAGACAAAATTGTTCGAACATGTAACCGCGTCATGATGAATACAGTAGTATGCCACGTGGATCCGGCCTTATCCCCCAGTCAACAAAAATAAACGGAAAAGGAGGGTGGCGAAATATCGATAGCCAAATAACATCCCAATGATTTTTTATTTATGTAACAAAATTTATAATTTATAAAATTATAATAATAAAAAATAATATAAAAAATATTATTATTTTTTATAATTTATTTTTTTTACTTATAATTATACAAAATATAAATTTTATTATATAAAATAAAAATATTTAATTATTATTTAACCACTTAAATTTAATTATGTAATAGATAAAAAACAAAATAACCCTCTCACCCTTTCTCTCTCTATCTCTCTTTTGTCTTTCTCGCTGTCCTTTTGTCCATTTCTTTGGGTTGTTTTTCTTCGTAAAGAGACCTACCTAGCCTCATCTTTATCTCCATCTCTCTCTTTCTCTCTCTAAATCTTCTTCCCTGTACTGTGCGGAGCAATGGAGCACTGAGTTAATGGATACCCACTTGCCTAGGAAGATTGATCGAGTAGTGAGCTGATGAGAGCATGCTTTTGGCACAGTGCCAGTGAAATGAAATCTGGGTTTGCCCTACTCAATCATAAAGATTGAGACTTTGAACTCAGTACGCAAAGCAAATGATTTAAAGAAGTTGGCTTTTGAAACCCTAAAAGGTTTTAATTCCATGGGTATTCAGATCTGAGGACAAGAGAAGACCAAGAACCTGAATTATTACCACCAGTTCAGTTCTGACTTACAAATTACTTTTTGAAAGAATGGAGGAGAGGAAAGAAAATGGAATGGAGAGGAGGGGGGGGGGGGGACTTTTTTACTTAAAGATTGACAGAAGAGAGTGAGCACACACGCAGGTGATTGTATGCAGTGCCATACCTTTGCAGGGTTTGTGCTCACTTCTCTTCTGTCTGTCAAATGAGTGACAGACAGTGGTGTACCTTTCTGAGTTCTCCCCAACAGCTTTGGTTTCCTAATTCATTCCCTTTTGTTTTGCTTGTTGTCTTCTAAATTTTATTTTCTTCCGTTTATGAAGTTTTTGATCATGCATGCGCCCATTTTTGACATCTGCCAGATGTTATGTTGCTCTCAAACAATAAGGAAAGGAAAGCAACCATAGAAGCCCCTCTTTTCTCCTTTCTTAATTCTTGTATGCACCTAGCACTAGAAAAATCCCCAATCTCTTGATGAGGATGTTTTTTCTTTTTTTTTTTTCCTTTTTTTTTCCCCCTCTTTTGGCCTATCAATTAATTAACGCAACTTGTTGTTCTACCCAGAATACTCCAGAATGCAAAGAATTAATGGTTGGGGTGAGCTCTTTTATTTATTTATTTATTTATTTTTGCTTATTTATCTGAACATTGGATTTAGATAACATTGATGATGAGCTTTGCGCGCAGTCAGTAGTGTACCTTTTAAGTTAACCACTATTTTGTTATTAATCAATACTGTAATCCTTTTATAATGATTTTATTGAAACTTGTGACTCTGATTCAAAGCGTGGCTTTTCACGGTCCTCTCTTTGGAAGAGGAACGAGTACGCCTTGTTTGTGTTTTTTTTTTTTGCTCTTCGAAGGTACGCCTGGTTACAATGAATCAATCAAGACCCATACGATGAATAATCAAGAAGGTGCGCCTTGTTACTATTGAAATTTAACGGAAAACCGCCACGTTTCCTAACTTTTGGTTGATTTATATCAAAACCCCTCCTCTTCTTTCTTTCTTTCTTCTTCTTGTTTTTTTTTTTTTTTTTGAAATTAAGCATGCAAGTCCAAGGCTCAAATTTGGGTTTTCATCTGTCTTCTTGGTTCCTGATCTCATGTGGGTTTTCCTTAAACTAACCCATTTTTGGTCCTTTTAATGTTTCTTTACTTGAATAGTCCTAAAGCAAGCAGCTTTCAAGGTTATATTTCTTGTTCTCGTTGATTTTTGAACTGGGCGAGAAAGGACCAGATGGATGGACTTGGACTGGTCAATGGTAGCAAAAAAGGGGACCCCTTTTGTGAAGATCTCCAAGTTCTTATGGTGCTAAATATGGGAAGAATTCTATGTTTCCTCTTTTGTGAAGATATTTGCTATTTTATGGCCATGGGGGAAGTTTCTCCCCAAGTAGGAAATCCCCATGTTCACAGGTCTGTAATTAATTTCTGTCAGCTGATTTTTCTTCAAAATCTTTTTTATTCTGTTTCCTTTTATAGAAGATTCTACTTCTTTATCAAGGCCTGTATTTTCTTTGTTATTATTTATAGTAGTGAAAAAATCGCTCTTTTAACTCTTTATTGCTTTCCAGTTCAGAGAGCGCTTATGTTTGGTTTGCTTTTAGGAGGCAAGGAACGGCATCTGTTTGCTGCATCCAGGCAAGTTTAATGATCTCTTTCATGTTAATTTTAGTATTCTTTTGTATTTTTTGGAGTTGTTTGCTCGGATTTTATGCGTTTTCTTAAATGGTATATGCCATATTATTCAGCATATATTCTTCTTCTATCTGGTTTTATTACCGGCCTTGGGTTTCATTTGATTTTTTCTCAGTTCCCTCAAAGGGTCCAAGCTGTTATAGAAAGATCTTAAACAAGTCGAGCTAAAAATTAACAAGAGAGAGGGAGGGGATTATCCATTATTTATCTTAAGCTTTACATCTATTGTGGGTTGATGGGGATATAGGATTAAGGCGACAGCTGACAATAGGATTAAGGGCAGATACAGTATGTGTATTTGTTTGCAAATAAAGGGTGATCATCATTAATAGCTTCCATTTATTTACCATGTTAGCTGTTAATTTATACATCCTGAGCAGTGAATTGTGTAGTGATGTTCTTTGTTCATGGATTTTACTTTGAAAGATGTAATAGATCCTGAGCAGTAAATGGTGCAATGATGGTTTTTGTTTACAGAATACAGATTAACCAGTGGATCAGTGAACTTGTTTTGGCTTTAGTGTTCTTACTTCTAAACTGGAAAATCATGCCTTAATCTCCTAATTAGTTAGGCATTCCACACAACTACAAGTATTGATGTTTGTTCCACAAGTTACATAAAGGAGCTTGTATTAGATTGTCCATCACATAGACTTGTCCTCAAGATTCTTTTAAGGCTTTGGTCCTGTAGTGAATTCTATAATCAATTAATCATACATGACACTTATCAGGGAAAAAAAAGCCATACATGATATTTCTATGACTGTTAGTGAGACCATGGAGGTACAAGTGATGTATAGCTGAGAGAGAGAGAGAGAGAGGATTCTTGATTTATTTGTCATAAATGGTTCTTAAATTGTTATTGTTCAATCTCAAATTGTATCCTTCGGCCTAACTATCTAAGTGTTAGTGGTATATTTATTTGAATGTGTTTGTAGGAACTAAACACTATCGAAATATTCAGTGTTATTTGCAAACAATTATAATATTTGTTGTCCCTTTTTTATATTTAATCCAAGGCGTGCTTCGTTTATCATTCATGAATTGTTGGTTGTGTGCATTTGAAGTAGAAGCTAGTTGTGGTCATCAGCCTATTTGCAAACAATAATGATACTTGGTTTTGTCCCTTTTCTTATATTCAATTCAAGGCGTGCTTCATTTATGATATATGAATTGTTTTTGGTTGTTTGGCTATTTAATGGATAATCATTCGATACCAATGCCGATCATGGGGTGGAAGCAAGGCCATCAGCCTTGTAGTGCGAGTATTTTAAGTAGAATTTTAGTCGTAGTTGTGACATGAGGGTGAATATGTGGCAACATAGAGGGATAATCAGAACTAGTGGAACTTGGTTGTGGTGGAATCAAGGCCACTGTGACATTGGTGAGATTGGCTGTGGAGTAGCAACAATGTTCATCTGACTATTTTGTAATAAACAAGACGGTCACTTCCTCGTGATATATGGAGTTTTTCATGTATGGCTTTTTTTAGCCTCTTTTGTTTTATTCAATTTCCCCTTGTTTTGGAAGTAATTAGGTCCTGCAATTTCATGGGTGCAATTACACGTTCATGATCCGACATGTTCTTGCTAGCATGGAACCATGAATTTGCCAAAAATCTGTTCTATGTAGTTTCTCAAACTTTGACCTCAGGAACAGTTCACCAATTTGGTAATTTAAAAGTCAAAAAGTTAAAATTATTTGACCCATGGTTTATGAAGTGTAGGAATGTTTGGATGGAAAAATGTAGATCACACAAATTAGTATCTAATACTTCATGTTAGCCTAAATTAACTATTTGGAATTGTACGAACTAATAAGTTATGGACATGTCTTTTTTTTTTTTTTTTTTGAAGTCTTTGG
Organism: Carallia pectinifolia; assembly: GCA_037832335.1. Classification (NCBI taxonomy): domain Eukaryota; kingdom Viridiplantae; phylum Streptophyta; class Magnoliopsida; order Malpighiales; family Rhizophoraceae; genus Carallia; species Carallia pectinifolia. The sequence goes on from CM075453.1 coordinate 1,568,838, forward strand.
ACTTCTTATAACCAATTTATGTGATTTGAGCCGGTGGATTTTGTGACTAGATCCCTTATGTGGCCCATTGGCATTTGTTGTTGATTAATCTGGCATGCCATTGGATATATAAGCATAATTTTCCAGTAATTATGTAAATAAGCGAGAGAAAATTGATTTATATCCGTATTTGATTTTTTGGCATCACTTTTTAATGAAAATAGAGTATGAATTTTGAATGCTCATCTCAATTTTAGTGTTTCCTTTGCTCTTTCTCCCTCGAGTGTTTCACATCAAACTTTTTGTCTGGTTATTCACAAGATAGGCACACTGCTCGGGCATTGCGATCAGATAAATAACTATTCCAAGTAAAAGGCACACAATAAGTGTGAAAAAAATAATTTCATGAAACCAAGTAATAAGAAGAGATCAGGCGTGAGACCAAATGCTTGAAGATTTGTGCTGGATGAAGTAGAAATTGGAATGATGATTGTCTGCTAGCATATTCACTCCATTTGGCGCTATGATATACAGTACCTTCAATTCCATGAATTTGATTTGGTAAAATGGGAACTTCAAATCGAATGGCTCATTGGTGCATGGACAGTGCATTGCCAGATTCAATATGGTAATGCGCCATGAGAGTCAAGTAGGCTCATAAAAGTGTCATCACAATCGTTGAGATGCACATTTGTGGGTTCATCTTTGTGTACCCAATAATTCTGGTTGCCCTTCTTGTGGAGTCGGGTCCAAGAAGGATGCCCTTGCAAAAAAAGCCAAAAAAAAAAAAAAGGGACCAAATCTGTTGTCTGTGTAACCAAAACTAGCCGGATAGGTTCAACGTTTGTAGACAGTCTTCTAGAACATAACCAAAGCATCCATAAATCATCCCATAAATAAACAGATGATGTTTACTGCAAGTACAATCTTAAACAGACAAAGTAATTGACCTTATGTGAAAACACATCATCATTAAAATCCGTTTAAAAAACGTCAACGGCTCAAGGATGCATTCTCCAGGGCCGGCTGGCACAATGAATTGGAACTGGGGTTGGTGATTAAGAACTCTAAAACTTAAAATTTGGCATGTCTCAGGGCGTCAAAATCAAATTACTACTCACTGCCCATTGTCATGCAGGCACATGGGTTTATTAAGACACTTGTAACCCCTTATTTATGATCAGTGGAAAGGCAAATCCTTGTCATAATATAGTAAGTTGTAGGATAGCTATTTAAATAGTGTTTTGCCCATTCATCTGCACCAGTAGCCTGTAGGGAACTCAAAGCAATAGCTGGGAAGGAATTAAACAAGCTGTTGGTTAATTGAGGCTGCAGGGACAGTCTTACGTTTATCTATATGAGACAAATAAAATAATAAGAACACTGAACTGTATCATTCTTTACACTATAATGAATAAAAATATAGTTGCAAGCATGCAATACATGCTGGTCGTAGCTCCAACATCTAATTCATACCTTGTTCATTATCACCTTTATCTCAAGTCATGTACAATTTAGTCTTTTAGACTCCAATAGCAATCAAGTCTGCAATTAAACACGGCTGCAACTATGAAGCCATCAATAATAACTCTCAATAAAAGCAACATTAGTAACCTAGAATGATGAGAGCAAAAGCGTGCAACACTAAAGCACAATTATGTTGAGATGTGAAGGTTCCAAATTGTGATTGCCTTTGTGCTAAAATGCAAACATATGTGATTGTTGGCCCCAAATATGCAGAAAAATGGTGCTGGACTGAAATTTCTAATAGAAAAGCAATGGGGGAGCAAGAGATTTTTTTACTCTTCCTTTTTTTTTTTTTTGATTTTTCTTTCATTAGCTTTTCTAGATCCTTCCACTACATAAATATATAGATATGCATTAAAAAAGTCTTGAATCTTTAGATTTTTTTTCATTTAAGTCCTAAACCTTTGTGAGATTTTATTTCAGTCCTAAACCTTTTGATTTTACTCCAAATTAGTCCTTCCGTTAGTCAAACCGTTAAAAATTACTATTCATTAGCAGAAATTTTTTTAAAAAGGTAAAATACACTATTTAAATATTTTTTTTGTTATTAAATGCTTGTATTTTACTCTGAAATAGTAACATGTAAGTTGAGATTTTAAATTTTTTATTTTTTATTTTATTTTTTTTAAGATTATACAAAATATTTCTGTTAACTGGTGAATTGAAATAGTGTATTTTACCTTTTTAAAAAAATTTCCGTTAGTGAACAATAATTTTTGACGGTTTGACTAACTGAAGGATTGATTTGGAGCAAAATCAAAAGGTTTAGCACTGAAATGAAATCTCAAAAAGGTTTAGGACTTAAATGAAAAAAAATTTAAAGGTTTAGAACTTTTTTTATACATATCCCCATAAATATACCAAAAAGTTACATTAGTTTCTAGCCATACATGTGTTCTGCTAATGGCCATTGGATCAACTTGTAACTTAGATTAGTTTAACCATAGTTGCTAATACAAGACAAAAATACTATTTAACCATTTAACTTTACATCAGGTTACTCATTAACATTCTCCCCCTTAATGTGATGGTCTGCAACTCCCATTGCTGCTCTAAGTTGTTGGAACCTCATTCTTGGCAATGCTTTTGTAAAAATGTTGACTACTTGCTCTTCGGACCTGCAAAAAACCAACTGTACTTCTCAATCTTCCATTGCCTTTCTAATAAAGTGATAATTCAATGCTATGTGTCTGGTTCTGCTATGAAAAACAGGGTTGTTGGCTATAGCAATTGTTGATTTGTTATCACAATAAAGCACAGTAGGCTCTTCTTGTTTGTCGCCAATGTCGTCTAAAATTCTTCTCAACTAAATGGATTGAGAAGTAGTCATTCCAGCTGAAACATATTCAGCTTCAGCAGATGATTGAGCTACTGATTGTTGCTTCTTTGAACACCATGAAAATACTCCTGAACTCAAAGAAAATGCATACTTAGATGTGCTCTTCATATCATCAATATAGCCTCCCCAATCACTATCACAAAATCCAACCAACTTCAACTCAGAAATTTTTTCATACTTAAGGCCATAATTCAACATTCCATAAACATATCGAAGGACCATTTTTGTTGTCCCCAAATGTATTTTACTTAAAGAATGCATAAATCTTGAAAGTAAGTTTGTTGCGTGCATCAAATCTGGCCTTGTAGTTGTGAGGTATATCAAATTTCCAACCAAGCTTCGATACAAAGTTGCATTCACCTTGTTTTCACCATCTTCTTTCATTATCTTCTCATTGACAATCAAAGGTGTCTCAATAGAATTGTACCCTTCCAATCTAAATTTTATAAGAATTTTCTCCGCAAATCTCCTCTGGCAAATGACAACAGCATTTTCACCTTGATAAACTTCAATTCCAAGAAAATAATGTAGGAGCCTCATATCATTCATTGCATATCTTCTCATCATCTCAGTCTTGGACTCTTCAACAAGCTTCTCATTTTTTCCTATTATCACCAAATCATCAACATACAAAACAACATACAAAACAACAACAAGTAAGCCAGCAACTCCCTTATTTTTAACATATAAAGTTGGTTCACTTCTACTCCTTTCAAAGCCTTTCTCCATAAAATAGCCATCAATATGACTATATTAAGCTATAGGCGCATGTTTTAACTCGTACAAAGCATTTTTCAGCTTGTATACTTTATGTTCTTCACCCCTGACAACAAACCCTTGAGGTTGCTCAACATAAACATCCTCAATTAATTTTTCATTCAAAAATGCAGTTTAACATCAAGTTGGTGTAACAACCAACCTTTGTGAGCTGCTACTGCAATAATGGCTCTAACAGTATCCAAGCGAGCTACTGAAGCGAATGTTTCATTATAATCAATTCCAAATTGTTGTGAGTAACCTTTAGCTACCAATCTCGCTTTATATCTTTGTATAGAGCCATCAGGATTATGCTTCACCTTGTAAATCCAATTACTTCTTTGTCTTGTGGGTGGTCAACCAGTTGCCATGTATTATTTTTTTCAATAGCATCAATTTCTTCTTCGATAGCTTTTCTCTATGATTCATCTTCCACAGCTTCTTCAAAATTTTTTGGTTCCACTATACAAAAATTGCATCTGGCATACACATCATTCAAACTCCTCATTTTTTTAGGTATTGAGCTAGGTGAACTATTTGAGGAAGATGGCAAGTCAGCCCCCACATCAAAATTTGGCTCTTCATTATCACTTTCCTCTTCTTGAATTGGATTTTGTTGAATAACATCCATTGGGACAAACTTTTCTTCTGCTTGGCTTTTTTCCCAGTTCTAAATTTTCTTCTCATCAAATGCAACATCACGACTCACAATTATTTTGTTTGTTTTTAAATTGAACAGTCTGTATCCCTTCGACTTGGAGCTGTACCCAACAAAAATACACTTCTCACTTGTTTCATCAAGCTTATACCTCTTCTCTTTCGGGACATGAACATGACAGACACATCCAAATACTCTCAAGTGTTTCACTGATGGCTTCTTACCACTCCAAGCTTCAAATGGGGTCTCATTTTTTAATGCTTTAGTTGGACTTCTATTTATCAAGTAGACAGTCGTATATACAACTTCAATTCAAAATTTTCTAGGTAAACCCATTTCAAACAACATGGATTTTGCCATTTCCATCACTGTTTGATTTTTCCTCTCTGATACTCCATTTTGTTGTGGAGTATAGCCAACAGTATGTTGTCTTTGTACTCCTTTATCTTCACAAAACTTCTCAAATTTATTTGAAGTATACTCCTTCCCTCGATCACTCCTAAATATCTTTATATTATAACCACTTTGTTTTTCAACAAGACTCTTAAATTTTTTTAAAATGTTGTAAACTTTAGATCTTTGTCTCATAAAGTAAACTCATGTTATGCGACTATAATCATCTATGAACAAAATAAAGTACCTATTTGAGAGTGTCATGGGGTATTCATTGGATCGCAAACATCGGTATGCACCAGTTCAAGTAACCCCTTTGCTCTTCATGCGACTCCTTTAGGAAATAGTTGCCGGTGTTGCTTTCCTAGTGCACAACCTCTACAAACTTCAATTTTCTCTTGTATGCTCGGCAAACCATGCACTAAATTCTGTTGCTGCAATAATTTCAAGCTTCTAAAATTCAATTGCCTAAATCTACGATGCCACAACCAACTATCATCAATAAGACTAGCTTTCAAGGCCACTTCTTTGGAGTACTTGAACTTTAAAGGAAAGCTCCGTTGCAACCCCATTTTTATGTCAACCACCTTCTCATTTCTTTGATCAAGAATCACACAACCAAGGTCCTTGAACAACACAGAATACTTATGCTCCAACAATTGTCCAAGGCTAAGTAAGCTTTGATCCAAGCTTGGTACAAACAAAACATCATTGATCACTTTTGTTCCTCTTTTAGTTGCAACTCCAATCCTCCATGTTCCTTTCACTTCCATAGTTGCACCATTTCCAAGCCTCACTTTTGAATTGAAAGTTTCATCCACATCTAAAAAGATTTCCTTACACGGTGTCATATGGTTCCTACAACTGCTATCCAAATACCATATATCCTTGCTCTCCTCCATGACTTCATTACAAACATAAAATAAATTTCCTTCACAATCTTTATCCTTCGTGAAATTTACTTGATGATCATTCTTAAACTTGCAATTCTTTTGAATGTGGCCAAATTTTTTACAATGATGACATTGGGGCTTTCCTTTAAACTAGCAATCTTTTGCAATGTGGCCAGCCTTATTACAAATATTACACCTTCTTGTGGAATCACCTTCAACTGATCTACTTTTATTGTTACTTTGACCTCTTCCTCTTGTACCTCGGCCTCCACCTCTTCTATATCTTCTACCTCTAGGTGACCAAATCCTCTGGTTTTCATTCATTGACGGTCCTTTATCTTGATTTTTAACATCAAGAGAGAGCTTAGATTGAAACGCGCTCTCAATTGACTTTTCGAAACGTTGGGACAATCTTTGCTCGAATGATTTCAGGGAACTCATTAACTCTTGAACACTGATTTCAACAGTGTTTTTAGTTTGCTCTATAACAACCACCATTGCATCAAATTTTTTAGTCAAACTATTCAAAATTTTCTCAACAATTTTCTTATCATCAATCTTCTCACCACATGTTTCCATTTGATTCACCACTTGTATAACTCTACCAAAGAATTCACCAATTGATTCATTCTCCTTCATTTTCAAATTATCATAATCTCTCTTTAAATTTTAAAGTTTGACAGCCCGTACCTTATCATCTCCATGAAATTCCTACTTCAAAATGTCTCATGTTTCCTTAGCTTTGGTTGACCGCATGATTCTAAGAAAAAGAGCATCTGACACTCCTATTTGTATCATTGGCAATGCCCCTGCATCTAGACTTCTTTTCTTCCTCAACTTCTTCTTCTCAACTTCTATTAACCTCGGTTCTTGTTGTGGCTCCTCAAATCCAGCATCAACTAGGTCCCAAGCATCTATAGACTAAAAGAGCGTTCTCATCTTTACAGACCAGAAGCCATAGTTCTCTCCTTAAAAAATGGGAACTTGAATATTGCTGAAATTGGGGGCATTTGGGGTTGCCATACTCATTGCTCTTCAAACCCACTTTTTTCTCTTCAAAAACCAAGCTTTGACACCATATTGTTGGCCCCAAATATGCAGAAAAATGGTGCAGGACTGAAATTTCTCAATAGAAAAGCAACGGGAGAGCAAGAGATTTTTTTACTCTGTTTTTTTTTTTCTTTCATTAGCTTTTCCAGATCCTTCCACTACATAAATGTACCAAAAAGTTCTAGCCATACATGTGTTCTTCTAATGGCCATTGGATCAACTTGTAACTTAGATTAGTTTAACCATTGTTGCTAATACAAAACAAAAATACTATTTAACCATTTAACTTTATATCACATTACTCTTTAACAGTGATCAATCTCATAGTTATGGTCAAAATGTAACCACAGAGTCCATCAGAGTGCAAGCAAAACCTTGGCTTTGGCCAAACTTTCCACCTCTGTATCCAAGCCTCCCATAGTCTGACAGGAGTTTCTAATCCCTCCGCTGTGGCCACAGCGCTTGCTATTCTCAAATAATGTGTGTTAATTAATGCCTAATTAACACACAATGCTTCACTCCTCAACTGTTCTGACCCACAGAGAATACAAATGACCTCAAGGAAAGACTCGACTACTCAGCTAATTTAGGTGACATCAAGATGTGAAACATTCAAATAAGTGGAATAAAAGGCATACAAGTATGCAAATAACTCAATTAGATCATATTAATACAGAAATAATTAAGAAAGCACACATAAAAAAGGTAACAAAACAACTTGTGAAAACATATTAACATAATCATTTGAACGTTTAAAAGCCATTACTAATTTGTAGCAACCGAAATACGAGAAAAGTGCATAATATTTATGTTGGTATATAAAGGGTATTTTAAAAGATTTGAATCTCACGTAAGAAAGAGAAGTTGAGTATTACTTAATAAGAAAGTATAAATCGAGACTAGAATTTTACATGGAAAATAGAAGTTAAATTTCACTTGTTTATAAACAAATATATTCCTTATGCTTTATAAAATAAAAGACTCATAAGAGATCTCGCGTAATTCAGACTCAGACACAATATAAATGAGCTCATATGACCAATTTTTTAAGACCTTTCAAAAAATTTGGTCAAACTAGCTATTTTTTAACTACTTGTTTTTGGTTGTTGGAGAGTTAGCCGATACAACTGTAACTGGCTGTTTGAAAACTAGTTGTTGTAACCATTAAACCCAGCCTTAATGCTTAGTCATAATGCTTATTATTTTTTTTTATGTGACTTTATACCTAGATCACTGTAAAAGGACTGCTCAGTTTTCTCCAAGATATACAACACTAACCATACTTTTCTTCTCTCTACCTACATTCTGAAATTTGTTGGGTTATTTAAGCTTGTGCTATTTTTGTTAGCTCATTTGTGAAGTGCATATCAAAAGAAAGGTTTGTCGTATCTTGAAAAGATAATCGCCATCACACTTGTTGCAATGTGGCTATTTCGTACACGGGGGCACAAATCTATTCTTAAAGACAATGTATTTATATGTTTCAGATTTTATATACATCATTTGTTTTATTTCGTTGCACTCATATTTTGTTTATTTTTCCTTACTTTTACTAACAATTTAGGCATTTGGGCGAGAGAAAAAACATCCTCAAGCTTCAATTTGAGAGCATTTTCATTTTTCAATACAAGGGATGGATATATCTTTTCAAGTCCAATTGCACCCCTTGTTTGTAATTGCAATTGCCGCACCATCCAGAGACCACAAGAATACAGCAAATTCTACAGTTTCATTGTCTTACTTGAATGAGCTATCCACCATTCACTCAAAACTGTCTCACAAACTTTGCATCCATCTTCCCTTAAGGGGCCAAGTCAAGCTTTATACCGCTGCCAAGATGGATAAACTCCATTTAATAATAGTACAATTCTGCGGGCCACCGTAGATACTAGGAGGAAGCTGTTTTTGTTCAACAAGCACCCAGCATGCAAAATCATGGGAAACGGAACAAACAATGGAAACTAAAGCGATAGATTGCAACTACCATCCTCCAATTCAGAAATTCCCTAGCTTATTTCATTCCATATTATACACTAAACAATCAATATCCATTGTAAGTAATATGTAACGTAATCTCTCTAGAACTTCAAGTCTGATCAAAAGTACCCGAAAGTGCAAATAACCAAAGACCCCAGATTCCAATATGACAATTGACAAGCATAAGGACTATTAACTAGAAGAGGGCTTGAAAGTATAAGGCTGTGGAAGCGACAACGGACCTCTCCTGTTGTCTTTGTCATCCAATAACCTCTGAACCCTCTTGTTCTTGCAGTAATGCCTATCAAAATGCTTCACCTATCATAATCCCAAAATCCCAAAAAAAAAAAAAAAAAAGAAACTTTAGAACCAAACACGCATGTTTATACACATAAGGAAAAAGAAAAAAAAAATCAACAGAAGAAGTGGATAAGCAAATGGGGGTTCTTTTTTGGGGGGAAGGGGTTTCAAATATTTTACCCAGGTAGTGTGGCAATTCTTCTGATAATCATTCCTAAAGCATTTGCACTCAATTGGGTACAAAAGCCCCACGGTCCCAATTTCTGTGGGCTTTTTCCCTGGTTATTTATCCAAACACGCATAGAAAGCATCAGGTGCCTATAATAATACAATAAAACTCAACCCCATCAAATCGAACAATTTCACCTCACATTATATTCATTCCATATTCAAAGTTTTCTTACTGACTTCCAAAGAATTAAGAGAATAGAGAGAAAGAAAAAGAAGAAACAGAAAGAGGACCTTGTAGCAAGCTTGCCTTGCTTTAAGAAGTATATCTGTGTGAACTTGGTCTTTGTTTGTTGATGTGTAGGTTTCCATGGCTACACTTACATGTATTTATGTCTTTTTGGTTTTCCCTTTCTGTGTTTCTACAGCTCCTTGGCCAACTAACAGCAAAAAAATTTTTTTTTAAGTTAATTCAATCTAGGAAAGACAACTTTAGTATATTTTTTTTCTTGAAATATCTTTAATTTATCCTATATTTAGACCAATTGATTGATTGGGAGAGAAAACTTTAAATCCTTAAAATTTCATTCAATCCAAGAAAAACAATTTTAGCATCAGTCTTTTCGAATTGATTTGGAGAAGACAATTGAAGAGAACCCTCAAAATTTCATTCGTAAATTTTTTTAATATATATATATTTTAAAAACTTTGAAGAGAGTCATAATTTATATATAAAAGAAGAGAAGTTGGTAGGAGGTAAGATTTAAATTTCAGTCTCCCACTTCAGAGTAATGCTCTGTAGTTAGTTAGATTACACTTATTAGTTTTAAAAATTTTTAATTCTAATTTAACAAAGTATGTAAGATTTATAAGAATTAGAGATTTCTTTTTTTTTTTTCACAATAGTGGAGAGACTCCATTTACAATACAGCTACTATGGGGAAACAAACCCCTTTTAAAATTGGAGAGTTAATAATTAGATATGCTTCATGCTTGGGCATGGGTCGCTAACCGGCCAATGTGTCTTTTTGTTTTTTTTAGTCAAGTCGGCCAATGTGTCTTTCTGCATCAACCATGAGAAAGTTGGTTGGGCTGGTTGAACTGAGTTGGGCTACGTTAAATTGCCTTATGGGTTTCATTCTTGCTTTCTTTCATTTTCTTTTCTTTTTTTTTTGGGTTTATCTTTCTTTCATTTTCTTTTCTGTTCTTAGAGAAACTACGCCCAGGAGGCCGAAAACTGGGACCGGTTTGGGGCCAGACAAGACTGCCCCCACCAGGAGGCCCCAAACTGAGTTAATCGCCAATATTGGAGCCGCTTGTTGTTTTGCAAGTCCCAAAGCCGCTGCAGAACTCATCCTCCTTGTTAATACTGCGTGCATATAATGTAAGATGTGCCCTATTTAGTTTAATTTTAAATAATAATAAAATAATTATATAATTTATTTAATATCATTTAATATTTTATTTATTTTTTATTTTTTAAAATTTTAATTATTCAACGACTTATATTACTTGATTGATAATTTATTACTACATAGTATTTCTCATTATGTAAAGCATTTTTCTTTTCTTTTTGCCAATAATTAAAAGTTGGATCGGTGTATGTATTATCCTAGACTTCTATCTAATATATTTAACACTTCACAGATAAAAAAAGCAAGGTACTTTGCAAACATAAAATTCTTACCAAAAAAAAAAAAAAAAAGATTGGTCACAAAATTACAAGTTTCATAACGTGACAATGGTTTCGAAGTGACTACGCACATTTAGAAATTTCCTTTTGTAAAACATGTTAGCAAGATTTTCTTTTTTTTTTTTTTGGGAGAAAACATGTTAGGAACATTTAAATGGCACTAAACTAATTTGTTTTTGTAGCTAGCGAACTTATTATTTTAGTTGACGGTACAATATTGTTGACCAATCCAATGGTCACAGTGTACATGCGCAAAGTTCTCATTAAATAAAAAATAAAAAAAAAACAAAGAAAGAAGTAGAGAGTTGACTCAATAAATTACAACATATATTTAAACAGTCTCATACATAGAAAGTATTAATAATATAATGTTGACCTTGTAGTCATTTATCTCGCTTTCCACAGGCATTAAATCTGGATAAGCACTCAACTCTATGGATCACAATTAATGTTTGAAATGGTAATAATAATCTACCAACTTTGCATAGAAATAATATATATGTTTTCATGAGAAATTGTGGAAAATGGTACAAGAAAGAAACATTAAGGCTGACAGAATAGATATAGCAACACACCAAACCTAACACTTTATCCAACTTTTAGAATTGCTACTCCAACTATGTCCGCATAAAGAAGAGGATTCATGTTTGGAAGACGAGTCTCCTAAACTTCAAAAGGCACATAGCGCTCAGCAATAAGTTTAATTAGGTGGTTAATACAACTATTTTCCTCGCAATGAGTGTGTTGTAGGGTGCATTCCCATTCTTTCTTCAAAAACCCTCTGCATAGAAATAATTTTTGGTACTAAGCATTAGTTAATTGTCTTGCGCTTTACATCATAATATAATAGACACCGAGTTAGAAATATGTTGAAGGTTTGAGTCTTAACTCTCATATTATATATACGAGTGCTCTGTCATTAAAAGAAAATTTGAAAAAGATTTAAGTATATACAATTTTATTAACTCGTAACTTTTTAATATGATAGAGTAATAAATTCATCGATTGATTTACAAAAAATTTCTCTTTTTCTTAATATTCTTTATACAAAAATGAATAATTGCCTTCCTTTGTTTTCTTTTGTTTTTAGTTATTTTTACGGGACACATACATTTCTCTAATGGAAATTTTTTATGAAGGTGCTCTCAATTAAAAATTGCAATTTCAACTGATGCAAAATTTAATATGCAGCATTGTCCTCTTATAAGTAGAAAAAAAAAATGCTGCTTTGTCCAAATAATGAAGGCAGTCGTACTTTCGCATATTTGTAATTTCAATCAAGTTGAAGAAAAATATAATTCAATTAGCTCATTATTATAATTACTTTTTATTTTAGAATAGTAGTTCAACCGTTGAGAGATAAATATGAGAGAGGACTTCAAATCTCTCAATTAATAGTAACTACGTCTAATTGCTCTAATAATTATTGAGTCTTCTTATATTATTATGATTGTTAGTCAAATAATTTTAATCATTCTGGATATATGACCATATTTAACAATAAAACTGCAATCGGGAATTCAACAGCCAAAATATTGTATTTTTTGAGATACAACAGTCAAAATATTGTAAAATAAATTTCTGTTAACAAACGTTTAAGTTGATTGCCTTGATTTATTTAAGTTAATCAAAAAGAATTTTATTACATAACTCAATTTTGATAATAATAAATGAATTATATATTTAACCAAATAATATTTAATGATTTATTTTTTAAAAATTTTAATTATTATTTAATAATTTATATTAATTTATGTTATTATTAAATATTTTTCTGTTTGAAATTTGTACTATGGTACGGTTGCTCATTGCTTAATTTATTGTTGGGGATTCAGTTTTCACTTGCCACTCAATTCATATTTCTACACAGCCATAATTATGTTTGTCCTTGCTTTTATTTTATTGGTCCAAAGCGATAGCCACCCATGATCCAATGTACTCAACTAGCTCCATATACATTATATCTTTTTCCACTTGTCTTATTTGATGTAGTCATGCGCATGACCCCAAACTTCCGGGGGAAAAAAAAGAAAATTTAATCCTTTGGTTCATGCTGTTTCTAGTTTCATCTTTTGGACTTCTAAGATGAGCTTAGATTGCAGAGAATTGCATATAGTAGATTTTTGTAATATTGATTATATAATTCTTTATTTTTTGCAATAAATTTTATTTCTTGTTGTTAAAAACATAAATAAATAAATAAATAATTAAAGTATCATATAGTTTAATTTTTCATAACTTTTTTTCTCACAAGTTATTATTTATTTTTCTTTTCTACCATCTTCTTTTTTACAATTTTCTCATCAATTTAAAAAACTTAATTTTCTCACAACTTTTTTTCTCGCAGATTATTATTCATTTTTCTTTCTCATCATTTTTTTTTTACAACTTTCTCATCAATTTAAATAAATTTATTTTCTCATATCTTTCTTTTTAACACTTTCTCACAAATCCGAATGCACCATTAATCTAAAGGGAAAAGTTTTGGCGACTGATGGCTTTTATCTGAACAGAGTGTACATAAACTAATAATAATTGAATTTTAAGTAATAATATTTATATTTTTTATAATAAAATTTTATCACTTGATCGTTTATTATTTAAAATATATATGTTATTATTAAAAATTACAGTACTAATACTATCAAGATAATTTCTCAAACATAATTTTCGGAAATAGCCTAACCAAACCCTAATCTAAAAGATGTTTAACCAATATAGCCCAATGATGTAAAACCCCGAAGAAAATAGTACGAATCTTCATATGACAATTGTCATCTTATAATCACGCGTGTTTAGTTGGAATGTACAAATCAATCACTTGAGATCCCCTTTCCGACCTTTTTTTTTTTCGGGAAGAAATAACCATTTCTCCTTCCCTAATCAATAGTTAGTCTTATTAAATTATTGTGTTTAGTAAATTGGTGTGTGGTTAATTTGTAAAGTCTTGTTTAACTTTATTAATGTTTATGTGATGAATTTTCTTTATAAAAAAATTAAATGACTTTTAACGATTGACTCTTGATCTTGATTTGCGAGTGTAATAAACAACAAATTTGCAATACATCTTTTTACTTGTTAAAAAAAGTAGTTTTATTAAATATTATCAAAACAAATTGAGATAAATTAAAGAGCATTGCCCATAACAACTAGGGTTCAATGGTTGAGGAAGCACTTCATAAAAAATTGAAAGTTATAAATGGTATTATTGTGGCTAGCTTGGGTCATTGGCAAAAGTGAACATTGGCTCCGACACTGGCATGATGGGATTTTTGTCCATGTGTGTGTATGGTCATTGGTTGCCATCAATGTAATATTATTTGTTGGGGATCTACTGTAGTCAGTAGCCTAATAGTCTCTCATTATTTTTTCTTTTTTATCTAGTAATAGTCTCTCATTAAATTTTTCGATTAAAACATAATTAAATGTTCCTCGATATAAATCGCCTTACGTATAAGTTATCCTTTTTTAAAAAATACATTGATGCACCTGAAACAGTTTTATATTGTAAATTATGATTGTGAAAATATGTAAATAGCATTGGTCTTGTAATTAAATCGACTTATAATAATCACTCGAGTAATAATTTAGTAATAAGTCAGCGTGGTTTTATACTTACAATCCGAATTTCAGTTATCGCATCCATACTCTCTCTTGACAAATAGTTTGGTGGTTATTGAGATAGTTAAAAATTATAGCGCGCGGATAAGTTTTAGACTTAACAATTATTGTAGTCTCTTGTAATAAAGTCATGCTCGGTCCTACTGGTACTCGGAGGAGAGCTTATCCTTTTGAGGGAAGTTTAATGTGACAGTCTCAAATAAGATTATTTTGGTTTCGACCCACAAATCTGATAATCGACAAACCAATGATAAATTTTTTTTCTTAGTTAATAAAAAAAATTAACTTACAATGCTTCTATTTAAAACCTTTTTTTATTTGTCTCAAAAAATGGAAAAGGGAAATGTATCTGTCTCATAGTTTACGCTAGCCAGTATTGCTTCTGTCTACAAAATGTGTGAAAGATTGAGACGTTTACTCTATATTAAAGTCTCGAGGACTTTATTTGTGGTTGGCCAATAAAATTGCCAAGACAACATTTGTCTCATTGTATTTGCCGTAATTTGAGGACACGATTTTTTTTTTTTAAGAAAAAGAAGTTGAATTCACATTTAACTAAGAGCAACTCTAAACTTAATATGGTTGCAGAGCTCATGAGGATTAGGAGAGGTCTTGAATATGAATGGAACTTGAGTCATCGTGGTATAATATTGGAGTCTAACTCTCTTGAAACTTTAAATTTATTCAGCAAGTATCATGTAACATCTCATCCATTACCAGTACTTTCTAATAAGAGTTTACTTGCTTGGAATTAGAATGTACATATGCAACATATCTTAAGGGAGGGTAATCCATGCGGCAATTTTTTTGGCGAAATTGGATAATATTTGTGCTGATGGCGAGATGTTTCTTAATCATCTTCCTCTTAGTTTGCATGTTTTCTTAGATGAGGCTGGCCATGAGGTTTTATTGCCTGGAGGCCAGCCTTTTTCTTTAGTTTTTGCTCTTTCAAGTGTACTGAAAAAAAAAGTAACGCAAAATAATTTCAAGTATGTCGTAATAAATAGTAATACAATCTATCTAACGACATCTCCAATTACTCATATTATTTGTTGTTAATTTGAAATTATCTATGTAAAGCCATTAAATTTTTTTTATTAACTAAATCTATAATTTGATAATTCGACGTCAATATTCATCTTTAAGCATGCATCAAGGAATTATCTATAAACGAATGTTTCACCCTACAAATAATCTTGGAAAGATTTATATATTAGACATAAAAAATAATTGAAGGAGATTTTCGTATTTGACTCAATGTTGAAATAATGTGAGAGAATATAAAAAATTCGTAAATGGTGCATAATAGATTTGCGAGACATACTGCAGTTTCACGTATGATGACCCGATTTTTTTTGGGCATCTGTCCCGACCCGGTCCTTGTCGCATGGATGTGTTGGTCCGATTATTGCAAAACCGACGTTGCCATGCCTTTTTTTTTTTTTTTTTTTCTCTTTTCTAACAAAAAAAGTACATAATTACGGATAAAACAAAGCACGGATTTGATATATTGTAATTAATTTTTTTTGGTGATTAAGTATTTTTTTAACAAAAATTAAATAAAAATATAATATGTTAACATTATATCTCACTTTTCCTGTAATTATATAAATAGACTTTTTTTTTTGATTAATTGATTTTAATGTTTGGCTGACTTAATTACTTCCGTGCACACTTGTGTGGATTCTGCGGCAATAATTATGTGTAAAGAAACCCATCAATCAAGATAAACAATGATTAACCTTGTTATTATTAGTACATAATTTAAAAAAAGAAAGAGATTCTGCTATAGTATTTTTCCTTTTTCTTTTTTTTTTTGAGAAGAGGTTCAACTAAGGGAAATTTGTTTTGTACACAAAGCAATTATAAACATCTATATATATATATATATATATAATTGATAAATATTTGTACAATTTAATTATAAATAAATACCTATAACATGATAACCTAATGAATACATAGTTAATGCGAATAGTATTATACATTCATTTGCTTATCTCTTTTTCATAATACTCAATAATTCCAACCAAAACAAACAAACAAACAGACAAACAGCCCTAACAAAAATGTGTAGCTTTACGCCTTTGGTACATAAAGATATTTGCCATGATGTCGGCCCACTTATAATTTGTCGGACCACCACTAGCCGTGGTTAAGGTTTTGGACTTGTACGAAGAATACGAGTTCAAGAGCTATCAAATTTAATGATGTGTATGCATGGAAATGGCGAAATGAGAGATGTTTTGAAGGTAAAACTTATTTCTACTACCTCAAGAAGGTGATTTTAGATGCAGCCACTGAAGTGGTCAAGGTCAGTTCGTGTTCAGCTCCCTTGGTTATCCATAGAGCTAAAATGGAGATGTCGGTCGGTTGGGCCTCTCCACTACAGAATTGGGTAAAACTCAATACTGACAAGTCAGCCCACGGCAATCCGGGCAATGCCGCTGCTGGGGTGTGATTCGTGATGCCACAGGGAAGTGGCTGGTGGGATTTTCTCAGAATCTTAGTATCTGCACCACTTATGCTGTTGAGTTATGGGGTGTAGTCAGTGGCCTTAACTTGGCGTGACAATATGGCTTTCGACAAATTCAGCTGGAAGTTGATTCTGCACTTGTGGTGTGCAGCTTATTGACCACGGTGTCAGAAACTCACGCCTATTATAATCTCATCCAAAGTGGCCAAGAACTTCTTCGAAGGGATTTGACAGTGCGTGTGACCCAAATCTACGGGGAAGCTAATGGTGTGGCCGATTTCATGGCTAATGTCGCACACACGCTTGCATGGGGATTTTATATTTTTTGGAAACCCCTTCCAGGACTCCATTATCAGTTGATGCACGACACCGTTGGAATCCAATTACCCAGAATGCTTCGATCCTCTCATACCAATCAGTCTGGGTAGTTGAAGTCCAAATTTAGTTAATTTCGATATGTATAGGTTTCGGCCTTCCTCACTTACCGAAAAAAAATATTTAATGATGTGTTAAATATATCACTTGTATAGTATTAAAGGTGAATTTATTTTTTAGCGCTTCACACTTTTTTATATCTAATAATAATTCTTTCTAACAGAGTTAGAAGTGTCTCTATTCCTCCATTTTATCAACCAAAAAATGTATATAATAACGCAAAAATATTTTTTAATTAATTAATGAAAATTACATATATTATTTGTTTTTGTTATTGACCGTTGTTGACCTTGCCTTCTCTGGTGACTCAAAACCCCAAGTTATTTTGCATCCAGCCATCACGCTAACACACTACACTTGCATCAATGCCCAAATCGTCATACAATGGGGCCCCACATCTGGCTAATCTAACGGTCCGAACCGGCTAAAAAGCGGTCAAAATCACAGAACCGCATGATAGAAGAAGACGCTGATTTTCTTTTTTTGGACCATATTCTTTTCTTTTGCTAATGCAATAAGAGACATTGAGCTATAGTCAATTTAATAATTCATACATTATTTTTTTTATCAGATTATATTAAATTAATACACGTTTATTTCATTATTTTCTATAAAATTTATATCATTTATTAAATTATGTTACATCAAGAATGTACCCGTGGAATCACCAATTTTTTCTTCCTTCTTTACAATCACCCTCAAGAAAGAAAGTAGAAAAAATAACTGAGAACAGTGCAGTAAGTACAAATTGAAGTTGATGCGAAGACTCCGTAATAATTAAAATTAAAGTGGCTATAAATAATATCTTCTAATTGAGAGATTTAGAGTTCAAAATTTAAATCTTCTCTCATCTCTCATATTCCCTAACTACTGGACTCTCAATTTCAAATAATTAAAGTGAAAAACAAGTTAATCTGATTTCATTCGACAAAAAATTTATTCAATTCTAAAAAATAAAATAATTATTGAATAGATTGTATATCCTGAATACTTCGTTGTAGTGCATTGTTATGTATGTAGAATTTGAAAAAATTTTGTGACAGAAAAAAAAATAGCCATCTGAACACTTTCGCCCGATTTTTTACCCGAGTGAAGCGTAAAATTACATCGAATTTTCATTTTTTTAAACCACAATAATAATTTTTTAATAAAAAATGAAATATTTATTTTTTATTAATTTTTATTAATATATATGCAGAAAAACAAAAGGCTGATTATAATTTATTGAGTCATTCCAGAGAAAAATCAGACAGAACTACCCGAACAGATAACTGCGCCGCGCTGAATACAGCAAGGTTGTCAGATGCGGACCGGTTATCGAACCAAAAATATTAGTAAGTCAAGATTTAACCGGTCGAACATATATTTGAACTGGTATTTAATAATATATATGTATAAAATAATTTAAAAAAATAATACTTATATATATTGGTTAAATATTAATTTTTTAAGTTTTAAAGATTAAATTGAAAGTTTTGATAAATTTAGAATTAAATTGAAAGTTTTAATTAAATTCATAGTTTAAATTATAATTTAAATAAACTTTGGGATCAAATTATAATTTATTATAATTCGGAACCGATTGAACCAGTCCAGTATTTTTTCTAATTTTTACTAATTTTGACCAGTTTTTGACTGATTTTAACCGGTTCGAGTCTTGTACTAATTTTTTCTGAAACCGAATCAAACTCCCGGCCGATCACCGATTAAACCGGTTAGATACACCGGTCCGATCTAATTTTGACAAACATGGAATATAGTAGTAAGCCACGAGGATCCAGCCTTATCGCCAATCGATAAAAGTAAAAAAAAAAAAAGAGGCCTCTATCGGTTTCTCCGTCTCATCTTTTCTCCCTCATTTTTTCTTTTGCCTTTCTCATGTTTTTGTGTCCATTTCTTTTGATTGTTTTTATTCGGAACACCAACTCATATCTCAAGCGTTATTATTTCGGATAATATCTCAATTAAAATTAAAATTAATATTTTTAAAATATAAAAATAATAAATATTTTAAAAATTATTAAATTTTATTTTAAAATTTTCAATCTTAATTTTAATCGCTCACACCAAACTCGGGACATTAACATTTGTTTCTTTTCTTCGTAAAGTGACCTACCAAGCCTCATCTTTATCTCCATCTCTATCTCTAAATTTCCTTGCGTGTGCTGTGCGGAGCAATGGAGCACTGAGTTAATGGATACCCACTTGCCTAGGAAGATTGATCGAGTAGTGAGCTGATGAGACCATGCTTTTGGCACAGTGCCAGTGAAATGAAATCTGGGTTTGCCCTACTCAATCATAAAGATTGAGACTTTGAACTCAGTACGCAAAGCAAATGATTCAAAGAAGTTGGCTTTTGAAACCCTAAAAGGTTTTAATTCCATGGGTATTCAGATCTGAGGACAAGAGAAGACCAAGAACCTGAATTATTACCACCAGTTCAGTTCTGACTTACAAATTACTTTTTGAAAGAATGGAGGAGAGGAAAGAAAATGGAATGGAGAGGGGGGGGGGGACTTTTTTACTTAAAGATTGACAGAAGAGAGTGAGCACACACGCAGGTGATTGTATGCAGTGCCATACCTTTGCAGGGTTTGTGCTCACTTCTCTTCTGTCTGTCAAATGAGTGACAGACAGTGGTGTACCTTTCTGAGTTCTCCCCAACAGCTTTGGTTTCCTAATTCATTCCCTTTTGTTTTGTTGTTGTCTTCTAAATTTTATTTCTTCCTTTTATGAAGTTTTTGATCATGCATGCGCGCATTTTTTACATCTGCCAGATGTTATGTTGCTCTCAAACAATAAGGAAAGGAAAGCAACCATAGAAACCCCTCTTTTCTCCTTTCTTAATTCTTGTATGCACCTAGCACTAGAAAAATCCCCAATCTCTTGATGAGGATGTTTTTTCTTTTTTTTTTCCCCCTCTTTTGGCCTATTGAATATTATTAATCAATTAATTAACGCAACTTGTTCTTCTACCCCGAATACTCCAGAATGCAAAGAATTAATGTTTGGGGTGAGCTCTTTTATTTATTTATTTATTTATTTATTTTTGCTTATTTATCTGAACATTGGATTTAGATAACATTGATGATGAGCTTTGCGCGCAGTCAGTAGTGTACCTTTTAAGTTAACCACTATTTTGTTATTAATCAATACTGTAATCCTTTTATAATGATTTTATTGAAACTTGTGACTCTGATTCAAAGCGTGGCTTTTCACGGTCCTCTCTTTGGAAGAGGAACGAGTACGCCTTGTTTGTGTTTTTTTTTTTTGCTCTTCGAAGGTACGCCTGGTTACAATGAATCAATCAAGACCCATACGATGAATAATCAAGAAGGTGCGCCTTGTTACTATTGAAATTTAACGGAAAACCGCCACGTTTCCTAACTTTTGGTTGATTTATATCAAAACCCCTCCTCTTCTTTCTTTCTTTCTTCTTCTTGTTTTTTTTTTTTTTTTTTTTGAAATTAAGCATGCAAGTCCAAGGCTCAAATTTGGGTTTTCATCTGTCTTCTTGGTTCCTGATCTCATGTGGGTTTTCCTTAAACTAACCCATTTTTGGTCCTTTTAATGTTTCTTTACTCGAATAGTCCTAAAGCAAGCAGCTTTCAAGGTTATATTTCTTGTTCTCGTTGATTTTTGAACTGGGCGAGAAAGGACCAGATGGATGGACTTGGACTGGTCAATGGTAGCAAAAAAGGGGACCCCTTTTGTGAAGATCTCCAAGTTCTTATGGTGCTAAATATGGGAAGAATTCTATGTTTCCTCTTTTGTGAAGATATTTGCTATTTTATGGCCATGGGGGAAGTTTCTCCCCAAGTAGGAAATCCCCATGTTCACAGGTCTGTAATTAATTTCTGTCAGCTGATTTTTCTTCAAAATCTTTTTTATTCTGTTTCCTTTTATAGAAGATCCTACTTCTTTATCAAGGCCTGTATTTTCTTTGTTATTATTTATAGTAGTGAAAAAAATCGCTCTTTTAACTCTTCATTGCTTTCCAGTTCAGAGAGCGCTTCTGTTTGGTTTGCTTTTAGGAGGCAAGGAACGGCATCTGTTTGCTGCATCCAGGCAAGTTTAATGATCTCTTTCATGTTAATTTTAGTATTCTTTTGTATTTTTTGGAGTTGTTTGCTCGGATTTTATGCTTTTTCTTAAATGGTATATGCCATATTATTCAGCATATATTCTTCTTTTATCTGGTTTTATTACCGGCCTTGGGTTTCATTTGATTTTTTCTCAGTTCCCTCAAAGGGTCCAAGCTGTTATAGAAAGATCTTAAACAAGTCGAGCTAAAAATTAACAAGTGAGAGGGAGGGGGTTATCCATTATTTATCTTAAGCTTTACATCTATTGTGGGTTGATGGGGGTATAGGATTAAGGCGACAGCTGACAATAGGATTAAGGGCAGATACAGTATGTGTATTTGTTTGCAAATAAAGGGTGATCATCATTAATAGCTTCCATTTATTTACCATGTTAGCTGTTAATTTATACATCCTGAGCAGTGAATTGTGTAGTGATGTTCTTTGTTCATGGATTTTACTTTGAAAGATGTAATAGATCCTGAGCAGTAAATGGTGCAATGACGGTTTTTGTTTACAGAATACAGATTAACCAGTGGATCAGTGAACTTGTTTTGGCTTTAGTGTACTTACTTCTAAACTGGAAAATCATGCCTTAATCTCCTAATTAGTTAGGCATTCTACACAACTAGAAGTATTGATGTTTGTTCCACAAGTTACATAAAGGAGCTTGTATTAGATTGTCCATCACATAGACTTGTCCTCAAGATTCTTTTAAGGCTTTGGTCCTGTAGTGAATTCTGTAATCAATTAATCATACACGACACTTATCAGGGAAAAAAAAGCCATACATGATATTTCTATGACTGTTAGTGAGACCATGGAGGTACAAGTGATGCATAGCTGACAGAGAGAGAGAGAGAGGATTCTTGATTTATTTGTCGTAAATGGTTCTTAAATTGTTATTGTTCAATCTCAAATTGTATCCTTCGGCCTAACTATCTAAGTGTTAATGGTATATTTATTTGAATGTGTTTGTAAAAACTAAACACTATCGAAATATTCAGTGTTATTTGCAAACAATTATAATTCTTGTTTTGTCCCTTTTTTATATTTAATCCAAGGCGTGCTTCGTTTATCATTCGTGAATTGTGGTTGTGCGCATTTGAGGTAGAAGCTAGTTATGGTCATCAGCCTATTTGCAAACAATAATGATACTTGGTTTTGTCCCTTTTCTTATATTCAATTCAAGGCGTGCTGCATTTATGATATATGAATTGTTTTTGGTTGTTTGGCTATTTAATGGATAATCATTCGATACCAATGCCGATCATGGGGTGGAAGCAAGGCCATCAGCCTTGTAGTGCGAGTATTTTAAGTAGAATTTGAGTCGTAGTTGTGACATGAGGGTGAATATGTGGCAACATAGAGGGATAATCAGAACTAGTGGAACTTGGTTGTGGTGGAATCAAGGCCACTGTGACATTGGTGAGATTGGCTGTGGAGTAGCAGCAATGTTCATCTGACTATTTTGTAATAAACAAGACGGTCACTTCCTCGTGATATTTGGAGTTTTTCATGTATGGCTTTTTTTAGCCTCTTTTGTTTTATTCAATTTCCCCTTGTTTTGGAAGTAATTAGGTCCTGCAATTTCATGGGTCCAATTACACGTTCATGATCCGACATGTTCTTGCTAGCATGGGACCATGAATTTGCCAAAAATCTGTTCTATGTAGTTTCTCAAACTTTTACCTCAGGACAGTTCACCAATTTGGTAATTTAAAAGTCAAAAAGTTAAAATTATTTGACCCATGGTTTATGAAGTGTAGGAATGTTTGGATGGAAAAATGTAGATCACACAAATTAGTATCTAATACTTCATGTTAGCCTAAATTAACAATTTGGAATTGTACGAACTAATAAGTTATGGACATGTCTTTTTTTTCTTTTTTTTGAAGTCTTTGGACTTCTTATAACCAATTTATGTGATTTGAGCCGGTCGATTTTGTGACTAGATCCCTTATGTGGCCCATTGGCATTTGTTGTTGATTAATCTGGCATGCCATTGGATATATGAGCATAATTTTCCAGTAATTATATAAATAAGCGAGAGAAAATTGATTTATATCCGTGTTTTATTTTTTGGCATCACTTTTTAATGAAAATAGAGTATGAATTTTGAATGCTCATCTGAATTTTAGTGTTTCCTTTGCTCTTTCTCCCTCGAGTGTTTCACATCAAACTTTTTGTCTGGTTATTCACAAGATTGGCACACTGCTAGGGCATTGTGATCAGATAAATAACTATTCCAAGTAAAAGGCACACAATAAGTGTGCAAAAAATAATTTCATGAAACAAAGTAATAAGAAGAGATCAGGCGTGAGACCAAATGCTTGAAGATTTGTGCTGGATGAAGTAGAAATTGGAATGATGATTGTCTGCTAGCATATTCACTCCATTTGGCGCTATGATATACAGTACCTTCAATTCCATGAATTTGATTTGGTAAAATGGGAACTTCAAATCGAATGGCTCATTGGTGCATGGACAGTGCATTGCCAGATTCAATATGGTAATGAGCCATGAGAGTCAAGTAGGCTTATAAAAGTGTCATCACAATCGTTGAGATGCACATTTGTGGGTTCATCTTTGTCCTTCTTGTGGAGTCGGGTCCAAGAAGGACGCCCTTGCAAAAAAAGCAAGAAAAAAAAAAGGGACCAAATCTGTTGTCTATATAACCAAAACTAGCCGGATAGGTTCAACGTTTGTAGACAGTCTTCTAGAACATAACCAAAGCATCCATAAATCATCCCATAAATAAACAGATGATGTTTACTGCAAGTACAATCTTAAACAGACAAAGTAATTGACCTTATGTGAAAACACATCATCATTAAAATCCGTTTAAAAAACGTCAACGGCTCAAGGATGCATTCTCCAGGGCCGGCTGGCACAATGAATTGGAACTGGGGTTGGTGATTAAGAACTCTAAAACTTAAAATTTGGCAGGTCTCAGGGCGTCAAAATCAAATTACTACTCAGTGCCCATTGTCATGCAGGCACATGGGTTTATTAAGACACTTGTAACCCCTTTTTTATGATCAGTGGAAAGGCAAATCCTTGTCATAATATAGTAAGTTGTAGGATAGCTATTTAAATAATGTTTTGCCCAGTCATCTGCACCAGTAGCCAGTAGGGAACTCAAAGCAATAGCTGGGAAGGAATTAAACAAGCTGTTGGTTAATTGAGGCTGCAGGGACAGTCTTACATATAGCTGAGTATTCTATATGAGACAAATAAAATAATAAGAACACTGAACTGTATCATTCTTTACACTATAATGAATAAAAATATAGTTGCAAGCATGCAATACACGCTGGTCATAGCTCCAACATCTAATTCATACCTTGTTCATTATCACCTTTATCTCAAGTCATGTACAATTTAGTCTTTTAGACTCCAGTGGCAATCAAGTCTGCAATTAAACACGGCTGCAACCATGAAGCCATCAATAATAACTCTCAATAAAAGCAACATTAGTAACCTAGAATGATGAGAGCAAAAGCGTGCAACACTAAAGCACAATTATGTTAAGATGTGAAGGTTCCAAATTGTGATTGCCTTTGTGCTAAATGCAAACATATGTGATTGTTGGCCCCAAATATGCAGAAAAATGGTGCTGGACTGAAATTTCTCAATAAAAAAGCAATGGGAAAGCAAGAGATTTTTTTACTCTGTTTTTTTTTTTTCTTTTTCTTTCATTAGCTTTTCCATATCCTTCCACTACATAAACATACCAAAAAGTTACAATAGTTTCTAGCCATACATGTGTTATGCTCGTAGTTTTAAAAACCGGACCGGACCGGCCGGTCGGACCGGAAAACCGGTGAATTGGAGGTCGGACCGGTCCGATTTTCTGATAAAACCGAAATAGGAAATGAACCGCCCAAAAATCGGTGAACCGACCGGTCGGACCGGAAAACCTGTGAACCGGCCGGTTCGACCGGTGAACCAGTAACCATGTCACTTGGATTAAAACGACGTTGTTTTATTTATTTTTTTGGATTAAAAATAAGAATAAATAACACTTATTTATATTAATAAAAAATGTTATATTTTTAGAATATATATTGATTTTATGATATTTATTTTTAGATATGAATATTCGATTAATAGTTTTATAATATTTTATTTTTGATATTTATACTTTATTAATTTATTTAATTATAAAATTATCATAAATATCTTGTATTTTAATTTTATTTTAAATTTAAGTAGACTTATATTCTATTTTTTATGATTATACTCATTATTTGTTATTAAAAAATGAAAAATTATAAGTATTAATTATTATTTTATCAAATCAGAATTGACCCGCTGGTTCAACCGCCGGTTTTTCGGTTGGACCGCTAAACCACTAACTCAGTCTTCTCACCGGTTCGGTTTTTAAAACTATGGTTATGCTAATGGCCATTGGATCAACTTGTAACTAAGATTAGTTTAACCATAGTTGCCAATACAAGACAGAAATACTATTTAATCATTTAACTTTACATCACATTACTCTTTAACATTCTCCTCCTTAATGTGATGGTTTGCAGCTCCCATTGCTGATCTAAGTTGTTGGAACCTCATTCTTGGCAATGCTTTTGTAAAAATGTTAGCTAATTGCTCCTCAGACCTGCAAAAAATCAGTTGTACTTCTCTATCTTCCATTGCCTTTCTGATAAAGTGATACTTCAATGCTACATGTCTAGTTCTGCTATGAAAAACAAGGTTGTTGGCTATAACAATTGCTGATTTGTTATCACAATAAAGCACAGAAGGCTCTTCTTGTTTCTCGCCAATGTCGTCTAAAATTCTTCTCAACCAAATGGCTTGAGAAGTAGCCATTCCAGCTGAAACATATTCAGCTTCTGTAGATGATTGAGCTACTGATTGTTGCTTCTTTGAACACCATAAAATTACTCCTTAACCCAAAGAAAATGCATACCCGGATGTGCTCTTCATATCATCAATACAGCCTCCCCAATCACTATCACAAAATCCAACCAACTTCAACTCAGAAATTTTTTCATACTTAAGGCCATAATTCAACGTTCCATGAACATATCGAAAGACCTTTTTTACCATCCCCAAATGTATGTGACTTGGAGAATGCATAAATCTTAAAAGTAAGTTTGTTGCGTGCATCAAATCTGGCCTTGTAGCTGTGAGATATATCAAATTTCCAACCAAACTTCGATACAAAGTTGTATCCACCTTGTTTCCATCATCTTCTCATTGACAATCAAACGTGTCTCATCAGAATTGCACCCTTCTATTCTGAATTTTTTGAGAATTTTCTCTGCAAATCTCCTTTGGCAAATGACAACAGCATTTTTACCTTGATAAACTTAAATTCCAAGAAAATAATGTAGAAGCCTCATATCATTCATTGCATATCTTCTCATCATCTCATTCGTGAACTCTTCAATAAGCTTCTCATTTTTACCTGTTATCACCGAATCATCAACGTATAAAACAACAACAAGTAATCTAGCAACTCCCTTATTTTTAACATATAAAGTTGGTTCACTTCTACTCCTTTCAAACCCTTTCTCCAGAAAATAGCCATCAATATGACTATACTAGGCTTTAGGCGTATGTTTTAACCCATACAAAGCCTTTTTTAGTTTGTATACTTTATGTTCTTCACCCTTGACAACAAACCCTTAAGGTTGCTCAACATAAACATCCTCCATTAATTCTCCATTCAAAAATGCAGATTTAACATCAAGTTGCTGTAACAACCAACCTTTGTGAGCTGCTACTGCAATAATGGCTCTAACAGTGTCCAAGCGAGCTACTGGAGCGAATGTTTCATTATAATCAATTTTGAGTTATTGTGAGTAACCTTTAGCTACTAATCTCGCTTTACATCTTTGTATGGAGCCATCAGGATTATGCTTCACCTTGTAAATCTATTTCAAACCAATAACTTCTTTGTCTTGTGGGTGGTTAACCAGTTGCCATGTATTATTTTTTTCAATAGCATCAATTTCTTCTTCCATAACTTTTCTCTATGATTCATCTTCCACAGCTTCTTCAAAATTTTCTGGTTCCACCATAAAAAAATTGGATCTGGCATACACATCACTCAAACTTCTCATTTTCTTAGGTATTGAGCTAGGTGAACTACTTGAGGAAGATGGCAAGTCGGCCCCCATATCAGAATTCGACTCTTTATTATCACTTTCCTCTTCTTGAATTGGATTTTGTTGAATAACATTCATTGGGACCAACTTTTCTTCTGCTTGGCTTTTTTCCCAATTCCAAATTTTCTTCTCATCAAACACAACATCACGACTTACAATTATTTTATTTGTTTTTAAATTGAACAGCCTGTATCCCTTCCACTTGGAGCTGTACCCAACAAAAATACACTTTTTACTCGTTTCATCAAGCTTATACCTCTTCTTTTTTGGGACATGAACATAACACACACATCCAAATACTCTCAAGTGTTTCACTGATGGCTTCCTACCACTCCAAGCTTCAAATGGGGTCTCATCCTTTAATGCTTTAGTTGGACTTCTATTTATCAAGTAGACAGCCGTAAATACAGTTTCAGCCCAAAATTTTCTAAGTAAACCCACTTCAAACAACAAGGATTTTGTTATTGCCAACAATAACTTCTCAAATTCATTTGAAGTGTACTCCTTCAACAATAAGCTGTCTTTGCACTCCTTCATCGTGACAAAACTTCTCAAATTCATTTGAAGTGTACTCCTTCTCTCGATCACTCTTCAACATCTTTATACTACAACCACTTTGCTTTTTAACAAGACTCTTAAATTTCTTAAAAATGCTGAAAACTTTAGATCTTTGTCTCATAGAGTAAACTCATGTCATGCGACTATAATCATCTATGAACAAAGTAAAGTACCTATTTTGAGAGTGTGATGAGGTATTCATTGCACCGCAAACATCGGTATGCACTAGCTTAAGTAACTCCTTTGCTCTTCATGCGACTCCTTTAGGAAATGATTGCTGGTGTTGCTTCCTAACGCACAACCTCCACAAACTTCATTTTTCTCTTGTATGCTTGGCAAACCATGCACTAAATTCTGTTGCTGCAATAATTTCAGGATTCTAAAATTCAAGTGCCCAAATCTACGGTGCCACAACCAACTATCATCAATAAGACTAGCTTTCAAGGCCAGTTCTTCACGATACTTGAACCTTAAAGAAAAGCTCCATTGCAACCCCATTTTTATGTCAACTACCTTCTCATTTTTTTTGATCAAGAATCACACAACCAAAGTCCTTAAACAGCATAGAATAGTTATGCTCCAACAATTGTCTAAGGCTAAGTAAGCTTTGGACCAAGCTTGGTACATACAAAACATCATTGATCACTTTTGTTCCTCTTTTAGTTGCAACTCCAATCCTCCCTTTTCCTTTCACTTCCATAGTTGCATCATTTCCAAGCCTCATTTTTGAAATGAAATTTTCATCCACATCTAAAAAGATTTTCTTACACGGTGTCATATGGTTGCTACAACCGCTATCCAAATACCATATATCCTTGCTCTCCTCCACAACTTCATTACAAACATAAAATAAATTTCCTTCACAATCTTTATCCTCTGTGAAATTTACTTGATGATCATTCTTAAACTTGCAATCCTTTTGAATGTGGCCAAATTTTTTATAATGATGACATTGGGGCTTTCTTTTAAACCAGCAACTTTTTGCAATATGGCCAACCTTATTACAAATATTACACCTTCTCGTGGAATTGCCTTCAACTGGTCTACTTTCATTGTTACTTCGACCTCTTCCTCTTGTACCTCAGCCTCCACATTTCCATATCTTCCACCTCTAAGTGGCCAAATTCTCTGGGTTTTCATTTATTGAGGGTCATTTGTCTTGATTTTTAACATCAAGAGAGAGTTTAGATTGAAACACGCTCTCAACTGGCTTTTCGAAACGTCGGGACAATCTTTGCCCGAATGATTTCAAGGAGCCCATTAACTCTCAAACACTCATTTCAGCAGTGTCTTTAGTTTGCTCTATAACAACCACCATTGAATCAAATTTTTCAGTCAAACTATTCAAAATTTTCTCAATAATTTTCTTATCATCAATCTTCTAATTACATGTTTTCATTTGATTCACCACTTGTATAACTCTACCAAAGAATTCATCAATTGATTCATTCTCCTTCATTTTCAAATTCTCATAATCTCACCTAAGATTTTGAAGTTTGATAGCCCGTACCTTATCATCTCCATGAAATTTCTGCTTCAAAATGTCTCATGCTTCCTTAGCTTTGGTTGATCACATGATTATAGGAAAAAGAGCATCTGACACTCCTCTTTGTATCATTGACAATGTCCCTGCATCTAGGCTTATTTTCTTCCTCAACTTCTGTCAACCTCGTTTCTTGTTGTGGCTCCTCAAATCTAGCATCAACTAGCTCCCAAGCATCTATAGACTGAAAAAGCGTTCTCATCTTTATAGCCCAGAACTCATTGTTCTTTCCTTAAAAAATGGGAACTTGAATATTGCTGAAATTAGGGGCATTTGTGGTTGCCATGCTCGTTACTCTTCAAACCCACTTTTTTCTCTTTGAAAAACAAGCTCTGATACCAGATTATTGGCCCCAAATATGCAGAAAAATTGTGTTGGACTAAAATTTCTCAATATAAAATCAACGGGGGAATAAGAGATTTTTTTACTCTATTTTTTTTTTCTTTCATTAGCTTTTCCATATCCTTCCACTACATAAATACACCAAAAAGTTACATTAGTTTCTAGCCATACATGTGTTTGTCTAGTGGCCATTGGATTAACTTGTAATTTAGATTAGTTTAAATATAGTTGCTAATACAAGAAAAAAAAAACTATTTAACCATTTAACTTTACATCACATTACTCTTTAACAGTGATCAATCCCATAGTTATGGTCAAAATGTAGTCATGGAGTCCATCAGAGTACAAGCAAAACCTTGGCTTTGGCCAAACTTTCCACCTCTGTATCCAAGCCTCCCATAATCTTACAGGAGTTTTTAATCCCTCCGCTGTGGCCCAGCACTTGCTGTTCTCAAATAATGTGTGTTAATTAGCGCCTAATTAAGAAACAATGCCTCACTCCTTGATTGTTCTGACCCACAGAGAATACAAATGACCTCAAGGAAAGACTCGACTACTCAGCTAATTTAGGTGACATCAAGATATGAAGCATTCAAATAAGTGGAATAAAAGGCGTACAAGTATGCAACTAACTCAATTAAATTATATTAATACAGAAATACTTAAGAAAGCACACATAAAAAAAGGTAACAAAGTAATTTGTGAAAACATATTAACATAATCATTTGAACATTCAGAAGCCATTACTAATTCATAGCAACCGAAATACGAGAAAAGTGCACAATATTTATATTGGTATATAAAGAGTATTTTAAAAAATTTGAATCTCATGTAAGAAAGAGAAATGAAGTATTACTTAATAAGAAAGTGTAAAAAAGACTAGAATTTTACATGGAAAAGAGAAGTTAAATTTTACTTATTTATAAACAAAGATATCCCTTATACTTTATAAAATAAAATACTTATAAAAA
This sequence comes from Carallia pectinifolia, assembly GCA_037832335.1. NCBI lineage: Eukaryota > Viridiplantae > Streptophyta > Magnoliopsida > Malpighiales > Rhizophoraceae > Carallia > Carallia pectinifolia. Next base: position 1,599,736 of record CM075453.1, read on the forward strand.
ATCTCGCGCAATTCAGACCCAGAATCAATATAAATGAGCTCATGTGACCAATTTTTTAAGACCTTTCAAAAAATTTGGTCAAACTAGCTATTTTTTAACTACTTGTTTTTGGTTGTTGGAGAGTTAGCTGATACAACCGTTACTGACTGTTTGAAAACTAGCCGTTATAACCATTAAACACAGCCTTAATGCTTAGTCTTAATGCTCATTATTCTTTTTATGTGACTTTATACCCAGATCACTGTAAAAGGACTGCTCAGCTTTCTCCAAACAATACAACATTAACCATATTCTTTTTCTCTCTACCTATATTCTGAAATTTGTTAGGTTATTCAAGCTTTTGATATTTTTGTTAGCTCATTTGTGAAGTGTACACTAGAAGAAAGGTCTGTTATATCTTGAGAAGATAATCTCTATCACATTTGTTGCAATGTGGCTATTTCGTACACGGGGGCACAAATCTATTCTTAAAGACAGCATATTTACATATTTCAGAATTTATATGCATCATTTGTTTTATTTTGTTGCACTCATATTTTGTTTATTTTTCTTTCCTTTTACTAACAATTTAGGCATTTGGGCGAGAGAAAAAAAATCCTCAAGCTTCAATTTGAGAGCATTTTCATTTTTCAATACAAGGAATGGATATATCTTTTCAAGTCCAAATGTACCCCTTGTTTGTAATTGCAATTGCCGCACCATCCAGAGACCACAAGAATACAGCAAATTCTACAGTTTCATCGTCTTACTTGAATGAGCTATCCACCATTCACTCAGAACTGTCTCACAAACTTTGCATCCATCTTCCCTTAAGGGGCCAAGTCAAGCTTTATACCCCTGCCAAGATGGATAAACTCCATATAATGATAATACAATTCTGCGGGCCACTGTAGATACTAGGACGAAGTTGTTTCTGTTCAGCAAGCACCCAACATGCAAAATCATGAAAAACGAAACAAACAATGGAAACTAAAGCGACAGACTGCAACTACCATCCTCCAATTCAAAAATTTCCCCGCTTATTTCATTCACGTATTATACACTAAACAATCAATATCCATTGTAAGTAATATGTAATGTAATCTCTGTAGAACTTCAAGTCTGATCAAAAGTACTGAAAGTCCAAATAACCAAAAATCCCATATTCCAATATGAAAATTGACAAGCATAAGGACTATTAACTATAAGAGGGCTTGAAAATATAAGGCTGTGGAAGTGACAACGGACCTCTCCTAGTGTCTTTGTCATCCAATAACCTCTGAACCCTCTTGTTCTTGCAGTAATGCCTATCAAAATGCTTCACATATCATAATCCCAAAATCCCAAAAAAAAAAAAAAACTTTAAAACCAAACACATACGTATATGCACATAACGAAAAAGAAAAAAAAATCAACAGAAGAAGTGGATAAGCAAATGGGGGTTTTTTTGGGGGAAGGGAGTTTCAAATATTTTACCAGGTAGTGCGGCAATTCTTCTAATAATCATCCCTAAAGCGTTTGCACTCAATTGGGTACAAAAGCCCCACGGTCCCAATTTCTGTGGGCTTTTTCCCTGGTTCTTTATCCAAACACACATAGAAAGCATCGCGTGCCAATAATAATACGATAAAACTCAACCCGATCAAATTGAACAATTTTCCCCCACATTATATTCATTTCATATTCAAAGTTTTCTTGCTGACTTCCAAAAAAAATAAAGAATAGAGAGAAAGAAAAATAAAAAAGAGAGAGGACCTTGTAGCAAGCTTGCCTTGCTTTAAGAGGTACATCTGTGTGAACTTGGTCTGTGTTTGTTGATGCGTAGGTTTCCATGGCTACACTTACCTGCATTTATGTCTTTTTGGTTTTCCCTTTTTGAGTTTCTGCAGCTCTTTGGCCAACTGACAACAAAAAAAATTTTTTTAAAGTTAATTCAATCCAGGAAAAACAACTTCAGTTTATTTTTTGTCTTGAAATATCTTTAATTTATCCTATGTTTAGACCAATTGATTGATTGGGAGAGAAAACTTGAAATCCTTAAAATTTCATTCAATCCAAGAAAAACAATTTTAGCATCAGTCTTTTCGAATTGATTTGGAGAAGACAATTGAAGAGAACCCTCAAAATTTCATTCGTAAAGTTCTTTAATATATATATACTTTTAAAATCTTTGAAGAGAGTCATAATTTATATATAAGAGAAGAGAAGTTGGTAGGAGGTAAGATTTAAATTTCAGTCTGCCACTTCAGAGTAATGCTCTGTAGTTAGTTAGATTACACTTATTACTTTTAAAAATTTTTAATTCTAATTTAACAAAGTATGCAAGATTTAGAAGAATTAGAGATTTTTTTTTTTTTTTTCACAATAGTGGAGAGACTCCATTTACAATACAGCTACTATGGGGAAACAAACCCCTTTTAAAATTGGAGAGTTAATAATTAGATATACTTCATGCTTGGGCATGGGTCGCTAGCTGGCCAATGTGTCTTTTTGTTTTTTTTAGTCAAGCCAGCCTATGTGTCTTTCTGCATCAACCATGAGAAAGTTGGTTGAGCTGGTTGAACTGAGTTGGGCTGCGTTATATTGCCTTCTGGGTTTCTTTCTTTTTTCCTTTCTTTCTTTTTCTTTTTTGTTCTTAGAGAAACTAGGCCTAGGAGGCCAAAAACTGGGACCGGTTTGACGCCAGACAAGACCGCCCCCACCAGGATGCCCCAAACTGAGTTAATCGCCAATATTGGAGCCGCTTGTTGTCTTGCAAGTCCCAAAGCCGATGCTAAACTCATCCTCCTTGTTATTACTGCGTGCAGATGTACACTATTTAGTTCAATTTTAAATAGTGATAAAATAATTATATAATTTATTTAATATTTATTTGTTTTTTATTTTTTAAATTTTTTAATTATTTAACGACTTATATCACTTGATTGATAATTTATTATTACATAGTATTTCTCATAATGTAAAGCAATTTTCTTTTCTTTTTGCCAATAATTAAAAGTTGGATAGGTGTATGTATTATGCTAGACTTCTATCTAATATATTTAACACTTCACAGATAAAAAAAAGCAAGGTACTTTGCAGACATAAAATTCTTACAAAAAAAAAACAAAAAAAGATTGGTTACAAAATTACAAGTTTCATAACGTGACAATGGTTTCGAAGTGACTACGCACATTTAGAAATTTCCTTTTGTAAAACATGTTAGCAAGATTTAAATGGCACTAAACTAATTTTTTTTTGTAGCTACCAAACTTATTATGTTAGTTGACGGTACAATATTGTTGATCAATCCAATGGTCACAGTGTACATGCGCAAAATTCTCATTAAATAAAAATAAATAAATAAATAAACAATGAAAGAAGTAGAGAGTTGACTCAATAAATACAACATATATTTAAACAGTCTCATACATAGAAAGTATTAATAATATAATGTTGACCTTGTAATCATTTATCTTGCTTTCCACAGGCATTAAATCTGGATAAGCACTCAACTCTATGGATCACAATTAATGTTTGAAATGGTAAACAATAATCTACCAACTTTGCATAGAAATAATATATATATTTTCATGAGAAATTGTGGAAAATGGTTTAAGAAAGAAACATTAAGGCTGACAAAATTGATATAGCAACACACCAAACCCAACACGTTATCCAACTTTTAGAATTGCTACTCCAACTATGTCCGCATAAAGAAGAGGATTCACGTTTGGAAGACGAGTCTCCTAAACTTCAAAAGGCACATAGCGCTCAGCAATAAGATTAATTAGGTGGTCAATACAACTATTTTCCTCGCAAAGAGTGTTGTAGGGTGCATTCCCATTCTTTCTTCAAAAACCCTCTGCATAGAAATAATTTTTGGTACTAAGTATTAGTTAATTGTCTTGCACTTTACAGCATAATATAATAGACACCAAGCTAGAAATATATTGAAGGTTTGAGTCTTAACTCTCATATTATATATATGAGAGCTCTGTCATTAAAAGAAAATTTGAAAAAGATTTAAATATATACAGTTTTATTAACTCGTAACTTTCTAATATGAAAGAGTAATAAATTTATCGATTGATTTACAAAAAATTTCTCGTTTTCTTGATATTCTTTATACAAAAATGAATAATTGTCTTCCTTTGTTTTCTTTTGTTTTTAGTTATTTTTATGGGACACATAAGTTTCTCTAATGGAAATTTTTTATGAAGGTGCTCTCAATTAAAAATTGCAATTTCAACTGATGCAAAATTTAATATGCAGCATTGTCCTCTTATAAGTAGAAAAAAAAAAAAAAAAAAAAGGCTGCTTTGTCCAAATAATGAAGGCAGTCGTACTTTTGCATATTTGTAATTTCAATCAAGTTCAAAAAAAAATATAATTCAATTAGCTCATTATTATAATTATTTTTAATCTTAAAATAGTAGTCTAACCATTAAGAGATAAACATGAGAGAGGACCTCAAATCTCTCAATTAATAATAACTACTTCTAATTGCTCTAATAATTATTGAGTCTTCTTATATTATTATGATTGTTAGTCAAATATTTTTAATCATTCTGGATATATGACCATATTTAACCATAAAACTGCAATCGGGAATTCAACGGCCAAAATATTGTATTTTTTGAGACACAACAGTCAAAATATTGTAAAATAAATTTCTGTTAGCAAACGTGTAAGTTGATTGCCTTGATTTATTTAAGTTGATAGAAAAGAATTTTATTGCGTATCTCAATTTTGATAATAATAAAGTAATTGTATATTTGATTAAATAATATTTAATAAATTTTTAAAAAAAATTTAATTATTATTTAATAATATATATTAATTTATGTTATTATTAAATATTTTTCTGTTTGAAATTTGTACAATGGTACGGTTGCTCATTGCTTAATTTATTGTTGGGGATTCAGTTTCCACTTGCCACTCAATTCATATTTCTACACAGCCATAATTATGTTTGTCCTTGCTTTTATTTTATTGGTCCAAAGCGATAGCTACCCATGATCCAATGTGCTCGACTAGCTCCATATACATTATATCTTTTTCCACTTGTCTTATTTGACGTAGTCATGCGCATGACCCCAAACTTCGGGGGAAAAAAAGAAAATTTAATCTTTTGGTTCATGCTGTTTCTAGTTTCATCTTTTGGACTTCTAAGATGAGCTTAGATTGCAGAGAATTGTATATAGTAGATTTTTGTAATATTGATTATATAATAATTTATTTTCTACAATAAATCTTATTTCTTGTCGTTCAAAAAAATAATTAATTAATTAATTAATTAAAGTATCATATAGTTTAATTTGTCATAATTTTTTCTCTCACAATTTATTATTTAATTTTTTTTTATCATTTTCTTTTTTACAATTTTCTCATCAATTTAAAAAATCTAATTTTCTCATAACTTTTTTTTCTCACAGATTATTATTCATTTTTCTTTCTCATCATTTTTTTTTCACAACTTTCTCATCAATTTAAATAAGTTTATTTTCTCATAACTTTCTTTTTAACACTTTCTCACAAATCGAATGCACCATTAATCTAAAGGGAAAAGTTTGGGCGACTGATGGCTTTTATCTGAACAGAGTGTACATAAATTAATAATAGTTGAATTTTAAGTAATAATATTCATATTTTTAATAATAAAATTTTATCACTTGATCGTCTATTATTTAAAATATATATATTATTATTAAAAATTACAGTACTAATACTATCAAGATAATTTCTCAAACATAATTTTCGGAAAGAGCCTAACCAAACCCTAATCTAAAAGATGTTTAACCAATATAGCCCAATGATGAATAACCCCGAAGAAAATAGTACGAATCTTCATATGACAATTGACATCTTATAATCACGCGTGTTTAGTTGGAATGTACAAATCAATCACTTGAGATCCCCTTTCCGACCTTTTTTTTTTTCGGGAAGAAATAACCATTTCTCCTTCCCTAATCAATAGTTAGTCTTATTAAATTGTTTTGTTTAGTAAATTGATGTGTGGTTAACTTGTAAAGTCTTGTTTAACTTTATTAAATCAAGATCAAGAGTCAATCGTTAAAAGTCATTTAATTTTTTTATAAACAATAAACTTGCAATACATCTTTTTACTTGTTTAAAAAAGTAGTTTTATTAAATATTATCAAAACAAATTGAGATAAGTTAAAGAGCATTGCCCGTAACAACTAGGGTTCAATGGTTGAGGAAGCACTTCACAAAAAATTGAAAGTTATAAATGGTACTTATTGTGGCTAGCTTGGGTCATTGGCAAAAGTGAACATTGGCTCCGACACTGGCATGATGGGATCTTTTTCCATGTGTGTGTATGGTCATTGGTTGCCATCAATGTAATATTATTTGTTGGGGATGTACGGTAGTCAGTAGCCTAATAGTCTCTCATTATTATTATTATTTTTTATCTAGTAACAGTCTCTCATTAATTTTTTCGATTAAAACATAATTAAATGTTCCTCGATATAAATCGCCTTACGTATAAGTTATCCTTTTAAGAAAAATACATTGATGCACCTGAAACAGTTTTATATTGTAAATTATGATTGTGAAAATATGTAAATAGCATTGGTCTCGTAATCAAATCAACTTATAATAATCACTCGAGTAGTAATTTAGTAATAAATCAGCGTGTTTCTGTACATGCAATCCGGATTTGAGTTATCGTGTCCACCCTCTCTCTTGACAAATAGTTGGGTGGCTGTTAAAATAGTTAAAGATTATAAGGCGCAGATAGATTTTAGACTCAGTAATTATTTCTATCAAGATAATTTCTCAAACATAATTTTCGGAAAGAGCCTAACCAAACCCTAATCTAAAAGATGTTTAACCAATATAGCCCAATGATGAATAACCCCGAAGAAAATAGTACGAATCTTCATATGACAATTGACATCTTATAATCACGCGTGTTTAGTTGGAATGTACAAATCAATCACTTGAGATCCCCTTTCCGACCTTTTTTTTTTTCGGGAAGAAATAACCATTTCTCCTTCCCTAATCAATAGTTAGTCTTATTAAATTGTTTTGTTTAGTAAATTGATGTGTGGTTAACTTGTAAAGTCTTGTTTAACTTTATTAAATCAAGATCAAGAGTCAATCGTTAAAAGTCATTTAATTTTTTTATAAACAATAAACTTGCAATACATCTTTTTACTTGTTTAAAAAAGTAGTTTTATTAAATATTATCAAAACAAATTGAGATAAGTTAAAGAGCATTGCCCGTAACAACTAGGGTTCAATGGTTGAGGAAGCACTTCACAAAAAATTGAAAGTTATAAATGGTACTTATTGTGGCTAGCTTGGGTCATTGGCAAAAGTGAACATTGGCTCCGACACTGGCATGATGGGATCTTTTTCCATGTGTGTGTATGGTCATTGGTTGCCATCAATGTAATATTATTTGTTGGGGATGTACGGTAGTCAGTAGCCTAATAGTCTCTCATTATTATTATTATTTTTTATCTAGTAACAGTCTCTCATTAATTTTTTCGATTAAAACATAATTAAATGTTCCTCGATATAAATCGCCTTACGTATAAGTTATCCTTTTAAGAAAAATACATTGATGCACCTGAAACAGTTTTATATTGTAAATTATGATTGTGAAAATATGTAAATAGCATTGGTCTCGTAATCAAATCAACTTATAATAATCACTCGAGTAGTAATTTAGTAATAAATCAGCGTGTTTCTGTACATGCAATCCGGATTTGAGTTATCGTGTCCACCCTCTCTCTTGACAAATAGTTGGGTGGCTGTTAAAATAGTTAAAGATTATAGGGCGCAGATAGATTTTAGGCTCAGTAATTATTTCTATCAAGATAATTTCTCAAACATAATTTTCGGAAAGAGCCTAACCAAACCCTAATCTAAAAGATGTTTAACCAATATAGCCCAATGATGAATAACCCCGAAGAAAATAGTACGAATCTTCATATGACAATTGACATCTTATAATCACGCGTGTTTAGTTGGAATGTACAAATCAATCACTTGAGATCCCCTTTCCGACCTTTTTTTTTTTCGGGAAGAAATAACCATTTCTCCTTCCCTAATCAATAGTTAGTCTTATTAAATTGTTTTGTTTAGTAAATTGATGTGTGGTTAACTTGTAAAGTCTTGTTTAACTTTATTAAATCAAGATCAAGAGTCAATCGTTAAAAGTCATTTAATTTTTTTATAAACAATAAACTTGCAATACATCTTTTTACTTGTTTAAAAAAGTAGTTTTATTAAATATTATCAAAACAAATTGAGATAAGTTAAAGAGCATTGCCCGTAACAACTAGGGTTCAATGGTTGAGGAAGCACTTCACAAAAAATTGAAAGTTATAAATGGTACTTATTGTGGCTAGCTTGGGTCATTGGCAAAAGTGAACATTGGCTCCGACACTGGCATGATGGGATCTTTTTCCATGTGTGTGTATGGTCATTGGTTGCCATCAATGTAATATTATTTGTTGGGGATGTACGGTAGTCAGTAGCCTAATAGTCTCTCATTATTATTATTATTTTTTATCTAGTAACAGTCTCTCATTAATTTTTTCGATTAAAACATAATTAAATGTTCCTCGATATAAATCGCCTTACGTATAAGTTATCCTTTTAAGAAAAATACATTGATGCACCTGAAACAGTTTTATATTGTAAATTATGATTGTGAAAATATGTAAATAGCATTGGTCTCGTAATCAAATCAACTTATAATAATCACTCGAGTAGTAATTTAGTAATAAATCAACGTGTTTCTGTACATGCAATCCGGATTTGAGTTATCGTGTCCACCCTCTCTCTTGACAAATAGTTGGGTGACTGTTAAAATAGTTAAAGATTATAGGGCGCAGATAGATTTTAGGCTCAGTAATTATTGTAATCTCTTGTAATAAAGTCATGCTCGGTCCCATTGGTGCTCTGAGGAGAGCCTATCCCTTTGAGGGCAGTTGAATGTGGCAGTCTCAAATAGGATTATTTTGGTCTCAACACACAAATCTGATAATTGACATACCAACGATAAATTTTTTTTTTTAGTTAATAAAAAAATCAATTTACAATGCTTCTATTTAAAACTTATTTTTTTTTCTCAAAAAATGGAAAACGGAAATGTGTCTCAGTTTCCGCTAACCAGTATTGCTTCTGTCTGCAAAATGTGTGAAGGATTGAGACGTTTACTCTATATTAAAGTCTCGACGACTTTGTTTGTCGTTGGCCAATAAAATTGCCAAGACAACATTTGTCTCATTGTATTTGCCGTAATTTGAGGACGCGAATTTTTTTTTTTAAGAAAAAGAAGTTGAATTCACATTTAACTAAGAGCAACTCTAAACTTAATATGGTTGCAGAGCTCATGAGGATTAGGAGAGGTCTTGAATATGAATGGAACTTGAGTCATCGTGGTATAATATTGGAGTCTAAGTCTCTTGAAACTTTAAATTTATTCAGCAAGTATCATGTAACATCTCATCCAGTACCAGTACTTTCTAATAAGAGTTTACTTGCTTGGAATTAGAATGTACATATGCAACATATCTTAAGGGAGGGGAATCGATGTGGCAATTTTTTGGCGAAATTGGATAATATTTGTGCTCATGGCGGGATGTTTCTTAATCATCTTCCTCTTAGTTTGCATGTTTTCTTAGATGAGGATGGCCATGAGGTTTTATTTCCTAGAGGCCAGCCTTTTTCTTTAGTTTTTGCTCTTTCAAGTGTACTAAAAAAAAAAAGTAACACAAAATAGTTTCAAATATGTCGTAACAAATAGTAATACAATTTATCCAACGACATCTCCAATTACTCATATTATTTGTTGTTAATTTGAAATTATCTATGTAAAGCCATTATATTTTTTTTATTAACTAAATCTATAATTTGATAATTCGACGTCAATATTCATCTTTAAGCATGCATCAAGGAATTATCTATAAACGAATGTTTCACCCTACAAATAATCTTGGAAAGATTTATATATTAGACATAAAAAATAATTAAAGGAGATTTTCGTATTTGACTCAATGTTGAAATAATGTGAGAGAATATAAAAAATTCGTAAATAGTACATAATAGATTTGCGAGACATACTGCAGTTTCACGTATGATGACCCGATTTTTTTTGGGCATCTGTCCCGACCCGGTCCTTGTCGCATGGATGTGTTGGTCCGATTAATGCAAAACCGACGTTGCCATGCCTTTTTTTTTAAAAGATATATAATTACGGAAAAAACAAGGCACGGATTCGATATATTGTAATTAATTTTTTTTTTGTGATTAAGTACTTTTTTAATAAAAAATAAATAAAAATATAATATATCAACTTTATATCTCACTTCTTTTGTAATTATGTAAATAGACTTTTTTTTTTTTTTTAGATTAATTGATTTTAATGTTTGGCTGACTTAATTACTTCCGTGCACACTTGTGTGGCTTGTGCGGCAATAATTATGTGTAAAGAAACCCATCAATCAAGATAAACAATGATTAACCTTGTTATTATTAGTACATAATTTAAAAAAAGAAAGAGATTCTGCTATAGTACTTGTTCTTTTCTTTTTTTTTTTTTTTTTGAGAAGAGGTTCAGTTAAGGGAAATTTGTTTTGCAAATATATATATATATATATATATATATATAATATAAAATATAAAATATAAACATATCTAAATTTTTTAATTGATAAATATTTGTACAATTTAATTATAAATAAATACTTATAACATAATAACCTAATGAATACGTAGTTAATGCGAATACTATACTTATAATTTGTCGGACCACCACTACCCGTGGTTAAGTTTTTGGACTCGTACGAAGAATGCGAGTTCAAGACCTACTAAATTTAATAACGTGTTAAATATATCATTAGCATGATATTAAGAGTGAATTTATTTTTTACCGTTTCACACTTTTTTATATCTAATTATAATTCTCTCTAACAGAGTTAGAAGTGTCATTATTTTTTCATTTTATGAACCAAAAAAACGTATGTAATGGCTCAAAAATATTTTTTTTAATTAATTAATGAAAATTACATATATTATTTGTTTTTGTTATTGAATATTGACCGTGACGTTGCCTTCTCTGGTGACACAAAACCCCAAGTTATTTTGCATCCAGCCATCACGCTAACACACTACACTTGCATCAATGCCCAAATCGTCATACAATGGGGCCCCACATCTGGCTAATCCAACGGTCCGAACTGGCTAAAAAAAGGTCAAAATCACAGAGCCGCATGATAGAAGAAGACGCTGATTTTCTTTTTTTTTTTACTGTTACATAATCAGATAATTTGGTAGTTAAATTATGATCATATTGTAATCAGTAGTACTTTTTATGTAACAATAATTAAAAAATATGTAACGAAAAAAATAATCTTATTTTTTATTACATATTTTAATATTCTAATTGTATAAAAAATACTACTGATTACAATATGATCATAATTTAACCACCAATCCGTTTGGTACTAAAGATTTCCGTTCTTTTCTTACCATATGGCTTTCTTTTGCTATTGCAATAAGAGACATTGAGCTATATTCAATTTGATAATTCATACGCTATTTTTTTTATCATATTATATTAAATTAACACACGTTTATTTCATTATTTTCTACAAAATTTACATCATTTATTAAATTATGTTACATCAAGAACGTGCCCGTGGAATCACCAATTTTTTCTTCCTTCTTTACAATCACCCTCAAGAAAGAAAGTAGAAAAAATAAGTGAGAAAAATACAATAAGTACGAATTGAAGTTGGTGCGAAGACTCAGTAATAATTAAAGTGGTTATAAATAATAATTTTTAATTAAGAGATTTAGAGTTCAAAATTTAAATCTTCTATTATCTCTCACATCCCTTAATTACTGGACTATCAATTTCAAATGACTAAAGTAAAAAATAAGTTGATCTAGTATTATTTGACAAAAAATTTATTCACTTAAAAAAATAAAATAATTATGAAATAGATTGTGTATCCTCAATACTTCGTTGTAATGCATTGTTATGCATGTAGAATTTGAAAAAATTTTGTGATAGAAAAAAAAAAAAAAAGCCATCTGAATACTTTCGCCTCATTTTTTACCCGAGTGAAGCGTAAAATTACCACTAACTTTCATTTTTTTTCAACCACAATAATATTTTTTAATAAAAAATGAAGTATTTATTTTTTTTATTAAATTTTATTAATGTATATACAGAAAAACAAAAGACTAATTGTAATTTATTGATTCATTCCAAAGAAAAATCAGACAGAACTACCCGAACATATAACCGCGCCGCGCTGAATACAGTAGTAAGCCACGAGGATCCAGCCTTATCGCCAAAGAAAAAAAAAAAAAAAGGCCTCTATCGGTTTCTCCGTCTGATCTTTTCTCCCTCATTTTCTCTTTTGCCTTTCTCATGTTTTTGTGCTCATTTCTTTTGATTGTTTTTATTCGGAGCACCAACACATATCTCAAGTATTATTGTTTCAGATAATATCTTAATTAAAATTAATATTAATATTTTTAAAATAAAATTTATAATTTTTAAAATATAAAAATAATAAATATTAAAAAATTATTAATTTTATTTTAAAAATATCAATTTTAATTTTAATCAGACACTCCAGACACCAAACTCGGGAGATTAGCATTTGTTTCTTTTCTTCGTAAAGTGACCTACCAAGCCTCATCTTTATCTCCATCTCTATCTCTAAATTTTCTTACGTGTGCTGTGCGGAGCAATGGAGCACTGAGTTAATGGATACCCACTTGCTTAGGAAGATTGATCGAGTAGTGAGCTGATGAGAGCATGCTTTTGGCACAGTGCCAGTGAAATGAAATCTGGGTTTGCCCTACTCAATCATAAAGATTGAGACTTTGAACTCAGTACGCAAAGCAAATGATTCAAAGAAGTTGGCTTTTGAAACCCTAAAAGGTTTTAATTCCATGGGTTTTCAGATCTGAAGACAAGAGAAGACCAAGAACCTGAATTATTACCACCAGTTCAGTTCTGACTTACAAATTACTTTTTGAAAGAATGGAGGAGAGGAAAGAAAGTAAGGAAGAAAGAAAGCAGGAAAGAAAATGGAATGGAGAGGAGGGGGGGGGACTTTTTTACTTAAAGATTGACAGAAGAGAGTGAGCACACACGCAGGTGATTGTATGCAGTGCCATACCTTTGCAGGGTTTGTGCTCACTTCTCTTCTGTCTGTCAAATGAGTGACAGACAGTGGTGTACCTTTCTAAGTTCTCTCCAACAGCTTTGGTTTCCTAATTCATTCCTTTATGGGGGCCCATCTATTTGATTAATTTCCATTAGTTTGTTTTCTTCTTCTTTTTTTTTTTGTCTTCTCAATTTTATTTTCTTCCTTTCATGGAGTTTTTTATGCATGCATGTGCCCATTTTTGACATCTGCCATATGTTATGCTGCTCTCAAACAATAAGGAAAGGAAAGCAACCATAGAAGCTCCCCTTTCCTCCTTTCTTAATTCTTATATGCATCTAGAACTAGAAACATCCCCCACTTCTTGATGAGGATGTTTTTTCTTTTTTTTTTTTCCCCCTTTTTGGCCTATTGAATATTATTAATTAATTAATTAACGCAAGTTGTTGTTCTACCAAGAATTCTCCAGAATGCAAAGAATTAATGTGTGGGGTGAGCTCATTTATTTATTTATTTATTTTTGCTTATTTATCTGAACATTGGATTTAGATAACATTGATGATGAGCTTTGCGTGCAGTCAGTATGTAGCTTTTAAGTTAACCACTATTGTGTTATTAATCAATACAGTAATCCTTTTATAATGTTTTTATTGAAACTTGTGAGTGTGATTCAAAGCGTGGCTTTTCATGGTCCTCTCTTTGGAAGAGGAGCGAGAGTACGCTTGTTTGTGTGTTTTTTTTTTTTGCTCTTCGAAGGTACGCCTGGTTGGTTACTATGAATCAATCAAGACCCATACGATGAATAATCAAGAAGGTACGCCTCGTTTACTATTGAAGTTTAACGGAAAACCGCCATTTTCCCTAACTTTTGATTGATTTATATCAAAACCCCTTCTCTTCTTTCTTTCTTTCTTTCTTCATTTTTTTTTTTTAGAAATTAAGTATGCAAGTCCAAGGCAAAAATTTGGGTTTTTATCTGTCTTCTTGGTTCCTGATCTCATGTGGGTTTTCCTTAAACTAACCCATTTTTGGTGCTTTTAATGTTTCTTTACTTGAATAGTCCTAAAGCAAGCAGCTTTCAAGGTTATATTTCTTGTTCTCGTTGATTTTTGAACTGGGCGAGTAAGGACCAGATGGATGGACTTGGACTGGTCAATGGTAGCAAAAAAGGGGACCCCTTTTGTGAAGATCTCCAAGTTCTTATGGTGCTAAATATGGGAAGAATTCTATGTTTCCTCTTTTGTGAAGATATTTGCTATTTTATGGCCATGGGGGAAGTTTCTCCCCAAGTAGGAAATCCCCATGTTCACAGGTCTGTAATTAATTTCTGTCGGCTGATTTTTCTCCAAAATCTTTTTTATTCTGTTTCCTTTTATAGGAGATCCTACTTCTTTATCAAGGCTTGTATTTTCTTTGTTATTATTTATAGTAGTGAAAAAAATCGCTCTTTTAACTCTTTATTGCTTTCCAGTTTAGAAAGCGCTTCTGTTTGGTTTGCTTTTAGGAGGCAAGGACCGGCATCTGTTTGCTGCATCCAGGCAAGTTTAATGATCTCTTTCATGTTAATTTTAGTATACTTTTGTATTTTTTGGAGTTGTTTGTTGGGATTTTATGTGTTTTCTTTAGTGGTTTATGCCATATTATTCAGCATATATTCTTATTCTATCTGGTTTTATTTCCGGACTTGGGTTTTATTTGATTTTTTCTGAGTTTCCCTCAAAGGGTCCAAGCCGTTATAGAAAGATCTAAAAACAAGTTAAGCTAAAAATTAATGAGGGAGAGGGAGGGGAATATCTATTACTTATCTTAATCTTTACATCTATTGTGGGTTAATGGGGGTTCGGGATTAAGGCAACGACTGACAATAGGATTAAGGCCAGATAAAGTATGTGTATTTGATTGCAAATAAGGTGGTGATTATCATTAACAGCTTCCATTTATTTACCATGTTAGCTGTTTTTTAATACATCCTGAGCAGTGAATTGTGTGATGATATTTTTGTTTATGGATTTTACTTCAAGGATTTAATCGATCCTGCGCAGTAAATGATGCAATGATGACTTTTGTTTTCAGAATATAGATTAACCAGTGGATCAGTGAATTTGTTTTTTGGCTTTATTGTTCTTGCTTCTAAACAGGAAGATGACGCCTTAATCTCCTAATTAGTTAGGCATTCGGCTCAACCACAAATATTGATGTTTGTTTCACAAGTTACATAAAGGTGCTTGTATTAGATTGTCCATCTCATAGACTTGTCCTTAAGATTCTTTTAAGGCTTTGGGCCTAATTTTATAATCAATTAATCATACATGACACTTATTAGGGAAAAAAAAAATATACATGATATTTTTATAACTGTTAGTGAGACCGTGGAGGTACAAGTGATGTATAGTTACATTCTTGATTTATTTGTCATACATGGCTGTTAAATCGTTATTGCTCAATCTCAAATTGTATCCTTTGGCCTAACTACCTAAGTGTTAATGTTATATTTATTTGAATGTGTTGGTAGGAACTAAATACTATCGAAACATTTGGTCCTATTTGTAAACAATAATATTACTTGTTTTGCCCCTTTTGTTATATTTAATTCAAGGCGTGCTTCGTTTATCATTTATGAATTGTTGGTGGTGCATTTGAAGTAGAAGCTAGTTATGGTCATCAGCCTATTTGCATTGGTTTTGTCCTTTTTCTTATATTCAATTCAAGGCGTGCTTGGTTTATCATTTATGAATTGTTTTTGGTTGTTCGGCTGTTTAATGGATAATCATTTGATACCAATGCCAACCATGAGGTGGAAGCGAGGCCATCAGCCTTGTGGTGCGAGTATTTAAGTGGAATTTTAGTTGTAGTTGTGACATGAGGGTGAATATGGGGTACCATAAAGCGATAACAAGAACTAGTGAACTTGGTTGTGGTGGCATAAAGGGCACTGTGACATTGGTCAATTAGCTGTGGAATAGCAATAATGTTCATATGACTATTTGTAATAAACAAGACAGTCACTTCCTCGTGATAATGAAGGCAACTCATATGTGGTGTTTTCCACAATGGCTTTTTGTAGCCTGTTTTTGTTTCATTCAATTTCCCTTTGTTTTGGAAGTAATTAGGTTGCTGCTATTTCATGGGTTGTCAATTACTCTTTCATGATCCGACATGTTATTGCTGACATGGAGCCATGAGTTTGCCAAAAATCTGTTCTATGTAGTTTCTCAAACTTTTACCTCAGGAACAATTTAACAATATGGTACTTCAAAAGTTAAAAAGCCATAATTATTTAACCTGAAGTTTCTGAAGTGTAGGGTATAATTTAATGTTTGGATGGAAAAATGTAGAGCACAAAAATGAGTTCCATGTCTAATACTTCATGTCAGCCCAAATTAACTAATTGACATTGTACGAACTAATAAATTATGGACATGTCATTTTTTTGAACTGCTTGGGCTTCTTATAACCAATTTTTGTGATTTGAACCGGTCACTTTTGTGGCTAGATCCCTTACGTGGCCCATTGGCATGTGTTGTTGATTAATCTGGCATGCCATTGGATATATGAGCATATTTTTCCAGTAATTAAATAAATAAGCAAGAGAAACTTGATTTATATACGTGTTTCATTTTTTGGCATCATTTTTTAATAAAAATAGAGTATGAATTTTGAATGCTCATTTGATTTTTAGTGTTCCCTATACTCTTTCTACCCCTAGTGTTTCATTTCAAACTTTTGTCTGGTTATTCACAAGATAGGCACACTGCTAGGGCATTGTGATCAGATAAACAACTATTCCAAGTAAAAAGCACACAATAAGTGTGAAAAAAATAATTTCATGAAACAAAGTAATAAGAAGAGATCAGGCATGAGACAAAATGCTTGAAGTTTTGTGCTGAATCAATTAGAAATCAGAATGATGATTGTATGCTAACATATACACTCCATTTGGCGCTATGATAGTTCATTCAATTCCATGAATTCGATTTAGTAGAATGAGAACTTCAAATTGAATGGCTAATTGGTGCATGGACAGTACATTTGCCAGATACAATGTGTTAATAAGCCACCATTAGAAGTGACAGAAAGAATTTAGAAAAAAAGATGGGGTAAAAGCTCTCTCTAAGCATTGTTGGTTTACTCATGCTGTTGCAATCTGTCATTTAGGGTCGTAGATATTCCATAACTTGTTTTGCTAAGTATGCTGGCAATTGTTGCTTGATGAAAATAATAGCCAAGCAGTTGTAGATTATTCTTCCTCCCAGTGTTCACTTGACTATTTGAAAATTTTCTAATTCTGGAATTCTATATTGAAGGATACTTGTAACTTGCCACCAATTTTTACGCTTTTTCCTCTTCAATTTTATTAGCACCAGGAGTGGCCAATGTATGAATTAGTTACATGTAGACTGTCTTGCATGTATCATTGCATTTTGGGACAGAGATATCATTTATATGCTAAAACTAAGTACCTTAGTTTAGCTACGTAGCATATGTGATGTGTAACATGTTATCTTAGGTAAAATTTCTGCCTTTTCTTTCGATAATTGTTACTGTGCATCTAGTGGTTAATCCTGTTGAGTTTGTGGAGCATTTGAAGAATTGTGAGCCAAGCTGCTCGTTTTGAATTTACTAGGCAGTTAAAATCTTTTTGAAAAACATCAGATGGTTCCAGAAAGTACCAATTACATTAAACCTGTTGGCATCTCCTTTTATCATCATAAGATGCTGAGATTAGTTTACATTTGTGCTCCATATTCTTTTGAAAGGTGTTACAAAACTTTTTCTTGTTGCATGAGACATACGAGTGACTTATATTCTGCTGAAATTTCAGGCACATATCATGATCAGTGTTTATTGTTGGTCTAAGTGTAACTATTAAAGGTACTATATTTTTGTGTGACTTGTATGATGGAAGCAGGAAGCCTATCTATGATGAGGATTTTCATGAACTTCCTCTTCGATAGTTTTCTTGCTATTTTATTTGAATGCCCAGGATTCCCTCAAGGCATTTTCATATTGAGCACCAATACTTGTCATGAATTTTAATATTCTGATTGGTGTTTTGATTGAAATTAAGATTGATAATTTTGAAATAAAACTGATAATTTTTTGAAATGCAAAAATAACAGCTGTTTATTTTTGTTTTAAAAGTTATTAGTCTGATTTTAAAATTATCAATTTTAGTTTCAATTGGAACATTAATCAGAATATTAAAATTCAGTACACCAACATTTTTTCTTTCATATTACCGTAATTTTGGCACTTCAATGACAAAGGGGATATGCCAGGAATCCCTGCCGAGTTTGACAGTAGGGAACGCTTCACCGTCAATGTTATTGTAATTATTGGTATTGTTGTCGGTGTTTTCTTCGTCCCTTCTTCTTGGTGACACAAGTAAAATAAAAATTTTATTTTCCGCTTGCTGGCTGCTGGTATCATGTTTTTAACATGATCATGGTAGTTGAAGAAATGAGAATTTCTGTTTCCCGGACCCCACAGTTTGCAGTGGGATGCCCGTTCTTACTGTTTATATGTTTTTACATTCTTTTTCAATTGCTTAAGCCTTCTCCAGCATTTTCTTGCTGAACTTGAACCTCATGGTTTTAAAATTTAGTTGAAGAACAATATTGTTTTTAATTTAATTGCCAATATATTTTCTTTTTGACTTGGTTAATGGTGTAGATTCAGTGTCTTCAGATTTTATAATGTTCTTGTTCTTAGCTAGCCTTTAACCGCTGCAAGTCCTCCTCCTCAGGAATACAATGGAGGAAGAAATTCAGAGCAAGATTACAAATGGCGAAATGTCAGCGATCGAAGGAGTTTCTGATTCAAACAGCGTCACTCGGCTATCTCCACTGCACAAGCGCGCCTGTTATGGAAGCAATATCAGTTCTTCCAGATTCAAAGGTGTTGTGCCACAGCAAAATGGGCATTGGGGCTGCCAAATATATGCCAATCACCAACGAATATGGCTCGGCACCTTCAAGTGTGAAAAGGAGGCAGCTATGGCTTATGACAGTGCAGCGATAAAGCTGCGGAGAAGAGATGGTCACAGGAACTTCCCCTTGACCAACATCACCGTTGAAGAGAGTAAATTTCAAAGTCACTATAGCGTTGAAGCCGTGCTTCACATGATCAAGGATGGTACTTATTGGTCCAAGTTTGAGGAATTTATGAGGTCCCAATTCAACAGCATGGAAACCGAACTTAGCCTTAAGCTCGCGAAGGCACATAGCAACAGAGGGCTGACTTGCAAGCAGCTGTTTCAAAAGGAGCTAACCCCAAGTGATGTTGGTAAACTAAATAGACTTGTCATCCCAAAGAAGTATGCCACTAATTTTTTCCCATGCCTTCCTGGAGGTGATGAAGACAATGCAGCTGTCATCAAGTTGGATGATGTGCAGCTAGAATTCTACGACAGGTCCATGAAGTTGTGGAAGTTTCGATATTGCTACTGGAGTAGCAGCCAGAGTTATGTCTTCACGAGGGGCTGGAACCGGTTCGTGAAGGAAAAGAAGCTGAAAGCCAACGACACCATTGCTTTCTGCTTGTGCGAGTGCAGAGAAAATGGGAAAGCTACTCAAACTTTCTACATGATCGACGTGAACAATATTGGGGACAATCAAGTTGCTGCAATGGAAGTGGGGATGCAGATGCAGCTTGGCAAATGTGCTATGGACGCCGACTTCTTCGAAAAGAAGATGCAGGGAGCTGGATTGATTGGTGGAGCCAATGCAACACGCGATCAGGAGAGGAAGGGTTTCAAGCTTTTCGGCGTTCAAATTGTCTGAAACGGTTGAATATCTCTCATAAGGTTCTCTCAGTTTCTCCATCCACCTCATTGTTTGAGTTCCTTTTCCTCTGGTGATGTCTTTTAGAACCTACTACTGATGGCTCATTCTTTTTGTCATTGAGCTGCAACATTGCCCTACTTGTTTTTCTGTTCCTTGGGATTCCTACAACTATGACCTGTCCCTAACATGGACTATGAAATACTTTGGCCAACATTTTAGCATGGCCTTCTCAATAATTTAAAGTGACTCTCTCTCTCTTTTGCTTTTTTTTTTTTTTTGGGGGTTTTTTTTTAAGTTCAATTGGCAGAGGAACATAATTATAAGTAACATTTTTTATCTAAAATTTTACATTTGGTCACGGACCACCGGTGATTTGGTAATGTTTGTTGTCCTTTAATGACCTCATTTCTGTCTTATCTTGACAGAAATAGTGCCATTTCTCGGTTATGGTCGAAGCTGAAATCAATACACTGAATCCAAATTAAACCAGGTATATATACTTTGTGAACCCAAAACCAATTCTATAATAAGTTGGATATATTACTATAATGTACAGTGTTCACATACCTTAGCATTGATGAAACCCTAATTTTTAGGCGTCTGCTGTCTTTGCCTTTTTTTTTTCTTTTTTTGGTAAATGATTCAATTCATGTTCAAATTAACTGGAAACTGGTGGGATTTAACCAACAGTTTAGGACAAAAAATGCATGCGATAAGTTAAAATTCTACAATCTTCCGCGAATAGTTTGTTATTAGTTAATTAGGAGATTTACAGGTGAATTTTGTGTAATGACCATTTCTTTTTAATACAACGCCAAAAACTTGAAGGAATTCACAATCTCTTTGCAAATTGTATCCTCTTTCTCGAGTTTTAAGTGTTAACGAGTTTGAAATTTAATGTCGTGCTCTCCCATAAATCTTCGTTTATTTGGAGCAGACAACAACGAAAAGACTCAAACTTAAACTAATATAAGAAATATATACTAAATCACCAACTAAATTATCATTTCAAGTATTATTATCATTTCAAGTATTATTGCTATATACATATTCACCAACTTATAAGTGAAGTACATCTATATGTACCGCCGCTCTGCTGCTCATCCACTCGTTGTCACCGACTCGTCGGCCAAGCCGCAACTGTTGGCGGTCTCTCGCCCAAACGGACTCGCCAGCTAACTGCCGTTCGTGAGATATCTTGGGTGCCGACTACCGAAATATCGTTTAGAAAGGCTATGTCCTTTCTAAACGACGTGCAGTACATTAGTTTAGGAAAAGTTGATGAAGGAGATGCGTTTAATTAGAATTGAGCTTGTGGATGTGTTGAAATATAGTTAGCCGGAAACCGCGTCGTTTACCATCATCAAGGCCAAAAACAATGCTTTCCAGATAGAGTTTAATACATGATCTTTACTTTACTTGGATTGAATGATTTCTTAACATGATATTACGAATTTTGTTACGGAGGAATTTTGTGGTCAAACCACGCAACTCTGATTTTTCGAATTAAATTGTGACAGGTCTGCTATTTGTTTGCACTTTCAGTCCAACCAACTTTCATACGAAGAGATATGTTAGAATTAATACATAATTCATATCATATCCTTCACTTAACAGCTTAACTTTTAAACACAGTGAAAAGATATCAATAGAATAAATTTCTTTCCAAATACAAAAAAAAAGATCAACGTAAAAGCAATAGAAAATGGCTGGAACATGTAATCGGTCAAAAATTTTTGCACTTGCAGAATTAGTATCAATTTGTTTTTAAGATCAATTGTTTGGTTTACATGCTCTCTGCTGGAGTCTTCATGTGCCAATAACATAAGCTTATGCAAAAAATAGTCTTATGTTGCATGATTAACATTTGCAAGGTGCCAATCTCATCTAACAATGTAATAGATGATTGGATCTGACCTTTTTTTTTTTTTTTTTTTGGGTCCAAAGGGAGGCTTTAGAGCCTAGATACATTAATTAAGCACCACAGCACAGGGCTAGCTAACCCCGATGACATCTTGCCACAACAAAGACTTGGCCAGCAACGGTGCCTCATGAAACACACAGAGTCCCAACGGCTTAGTAAGAGCCAGCTTACGGTCAATCCAGACAAACAAGACATGAAACCATTAATGGTCGGCCTCCATGGGATAACGTAGAATTATGGACTGGGCCCATGGTTGGCCCGCTTAGTCTTTTAATCCATTTCTTTTTTTTTATAGTCCCATTTTTCATAATTGTCCTCAATACTTATTATTCTTATTATTATTTTTAGATATGATAGCTCAGCAGAAGGATGAGGAATGATAACTCTAAATTTTTTAGTTAAAGACCACCGCTTCTAATGATTTCTATTGTTATTGAGTTCTCTCTTTTTTTATAAAAAAAAAAATTTAAATGCCGTGTAAAACGACAAACGAGCCAACTGATTTACCAATAATGAAAGTGTGGGTTCCCACCGGTTAATTAGGACCTAAATGGATGGCCTTTTCACTCGCTCAATCTAAAAGATCGGACAAAAACAACGTCATGGCCCATGATTCTTGGTCGGTTTGATAAGACCATCAATTATTGGGGTCTTATATTGTTTAAGGCTATAATTGATGCTAATTTTGTTGGAAAATCCATGTTGTGCGTACACTTGCATCGTCCATTGCAACCCGCACCAAATTATATGGTGTCAATTAATCAATTAGTTCGTAAAACAAATTTAATAAAGATTTTATTAATCAATCATCAAGAAAATGCCCATCAATCAAAATCCTCCCCCCACATAAAAAAAAAATAAATAAATATATATATATATATATATATATATATATATATATATATATGGAAGCATTACAATTATAACATACAAATTATGCACGATTAAATTCATATTATGAACTTCGTTAAGCAATTTTTAAGCATGTAATCAGTACAAGGTTTTCAATTGTCAATTTGCCATTCAACATGCTTAAAGCAAATTTGGCAGTTTTTACATAGACAACTTGGCTGCAATCAATTAGAAAAAATGCAATCTAATTCCTGTTAGTTTAAGATTAGCGGAAATAAGGTATTATTGATTTTCCTTCAATAACTTTAATTGTATTTAATTGAGTTCCACTCATGTACGATGTTGCTGTATAACCATTTTAAAAATAGTGATGTCGGGGGAACGGACGGGCACAAATAAGATGAAACCAAAGAGAAAATGCAAGTGGATAGGTCCTTTATCTATAAGGACATGTGCGGGGTGGCTTTTTGGCGCAATGTGGTTCTTTAAATAAGTCTTTTCTTTTGGGTTTATCCCTCCCTTGTAACAAAAAAAAAACAGAGAAAATGCAAGTAGATTTTAGTCTGAACATTAGCTATTCCTTGAAATTTTGATAGGGAATAAGGAAAGAAGATTTTTATTATTTAAAAATTTATTTATATCTTATAGTAATATTTATATTTTATATTTTATTAAATTAGATATTATATTATTTAGAATATTTTCTAATTAAAATCATATTACGACTTATATTCTTACTTAGTTAATATGTTTAAAATTATATTTTCAGTCGATTTCGAATTCTATTCATAATTAGTCTAGCCACTCTATCTCTATAAATAGATTTTAATATTAATTTTATTATTTAGGCATTACTTATAAAAATTAATTACTGATTTTAGAGTATTTTATAAGTGAATTTTTATATTTTACAAGTAAATTTTTACGTTTATTATAACTAAATTCTCGTAATTTTTTTATTTTTAGGTGAATTTTTTAATTATTCGTTAGTTCCATTTTTTGTCCTACATCAAATATGCTCAAGCAATTGAACCAGGAGAAAACGTGCAGGTGTAGCGGTGATCAGATAGGTTAGCAGACTGGCTAAACTGATAAAGTAGCCATCAAGAACAATAAGGGCACACCCTATAAAGTGCTAAGGAATCCGAACGTAAAAGGTGAATAGACGTAAAATATACGTAAAATAATTATATATTATATATAAAATTGTTTTGCAATTTTGGCCAATATTCCAGCATAAAGTAAGAACATATGATATTTACAATCAGCTTGGACTTCCCTTAGGCAATCCAAGGTCTAGGGAGAGGAGCCCTCCATTTTAAAATTAATACTTGAATTATAATGTAATTAGTATTAAGATTTATCTATATAATTAATAATTTAAATTCAAATTTTAGTTAGAATTATCTAATAAAATAAAATATTACAGGAATAGTTGCGACTGACACATTCATATTTCAAAATTCATATGGTTCAGTTCAAGGACAAGGTACTAGACTGTAAAAAACAAAAATCTGAGCAAATTCCAGAGATCCAACCAAATTTGGTTCCCACCAATTGCTTTCTACGGATACCATTTCATAAAACAATGGTCAGGAAGACATGGTTTTAGGCCATCACCGTAACTGATGACAACCGAAAAAGAACAGGAGAAGGAAAAGACAGGCTAAAAAAGCTATAAAAAAAAAAAAAGGACCAAAGCAGAAGTGAGAAACAAAATAGCACAACAATCCAACTTTGCATCCGAATGAATGACTCAAAAAGAGCACAAATTGCATCCGAATGAATGACTCACAGACCAATCTTTTACCAAATCAAACAAGAACATAAAGCATGAATTAATAACAGAGAGACCAAATTGTGTCTTGATCGAATTCCCATTTGAATTTTCAAATAAAAAAAAACCCACAACAATAATTAACAACCAAACCAATTGCATTTTCTCATAATCACATTTCAAGCAAGGGTAGAGTTCTCGGCCGGCGACGTCCAGACAATGTCCTTAAGCGCCGGTCTCAGCTCTTTACTGCAGAACTGGTTGTATTCCAGGGTATCGCCATTATCTTTCTTCACCTCCACCACCACCAACGACGGCGTAACCGCAAAAATCTCGGCACCGATGGCCAATTTTCCCTTTCTGCCAATCTCCTGTCCTTGCAACTTCACTTTGGTTTCGCTCTTCTTGACGCTGAACCTCCCCGCCTTGGCCACCTCCTCCAGTTTCGAAATCACGCTGCTGGCAGGCCTAGTTGTCGCGAACCTCAGCTCCTCTTTCTCCTCCCTCTTCTTCTCCTCAAACAAAGGCGACAAATCGAACCCTTCCGACAAAGATATTATGTGAAAAGCATTCAATGTCTCCGGTTGCTGCTTGGATTTGTCCCCATTTCTATCTTTATCACCCTCCCCCTCGAAAGCATCGAATTCCATCTCCCCTTTGGTTAAAACCGTCTTGGGCACCGATTTCTTAAACCAAGACGAGTCCATGATCTTGGCTATTGTGATTCTCGTGCTCGGATTCGGATCAAGCAGCTTTGTAATTAACCGGCGAGCCTCGGAAGAGAACCAAGGCGGGCACTTGAAGTCACCTCTGTGGATCTTCCGATACATTGCAACAATGTTATCATCTTGAAAAGGCAAGAAGCCAGCAAGCAGAACATAAAGAATCACCCCACAAGACCAAAGATCTGCTTTGGCTCCGTCGTACCCTTTTTTCTCGATCACCTCCGGAGCAACATAGGCCGGCGTGCCGCAGGTTGTGTGCAACAAACCGTCCTGCTTCAAGTGCTCCGAAAACGCGCTGAGCCCGAAATCCGTCACCTTCAAGTTCCCATCTTCATCTAGCAGCAAATTTTCCGGCTTCAAATCACGATGATAGACCCCGCGGCTGTGGCAAAAATCGATGGCGGAAATCAATTGCTGGAAATAAACTCTGGCCATGTTCTCTCTCAAACGACCTCTGGCAATTTTGGAGAACAATTCTCCGCCCCGAACAAGTTCCATGGCAAAATAGATCTTCGACTTACTCGCCATCACCTCGTGTAACTCCACAATATTCGGGTGCTTTACCATCTTCATCACCGAAATCTCCCTCTTGACTTGCTCCATCATCCCGACTTTGATCATCTTTTCTTTGCCAACCACTTTCATAGCCACGCTCTTTCCGGTCTGCAAGCTACGGGCATGATAGACCTTGGCAAAAGTTCCGTGGCCCAACATCCGGCCAAGTTCGTATCTTCCGTGGAGTAGCGTCTGCTGGCCGTCGACTCTGCTTCTCTCTCCCATTTTTCACTTCAAAGATTGCAACTTTTTCCAAAAGGGTGTCAGAATTTGCGGATAGAACCGAATTTGGAGCTGAGTTTCCGCGACAAATTTGAGAAACGATGAATTTTAGAGAGAGAGATACGTTGTGCGGTGTGATTGGTCACCCGTCTTCCACATGCTTCCGGTGGCAATTCCGGCCGCCGACCGCCCTCTTGGCACGGCCACACAGCTCAGGATTTGTCAGCGAAGATTCTCTCATCTTTCCGCATTCCCCGGGACGATAAGTAAATTTTAGGGTTTTCTGGGAGATTTTATCACTATAAGGGGCAATTTTTTTTTTTTTTTCTCTGTTGCGGATCTCTGGTCTGGTTTCACTACTACTGATTATATAGCGGCTCCTTAGGGCGGCCGGGATGGGTTTTTACGAAATTACAGATCTGTCCCTATATCTTTGGTGTGCAAGAGAAAAAGAAAGGAAAAAAAAAATAATTATTATTATTTTTTATTTTTTATTTTTTATTTTTTTCTATTCACTTTCTATATTATTCTAAATAATTTTTTTTTCTATTTTTTCTCTCACAAATTATTATTTATTTATTTTATTATATTTTCTTTCTCTCACATTTTCTACTATTTTATATAACTTTATTTTTTTTCTAATTTTTCTTTCATAAATTACTATTCATTATTTCTTTCATTATATTTTTTTTTTCAACTTTTCCTACCACTCTAAATAATTTTATTTTTTAAAAATTTTTTTCTCTTTTTTCTCCTTTTTCATAATTTCTTTCCGCTCCAAACACACTTTAAGTAACACCACGTACGGTTGCCAATCATGATTGATCTGACGGTTATTATTCGAGTTAGTGTCTGCCACTCGTCATGATCACGGCGGCTTGTCATCAATCTTCATGTTTGTGACGCAAAGCCGAGCAGCACACGTGTGGTTGGCTATTGGTAATTGATAGTTTGAACAGTCTGGAACTGCCTGGAACACTGTGGTTGTGCTGGTTGAAGGTTGTTATTTTTTTTTATAATAAATTTGTATGAATTTTAAAATTTTATATTATATAAATTTATTTTATTATTTTAAATAAATTCTAATTATTGTATAATATAAATTTATCAAGTAAAAACATTAATGAAATTAAAAGATCCTATTTTTTTTTAATCACCAATATGTCCACAGTCAAAACTCACAAGGGCTTTTATTATCAGCTCAACAAATAATTTTTCTGTGGGACGCCCTCGTTCTCTTTCAACAGGAGATTTCACCTTCATTTTTTGAGCCTCGTCACCTGCACAGAGAATAATGTAGATAGAAGAGTTGGAATGTCGTGGCAGTGTTAGTTACCATATCTTATAGAATTATGTTTTTTTAATCAAAAAAAATAAATTATATTTTTTTAAATAATTTGAAGTTTTGCCTAAAAACAATTAATGTGAAACACATATAGTAAAACAGACAATAAATATAAATAATGTATAATAGATGTGAAATTTACTTTTTAATAAGTCGTTATACATGTTTTCATGTTTATTATACATTATAATATTCTTTTTTTCATTGCTGTTTTTTGGCATAAGATTTCAAATTTAAAAAAATTATAAAAATATGAACTCGCAACTTCATGTCTAATCTATATATGTCTTTTTTTTTATATCCACTAATATTTTTCTTTTTCTTTTTTTTTTTCTCTTTGCAGTTGTTTTCTTAATATAATTGACTCTAAGATGAAGTAGAAAGATAAGATATTATATATTGTGTGTTGATTCCCAATTCTCAACTCTGCGTAAATTCCAACAACCGACAAGGCACAAGTAGACTATTTCAGTGCTTAATCGGGATAAATCCTTAAGAAGTCGTAAATTTTTGATATTTGTTAAATTGAGTTCCAACTAACTTTAAAATTTTTAATTTAATCTTAAATTTTGTATTCTTTTTTGATCACATCGATAGAAATATTATTTAACTTAATTGAGACTGTATAAAAAAAGTTTAAATATATCCTAGAAAAACACTAATTCATTTTGTATATATTTTACTGTATTTCTCTTCTTTTTCTTGTGTATAAAAAGTAAAAACCACAAATTTTTATTATAAGAATTTAGGATTCTTACATTTTATATGTAGAAAAAAAGAAAAAAATTTGGCAAAACACAAACATGAACATATTATTGTATAATTAAGTACTATATTTAGGTTTTTTTATAATATTTCAATTAGGACAAACTATGTATTTACCAATTTGACTAATTTCTATCCAAAAAAAAAAAAACTCATATGCATAAAAAAAATCAAAAATTTATAATTCATTTAAAAATTCAAAAAAAAAATTAGTACTTAATGCAAAAATTTAGTTCTTCTCTTTTTTTTTTTTTGGTCAAAAAAATTTAGTTCTTCTTGATAACTCATTCCTTCCTAATCTGGTGGCCAACTTGCGCTTTTGTACATACCAATTGACCATTCAAATTCAACATTAGATTGCGCCAACCAAAATGTTTAATTGATTGGCCAGGCTATTAACTATGGCATTTCTGAGTTAGTTCTTAAAGGCAACTGGGTGACTCGCCTTAACAGTGCTTTTCAAATATAGTCCCGTTAGGTGGACGATATTAGGTGGACGGAAAATGGATCGAAAATTTTTTTTGTACAATCAGGTGGTTTATTTGTGTAACAAGACGCTTAATTTTTATAACGAAAAAATATATGAAAAAATATTTCAAAATTTATTGTAATAATTTAGTTTTTCGTTGCACAAAAAAATTATCTAATTACACAAAAAAATTCTCGCATCTATTCTCCGTCCACCAAATCCCGTCCACCTATATTTTTCCTTTCAAATATAGAACGCCTTTTTCTTTTTCCATAGAAACATGATTAATGTGCACAAATATCATTTGTGTCGCGTCATAAGAAAATAATTGCATATGGCGGCAGAGAAGTTACTAGGAATCGGCTCAAATTGGGCTGCTGTCATTGACTGAATGCTATATTGTACAGTTGCAGGGGTTACTAATGGAGGAAGATCCATGACACAAGAAGTACAAAAATCGGCCACAACAATAAATTATTTGCCACCGCAGAATTTTTTTTTTTCTTACGTATTGTAAGAAATTTTATATTTTTTTTGTGTTTAATTTGTAAGAGAATATAGAGTAAGGTAATGCAAGAAATATCACATTAATTGATGTTTCTTATACTTTTTTTTCTGCTTTTTTTTAATTTGATATATACTATATATTTTGAGTTTTTACTAATAATTTAAATTTTTATGTAAATTATTTATTGACATAATATCACGACTTACAATTTTTTTAATTAATTTTTTATTTAAATCTCACTGCTATCATATTTAATTATAAAATTCTACATATATCATGTATTTTTCTTTTATTTATCTTTTTAATCTACTAAACTTTCACATAAATAAAAAATTAATATATAATATATTTTTTGAGTCTCTCTCTATAGTTTAACTTTTTGTATGAAATAATTGCCTCACAACGAGGTCCGTGGATCTAACCACCGCCGATCGCTATAGTGCGTGGAAATTCTGTACCAAGAAGATCAATCATAAGAAAGAAATAATTTTAGTGTTATGCTTTGTTTGGATTGTAAGAAAGAAAATGAAAAAGAAAGAGTAATTTGTAAGAGAAAAAATAAAAATTAGTTATTTAGATCGATAAAAAATAAATAAAAAAATATGAATAGAAAATAATTTCTTATCATTTTCTTTTCGTATCTTTTTCTATACTTTGTAAAACAAAACATAAGAGGCAGTGATTATTAAAAAAAGAAAAAAAGAAAAACAAAACTTCAGACCTGTGAGAAGGGTAGTGATAATTAGATCGCACATGGTTATTTCAGGCTTACAAATCTAACATCTGCAAGTTGTCTTAGAATAACATTTATATCAACCTCCAATTCTTTAATATTTTTTGGTTTTTCTTCGACCATCTTTCTTATCTTCGATTTTTGGACCCCAAAAAAATAACTTACATGTGTATAAAATACTAATGTTCGTTGCATTAATCATTAATTGGCTTCTCTCTCTTTCTCACTTTCTCAGGCTCTCTTATTATTTTATGTATTCATTGAGCCCCTTTTTACTTCCTTGATGTTAAATGCAGTTGTTCTAAAATTAAAGCTCTTAAGTTTGATTCCCTACAAAGTGTGAAAATATATATATATATATATATATATATAGAGTACGAAAGATTTTTTATAATTTTTCACGATTTAGTTGTTTTGTTGATATAATAAAGAATTTTTGATAACTTTACTTTTATTTTTTAAAATTAAATTTTAAGTAGATTTAGTATTAATTTAAAATTTTAAAAAAATTTATAAAATTTTGTAAAAAAATTTTGTGATATTTAATTTTATTTAAAAAAAACAATGTTTGAAGGCGCATATATACATTTGTGAGATTGCGCATGTATATAACAACAAAGAAATAAAAATAGTGAAGATTCAAGGAACGTGGACAAAGAATATACGCTGACGGGTGTTTTCTGGTTCAGGTTCCGCCTCCACAAGTTGATACAAAAAACTTTTATAGGAAAAAACATTTTTTTTGGGTTTATTGTTGGCGTAGGGACTCAGACCCACCAACGAGGACTTTTCAAGCTTGCGAGCTCAAGCTTTGGCGTATTTAGTAAGGGTGGTGTATTTAAAGGGTAGGCATACAATAGTTTAAATTATATTATTAATTTAATTATTTTAAACTTTGAACATAAATGGAATGGTGCTTTTTGATCTAGGGGTGTTTGGTTTTATTATTACTAATTATTATTACTGTTGTTGTCACTGATTACTATTTATTATTACTAATTGTTAATCGTCGTTATTTATTGTTGTTGCTGTAATGGAATTAATCTGTTTAGTTAAATTAATAATAACTGTTACTGATTAAATAATAAAATAATTATTTTATATTTTTTATTTCTATAATAGATTTTTTTTACATGTAGTTATTCTAAGTTAATATTATAAAAATTTAATTTATGTATTTGTAAGTAAAAATTTATTAAATGCGCTACTTAAAATGAATTATAATTTATAATAAATATTATTATTTTTAAAAATATTATTTTTTGTTATACAAATTACTATGTTGAAAAAAATATTATTATTTTTTGTGTAAAAAAATAATATTGTTCAGCTGTACTATTTGGAAGTATTTTTAATAAAATAAAATTGGTTTATTGTATTGTTCGCAAGAAGAGTGGAATCTAATGCCTCCCACCTCGTGCGTTGTGATTTGCGTACCTCTTGCACAGTGTGCAGGCGATAAAAAGAAAGAGCGCTTGTAAAGTTGTAATGTGTGTGGTTGAAGGCCGTTTTTATAATTTAATTTTTCATCAGCTGCTACTGATGAAAAGAAAAAATAATAGATTCTTATTTTTTCAACCAATAGCAGGTTATAGGAGATATTAACAACAACAGCACTTAAAAAAAATAATCAAATATTATTTTCTGTCTACCTTTTAATTTTTGATAACAACGGCACTTCTTAACATCAAAACCACCAAACATCCTCCTAATAGCTTTTTATAATGATTTAACTTGTATTATTTCCTGAATGATCCCAACATTTTAAACATTAATAGAAATGATTTATTTATTTATTTATTTATTATTATTGTCATGATTATTATGTTTAGAGTCCTGTTACGTGGACGCAAAAAAGAAGACGCAGAGAAGATAAGAAAATTTTTTTGTACAACTAACTAATTTATTTTTGCAACAAGGCGCCTAATTTCTGTAACAAAAAATAGATGAAAAAACACTTTTAAATTTTATTGTAATAATTCAGTATCTCGTTATACAAATAATCCAACTGATTACACAAAAAAAAATTTCCGTCCTCTCCGCGTCATGTTTTTCTCATTCACCTATATTTACTGTTATGTTTATATATAGCAAGACTAGCGATATGTTTTTTCTCGTTCTCTAATCCCCTTCTGTCAGCAAATAGTTGGGATGTGATCAAAGTAACGTTTTGTCGTCTCTTACAAGATATTTACTGGCTAAAAACTTAGATTTTTTCTTTTAAAATCTCGGATTCTATTGATGATAAGAGTATAAAGTTTATAAAAATTAAGAAAATTACTTAATTGTATAATTAATAATCAAATAAATTTATTAATAAATTTGTGGCTACAAATGCGCAAGACAGACAGCATTGTGTCACCCTTTTGTGACAGATTTTATTTTACAGCTAGCATCGTACCTTGGTATTTCTTAATTTCCCTTGTTACCACATAATCACTTCGTGTAAACCATGGAGTAATGTTTTGAGAAAAGTTGCAATTTTCAGGACAACCCAGTCTCTAGGCCAAATTTAAGGGTAATTTGGCCGGTTTCAGTCACCAAAAATTGACTTTGGACTAAGCCTGGCTAATGGCCATGAATTTCCTAATTCTCCACGAGTATATAATGTTTCATTTGCCAGAAACGTCAACTGCGACCATATTGAAGAGACGGGACTACACGTCTCTACGGCATTAATTGTGTTTGGAGAATTTGAGTTAAACACGAAAAAAAAGTAGTTAAAATTGCCTTGAAGACATAACTATGTGTTGATCGATGAAGTTAGAATTAGACCGGATTGATCGGTTCAACTGGTTAAATCGGTGATCAGTTTTAATTCTGATTCAGTTTTGGCCTAAAAATCAGATGTGGACCGGATAAAAAAAAATCAGTTAAAAACAAAAAAAATCGGTTAAAAATTGAAAAAATGGGCAAAAAACGGGATCGGTTGAACCGGTTCAATTTAAACTAAAAAATTTTAAATTATAATTTGACCCAAAATTTTATCTAAATTATAATTAAAACTTTAATTTTAACTAAAAATTTCAATTTAGTCCTCAATGGATTAAAATTTTTAATTTAATCTTTAAAATTAAAAATATTAATATTTAACCATTATTTATAAATATTAATTTTTTAATTAATTATTTTTTCAATTAATTTTTTTTAATTATATTTTGTTAAATATACTAATTGTAATTTTCTTAATGTATATAAATATTAATATAATTCTTAAAATACACTTTATTTTAAATATTTATTATCATTCTTATATAATATAATATTTTATATAATTATATAAGTTATATAAAAATTTAACTTTAATATATTTAATATTAAATATCAATTTTATCGATTTAATTACGGTTATACCAATCAAACCAATTAAAATTTAAATTATTAATATTTTCGATTGACTGATTGGTTTGATTTTTAAAATCTTCGTGTTGATGAAAACCAAGACTTTTTAATCTTGGTGACGATACAGATGTCATTGATGAGTAATAAATGATAAGCTTCTCCATGCTAGTGGTTCCAAGTCATTCACTTGGGTGCCAGCGGCTACAGCTTCCCCATCTGAATCGTAAGGCAGGGAAACGCTTGAATGCTGTTGATTGATGCCGTAACGTATCTGTTCTATAAACAAAGTCCACTTGTTCGCCACACTCCCCGACAAAACTTGCTTCTTCCATTTATTATTGTTACTTTTTTTTTAAAATCGTTTATTATTATCATTATTATGATTATTTGGTTTACGCTTCTTCCATTTGTTTGTTTCATTGTTTTTTCATGAAAGGTCTAGACCAGCTGGCACAATGGCACGCAGAGTCTAGCATTCTTGCTGTCCAAATAAATCTCAAGTCTTAGATGTCAACTAGCTTAATTGATGCAGTTTTTTTAACTGATTATTTTCGGATTTCTTAAATTATGGAAAAAAGAGGACTCCTTCTATTATGTAGTCCGTAACTTATTAGCGAACTGATAAAAAAAATCATAATTATTTTGGCAACTCAAAATTATACTTGTGACATTAGGTATATTTTTGTGTAGAAGGTGGAAATACTCGTATTGAATCTTGATTTTGCCGCCCTATCCATTGAGCCACCCCTTTCTTTCTTGATCCCTTCCATCTATCTCCTCTTTCTTTATTTGCATAAATCACAATCCATGTGATAATTTGTAGATGACGATCAATAATTAACCAGAAGGAAGAAAGGGAAAAACAAAAGAAATTATTGCTAGCTTAAGATGATCCATTGACCTTGATGTTATGATGATAAGGTATTATTTGAGATGACATTTTTTTTTTTATTATGCATCATAAGAGACATGATTGCACAAGGGTGTTGTTGCCTTTCAAATGGGACACATTATAATTCTATCGCTTACAATTATTGTTATCCACAACCCAGCAATTGCGTACTTGCATGCCCTGTTTGAGGTCTACCCACAGACAAATAGGAGCCAAAAAAAAAAAAAAAAAGTGTGACAAAACTAACATTGCCTCCATTGCACAATTTAATTTTAAACAACACTAAAATAGTTATATAATTTATCTAATAATAATTTTTATTTTTTCGAATTTACCCATTCAATTGCTCATATTTCTTTAGTGCTATTTTAATGTTACTTAGTGGTGCTACCAAGTGTTTGCTAACGAATATATACTAATTCATCTTATTAATCCAATCAATATTTGACTGTTGCTCGTTAACATGACTGTACCCCTTGTAATTCTACGTGGACCTACACCTAATTAGTAGCAATAAGTTTTATAACGTAATCTCATCTAATAGTATTGAACAGTTTATTTTTTTATTTTTTTTATAAATTTAATTATATAACGGCTCTTATCGCTTATTTGTTATCTTGAAAAGTGAAGCAAAAATATTTTTCCTTATGCTTGTATGATTGAGATTAAATGCACATGATTAAATCCCTAAACAAGATAACCTTGTGCTGTCACAAATCTTGCCCGATTTGGGTCATGCATTTCGGACAGCTAAGAAGCAGAAAGCTCAGGGAAGCAAATGACACTTCATCGTCTGAACCAACGAGCAAGTATAACTAACAATTTGTTCAGCTAACAAATGCTAATAATCACAGAAACGGAGAAACCACCCATACTTGACCAAAAAAAAAACAAAAGAAACCACCCATATGCCATCATGCGAATTTTTAGGCATTTGTTGCTACTTGTATGGCTTGAAACTTAAAAAGTATTGGCAAGCTTGTATCTATTATCTTTTCCAGTTAGGAGTTGCAGTTGCTGCCTACCCATGTGACCATTATCCAGTAGTCTTCTGACTATATATGGTCTATCCCTATTCATGACGTCATGGTATTTGCTCCATCCAACGTGAAAGTAGCAATTAACAGCAATTTGGGTAGCCATAAAAAAAGGACAAAAAAAAAACAGCGAGAAGATGAAGAAATTTTATTAAATGAGTTTTATGTTTTTTTTTTTTTGACATAAAATGAGGTTTATGTATGATATGATGAGAATAGAACACGACCCTTTGACCATTTCAACTATTAGGTTTGAGTACATGAATTAAGACATTTAACACAGCTTAAATGTAATATTAACGTCATTTCATAAGTTTTACATGTTAAATAATCAACATTTTGAAATTTGAGCAAAAAAATTACAAGATGTGCAAGAACCAACAAGTATAATAGAATATATAGCAAGTATGATAGAATATATAAAAAAAAAAAACAGCAACTGTAAAATTTAACATTAAATTAAATTTCACAGTTGCTGTTTTTTTTTTTTTTGTTTGCACTTATTTGATAGCTTCTTACATATTCTATCATTTATATCGCACACCTAAATGATGTGAGACTCGGGTAGCAAAGTCATGTCGATGTTACTCTGTCTAGGTGCGTTTAAATCCTCCATTTATGAACTTTTTCCCATCACAATTTTGGGGGAAACTCAAAACAAGTGGTGGGATTACTGGTTTCGAAAGTTACAATTTCTTAGTAAACAGTGACGCGTTGAATGTACCAACCGTAAGAGTGCGATCAGGGCGTGCAATAGGGTTGGCGTACATGACATCTCATTAGATCACGAACGGTTCAATGTTCGAGTTGAGCTCGCGGGATTTATTATCTCATAAATTTAATATGTACTGTCCTGACTTACCTTGAGGTGATTAAATCGCCCAATTTTTATTGACAAGTTTGTAGAACATCACTATTACTTTACTAAGTTTGTTTAACCGCTAAAAAGAAAAAAAAAAATTACAGTTCCTTTGGACCGCCATTGAATTTCTATGCATCATTCTTCTCACCTCATCAAAAGAGTTGTAGGGAAGATTTTAACCGTTACTCCACACAGTCACCGTTAACACAACGGTTTTTATTCAAAAATTTTAACGAATTGATTGATGAAGATTTCTTTTTAATTTTTCGTGATACATCAAGCATTTTCATAAGTATATTAGGCAATCAAAATATATATATATATATATATTTATTTATTTATATTACGAGATTTACTTATTTTAAAGCGGTTTCCATCCACGCAAGCACGCGCAGGCGAATACTAGCCGTTAGTCTTTTATTGGAAAAAATACGAGCATTAAATAAAGGCCAATCAACAGATCTCAACTGTTTCCTTTTTTAAAAAAACAAATATATATATATATATATATACATTTAATGCTAATAAAAATTGACAACGCCGAAAGCTCCTTCAGTTGGAGTCTCCATGTGACAAGTGGACTGATCATTTCAATTCACATGCTACACAAAATTTTTTTGTTTTGTTTTTTTTTGTTTTTTTGAGTGTGGACAAAGGAAGGAAACGTAATCATTTTATATAGTTTAACATAAATTATTTGTCACCAATTAATTAAATGGTAAGTCCCTACTTCTCAGCAACCAAAGCCCAATAATGCATCATCTGATGGTCATAAGACCATGCACTTTACCCGACGGTCCAGATTCTATAAGTTGAATTATGGTTCCCCAAATTGCCGAATTCAATCACAAAATTTAATAATTAGTTGTAGTTATTAAGTAGGCATCAGACAACCCCGTATGTAAGACAGGTTGTTACTAATTAGAGAATCTTACTATTATGAGTAAGATGTTGATATTATTGGAATATATATAGTGAGAATTTTCATATATTTGTGGTAATTATATTGCAATAAAATTAAAGACATACTTAATTTCCAACATATATTACAATAATGATAAGATTGTTATTAGTTTTTTTTTTTTTTTTGGGTCAAAGATCGTTATTCTTTTTTTAAATTGAAGATCGTTATTCTTTAATTGCTAAAAGAATTACTTCGATTACAATTTTAAATTGTAGAATTCTCTAAAGTAGATTATTATGGCCCATTCATGCCCTGATGGACTACAAACGGCTAGGGAACCTTGGGCCAGCATCCATTGATTGAACCTCATATAAAATGCAGTAAAAGCCAACACTAAAGGGTGGGCCTTGCCCAAGTGGTGGCGGAATTCCTTGAACTTTCGCTTGGTCCTTATGCCCCTTCTCCCTTTGTTTTTCTATGGACTCTCCAACAGCCCAACTACAAGGCTGCAGAAAAAAAAAAACAAACAAACAAACAAACAAACAAACAAACAAACAAGCAAACAAACGCCGTCTAAAGGCTACTTGTCAATTGAGTCCCTAGGATCCATAAATGTGATGTTGTGTCGCGTTAAATTTTTGTATGGGCAACTATGAAGATTTTTTTTGGGGGCCCTAAATAGGAGGAAATTACTATGCATGACAATGGAAAATAGAAATTCAGGCACATAAAGTGTAAAGTTTGAATTGAATAATAGTTTATTGACTCATTGTTATTAGAAAAAGAAAAATCTATTATTCAAATGAATTTAGACTAATAACATAGAATGGTAGGTAAAAACAACATAATTATCATCATATTTCTCTTAACATGCATCTTAATTTGTATTGCTTTCAACGTGATGGCTGAGATGCTTTCCCAATAATATTTTGATAATTTTGTAGGTCGCCTACTCCCATATAATCAATATAAGTTGTAGGATTCGTAGAATTGCTTCCACTGCTACTTGGATGCTTAGATGCCTTTGCGATCATGGTTTGGTACTTTTGTTGGTCTCCTGCTCCCATGTAATCAACATAAGTCATAGGATTGTTCCGCTTAGTAGAATCACTTCCCCTACAAAATAATTGATCAAAAAATTAAAACATTTAAGAGACAATTAATACTGAGAAAATTATTCCAAAAATGAGAATTAGATACTAGGGGAAAAAATGTACAACAGCAAGTTGTTAGAATAATGTAAAGGTACGTGTTTTGTAAGACAGACCTTTCTTGCCTTGATTGACTACTTGATTCATTAAAATTTCTTAGATATGGTGCTACTGCCTTCATGAGTTCATCCTCCATTGTTGAGGGCTTTATTTGAAAAAAAGAAATAATAATTGAATTTGTTAGCTATGATAATCCATTTTCATGCACACACACATAATTTATATTGTGTTGAGGTATCTTATTTTCCCGACTAAGACCAAAAGTTTACTTTTTTTTAAAACAATCTTTATTAACTAAAATCTAGTGAAATTTGATCCTATTTAAGAGCCAATTATTGACTTTTTATTTTTTTTGCCCATATAGTTGTTCTCTTTATGTATTTATTTAGGGAGATTTCTATTTTAACTTCATTTTTTAAGTGAGTGTAAGTTATTCATGATCTTATACCACATAATAAGTGGAGTCCACTTAAATAAAATAATAAAAAATAATATTTGAATGGTATTAGATTATAAATTAATTTTACTCACTAAAAAAAGGGTGAAATTAGCAAGTACCTTTATTTAGGTATCTTCTCTTACATAAAAGCGTCTGCATGTGGTTCAAATAGGAAAGAACATTATTCCTAATTAACAAAAACTTGTTGGCAAAACTCTACAAAATTGGTCATAAAATTTGTCCCCCTTGGAAAGCATACGACCTAAAATTCGCTGATTTCATATATTTAGGTACAGGACCCAATTTGTGAAGATAGTCCTTTAATATTAAAATTGTATAAATCAAGTTCTGTTCGTCAACACATAAAACTTTATAATTTAGTGGAACAGCACGTTCTAGCTAAAATTTTTAATAAAATTGTTTTTTCCTTCATGTTCTTTGTAGTCGTGCTCTTTTCCATGCAATGTTTGGAAGAATATCTTGAACTGGGTGCTTAAAAGTTGGAGCAAAATTGGGCCCCTTCTCATTTTCTAGACCACATAATCCCACACGCTATACAACTACTACACTTCTTGTTAAGCGGGAAAAATTTTGCATTCCGTTTATACCAATGCATGTACGGTGTTTGTGTATCTAATTTTTCCCCTCCTTTTTATAAAAAATAAAAAAAAAGAAAAAAAAGAAAAAGAATGGTATGTCTTAAAATAACTCTTTTTATTTTTAGAGAAAAAATGTATGATAAATATATCAATCATTATATTTATAAGTTAAGGTTGAGAATCACTCATTGAAAGACCTACCACTCAAATAATAATAGATCTGAATAGAGCTCTGCCACAACCCACTCAGTAGTTGCCGAATGTTAGACCCGACATCTACATGTCAACTAAATCTTTCAAACTCACATTGGATAAGGACTTCCAACTTATTTGACTAAGAGAATAATAAAGCAAAGATTCGAAATTAAATTAATTATATACATTAAATTTCTATCTAAACTATTACCTTAAATGTGTCTTAAAAGAACTCAATGAACTACTTAAACCATTGACATGACAAAAAAAAAGGTTCATACTAGCCTATAATGTGGACAAGAGCTATTGCGGAACGTTTTATTGAATGGACCTAATGATAACAGACACTGAGACCCGGCCACCAGCCAAACTCTAGCGAAGCTACTTAAATTCTTGACCTGGCCTGTCCTGGCCTGATGGGGTCATGGCTGAACTCCTTGATTATTTTACAGAAGCATGAAATGCTAGAAACGCAAAAGAAACACAGATAATTGTTTGCAGAAGGGCATTGTGGAAATGTGATAGCAGAAAGAGAACGCACAGGTTCCATTCCAAGAAGACGAACACTCCAGGATCATAAGATTCCAAGATTAGCAATTCAAGCAAATTCCTCCATCCCAAATCCAAGATTTGCATTGTGTCAAATTAAGAAAATAAAAGGATTCTTTTTATCCTTTTTCTGGTTGGAATAACCCCAGAAGGAGGAAAGCCTAGGAGAAAGATCTGAAATCTTGATCGCAATTTCACAGAAGAGTGGTGGGTATCTTCAGAAAGTTGGAGAGATTATTGATACACGAAGCAAAAAGGCCAAAACGTAATATTCCATATTGGAAAATTGTGGGACACTCTTCGTATGTAAATTAAACTAAGACGTTAATGAGTGACTATAACCCGATTTTGCAGAGTATGACTAACATCTTACGATACTTTTTTTTTTTTAGTTAAAGAAATTTTAATTAATTATACTAAAATTTGGAGAGGTACTTTTTTTTATTTGTTTTTTGACAGGTTAAATGTGGGTTCTTCTTTGTAGACCATTGTGGCCCATTCCAGCCCTTGTAGACTAAACTTAGATAGAAAACCTTGGGCCAGTAATAACGATATTCAGAAAGACCCAATTCCAGCTAAAGCTACTTCAGCCTTGTATAGGTCGAGCCTACACATGTTGGGTCCAGCAGCCACCATGGGAAAAAAAGAAAACAGAGCCGCTGATATCAAAAAAAAAAAAAAAAAAACACAGAGCTGCTAGGTATAGCCCAGTGAATTTCAAATTCAGTGTGAGGTTTAAAGTTCGAATTTACGAATTTCATAGTTAAAGTTGCCTCCTCTCAACTCTGCCTTTGAAAAGGAAAAAAAAAAAAAAGAAAAAGAAAACCAGAATAGAACAGAAAAAGAAAACAGATTTCGTCGGGCAAAGAATCTATCTTTTTTATACGTGTTGGACAAAATATTCAGTCAAGGGCTTAATACTTTGTAGTACTTGGCATGAGTGTGGGGGCCCTATTATTGGGGCCACATTAAATTTTTGCACGAACAACTAGGAGGAAATTATTAAACACAGACATTTGAAATTAGAAATTCATCAAACAATGTAAAACTCGAATTTAATTCTAATTTATCGAGTCATTCTTAAGAAATTGATTATGACTGAGACTACTACATCAATTGAATAATAACTCATAGAAGAAATTTACTTAAACTATTAATTAAAAGAAAAAAAACACACACACACACACATAATATTTGAATGAACTAGACTAATAATGTAAATTTGTAAAAAATAAAAACATATTTATCGTCCTATTTATCTAATATGCGCCTTGCATTGCTTTCTAGTTTTTAGTTCCACTGTGACTAGATGGCTGAGGTGCCTTTGCAATGATGTTTTCATATATTTTTTGGTCACCCACTCCCATGTAATCAACATAAGTTATAGGATTGTTCGGCTTTGTAGAACTGCTTCCCCTACAAACAATTAATTTGAGCAAAATTAATATCAATATTAAAGAAAAATTTTGAGAAAAATATTCCAAAACGAGAATTGAATAAACGGATCAATTAAGTAACGAATCAATTAAGTAGAATGTTAAATTAATAATTAGAATTTTAAGAATAATATAAATATACACTTTATATAAGACTGACCCGTCTTGTTGTGATTGACCAGTTTCATTCTTTCTTTTTAGATATGGTGCTACTGCCTTCATAAGTTCATCCTCCATTGTTGAACACTATATGTGAAATCACTACTGTCGAAAAATAACAAAAATTTTTAACTATGATAATTCACTCTCGTTGCTGCACGCATCATTTATACTGTGTGGAAGCATCTAATTATCCTTATTAAGACCAAAAACTTACTTTTTAAACACTTTGTATTAGTTGAAATCTATCGAAATTTGTTCTTATTTAAGAGCCAATTATTTACTCACATAGTTAGTCCCTTTACATATTTATTTTTGTATTGGTATGTGCAAATAGGAAGCCCTTTACTCCTAATCAACAGAATTGTTTGCGAATCTCTACAAAATTGGAGGTAAATTTTTCCCCATTACCAGGTAAAACCTAAATTTTGAAAAGGAAAATGTTACATATGCACAGTCTGAGAGGTATAGAAAAAAAATTTCAAGTAAAAAAAATTTTTTTTCTAATAAATTTTATATAATATCTATACATTATATATTATGATACACTCATCTAAATCTAAATTTTAATTTTGCAAAAAAAAAATCAAAAAAATAATATTTTAACCACTCAGTGCACCGGCTGTTTGTATGTAGCAGCCTTTTGAAAATTAGTGGAACCGTAGCTTCAAAGTTGAATCCATATACAAAAATATTTCGTCTTTTTCTTGAACAGACTATATCTGGTCTCTTTTTTTTTTCTTTGTAATTGGCTTAATGGCCGGTATTAGAGTATAATGTATGATTCATATCATGAGTTTCACCTAATAATTTAAATTTTTAAGTGGAATGATTTTATAACTTGATATCAGAGCCTTCATAACCTAGTGATTATGAGTTTAAATTCCGCTACCCTCATATTTAATTGTGAATTAATTATGAATTTGTCGTTTGTTTATACTTAAGGCCCAAGTGAGCTGAACTTTTGTGTGAGGGGGTGTGTTGGAGTATAATATATAATCTATATCATGAGTCTCACTTAACAATTTAAATTTTTAAGTGGAATGGTTTCATGACCGAGAACCTATACTTGAACATTTGAAAAAGAGGGCAACTGTGGATTAGGCAAGCATTCGAAACCTTGCTTGATATGGTTGGTCTTTATATACAAATATATATATATATATATATATATATATATATATATATATATATATATATATATATATATATATTTATTTATTTATTTATTTTTTGTCCTAAAAAAAAGGGAAAGACCTAGCTAACTAGGAAGAAGGTGAGGGATTCACAAGCCCCTGTCGTCCTCCAACAAGAGATGCTTGAGAACAACAGGTGGTTGATCCATGAAGAATAACCCCAATGGATGCAACAAGGCAAAGGAGGCTCATTAGCAAGGATGCACGGACACTCTTATTTTAAGGAAGTGTCTGTGTCGGACACTTCTCGGACACGGACACGCCTCGGACACAGCATGGACACGTGTCCGACACGCCAAAAAGTGTCCGCCAAAAAAAATTTGAAAAAAAAAAAATCGGACACGCTGAGGACACGCGGACACGGCTAACAAAAAGAAAAGTAAAAAAATGAAAAGGGATGGGTTTGTTTTTTTTTTTTTTTAAATTTAAATGAAGGAGAGTAGGAATTGAGAAAGATTTAAATTTTTTTTAAAGTTATCGTTTTTTATTAATATTTATTATTTAATATGTATTGTGAGATTTTAAATATACTTAAAAAATATATTTTATAAGATTTATTTTAATAAAAATTAAATTTATATATATTATATTTTAAGTTATAATTTATATTTTGTTTTAAATAATAATATTTACTTATATATATATATATATATATATATATATATATATATATATATATATATATATATATACATACGTATCTATGTCGTGTCCGTGTCCTAATTTTTTTAAAATTGACGTGTCGCCGTATCCGTGTCCTACGTGTCCGTATCGTCGTATCCATGTCGGTGCAACCTAACTCATTAGTCAGCTGTCCTGTTAGCTTCCCTAT
The DNA here is from genome assembly GCA_037832335.1 of Carallia pectinifolia. Taxonomy (NCBI): domain Eukaryota; kingdom Viridiplantae; phylum Streptophyta; class Magnoliopsida; order Malpighiales; family Rhizophoraceae; genus Carallia; species Carallia pectinifolia. Next base: position 1,643,179 of record CM075453.1, read on the forward strand.
ACATATGAGCAAATTTGACCTCCCAAGATCGCTGCAAGTGATCTCTACATCCTCTTAGCAAATTACCGTGCGGGTGGGAGCGAGAGACGTCCTGTTGAACCAACTGCAAAGCCACGGCAGAATCCACCTCCACTACTAGCCGCCTAAAACCCAAGGTCCATGCACAAGTGAGCCCATGAAATATTTCCCACAGGTCGCTATACACATGAGCATATTTATTTTTTGTCTTGACTGCTCAATATCTAATTTATTGAACTGATTAATTTACACTGACTCGGATAGAATATTGAAAGGCGGTAAAAATCTCCTAACAGATATTTAACGTAGTTGCATTCTCAGAACTTAAAATCGAAACCTCTTATTAAGAAGATTCAGATTTTTACCATCTGAACCAACGTCTACTGATACACATGAGCATATTTATTGTCGCCTTTACGTTGTTTGTAGTTGTGGCCCATTACCGAGCGCTCCATGTTGGACTACTTAATTGTTAGAGCAACACCTGGGCCACATTTTATTTTCTAGTCCACACCTCATAAAAGCATACGGTAAGGCGACATTTTTTGAGTGAGTGATTTTTTTTTTTCAGGGTATGGGTATCTAGACGGAGAGAAATTAAGTGGTAAATCGAGTTAAGTGTTGCGTTGTTATACATGTGATTTATAAATTAATTATACATTAATTTTAATAATTTAATAATTATATAAAAAAAATAATAAAAAAATTTAAAATATTTATAATTAATATATAATAGACTTATAAATAATATACACATTATTCAATCTAACAACCTTTTCTTTTTTTCTTTTTTCCTTTTTTTTTTTATCTGCACGATCCTGATTGACTATTCGATGTTATTTTAGCTATGCTACTACGACGTCCTTTTAAATAAAAAAAAAAAAAGATTTTTAGGGGTTTCAACTCTTGGAAGAACTGTTTTTTTTCTTTTATTTTTTTTGTAAATATGACACGATTTAATTATGTTGATGAAATAAATTTTACATAAAAAATATTCAAAAAAAAATATGTAATCTCCTTTTTTTTTTTTTTGATCTAAAAGAAATATGTGTAATCTAATCACTCACTTTTCCTGCAAATTTATGTATTACCCTATTTGTTCACTTTTCTTGGGCACGTTTTTAATTAGTTTCTTTGTTTACATATGTCGGAAAAAAATTTTGAAAGAAACGAATAATAATAAATAATAATGAGAGGGCTTAATATTACTTTCGCTCAAAACACCACCAAAGGCAAATAGATGATAAATTAGTATCGTACCATAACAAAACCAAAACTTTGAATTTTTCAGCTATATACGAGGCCAGCAAATCTTAGACTATTCTCTTGATCTTTCCATTTAATGAAATATATTATAATTCTGATGTCCAAAAAAAAAAAGCCGTACGAGGGCAAAGTTGGCTCATGCCACTGCTTTTTGTGTCTGCATGAGTCCATAAATCCGAGAAGCATATATATTGAGTCATTCTCGACATTAAGAAGAAATTACTCAAATTAACTATTTATCCGAAACAAAAAAAATTAACAATATTACTCGAATCAACTAAACTTGTAGCAACATAAAATTAATCATATTTCTTGAATCAACTGAACCAGTAGCAACATAAAATTAACTATATAACTCGAACAAACTAAACTAATAGTTTGATTTCCGCCGGAAAGTAACAGCTGAGATGCTTTTCCTTTATTTATGATCTTTTCATACTATAGTACCTTTCTCTTGAGATGCCTCTTCAATAATATTTTGGTAGTTTTGTTGACTACCTACTCCCAGGTAATCAACATTAAGTTTTAGGATTCTGCTTCGGCATCGTAGTAGAACTGCTTCCAGCCCCACTGCGATTTGGTTGTTGGTTCTGTTGTTGGTCTGTCGAAGTTGTAGAATTGTTCGGCATGTTAGCTTTACTTCCCCTACAACAAATACATTCATCAAAACACAAAAGAAACAATTTTGAGAAAAATATTGCAATACGAGAACTAGTCACTGCAAAATCAAGAAAATTCAAATCAAACTACAACATCAAATTCTTATGTTTCTTAGAATAATGTAAGGGTGCACTTTTTGTAAGGCAGACCTGACTGGCTCTATTCGGTTTGTTTGACCAATATATTCAAAATGATTTGCTTCTCTTTTCTCTAATCGGCCTGTCTCACCATTATATTCCCACCAATATGGATCCATTGTTGAGCACTTTTTTTGAAAAGCAAAAAACTGATTTTGATAACTACGGTACACAGATAATTAATTTATATTGTGTGGAGGTATCTTATTTTCCTGATTAAAAACGAAAGGTTTACTTTTAAAACAATCTTTATTAACTAAATTCTATTGACATTTGTTCCTATTCAAGCGTCAATTATTTACTCATATAGTTGGTCTCTTAACATATATGTATTTATTTATGTATGTTCCCTTACATAAAAACGTTTGCAAGAGTGTGTGCAAATAGGAAAGATTGTATTCCTAATTAACAAAACTTGTTTGCGAATCTCTACCGAATTAGACATAAAATTTTCCCCCTTAGTGAACATATTATTTGAAAAAAAAAATTGGTGATTTCATATATTTAGCTACAGGAACTACAAATGGAAGTTAGACCTCATAATCACATACACTACAAAGTAAGACATTTTGATTTAGGCATGCGACGAAAATTCTCTTGAGTTGTCTCCAATATTAATTCGAACGATAGGTCCGTTTTGGTCAAAGTATGAAATTTTTTTTTCGATAAGGACTCCAAATTAAAAATGATAATTTTGCAAATGCTAGGTATGCTTTTTAGTAAATATGATGTTTTTTAAAAAAAGGAAAAAAAAAAAGAAAGACCCTTTTAGTACCCTTTTATTTACAATGATAATTTGTCAAATGTTAGGTATACTTTTTAGTAAAAACGATGTTCTATTAAAAAAAGAAAAACCCTTTTAGGGGGATTAATTTTTTGGGTTTTTCTTTTTTTTAAAAAAAAAAGTAAATAAAAGGCGTTTTAATTATGTTGATCAAACAAGTTTTACGAAAGAACGTTTCAGAAAATTGCAGGACTATTTTTTGGTTGTAATACTATGCAACATGATTCGATAGTTTTATATATAGCTCCAACTCCTCATGCATATATTCCAATTACAATCAGGGCAGATGTAGTTAGAGAGTTGTGAGGGCATTTTTGAAAAAAGATAAATATATAATTATAGTTTAATTTTTTTTTATTGTCCCACTAACATTTATATTTTGTCACCTCTGAACTTTTTTTTTCCCCCTGTTTTGGGGTTGTTTCCCCATGTGGAGGCGTAAGGCAAATAATAATAATAATAACGATAATAATAAAATTCTCTTTTCTTTTCCTGCTTACAAAAAGCCCCCGAGGAGTAGTGGCAGTTTATAGTTTCTCGAATCACAGGAGACTTTTTGAATAAAGGAGGACTTATGCCTCTGAGACCGAAGTAAACACAAGATAAATAAAGGTAAAATAATGCATAACGATGCTACTTATTTTTGTTCCAAAAATAAATATATATTTTAATAGATTTTAAAGAAGTCACTCGATTATAAATTATATAAAGAGAATAATTTTATTTTTTTTTATAAATCTCACATTCTTTTCAATATTAAATTATGAGACCTCTATAATACAAGTCTTGAGTCATGCTTTGCTCGTATGAGATATCTTAATATTATTTCTTATGAAAGCACACACCACCCCATATGAGAGAACGTATATGATATCAATGAATCTCACACACCACCCATATGAGAGACATTATATAATATGATATAATAACGTTCTTAATATCTCTTTTTGGCTTTATTATTCATTACCACCGTCGACCCAACTTTTTGTCTTTGCCCCAGTTCATTACACTGTTTATCATCATCATCAGCTTCGCCATCTTCCTCCACCCAATCATCTTTCTCCATGGTTTGTTGGTAATATCGGACGGCCACAAACATCATAAACACTGCAGGATGATAAATTTATCAGTATTTTATGATAACAAAATCCATAATTTTGAAGTACATTTTAGCCAAAAAGATGAAGGGGAAATTAAAAAGTGTTGTTTACCAGCCCAAATTCGAGCGACCATGGAAGATAGATTCCATACAAGGGTAAAGATAGCCAACGCAACGGCTTTCTTGTGTGTGCACGAGTCCCATGCATCCCGGAAACGTTGAATCCAAAATTTGCCTTCAAAAAATTGAAGTTTCATTCGCATTTAATAATTAAATGGACCATAAAAATGAAAATTTTCTTGTAGCAATAAAAATTTCACTGCCAAAGAAAACCGTTGTGTTAGGCGACTAAAGCAATACTTGTATTGTATGCGGCCGAAAAGAACCTATAAATAAAGTAAATTATAGTTTTTCAACCCCGGCCACTGATATTAAATGGGCCGCTGTGATCTTGTTAGAAAACTGTGACGGACAAGCATACGATATAAACACACATTTCGTGATGGGCCTACACAAAATAAAAAAACCAAATAGCACCAATCGCCATGAGTTAATAATTAGACCACAATAATTAGTAGATTTTAGACTTAAAAAAATAATTAGTAGATTTCATTTGTATTATAGGATTATGCATTTCAAGTTTTGTTAAGATGTTTGATGAGATTAAATATACGTCTAATTTTATGTAGTTGTGAAAAAAGTTGATAATCTTTACTAAATATCGTAAAATTTATTTCTTTATAAATTTGATGCAACCCTGGCGCAATTCTCCTTAAGAGATGATGAGTTCAACTATGTTTTCCTGGGGCATGCATATTTTAAGCCTCCGTTTTTATCCCACGGCTATCCAAATCAAAATCCAAAGATTTTTAATTACTAGTGAATTGATTTGATTCAAACTTCAAGTAAGACACTTTTAACTTGGAGAAGACTTTAATATCGTGATATAAATTATTAGATGGATAAAATCTACTTTTTTACATGCTATGCTCCACTTGATCTACTAGCCCTTCTGGTGTGATCATGATGTTTATTTTTAAATAAGTTTGTCAATTTAGCATTACGGTGATTCCATTTAATGGCTGATTCGAGGGTTGACAAGTGTAATTGTGCACACGCTAATAATTTTCTCTCAAATAATAGCTGTAGGGCCCATAAGATCACCTCATGCAGGCCGACATCATCATTAGAGCCGTTATGATCAATAATGACTAACGGTCCAATGGGTCAGTGGGAAGCACTGATGGGCCCACGTTCCATCAGCGTTCCATCACGAGCCCACGATTATGGGCGATGTTTATGGGCGTTGATGGGGTTCTCAAAATCAGCGACTGCAAGTCTACAGAGATTTCGCTGCTCTTAACCGCATATTACCATAACTCAATCAAAAGGTGCAAATCAGGAAATAACAATAATAATAATAATTAAGAAAAAAATGCAATAAATTCAAGAGGAAATTACCATAGGCAGTTAACTGGGAGGAGTACAAAGAGCAGACTTTTGGTACGGTGAAAACTCCAAAAAAGCCTGAGGAAGTCAAGCGAGCAAAACCAAGAAGTCTCTGTCAAAAATAAAAAAGTGCAAGAAAATCTAGAGAATTTTTAACAAGAATATTTGTGTGTCCTCTCAGCATTTTTACCCACATGCGTCTACTTATTTTTTTCCTTTAAACAACCTAACTCTTTTCCCACCAGCAAAAACTAAGCAATTAATTCAATTTTGTATTGGTTTGCCTATTAATTTTTATTTTCAAACTTGACAAATGGTTTTCCATTTTCTCTATCTAATTTACTCCCATTAAAAACAACATTGTAAAATTGCAAGAATCAGCTTACCCAATTTGGCCATCTTCCAGATGGTTATGGAGTTGCAACACCTGGCCAAAACAAATAGCAGCACTGCCATCTGCCATTGTCACAAAGTCAACATTAATCTCTTTCCATTATCTCTCAAAGATGTTATGTCAAAGTAAAAAATGTTAGAAAATTGAAAGCCAAATAAAGTGAGAACAAAATTTATTAATTTTATTTAAATAATATTAAAATAATTATAAAAAATATGGATTATTAAATGATTAAATTTATTTAAAAAATAAAAAAAATTAATAAACTATTAGAGTTATTAGATGAAAATGTATAATTACTTGTCACTAATTATTAGAAGGCACCTAATGTTACTCTAAATGAAAGGGAGTACTACCTTCATTGTAGTAGCAGGATCACCAGAAAAAAGGGCTCTAATTTTGAGCAGGAACTCATTCAAGTAAGGTAGAACCAATTTCACTAACCAGACTGCCTCCTCTTCACCCAGCACATAGCTTGTGCCTTCATCATCCATGTTATAAACAACCCTGATTTTGGAATATTTTTTGGGGGATAAATCATAAGATCAATCTGCTTATAGTAATGAACATCTTGATTTGTTGACACTTAGGCCCTGTTTGTTTTGTTATGGAAAAGAAAAAGAATAAAAAATAATACAATAATGATGATATTATAATTGATAAAAAGTAATGATTAAAAAGTTGTGAGAAAAAAAAAATGAATGATAATTTGTAAAAGAAAAAGTAAAAAATAGTTGCTTAAATTGATAAAAAATGAATAAAAAAGAAAATAACTAGAAAATTTTTTCTTTTCCTTTTCTTTTTCTTTTCTTTTGGAAAATTCCCAATCAAGGCTTTACTCTTCTAGAGAATCACCTGGAAATAAGTGACCTATAGAGGAAAATGGCAGCAAGATAAACAAGACCCAGATAGGAAGTCACAGAAATGAAGCTGCAAAAAAAAAAAAAAATGATATTCCAACAGAGTCAATTATTGCTTTCTGTTTTTAACAGAGGAATGGTAGTTAAAAAAAAAAAAAAGAATTCAGTAGCCTTGTTAATTATGAATCGGGCTGACCTGACATTCAGATCTTTGGTGTAGGATGAGGAAATTATGACGAATGTACCAATTCCAAAGACAAATGCAGATCTCGATATGTCTCTCCACATCACTAAATCCACTGAAATTGCCAATGCCAAAATTGAAAGAAATTCATTAAATGAAGTTGAAGAACAAAAAAAAGAGCAAAAGAATTGAACTTTTTCAGGGGTAAAAGGCTACCTAGATTTTGCAGCTTGCCATTAGTTTCTGGAAATTTGTGTCGATTAGCAACTGGAGCTGCAACCAAGAAAGGCACTAAACCAGTCAGAATTACACAAGAATAAGAAAAATTGCAAATCAAAAAAAAAAAAAATCCAGGATAATTTAATGAAAATTAACTGCAACAAACTAGAGGTATTTACCTGAAATGGGTTTTGAAAAACTTTGGTAAATTGTTGCTCGTCTCAGCAAAGGAGGAGGCTGTTTATTTACAATAGAAGAAGTGGGTGCAATTCTGTTGCTAAATTGTTGGACTTTCTTCTCTGCATTAACTATTTTCTTGGGTTTCTGTTCTACGATACTAGCTTCCACCACTTTTTTGGGCTTTTCTTCTGGGATGTGAATCTCTTTTATTTCAAAGCTCTTCTTCTCTACCTCAATTTCAACTTCCTCTTCCAAGTCTTCATCTCCCTCAATTTCTTCATCTTCATCTATAACAACATCATCAATTTCTTCATCATCATCATCATCATTTTCCACCACCAACAGTTTAGGAGGTGATTTCAGCAGTGCCTTACTGCTTTCACAATTGGAAATGACCTTTTCTTGGCACACACCAAATTCTTTGCAACATTCCTCAGATCCAGTCTCCTCTATTTCAGGAGGGTTCTTCTCAATTCCACTAAAGGATTCGCCTTTACTGCACTTTGATTCATCCAAGACCTTTTCATCCCCTGGCATGGACTTCGTCGGCTGAATTGAATTCCTGTCAATTCCATTATCTGCCGCAAGATCATTACTTGACTGATCTTCAACGTCAACTGAATCTGATTTTGATTTCCTCAATAGTAATACTCCAGATTCAACAACCTCCTTCGTTTCAGACCTTGCCTTTCTTATCTGAACTGGGGCTTTTTCATTTCCATCAAGAGAAAGCTCAGATCTTTTTTTCTTAACCTGAATTGGGCTCTTGTCAATACCATCAGCAGACACAGTAAGCTCTTTGGTTCCCCAAGATCTTCCCTTCCTCGCCTGAATTGGGGTCTTCTGGAATTCCCTGCACTGTTCCTCACAATTATTCCTGATTGATGTTGACTCAGTTTTTTTCCCTTTAGCCATCTGAATAATAGGCCCATCTAAGCTCTCAGATTTCCAAGTTTTTCTCTTGCCATTCCTGGACACACTAGTACCAATCGGCCCTTTCTTGACCGGCTTTCTTGCAGCGGTGTCTGCAGCTTCTTCAGCATTTGCTTCTCCATTGAAAACTTTAATGCCGCCTTTGACTTGATCCAGCTTCATTCTGCTCTCCCACACAGACCCTGCTGCCACAGTACTGGTTTTCACCCCTGCCCTTCTCCTACTCACATCCATTTTTTCCCTCCTTTTATGTCTCTACTTTTCTTATCTTTCTCTCATGCAATTGAGTACTGCCGGGTCATGACTTGAGTGTTAATGATGAATAAGAGACTTTAAGTAGAAGAAATGGGTATTGGTGACAAAACAGACATTAGGGGCGAGAGAGAGAGAGAGAGAGAGAGAGAGAGAGAGAGAGGGAGGGAGAGTTGTGTTGTGTAGGGTGGGTTTTGGCTGTTTATTTGCTTTGCCTTCTTTTTTTCACCATGATTGTTGGGTCCCTGTATGTTTATTGTTTGGAGAAAAATGACGTGTTTAGTTAATCTCATTTAATGGTTAATTTATTTTTTATTCTTTAAATTTAATATATTTTTTATAATTTTTGTCTACCACACCTCTACAGCAGAGGTCCAATAAGTTTTTCTGTATTGAGAAAGATAAATCTGGTATTGTTAAATGATTTGGGGTTAAATATGATCCTTTTTTTTCCCTCTTTGCTTTTACTCTTAAGGGGGTGGTTTTTATTCCTTTACTTTCCTGTCAAAGGATCTACATGAGCACTGTAACCAAGGTCCCCCAACACAGTCATTAGACTCACATGCAAATAGAGATGCCACCAAACTCCATAGATAGATCAGAGAGAGAGAGAGAGAGATTCTTGTCTGCTTCCCCATTTAAAAAGTACAGTTGATGGCTCGTGGTCTTGGGAAAAAAATAAAAGAGGGTGACCCAGCAGCAGCAGCAGCTGCATTTTAGCCTAAACTCCACGGCATGAGTGTATTAAGTGTATTTTATGTACTATTAAATTGATTATATAATTTATTCGATTATATTTAATAATAATATTTTTATCACTTTGATTTTATTTTTATCTCATAACTCTATTAAATACTTATTTTAAAGGCTATAGCTTTGTGCCTTTGGCTAAGGATTAATTAATTAAAGTGAAATTTTCCGTTAAAGTGGTTTGTGCAGGCATTGCTTTGCGTGCTGTCTCGGTCGATTATGAGCTACCAATCTTAGTGAATTATGAGGGTATTCAGGAAGAATTTCTTTACATCTTTCTTGACATTTTTGCACCATTAACTAATTGATTACCCTGTTCAATCATTTGGTGCAAGTAATTATGGTAGTATATAAACATACATGTGTTTGCACAGTGCACTTGACATGTGGGTTCTGTTGGGTGTACAATTCGCCGTTGCCACTTTTGTGATATGGACGCTAGTCACTCTGCTATTGCTTGAATGCTAGTGCAGCTTCGCCTTCAATACCATTATTCAACAAAAGAAATAGAAATAGATTATGAATTGAACTAAATTAACCATTGAAATTTAATCTTAAACCCTTCGAACCCACCAAATTAAGGCGATTGTAATTGTCTCAATCTATCGAATGTTGCTCATAAATCTCAAGATTTCCTCTCTCGTTAGATTTTTTAGTTTTACATTTTTTGGGTTTAAAGGTGGGCCTCAACCTAAGAAGAAGGGATTTGGAAGAGGTGGGATTTGCCTCTTTCCTGCCACTAACTTAGATGACTGGCTGCGCTAGAAAGTTGATCGCTCTCGTTGGATACAATATGAGGATCGTGACAGACTGATGTACATGCACACGCCTGTGAGTGTAGGTACACTACATTTGTGTCTACATTTTCATTTTGTGTGTGTTTGTTTCTGAGCTCTAAATGTCTACTGCCGCTTCAGTGCTGAAAAATGAACCAAACTTTTGAGTATGCAATGTGACAAAAAGGTCACGTACAGCGGCATGGAGAATGTTTGGAACGAAGACTGGCGCAGTTTGTAGTTGTTGTAGAATACCCATTTAGCCACTAGCTTTTGCTATAAAGCATGCGAGGCCAAAATCATGGCATTACTTCCTTAAAATAGTGACAAATAGTCTAAAAGTTCTGTCACCGACACCAAATTTTCTTCTAATAGTCTACCATATCGGACAAATATTTTTTTTTTATCTCTACTATATAGATACAAAAATTAGATACAAAATAATAATACAGATCTACTATTTAAATGTAAACCGTTAACAATATTCAACTCATTATTCAACCAATAATTAAAATTTAAATAGTGAATTTGTATCATTATTTTGTATTTTTTTTTTTCTTTCACTTTGTCATATAAAATGCTGTGAAGTTTTGTGCTTCATTAGGTGGGTGGTCCGGGGACGAAAACAAAAGATCTTTGCACCAACACTGGAAGTGGAGGTTCTTTAGTATCGATACCTCCTTCAAGTTTAGAAAATTAATTAATGGGACTTTGAGTCGTTTGTGCAGCCGAATTATTCCTTATTAGCTTGAAGTTCTATTGTTTGTTTACAATCATACGTACAGATAAAAAGGACTTCCGTCTTACTTTCGTCACTTTCTTATTTTGTTTCAATAAGTCTCCGATTCTTCAAAGGGGTTGAAGGCTCCAAAACCTCATAAATAATGTTGGTTGCTAATGGGTGGTGAGATACATTACTATATATTTAAATAGTAAGAATTTTTAATTTAACTTAATTTTTTTAACATAATTTGTTCATAATTTTACAACACGTTATGTATATTTAAAATAAAAAAAATAAACTTATATTATATAAGATCATAAGTAAATTATGTTCATAAAAAATAAATAAAATTAATAAAAATTATAAATAATAACAAATAGTAATACAATTTTATAAAATAACATTTAACAATTTATTATTTTTTTTTTTGTAAATTCAATCATCCAAACAATTCACTGCTATTACTTTAAAGTCACTTTTGCAAAGATAAAAAATTTATTACTGTCTTGGAGTTTACATTGAATATACTTGATAGGTTTGCTGGCATGGCGGTAATCCTGTAGCCAGTTGGGACACACCGCCGAGATGCATTTGTAGAATCACACACCCTGTGCCGTTCAAGGCACGTGATCCATATGAGTGTACTAACTATTGGGTCTTTACCAAGAAAATGGTGCCACCATTAATTGATACTACAAATTCAGTCCATAAATTTGCTATTCCCTATTAATTTAAGTAGTACGGTTGCGAAGATTTAAGCCCATCTTCTCGCAATTTTTTTAGTCCTACCTTGGGATTTAGTAGTAAGTACTTCATCGCCACATTTTTCAGCTAAGAAAAGCAAGATGTCCTTCCTTTACCATGAAATTCAATCAAGCAAAAAAAAAAATCAATCAAGCAACTGCAAGTTTGTCAACTTTCCGCCACAAGAGATTATTGAAATTCAACTGGACATTGAATATAATAGTAGCAAAATTGATTTCTCTTGACAGCTCGCTAATAGTAGCAAAAGAAATGAACATAAAACAAAATGCCAAGCTAACACCCCTGAGATAGAGTCTACCCACTCCCAGACTCTTTACAAAGGGAGCCCGAAGCCAATGATCAATTCAGCTAACGAAGACTTCTATGTGGTGCAGATTAAAAGTAGTTTGACCCATTCTATTTTCTAGTAGACTATTGCAATTTAAATAAACAATTTGGTCACAGAGTTTTAAACTTTAAAAGGGGTTAATCGCTCTGGACGACTGACCAAATCTGTATGCACAAGATCTAAATTTCACCAAATAAGAACCCACATGGGGATTGGATCCACTATTTTTATATATGTACACAAATAAGACGAATTTGTGGACCTCACATACCATAAGATATTTGTTTTTGTATCTTAATAAACTGATTTGTTAAGAATACAAGTAATTGGCAAGGAATCCCAACAATCTGACATTCAGTAGACAGATGCTGCATGAGATTAGGCCACAAACGACATATGATAGAGAAATTATGTCAATGAAATGATAAAATGAGAGAAAAGAGCAGAAAGTCACGAATCAGCTTAGGTGAATGATATAATGAACAAAAAAGAGCAGAAAGTAACACATTGTAAGTGGAATAAGGAGTCTAATAAATAGTCTGACTTGAACAAAATCATCCCCTTCATAAGCTCTGCGATCCAAAAAAACAAATGAACTACTAGCTCCTGCAAATCTTCAAAAAACATGAACCTGTTATCCAAAGTATAGTTATGGGGGTCCGTTCATGTGAAAGCTTACAAGCAGCATCATACTGAACTTTGGGAGATGCACATCAAGGTTTCCATTCTCACCCGGGAAGTAACAACCCTAATGAGAGCAGAAAACATTGCAGAATCTAAATTGTAAGAGATCCCGATTCAAAGCTACGGGTGCAGACACTTGTGTAGCCAACTTTTTCAATTGAATGACAACCACTAGTTCCAACTGCAGTTTTTTACGAACCCTCAAAATAAATGCTTTGATCCTAACATGGTATATTGTCATTCTTATTGAATTCCTCCTCTCCCACTGCAAGAAAAATCTAAACACACACCATGATAGAATTTATAGATCTTTCAGAACACACACTAGTGGTTAAGAACTTAGACCTCTATATTTGAGGTCTTGTGCTTTAATCTTAAGAAAGTGGTATAAGGTTCATGGAAATGAGAAGAGCTACCTCATGACTCAATTGGCCTCCCAATAGACCAAAAAAAAAAAAAAAAACTTTTCGCAGGTACAGGCAGATATTCATAAAGATATAGGAGGAAAAAAAAAGTTGAACTCAGAAAAAGAAGCAGACATTCAGAAGAGAAAAGGAAAATAAATCATAGATGAGGAAACAAAATTGGGAAGAGGAAGAGGCCCCAGAATTCTTGAAAGTTTATGACAATGAATTGTCTTAGTTGGTCCTGTACAGGTTGCCTACCGAAGGATGCGATTATGTACTGGCTTGGTACCTGCTCCAAAAACAATACCAATCATGTTATTAAATCATCTCTAAGGGACACACATGGACACGCACACATATATAATGTGGTAGGAATGGAGGAAGCTGTGATCAAGAAGGTTACAAAGTGGACTGGGGATTAGAGGGCTTGCCTTCCAGAAGACATTCAACTTTGGAAGTTGCAGCTAATCTCGTTGCTTTGTACTGCTACCTACATTTCCGGGAAATCTAGTCCACTTGAGATTTCTCTACCAAAATTAACATCTGTCTATGTCAGCTTGCTTCCTTTAGTTCGTCTACAGCACTGTAGTGAAAACCTTCGCGAAGCAGAAAAGAAAAGTCCAATTTTGACTTGACCAAAAAATGAAAGTCCAACCTCGAAGACAAATCATTTGACACCACCACTCTCAACTGGTGCACGTAATAAGCTTTCAGGCTCCTTTAGGGAAGCACCCATTTTTGACTTTTCATTTTCTGCGGACTTCTTCAATTCTGTCTCAAGCTGCTTGGCGTTTTCATCACGGGCTTTGTTGAACAATTTCATAAAATTGAGAAGGGTTGAAACAACTGCAGGAGTTGTTTTGAGAGTTATAAGCTAGCAGATAAATCATAGCAAATTAACAACTCTCAAATCAGGCAAATCATTAACTACTGCCATGCACATTGGATAGATTTGGTGAACTTCAAATGAAATGAAATACGTAAAATTGGAACTTTCCTTTAGCATCAAGCAAATTCATAAATTCCACAAGCAGCAAAATCTATTCCTGCCTAAGTACTGAATGCGAAGGGTTGACGGCAAAGAAACCAAATATTGAATGTAGGAAAAGGCCGAATCAACTTCAGCAGATGCCAAAGAGCCAACAACTCACGAACATCAAGCACTGAAACGTAATGGTCAAAAGAAGAGCAAAAACCCAAAAAGTTGAAAAAAACCTATTGATGTTCCAAAGTCCCTGTTCAAAATTTTCAAGTGTATGATGGATTGACATGTAAAGTGAGCAAAGCACCAGAAAAGTAAATGCAGAAAATGAATTAACTGGCCTAGACAGTTGCATATATTATTACAGGTACATAGCAAAATCATGTAGTTAACACAGTTCAATTTCTGAAACAATAACTAAAAAAATCAATGGAATGAAATCTAATTTAATTGCAAATACCTTGTTCAAAGGGGCAGCGTGCTGGATCTTCTCCAAAATAAAGAATTAATGCATCCACATTTCTACCCTGCGATAACATTCAGGTCCATATGGAACATGATATCCTCCAAATTAAAATGCAAACTCCTATTTTTTAAAGCTAAAACAATACCTACCACTCCAGAGTACAGAGAAGCCAAACATCTTACTTCAGCTTCAGCAAAATGAAGAAACTCCTTCAGAGTCTGGAAACCGAATGCAAACAACCAGTTACATAAAAGACTTGCATTTTTAGAGAAACAAACATATTCATGCTCACATGCCAAAGGCGGTAGGAATGTCTGCACAGAGGGAGGAAGAAGAAGAGGAGGGTGGGGGGGGGGGGGGGGAGAGAACAGTTGAGCACAGGTTAAAACAAGACAAAATGTTAACATACAACCATATAGCTATTAGCTAACTGTTATTTAAGAGACCTCCACAAATATTGCCAGGTGGCAAATCTGCTCACAAACCATACATTTGTTATATTAGCCCGCTTGCAGCTCTTACTGGTCACCACAAGTAAAGTTAAGCTGCACTTTTTTCCCTCATTAAGCATGTATGTAAAAACACTTACTGCTTTTATGTACCACCATTTCCTTTAATTTCACATTAGCAGGCACTGAATGAAAGTTGACTTCTACTAAACATACCCAAACCCAATTCTTTATAATATTCCCCACGTGACGGAATTCACAATAACCTACACTCTTATCACTCTATGCAAGGCTAGAAGCAGGACAGAAAAAAACAATCTAAGACATTACCCACTTTTGCTTGTACAGTCCTACTAGTTTTAATAAACACATGAACTGGCAGAATGATGTGAAGCCAGAATTTTGAATGAAATAATAAGTTGTTTCCTTTAGGAAAAAGATGAGAGCCAGAATGTTAAATTCAACAAGAGGTTGCCGCCTTTACGAAAAAAAAATGCCAGTTACGCTGCTCAAGGCACCTTGCAAAACTTTTCCGACACAGGGCCATCATTTTCAGAATTCGACAGTTCCTGTATAACTTTTTCCAATCCTTTGTTTATGGCTTGCATTTCCTCTGCCAGAAATTTCAATTGTACCTGTTGTGAAGGAGAGAAGGGAGGGGGGACCTTATTTCAGTCACAAGATAGCACCTCTTTTTCCTGTGTTTGATACCAAAATGACATATGATACCTTTGATGCTGGTTCCAGACTCGCATGATCATTTGAAAAATCTAGCAGTTCTGGTAGTTTGTCAGCAAGCACCTGTGACATACCAAGCAGGGTACAATAACTGCACATGTTTTGGGGGCACAGCAGAGATTTTACCAACATAGCCCAAAATATCACAATTACTTGTCCAATTAGCTGATTAATTTAAACCACATTATGATGGACAAAACTTAACAAAGGAAGGTAAAAAGCCATGTCCTGAAAAGTTAACACAAAATAAACCTGAAGAGAAAAGGTACACAAGCAAGCTAAACAGCCAAAGATATTACACGGTAGACTGTCCCGGAGTCCACCTATAGTATACTAAACGCACTATTGGCAAGAAAGTGCAGGGAGGCTCTAACTAAGTTTTCACATGCAACTTGTAGTGTAAGCAATTTGGAGCATTCAATATGATGACACATGACATCTTAAATTGCAGAAAAGAACAAATAAACTGACTACACCTGCAACTTTTTACTTATAATAATGGTCACATCATATCAGTGATCAATTTAAAACTTAAAGATTGGTGAATGTAAGAACCTATGAAACAATAACCTGCTTCAAACCTAATAATTCTAACTTCTTGGACATTGATATATAGAACACCAGCCTGGAATTTTAAGTTTAGATTCTTAACAAATATATTTTCCAAAACATAACCAAACAGTAAAAAGGTATCGACAGCTTTGTAGTACTAACTACTGTTTTCAACTCTATCATCTTGGCATATTAGCATATAACATAAGTAATATTATTGATAATACTCCAACTTTTGAAAATCAGATATTGACATTCATAAATGTGGCTTCTCTTCCCTTAATAATCCACATCCAATTCATAGGTAGATGAGTAGTAAAAAAAATACTGACAACAAAAGAAGAAAAAGAAACAGAATGAAAAAGGCAAGCATATAATTAACTTCAAAAGCATGATATTTTAATTGACACACAATGCTTGCCTTAAATGTTTCTGGTTCCAGTCTCAATTACAGCTGGTCCTCTGAGAGTCAGTCGAGACCACTCATAGGGAAAAGACAAGAAAATGGGATTGACTTTCGCCACTTCACCACTCCTACTTAATATTAAGACCCCGAAATATTTTATGGACATGGATTTTAGGGTAGAAGGTACCAAAAATCAAACAGTGTTTAATGACACCTTGTTAAGTATGGGATGCATGCATCTTGTTTCATGATATAACCTTTCAAAAAGTACAGATGATAACTAGAGAAACTACAACTACACATATATAAAAACAAGTTGTAAGTAACTGAAGGCAAAGAATCACGAAACAAACATTATAGGTAGGCAAATATTCAGGACTGAAAGAGATAGCAACGAGACTGAAAAGGGATGAGGCTATAGATTGTTGTGGAGGCAAAAATGCATAATGAGAAACTATTGCAGAAGAAGAGCCCATCAAGAGCGAGAATCCCATACCTTACAAAGATAGTGCATCAGAGTCATCTTGTTATTCCTAGCCCGAGTCTCAGTTAGTTTAAGAAGACTATCCAACCTAAATCCAATAGCAGAGCCTAAAAAGAAAAGCAATTTGCAACTCAAATGCAAAGGAAAAAACCTAGGGTTACCAGTAGACAGCAACAAAACACCCCTCATTAAACATGCCAGTTTGACAGAAGAAAAAGGCTTTATAGACTGAGGAAAAAGACATTTCAAATGGTTGAACCTCATTTGTATACTAGAGTATCCAAAGTCATAAATGATAAAAGCTGCTTCCAGTAGGCTACAGAAATCACAGAATAGAATGGGCATCCTGATGAATGTATACTTTCCTAAGCAAAGATGAATTATCGGATGTCTCATATAAAGAATCAAAACATAAAGTAAAAGGCGACCTACAACTTAAGGGGTGCTATCTGCCATGCATGTTATGGAGTTTGACAGCATATTCGCATGGCAACAACTTCCTGGAGACAGACATAGCTGATTTAACAGCAGGACAGTTGTCCATTTGCTGCCATCCGCATTTTCTGGCACTTTCAAAAGTTCTATAGAATTTAAACAGTTTTAAGCTCAAAAGAACGTCAACACAAACCACTAATGGCAGCAAATACTCCAGAATTTTTGTTATATGCCATGCCAGATCTTCATATAATCTTATTATCTAATAATGGCCGATATGTGTACAAACTATGATGGAGATTGATAATATAACAAAGTTGAGCACCCCCCCCCCGGGCCCCCCCCCGCCCAAATCCACCTATTCACTGCCCCTCTGCAGAAAGAGCTGCCAATTATTCAAAGATAAAGTTGCTTTTGAAGCTTTAGTGCATAATTGATTGTCTAATTTATTAGAAAAGGCATAATAAGAAACTTATGAAAGCTTTCATGCATAACTTATTGGATACATACGTTGAAAAATATTTACAGGTCATTTGTTATGATTGATAATTAGAACTCAGTGAACACAAAATGGTTAACATGGATTTGTTAGTTGAGAATGTTACGCCTTTCAAATTTCGTACGCAAGGAAAGACTTTTTATGGATCTAAAATTCCTCATCAGCATTAATGCTGGCTGGCAACGATGATAAGGATTACTAAATTTTGAATGTATTGCAATATGCGAAACATGAAACAGCAAGATACCAAACCAGTAAAGTTTTCCACTCACCCCTAGCAGTTCCCTGATTTAAAGCATTTCCCAATGATAGAATAGTCTGCATAATTCTTTTCAATTTGGCAGAGTTCCTGATCTGAAAAGAGCATCAAGCAACAGAACCGGTTTAGAGTCACCACCGGAAAGAAAAAGAGTAATGGGAAAGCAGAAGGAACTAAAGTTCACTTGCCTCTTCTGCTGCGGAGTTCACAATATTCAGGCTGTTTCTCAGGTCAGAAACCTAAACAGCTCATCCAAAGGAAAATCGATAATTAAAAAAGAAGTCAAAATATTTAGCGACAACAGAACTAGATGAGTTTTCCAACCTGGGAATGAAACTGCATCTTGAAGGAGAAAACTCTGAGCTTAGATTCTACTCTTGGTACTTTCATTAGCTCTAAAAAGAACTGCCAAGAAGATCCATAAATTCATTAACCATAAAGTACTGCTGAATAAGAATCACTGTTCAAACAGGAGATCATTTTGCAGCTTGATTTAGAAATTAAACTCAAAATATCAAATTATATGCTCCACATATGCACAACTGATCAACAGAAAATTTTTGGGTAGCTCTCACCTCCCAGTGATACTATTTCCCTTTGGGAGCATTATGCCCATTCTTTTTAGTCTTCTTTTCATGGGTTAGGCGAACTAATAATCCTTGCGCACACAGGAAGATTTTAGAAGATTTTACAACTAGTTAAAGGCGGCAAATAGTGTGCTGGCTATATGTATGTGGTTAATAGCTCATGTTACACCCAGAAATTCAGTATCAATATTACAATGTCGATTTCCAGACATAGTAGCTGTTAAAATGCGTTTGATCTGATAAAACCAAACCCACACCCACTTGTGCGCCAGAAGTTTCCACTGCTAGTACAAGTCCTCTTGCTAGCAGTTTGACCAGCCATAGTGAAGTATAGCATTCAACTGAAATAATACTTGCCAAGCAACAACCAATTCAACTACAGAAAACATAACACACTTATATGCTAGAATTCACATGTAACATTAGATTTAAAGAATAAATGATATAACTGGTTCCAAAGTTCAAACAAACATTGGTTATGTGTTTGAAAGAAAACTTT
Organism: Carallia pectinifolia; assembly: GCA_037832335.1. Lineage (NCBI taxonomy): Eukaryota > Viridiplantae > Streptophyta > Magnoliopsida > Malpighiales > Rhizophoraceae > Carallia > Carallia pectinifolia. Next base: position 1,662,404 of record CM075453.1, read on the forward strand.
AAATCATCCTATCCACTAGAAGTTTGGTCCAATAAAGTAATATGTTAGAAGTATGTGTGTTAGTTTCATGTAGTGATCGATCAACAATTATACATCATTTCAACAAGATAAGAAGAAATTCGAGACTACAGACCTGTTCGCATTTTCCTAATTTTTCAGTTTCACCAGTGTAACCCTGGTACATAAAACAAGACCACAATTATAACTCCAAAGATATGAGATAACATCTTGAGGCTCCTGATTATTCACAATTCATCCAAGGAAACCCAGAAGATTTGAAAAAATTACGCAGAAATTCTATAGGATAGAACATCATATCAAATGTAGTAAATTTTTACCTTTAGTAGTTCCATCTCCTCTTTTGTTGGACAAAACTTGATAAGGTTTTCGACCTGATCAACATCTAATGCTGAATCCTCAAGGGCGAGCACCGAACCCTGTTAATGTCCATAGGAATGGATGAAGATAACAAATCAGTAAATATTCCCCGAAAAGGCTGCGCAAGTAAAACTGATAACTTTTTAAAAACCTGAAATTGAAAATATAAAAGAAACTGATGAAAAAAATTGAGCTATCTGTGAGTTCTGATGCAATTCTAGGGTAGCATCAACATAAGAGATGTTGGAAAGTTGGATAACAGCCTTATTATCAGATTTTTATATAGATCTAGGATGAAAGTGTCACAAACCATATAAGAAATTCCAAAAATGTTCAGGGGTGATCTAAAGTTCCTAGACATCAATTATGTAATCCACTAGTCTCACAAGATGTGCAAATCAGATACAAACCTTAAACAACATTTTCCAAGTGCACAAATTAATGACAGTAAAAACTGAAAATTGCAAATAAGGACCAAGAGAGAAGACAAATAGGAAGAAGGCAGATCAACATACCAAAGCATCGTGTACGGACCTAATAACAAGTACGGGTCTTAAGAAGATACTAAACCATGATGCAATAAGCATATAAAATTTCGGCTTCTCCATTTCCAGTTTTCCACTTAGATTCTTTTTGAGCTACTGACTATGTTAGTTTACATCAAAATGGAGTGAAATCTGGCTCCTTCAAATCCATGTCAAAGGACAAAGTACCTTCTTCTACTTGAGTATAAGCAAATGGCACATGAAAAGTAAGGCTTAATGAGCTTTATGTCATTTGCCAGCGTAATCTTCATTGAGGACTATAGAGGGCATAAAATTGTAAGATTTAGAAACACTTTGAAACGGACGAAAGGTCCTATAACTTTGTTTATATTAGGAATAAAACAACAAAAAAGAAAGACAATCCTAGTCTAACTGTAACAGTGTGGCTGAAAGGCGAAGCAGACGTGAATACCCCGGTCTCCAAGTTTTCTCCATGGTCCCCCGAGTTTCCTACGATTTGATAATGGTCCAGTATCATCATAGCATCTGAAACAAGCTAGAGAGCTCCTTTTTTTGTCTGTTATCTAGCACGCATCTATCTTCTTTTATCTTCCCCTCTCCTAACACTTGGGTTGCCGGGACTAGCTTTCCACTCCAGATCACCCATATTTCTTTTCATGTCTATAAATGATTTTTGTAAGCCAAACCTTCATTCTGGCCAGAAAATTCCCAATTTTCATTGCAGCCAGAAAATCAGCAATAATCTATGGGGGTTATCTTTTAATAATTACATTCCACTAGTCCTTGAAACTCAAGCCTTATCCTCTTTAACCTAAAACTCTTCAATCCTCAATTACGCAAGTGCTCACACGTTCTTTTGCTTCATATCCTCTTTAACCTAAAACTCTTCAATCCTCCATTACACAACTGCTCACACATTCTTTTATGAATTTTTATATGTCCATCCCACATTGGTTGTCCTATATAGATCTTTCAGTAGCTATTGCTAAGATGCATCGAGCGAAAGAGCTGAAAGGGTAGACAAAATCCATGACAAAGGTCACTAATGTGACTTCATGAATAGGTGGTTTAAACTAGATACTAAGGCAGTGGTAAATAGATTTATATTGACAAAAGCATAAGATCAAGCGCCATGACTGTGTTGCTGCAGTATGTAGACAGCAAAATTGTCAAAAAACCATTCCACTCAAAAGCTTAAGCTATGGGGTGATGCCCAAGATATTGATCATATATTATACTCTAACATGCCCCCTCATCCAAAAGCTCAACTCTCTTGGGCCGGAAGCTTGAAGAAACAAGGCTCACTTGGGCTCAAGAAATTCTCAATTAATTCACAAATAAACGTGAGGGCAGCATGATCCGAATTCATGATCTCTTAGTCATGAAGGCTTGGATACCATGTTAAGAAACCATTCCACCCAAAAGCTTAAATTGTTAGGCGAGATCCAGGTTATTGATCATATATTATACTCTAACAATAACTCACAATTATGGTCCTACACAGAGCAGCAGCTTTATGTGGCCCATGGAGTATAACATCAGTACATATAAACAAGGGTTCTGAATTCGTTCAAGTCAAAGAACATTTCATGGCATCAATGCTGCAGGGTTCTGAATTCATTCAAGATAAAAAACATCTAATGGCATGAATGTTGCAACGAATGTTATCTACTTTTACTGTCTCTTTGTTTTTTTTGGGTGGGGTGGGGCGCGCACTGCACTTACCATTAACTCGTGCAGCGGCACTTTCACTTTCGAAAGCATAATTTCGCAATTATATGCCCGCCTGTGGTCAATCTACAAGAAAAGGATACACAAGAAATAAAAAACACGAATTTATCTGCATATGGAAAATATCAAAGCAAATGAACAGCGGGACTGATCTTGTAATCGTGCAATGCATCCATTCATTATTTAATATTTAGTTTACCAGTTGCACTTTTTCAACTTTAGGTCCACGTGAGCCGCGGGCAGTCAATTTTGCACTTTGTTCTGAATTAATTGCTGCCGCTGAGAAAAGATTCTCAAGCTCTGACATGTCTATCTCTGGAGCCCTATGCAGACAGGTGAAAAGAACAGGCATGCAAGCATCATGAAATACCCAAAGCATAAATGACAGAGAACTATTGTTTGAAAGAAACATACTTGGTGGCTTCACCAGATTTTTGCGTCTCAGCCCATAAGCTTCCTTGGACAGCTCTTGTTAACTTCAACCAATGCAACGGCTTCAGCTTCTTGGTCTGATCACTCCTCGAACTAGTGCGAGATAAGCGTCCCTTGGAACTGGAGGGAACACTGAGTGGTGGTGCAGGAGATGCTGGTACAGGAGATGGAGATCCAGAAGTAGTAGTATCTCCATTACTGTCCATCTTTAAAATGCCTTTACCAGAAGAGGCAGGGGGAGGGGGAGCAGAAGGAACACGAGAGGAATTAGATGACAAAGTGGTGGGGGGAGGTGGTGGCCGTGGCACTGGAGATGAAATAGTTGGAGAGGCCACTTGGCCAGAATGAAGAGGCCGAGGTGGTGGCGGTGGTGGCTTTGAAGATGAAATATTTGGACTGGACACTTGGCCAGAATGAAGAGGCAGGGATGGTGGTGGAGGAGGTCCTCCTCCAACATCTTGATTATCTTTCAAAGGTGGTGCTGGAGGAGGCGGTGGTGTTGGAGGACTAGCTTTGATATCTAAACTTATATTCAGCTGACTTGAAAAAGGTGGCTGTGTAGTAGGAGGAGGAGGTGGTGGCGGCGGAGGTCCTGCTTTAACAGTTAAACTTGACTTCAACGGTGGAGTCAATGGAGATCGCATTGTTGGAGGAACAGATAGTTCCTTGTCTGGAGGAGGAAGGGGTGGTGGCTGCAGTGAAGCTGAGAGATGATGAGTAGGTGGTGGTAGGGTCAGAGGACGAGGAGGAGGAGGAGAAGGAATTTTAGCACTAGAAGTCATAGCAGGTTGCAGTGGAGGTGTTAGTGGTGCAACAGCTTCACTTCTGGGTTCCACAGTTTCAGCTCCAGATGTAAGGGCTAAGTTTTGGTCGAAAGCAGATTTAGATATTGTAAAATCGCTAGCCACAGCACTTCCAAGTGCAACCTGATCAGGCAATGGAGGTTTAGCCCCAGCATCTAGAGGCAAATGAGCATTTTGCTGCTCGGCCCCTTTATCCATGTCAGCATCGGAAGCTGATTTTTGTATTTGCACAGAGTCAATCTTTTCTGCCGAGGAAATGGCACATTTTATGAGACCGTCCAAGCTTAGGCGCCGCCTCCTCTCCCGATGCTTTCTGGGGCTTGGTTGCTGACTTCGAGGGTCATATTCTACAGCCTTTAGCAAATCAGTGTCCCACCCTTGGAAAATGTTTGGTGGTGCACTAATCTGTCGGAGGACATTAATGTCGGACTTAGGGTCTAACCAGTCAACAGAGTTGAAAATCTCATGAACTTTGGCAAATGCTTCCATTGGAAGGCCTTGCTTGTCCTCAAAGCCAGAGAAATCTAATTCAACAATGGAAGCAGCAGCATCCATATCTGAGAAAAGAATCTTCACCCAAAAACAATACTACATGTTAGAAAAATTGAAGCAAGCACAAAAATGTAATTTTGTGCCACATATGATACGGCAATGATGACATATACCTCTGCTCTGAAGTCCTTTGGAAAATGATCTTTAACATCCCATAATGTGTCAATTTCATCACGGTTAAGCATCAAGATGTTTGACCTTATGAAGGCTGAGTTAAACACAACACGGAACATCATCTGCTCACGTTCCATGTCATCATTTAAGCTGATGCACTCAAGGACAACATCTCCTTGGATATGACAATTGATGTCAATTTTGACTAATTCACATTCCGCCTACAAATTGAGATAATAGAATCATTCAAGACAAAATAATTTACTGGTGCTTATGGAAGAGCATATGCCAAAAGAAAACCAAAAGTTTTTAAAACTCTCCAACCAAAAGTTTCTAAAAGTCTCATAGTACAGAAGAAAGGACGTAGAGAGACCACCAAATTAATTGGGAGTCCCATGAAAATGGTATTAAAAAAAGGCATCCTAATGCACAGGGCTCCAACTCTGCAGATCTGGGAATGGGTCAGATTTAGACAACCTTACCCTTGTTTTTGGGGAGACAGTGTTTCTGCTACTTAAACCTGACCTCCATATCACAATAGATTAAACTTACCATTACACTAAGACTCCCTTTTCCCATGAACAAGGTAATTGAAGATAAACAAATAATAAGCTATAAACCTCACAACACCCTTCCATCCTAGGTCTAACTTATATGAAGCAGAAAAGAGACAGAATTCATAAAATTTCAATGGACAGCAAGTCATAAAATAACAATAAGCATATACACAACAATATTAAGAGGCTATGAACTCACCTGCTTATAAGGCCGGACATTTTTGCCTTTCTTTTGAGCTGAGTACAGAACTTTGGTAGTTTTATCAGAAAGAAGAAAAGGATCCTGTCCATAAATCCGAAATAGTGGACGGCACCCCCCCTCTCCATCAAAATCAGGAATACATCTTAAAATGACGCAATCCAACGTAAGAGCTCTATCCAATGGAGGCCAGTCGGTGGCCACATTCCTTCTTGATATATATTGTAAATACCTCAACTGCGATGGGACAGGATTCATTGCTGACAGCAACTGCAAAAGCTCCCGGGGGGCCTGTCTGTATATCATGTCCAATGTCTTCTGCTCTCCAGTATACTGCTTCCTATAAATCAAGAGTGCAGCCAACATGAAAGCCAGAACTGGCCAACCACCCCGTTCACAATGCATTAGTAGTAGATTCTGCTGCCCAAGTGATAGCCAGCTTTCACTTGATCTCAGAAAATGGTGGATTACCTCCATTTTGAGCAACGGGCAGCCTTCATATTGCCGAGGGTACTCCATTACGGTCATATCATGTTCAGATAAAACTTCCGCAATCGGGCTCTGTGTCTCTCCCTCACGGAAATTGAACGCCAAAAATGAAGCATCGGGGAAGTGTTCTTTAACTTGACGAACTATCCCACCAATATAGTCTTTATAATTGTCCGCTTGCCAAACATCAGTGGTGAAGCAGCAATCGAAGACTACACTTGCCACAAAAATATTCAATGGCCAGACCAAGTCAGCAAAAATAAGCCTAATTTGCAAATTAAAGTAAAATTAAGAACCCCAGTTCCTATTTTATTTAAATCTTGTTCCTACTCCCAATGAAAAGAAAATGAATGGTTCCACAGTCTCACTAACGAGCAAGTTTCCCAAAACCAGGTCAGTCATCGAATCAGAAACATTAGTGGTTCAAAGTTCAACCGGTTCAACACGAGACACCGGAAGTTCAGTATAACAAACACACAACAAAACAACATATATCAAATAAATATTCCTTAAAGAAACCTAAAACCAACCACATTGGCCGAAGGGACCAAACCCCCTCAAAATCAGGGCGTGAAAATCCTCCAACTCTTATGTTCAGACACCAGTTTTCTTTAGTCTACATTTTCTGTCTGTGTCTGCAGTAGACTCAAACGACAGCAAACCACGAATTTCACAGTTATAACTTAAACTATGTCCCAATATTTCTTACCAAAGGCAAAAATTGCATTAGTAAGAACCGACAGAAAATACATTATCACATGATTCGAAACCCTAACGTTTTTCACATTACAACAACAAAAAGTCATCACAGGACACAACAAGAATTTCTCGTACGCCGTCGCCAAAATATATATATATATATATATATATACCAAGAACAAAAAAAAGAAACAAATAATATAAAACAGCGGCGACAGCGAGTTTCGCGAGAAAACATAAAAAGAAAACAAATTTGAACGAAAGCATTAAAACCAAAAAAAAAAAAAAAAAAGAAAAGAAAACGGACCGTAAACTCGCTCGCAGATCTCAAGAAGCCCGTCGGGGGGCTTCCGGTAGAACAATTTACGAAACAGCGCCATCTGTCTTGTCGGTTAGGTGTCTTCCAAGATTTCAGAGGTTCTCAGAGTCCAAGATTCATAGTTCGAAAATAACAAACAAACAAAAAAGAATGATTTCCATTTCCGAGGTAGAACAAAGAATTCCAGTTCTTGAAAGAAAGAAAACAAAACAAACAAAAGAAATCAATTAACTGATCATCGTCATTACAGTAGGAATGTTCGGTTTTGTGTCATGCGTTTCTTGTCGCGGAGAGAGAGAGAGAGAAAGAGATTTGATTTGGATTTGATCCGAGTTTGAGTTTCTTTCTTCTTTGTTTGTTTGTTTGTTTGTTTGTTAGAGGAAAAGAATTTATAATTTTTTTCCCTCTAATCATCTCTTTTCGAATATAAGAGATGATAAAAAATATTTTTTTTCTCTAATGATTCTCTCCTCCACTTTTTTCTCCCTCACTTTCCTCTTCTTTACACTGTATTTGGATAAAATTATTGAGGGAGAGGAAAGTAGATAAAAAGATTATTAGAGGAAAATAATATTTTCTATCCTCTCTTGTGTTTGGAAAGAAGTGATGAAAGGGAAGAAAATTATAAATTTTTTTGTTTGGGAAATAGTGGAAAGTGAGGGAGAAGAATATAAAATATGTTGAAATAACAATTTTATCGTTCATAATAAATTCTACTAAAATATTTTATTTAGGTAAAATTATAATTTTTAAATTATGTAAGAGTAATTAAGTCATTTAATAAATTTAGTATGAGAACTAGCAACTTTCCTCTCATTTTTTGGAGGATTGTTTTTGGTGGGATAGAGAGGATTAGGGGAATTAAAAACTTTCCTCTCTCCCACTTTTCAAATATTTTCCAAACACAACAATTTACCTTAATTCTTTCACTTTCCTCTCTCTCCTCCAACTTTCCCCCTTCCCAAACACAGTATTAAGAATTTTATCCAAACACAGTGTGAGAGTATTGGTTTTGGTGAGATAGAGAGAATTAGGAGAATTAGAAATTTTTTTCTCCCTCACTTTTCAAACATTTTCTAAATATAATAATTTATTTTAATTCTCTCACTTTCTTCTTCCTCTCCTCATTTTTTCTCCTCCCAAACATAGTATTAATGTACGAGAAGGAAAGAAAGAAAGAAAGACAAAGGATAACGCACGCAGCTGCTTGGGAATTCATTGGCTGTGGAGTCGGTCCCAGTGACCGTTTGATGACGTGGATAATATTATTGACCGACACGTTGTGCTCTGGATGGCGTGTCGGTGAATGGGAACTAAGTTTTTGACATGGAGACAAGTCGGTTCTTTGATTTCTTGTGGCAGTTTATTTATTTTTAAGAATAAAGAAAAATAAAGAAATAGGAGAGGGTGCAATTTTGTCCTTGGTCGCACTGTATGACCTAACAGTATTAAAATCAGGAATAACAATAACAAGTTGTTTTAATTTAATTAGTTGAAATATTTTATTTAAATTTTTTAATTTCGTGTTCGATATCTAAAATTTTTTTCTCATTTTTTATTTTTTTCACCTTCTTTATAAGAGAAAAAAAATAAAAAATTTGACATATTAGTAATTATAAAATTAAAGGCATCTCAATATCTCGTGTTAAATTATAAGGCTTACATGCAAGACAACAGTTGAATTGACCTAATATAAAACCTTTAAAAAAGTTTAATATACCCAATATTCTGTTTTTTTTTTTCCCCACGTACCTAACATTATTTCTTTTTCGGATGTGAACCAGATTTCATGTGGAGGGTGGATATTGAAAAGCCTTTTATTAGTATAAGAAATCAATGTTAGAATAGGCGAAAATATTTTTATCTTTTTTATGTTTAGGAGAGTAAGAGAAAAAAAAATGTATTATCATATTAATTTTATCTTTAAAAATAAATAAAACAAAAAAATTGAAAAGAGATTTGTAATTTTGACCTTAAAGATTATAAAAAAAAAATACAACTGATTGAAGTCACCTGCCTCCCTCTCTAAAATTAACACCGTGTTTGTTGTGCGAGAGAAAATGGAGAAAGAAAAGAAAAGTATAATAATTATCATTTACTTTTCTTTCTCACTTTTCTTTCTCTTCATTTTTTATACCACTCCAAATAATTTTATTTTCTCTCCACTTTTTTACTCACAAATTACTATTTACTTTTTTTTTCACCATACTTTTTTTTCTCATTTTTTTCTAACACTCTAAAAAACTTTATTTTCGCTTTATTTTTTCTCTCACATATTATTATTTACTTTTTATTTCACTATACTTTATTTCTCTCAACTTTCTCCACTAATCTAAATAACTTTATTTTGTATTCACTTTATTTCTCTTTCTCCACATTTTCCCTCCTTTCCTCTCACTCTAAACACAAAGAAAAATGGTGTTTGATATGCCAAGGAAAATTATCCCTGCCCAACCATTTTCCTTTCTGCAGCTCTTCTCTTTTTCCCACCCTCCCAACACCAAGAGTTAAGGACAAGTGGACAACTATCCGATGCCTTGCTGCTTTCAGAAATTGTACCTGTCACTAACATTGCCGGTAAGTGCATTGCCTACGTTATCAGCTTGGTTGCCCATAAATTACAACACGAAATCGACCATAGACGAAATTCGTTAAATTGTTATGGCGATTGGCATTACGGTTAGTAAATGAAAATGAAGTTATCTCTCGAGGAGAACGACGTGGGCCTTCATAAAGGCAAGAATTTAGCATGTGGCTCGTTGGTCCCATGTTGGGGAAGGATTGAAAACGATTTGAAAAATGAAGGGGTGCTGTCAAATCAATCGGATCAATCAGAAGAAATAGAAAAAAATAATAACATAATGATTAAAATAATTTTAATAATTTTTAATTTTAAGTGTATTTTTTAATTTTACTTAACTTTTTTAATTATTTGTAAATATATTTTTGTTATTTTATTAGTACACTTTTTTATTATTTTTTTATATAATTTAAATACAAAATTTTAATTTCTTATCATTTTTTAACAAATTTTTTTCTCATAACTTTGTTTCTTACTAAAATTTCACAATCCAAACAAACCATAGATGTCATAGAATTATAATAGTAGTAATTGAGAATTTAGAATTTTATTTTCAAGATTTTAAATTTTAATTCTTAAAACAAGACATAAAATTTTTTAAAATAAAGATAACAACTTTCATTATTTAACTCGTTGTCAAATGAACTCATAATAGAACAAAAAGAAAAAGAGTTGTGATAGTTATGGATGAAAGGTAGAAAAATATAATTGTACAAAAAAAAAAAAAAGAATAAGAGAAAAATATAACTCAACGCAATCCACGTTGTGTGGCATGATAAACGATTGCTACGTGTTCTTACCATGTTATTTGGAGCTCTAGATTGCCTTGCAATTGCATGTTTGACCAAAGAAAGAGGAACAAAGTCGCCCAACCCACTATATAAAGTGAAATCCTCCCACGTCTGTATGTTCATAAGATACGGAATTAGAAGAGTGCTGCTCGTAGTAGCAATCTATAGACATAGTCAAAAAATAAAAAATAAAAAAATAAGCCCATGAAATAAACTTTCACAAAGTTCAAAACATTCATTTTATACATGGATGCCTTGTTTCTCTGTTGTTATTCACTACTCTCACATGAATCTTTCAACAAACATGATCAAAAACTGAATTTGTAGTTCAACTATAAACTAACAATTCAATGGTCAATCTCCTTGTAAACCATGAGCAGAAGGTAAATACTTTTGAATGTCTGACTTGGAAGAATCATGCACTACACACAGACTATCCCACAACGAATCATTAGGTATAATTTTGAGATTACTTAACTACATAACTTCAAAAAGAGGTACTAGTTGGAAACTTAGACATCATTTATAATTAATTATTCATTTTCCAATCTAATTGGGTTAAAAAGAAATTTAAAATCACTTAAATTGGTAATCTAGTTAATAATTCGGTATATTTTTACAGATTAACCCGAATTTGAATTTTTGTATTAACTCTCTTTTCACTAAAAAATGGAGATTCATGTCAATGTCAAATGTGATATTGAATTTCAAACACATTAATATTAAAAATGATTGTAAAAAAAATTCAGTTGAATTTATTAATACTTATATGATGTATCTGTCCAATGTATCTACCCTATCAAATGATTAAGAGAAGATGTCAAAGAAGAAAACAAAGAAAAACAAAAAGCCCTCTTAATAACGGTTTTGTTTTTTCAATTGTTAAAAAAATGATTTTTGTTTTTTTTAAAAAAAAACAACACCAGCCCGATGCTAAACATAAGGCTAAGAAATACACCACAATGTCCCAATTGTGAGTTGGGGAATTGTGTCCACAAATGACATTAGTTGGACTTTGGCGGCTAATGCACTTTTTTGGACGGCAAGTCTGATGCGGGCAAAAACTAGTACACAGTTTTTGGACGGCAAGTCTGATGCGGGCAAAAACTAGTACACAGGAGAGTAACATTGAATGTGGTAGTAATTTAATAATTATTTAATATTTTTTTAAAAATTTAAATTTAAATCGTTTTAATAATATTGTCATAATATTTAAAATTTATGTTAAGCTCACGTAATTGAATTTTAAATTTATTAATATTATAATAAAATATAACAAAAATCCACTTGAGTCATTAATATACCCAAAATAAATCTACCCTTCTAAAAGAGTTTAATAGAATTTTCAAATAGAATTTACTGTAAGATGCAATGGTCATAATTGTGATCAATTGTATTTTTTTTTAAAAAAAATTAATAAGGACAGGAGAGTCTTTATACATACTCTACTGTCTTTATAATGGGAGGAGAGTCGAAGCAAACGTTGGAAATTCACTTTGGCCCGTAGAGGGAGGGAGGGAGAGAGAGAGAGAAAGAGGAGAAGGAAAATCCTATCCTCGATTTTCCTTCACAAACCACAACTCGTTTTGAGTCTCACAGCCACAGAAAAGCTGCCCCATCAGAAGAGTTGAATTGTGAGTTACATTCTTCTTTTATAAGTGGGGGTTGGTTTTTCTGTGGTCTGCGATTCCATTTTCTTTCTTCTTTCTTTTCGGGCTCAATGGCTTGCAGAATTGCAGACTCTGCCTTTCTCTTCATGGTACACACTTCTTTCTCTTTCTCTGAATAAAACTGTTTCTGGGTGTTTCTTCTTTTTTTGTTTTTGTGGGTAAAATGGATTTGAATTTCTATTTTTTGATTTTTTTTTTATTTCAGGGCCCCCAGCAAAGGCCAATTCGGAGTCCAAGAATTGCAACCCATTTCTCTCCTGGTACATCAGCTACTCTTTATTTATTTTACCTCACGACTTGACTGCGTTTTGGTCATTATTTATCATGTTTTTTGTTTTCCTGTTTTTTGGTCCACATGGGATTTGCGTTTTGGTCTAGTTGTTGCATTTCTCTAGTTGTTCTTGGAATTGTATGTTTCAGAATTCCAAGAGTGGAAACCCTGCTAAGGGCAAATTGGAGATTGTTGACTGACATTAAGTCACCGTCATCCTGGAGATTTGATCTCTAATTTGTTGGCAAAGTTTGTGAAAACACTTGCTGAACTGCGAAAATTATGCACTATTAACAATATCTGGTGTTAATTTGGCTTTGTTTGTTCGGAATAACTCAAGAGTAAAGGGTTATTCAAAATCATACTGAACAGGCACAGATGCACATAGGGCCCGGCGGGGCAATTGCTCCCTAACTTTTTGTCTTTTATTGATAGTTTTTTTAGCAAACTACGGGCAAAGATGTCTGTTAGCCTAGTGGAAGGGGCATTTTGCCCCCCTCCGCCGTTATTTCTGGCCCCCGGGTTCGATACTGAAACAGAATCAATTTGACTATTGACTTCATCTGGCCAATGGTTCTGCGAAGAAAAATTGATTGTGTGATCATCTTGTGAGGTGCAGATTGCTCCTGTGATGCTCTAGGATTGTTTGTTTCGACTATGAGTATCCTATTTTTCCAGGATTTATGCCTGTCTTTTGATTCTTGGGTTGATGTCATATCGTTGGTATATTGGTATCACTTTTTTGGTTTGTCCTTGACAACTGCTGCTGTATGTAACATTGGTATTTTTAACTCATAATGCTTCTTTTGATAGGCAGGTATCCATCGTTTACCATGGGAAAGTATTGTATTGAAAGGCAACAGGCATGGAAAGTATGTGATTCCCTTGAAAAGGAACAAAACTGTACATTCCGTGGCCATTCCGGTTGCACCATCTTCAGTAAAAGGTGCTGAGTTTAGAAAACAGTTGGCAGAGAGTTATGGCTTCAGGCAAGTAGGAGAACCACTTCCTGAGAATGTCACATTGAAGGATGTCATGGATACTCTCCCAAAAAAGGTAATCCTTTAAGAGCTGTACCATGCATCCAACCAGCTTTTTTATTGTTCGAATTGTGTTCTCTAAATAAGCCATGTTATTTCTTAAGTTTCTGTGCCGGCAATGTCTTACTGTCTATTTGAATTAATTTTTGACTGAATGACTTCTCTTTTCCATGGTTCAACAAGGTGATACCTTTCACAAGAAGGCAATACAGAGTAGTATAAAGTCCTAAATGGTGTAGCATGTGGATTTTTTTAATATGAATAAAGTGCAGATTTTGGATATCCAATATCAGATGACCCTTAAAATATACATCAGTTACTTCAAAATACCTTTTGTTCAATGCCTAAAATATAAGAATTGCCTTTTAAGCACGTTTGCAAAGATTGTCTTTAGCTTTCCATGCTCAGGATCAAGAGGGCCATAACTGCATGATGGATTCATGAAACCTAGAAAAGTGTTCAAATGCTTTAAGTGCTTGTGCACATGATTCTTGCATAGACATGTGATAGTGCACATGACAACAAAGATTCTGTTAGGAATATCGATTGTTGTTGTTCTTCCCTATTAAAATTTTGGTTGTCAGGTGTTTGAGATTGATGATGTTGAAGCATGGAAGACAGTTTTAATATCAGTTACCTCGTATGCATTGGGCCTCTTTATGATTTCGAAGGCACCATGGTATCTACTCCCCCTTGCTTGGGCATGGACAGGGACAGCAATTACTGGGGTAAGTTTCCTGTGCACATTTTAAAATTATCTTTCTGCTTGCTGATTTATAATAAGTTTGCCATTATTTGCTTGTTCCAGCTGTATTTATTTGGTTCTTTCTTCGATTTTTGAAGTTTTTTGTTATAGGCCATGATTGTGCTCACAAATCATTTTCAAAGAACAAACTGGTGGAAGACATTGTGGGAACTCTGGCCTTTCTGCCGCTAATATATCCATATGAGCCATGGAGATTTAAGCATGACAGACATCATGCCAAGACAAACATGTCTGTATGATATTTCCTGTAAATTCATCTATGTTTGAGAAGAAATGCATCCATTCTTTAGAATTATTTTGCAAGTTTTCTTTGTCCTTAGTCATGTCATTACTGATTTTTTATGAGAATGTAATATTGCTGCTCATAATTCATATTCTACGGATGCTGAATTATTAAGTGGACAATGTTTCCTATCTCATGTTTACAGGTTAGTTGAGGATACAGCGTGGCATCCTGTTTGGAAAGATGAGTTTGATTCATCTCCTATTTTGCGAAAGGCAATTATTTATGGATATGGCCCCTTTCGACCTTGGATGTCTATAGCTCACTGGTACAAAACCAATAGTAGAAGTATCAAAAATATTGAGGATTACATTGTAACCAATAGTAGAAGTATCAAAAATATTGAGGATTACATTGTTTCCGAGTTTCTAGGCCTTATCATGTCCTTACTATCTAGTAACTTGGTGAGCCTATGTAGGTGTTTCAAGTTGACATAAAATTGTCCTTACATCACCAAACATTCCAACAGGTTGATCTGGCACTTTGATTTGAAAAAGTTCAGACCAAACGAAGTTAGCAGGGTGAAGATAAGCTTGGCATGTGTTTTTGCATTTATGGCTATTGGATGGCCTTTAATTATCTATAAAACAGGGATAGTGGGATGGATCAAGTTTTGGTTGATGCCATGGCTGGGCTACCACTTCTGGGTAATGCTGCTTCTCCCTTAAGTCTATTAATAAATTGGGTAACTAATTTCCATATTATAACAATCTTCACTGGCTGCATAGTTTTGTCTCACTGTAGTGTACTCAACGTCATGAGAAGTGGTTACCTTCCCACTTTTTTGATGCTTCATATTTGGTTAAATTTTCTGTTCTTTTGCATCTGATTATCCTGGTTTTCCTTGAAATTGTAGATGAGTACTTTCACAATGGTGCATCATACAGCTCCTCACATTCCTTTCAAACCTGCTGATGAGTGGAGTGCTGCTCAGGCCCAGCTTAATGGAACAGTACATTGTGATTATCCCCGTTGGTAATGAATCTTTTCTGCTCTGACATTGTCTATTCTTAGCAATCTCTGACTCTTCCATTGAATCGGTAGTCTCACCATATCAAGAAGCTGGTTCATTGAAATGGTTGATTTGGCTTAATGCACAACCCTTCTGATCATTGAAGGCTTTTGTTTTGTTCACTTGTAAAAGTGGCTTCAATTCTTTCTAGAGAGTCTTGGGCATATCACATTTATTAGGTGGGAGGTTTCAGACTTAGTTGGGTTCATTTAACAAATGTTCTGATAATAAATCTAATGATGAATAAAAATTAGGGAAATGAGAAGCTTTACAGCATCAAGAATATGTCTATGATTGCGTGGAACAAATGACATCATATATGAGCTGGAATTTTTCTTTATTTTCAAATGTTGGTCTCTATGATAAAATAGCTGCTGCTAATAGGACAAAGTTTTGATTTTCCACTTTGTAGGATAGAGATACTCTGCCATAACATCAACGTTCACATCCCTCATCATGTTTCCTCAAGGATTCCCAGCTATAATTTACGGGCAGCCCATGAATCTCTTCAAGAGAATTGGGGAAAGGTACGGTCAATTCCTTTCAATAACTTGATCATGGAAAATGAATTTTTTATTAGTTGTGGAACTGGGACATTCTACAATCTTGTTATCGCTTAAAAGGTCGCTGTTAGTTTTCATCAGCAAATAATGGAAAGGTAAAAAATTTTACGACTTAAAAAGTTTGTGTACACTGTTCTCCACAACCACCCCAAACAAAGGAAAAGAAAAAAAAAAGAAGTCAACAAACAATTTGGAAAAGGCATTTATCTGGTAATAGATATATGATGTTGTATGTTGTTTCAAACTCTTACACACGCATGGCTGAAAAAGTTTTGGTCTTTTTTACACTATCAACAGTATCTGAATGAAGCAACATGGAATTGGCGTCTAATGAAGACAATAATGACAATGTGTCATGTTTACAACAAGGAGCAAAACTACATTGCTTTCGACCAGCTTGCACCGGAGGAATCTCAACCAGTCACATTCCTTAAAAGAGTGATGCCTGATTATGCTTGAGTTTGCTTGACTCCTCATCCTCAGGTCCACCACATTTTGGCCCTTTTTTATCAGTCAAATCTCCCCTCATTTGGATTGGATAGAATTGGATATGCCATTCTCATTCTTTACATGATCTTGATATTGCGGTTGTTGAACCACTCTTTTATGGAACCCAGCAGAGGATGAGTCTGAATGAAGCTACGCGGAAAGCCACTATTGCTTTTGGTCATGAGATATTTTAATTGGAAAAAAAAAAAAAAAAGATAAGAAGGATGAGATCTAGCTTTTAAATTTTGGTTAGTCTAATTACTCCATCTTGTTAAGGCGAAACATGGCCCTTTCTTGGGCAAGAGTTATTACTGATAAGTGGGATTTCCCATTATTTTACAGAACATCTTTTGCCATCTCTTTGTGAATGACTTGGCTAATTGATTACTGTAAGGATATCCTGATGAGGTGGTTCCGCTAGGCACTTCTTCTGATTGAAAACTACTGACAAGTGACAATTCAAAGTATTTTTCTCGTATAAAATCTGTGTCGCTGACGTTGAACTTAACTTAATCGCATTGTTGAAAAATCGCCACATGAAATCTCACAGGACTTAAATAAATAAGCATATAGCATAGTAAATATTTTTAGACACTGTAGGCCTGTGGCTACAGCTGATACCACTCCACTTTATGAAAATTTTGATGTGCTCAGATTCAATATTGTGGAGCAGTTAGCAACTTCAACTGCCCACATGCTAAAGCTTGCAGCATCTCTGTGTCTCTGACTCAGGCATATGCAATCTGAATAGTATTATGATTCCCCGCGTGGGGCATATTTGATATCCTTCAAAAATCTTTGTTTTTTGGAAAATAGATTGAGGATTGGATTTCTATTATGGTGTGAGCATAATATGATCATTAAGAAATTTGGGTTCACACTTAATGATGGTTGACTCAGTTGATAAGATTTTTATTTTTTATTTGAAAGATTTAAAGTTTGAATTTTATTGGCGATCTTTTTTAATATATGATATATAAATTTAATATAAATTTTTTAAAAAAATATGTAACTCTTTTTTTATCCTGAATTGGAGCAAATCCTCTTCTCCTATACTTTTATTCACAAAAAAAATTTGAGTTCACCCAAAACAAGGTTAGCTAGATTAAAGTTGTCAGAACCGAATTGTACATCGAATCAGAAACATTAGTGGGTCAAAATTCAACCGGTTGAATCGGTCGAATCAGTATTTAATAATATATATATGTATAAAAGTAATTTAAATAAATTATATATATATATATATATATAGTAATTAAATATTAATTTTTTTAGTTTTAAGGATTAAATTGAAAATTTTGATAAATTTAGGACTAAATTAAAAATTTTAATAACCTTATAGTTCAAATTATAATTTAAACAAATTTTGTGATTAAATTAA
Source organism: Carallia pectinifolia (assembly GCA_037832335.1). Taxonomy (NCBI): domain Eukaryota; kingdom Viridiplantae; phylum Streptophyta; class Magnoliopsida; order Malpighiales; family Rhizophoraceae; genus Carallia; species Carallia pectinifolia. Next base: position 1,680,030 of record CM075453.1, read on the forward strand.
AATTTTTGAATTTTTATATTTTATTTGGACCGGTTGAACCAGTCTGATTTTAACTGGTTTTTATCAATTTTGACCGATTTTTTGATCGATTTTGACCGGTTCTGATCGGTTTGAGTTTCAGTTAATTTTTACCTTGAACCGGACCGGACCACCAATCGGTTCGGTCTGATTTTCACAACGATGAGCTAGATTGCGTAAAAAAAAAAAAAAAAAAAAAAAAGGGGCTAGCTAGATTGCAATGGTGGCAAGGATGTACTGGCTGCCACCTGTCCCAAAAAGAAAACAAGCTCGCCTAAAATAAAGGAACAATATAACTTTGTTGAAAGTTAGCCGTCTCGATTGGATAAGCAGTTCAGCAGCTGTGACTGTCACATGCAAAAGGGCAAAAACAACAACAAAAAGAAAAAAAGAAGGATGAAGAAGAAAGCCGAGAGCAGAAGTCAGAAACTCATCAGAGAAGATGGTCAAAAGAGAAAAAGAAAATTACAAAAGAGCCGTTCTTGGGCAGCTCGAAAATGGGAAAAGAACTACAAGTAGTGAGAGTAGACCCCATGAAATAATTTTCAACATCTCCTCTAAAATTCTTCAGGAAATGTATAGATTCTCCATATAAACACCAAAATATGTCATTACATTGTTTGATTACCTAATTCACTCCGTCGAAAACGAGGCTAAAAGTTTTCATTCTGCAGAAGACAGGACTAATTCCATATCGAATTTCACAACACTAGTTTAAACTCTATAACACTCAACAAAGCTAAAAGTTTTCATTCTGCTGAAAACAGGTCTAACTCCATAGAAAAATTTCAAAACACTTGTTTCAACTATATAGAACAGACATAAAGCTCCGTGTTAATTTCACCGTGTATTTCTTTTCACCTAAAATGCCTAAAAAAAAATTGAACCTGAATCATAAAATCGGTGGAGGAGGAGTCTCCCATATGTCAAAGACATTGTCCTCACTATGAAGTGCAAACAGGCGATCCCCACCAATGGAAAAATCACAAATGGAACCTCCATAACTGCGTCGAAGCCTGGATGTTAACACCCAGTCAGGACCACAAAACACAGATATACAATCATCCATTGATGAAAACAACTGTCCCTCATGTAATGCCAGTTTGGGATAACAAGGTTCATCAAGCAATTTTCCCTTCATCAACCGACTCCGAGAGCTCCATCTCACACTCCCTCCATTCACCCTTACATCCATAAATCCCAAATCCTCGTACTCATTCACCACACAGATTGCATTATTATCCTCCATGGCTATTGCATCGCGAACCCGCTTCTCCTCCACTGTAAAAGGAGCACCAATATCAGACCATGACCACACCATGCTCTTCTCCCTAAAATCCAACAAACTTATGTAGCAGTTATCTTTCCTTGGAAACAAAGTAGCCACCAATAAGCAATTGCTACCATTTAACCACTGCAACCTATCAGCATCACCTAATGACCACCCTGGACTCTCATAGAAGAAATCAATCTGTTTGCCTGTAAATTGATCCCAAACTCCAATACCGTACTCATTGCTTCTCCCTTTACAGCTACTAAAGATCTTATGATCACAAGTAGTACTCAATGCCCCGGCTGTGAAACTCTTCACTTGATTCTCATGACAAACATGAAACTTGTACCTCAATTCCCCATTGCTTTTACTGAACAGCCCCATCCCTCCGTCTCCGCGGCCTAATCTCTCGCAGGCACTTATGATCACATTCTCAGAATCAACCCAAGCTGCATCATTGACCCGCTGATAATCAAGATTGATAGGCGGGTGTTCTTCCATCATCCAGTCATAAACATGAACCATACTGCCATGTGCTACGCAGCACCCACCATCAGGCCCTGCCCGGATTGCCGTTCCATCCCCCGGTGCCCGGCCTGCAACGGACCGGACATGGCGCAGCCTGTTTCCATCAAATGGGCCCCATTTCGCCGATCTCACGTGGTCTAAAAGGCCATAAAATGAGGCCTCCCGGTACAGGAGCCTTTCGGGGATATGTGAAGGGATGTGAAGATCGCCAGTGCGCAAGAGATCGAGGAGGACGCCGAAACAATCTGGGTTTCGATCAATGAAGAATTGACCGTTGGTAGTTGGGTCGTTACGCGGTTGTTTCAGGTTCCAGTTATAGTCAAATAGTGCGCCAAAAAAGGAGTTCCTACCAGCGTGGGCCAACGTTGTGGAGGTTGTTTCAAAGATTCTGCCTCCCACATTGAATCTGACCATGTCGTTGGGAATTTTCATGGTCATGGTCAAAATTTATGGCCGATTCTAAGGGGTTTTAGGTATTCAAGGAGACAGGGGAAGCAGAGGAAGTCTGAATTAAGGATTTCAAACGACGATGGAATCAAGGCAGAAAAACCCAAAAAAAAAAAAAAATCATAGACTTTGGTGTAGAAAGTATAAATAGAAATTCAGAACAAAGAAAAATAGATTTTGTCTCCAAAGAATTTGGAAGGGAATTGTGGGATTCTGTCTTGTTTAGGTTGTATTCAGGCTCAAAAAGACCAACCAGAAGCCAGGATTTCAACGAAATTGCTACATAGAGAAGATGCAAAAGCTACAATAAAAAAAAACATCCAACATAAGGCGTGGTTTTTAGAATTTAAAGGATTCAGACAAGGTCTTTTGTTGATGAAGACGAAGGAAAAACAGAATCGAAAGCAGGGAAGACGGAAGATTGTCCAAAAAGAAGCAATTTTGTTCGAAGGACGGCAAATTGGAGATCTGGGTTTTGAAAAAACGAGGTTTTTGGAAATGGGTTTTGAATTTCAAGGGATTTGGACAAGAAAAAAGGGAGAATTCTGTGCGTTTGATTTCAAAAACATCCACTTGATTTCAAAAGCATCCACCTCCATGTTTCTAAGAGGAGGCAAAAAGAGATTAATCAAGCTCCTTTATAAGAGAAAAAAGGTCAATTGTGGGCTCCACCTGAGTTCTGTTCCTTTTTAACCGTTCAACGACCATGATGTAAGCTGATGGGCGATCCGACGGTGGCCATATCGTGGTGGATGTAGGTCTATTTATGTTGACGACGGCGGCCCCCTAATTAAAATTTAAAAAATTCTGTGTTGAATTGTTCAATGGAGTTGTTAGCCAAGTCAACTGGCTTTTCCCCCAAATAGAGAAGAGGGTTCGGCGAAGGCGTCTTTTTTATTTAATTAATGCTCATTTATTTCGAAAAATAATAATGAAATAATGACAAGAGGATTTGGAATCTTTTACAGTGCAAATCATTACTGGCATTGATTTGAGTTCTTTCTGCAATTATTAAATTAATAAATTAATAAATAGTTAATTTTTTGAGTAATTAAAATTTAAATTTTATTTTAAAAAACTTAACAAGTAATCTTGATAAATTTATTCTGAATATCTTAGTTTCTAACTCAAAAAAAAAAAGTATTATATTTATAAAAGAGAGAAAATTAATTCATCGTCCAATAAATTTTTTAATAAAAAATAATAAATCACAAGAAAACAGGAAATACATCATCCAAACTCTTGTAAATTTTTTTTATAGTTTATTAAGAGGTTCATTAGATTGTATGTTATAGATAATTTTTTTCTTTTTTCTATAAATCTCACACATTTTTTACAAAATTAAAACTTAAAATTTTTAAAATAAAATTTAATAATTTTTTATTACTGAAGTGTTCTTAAGGGACTAATCTTTCTTTTTTACAAACTAATAAGTAATAGTTAATTTGTCACCACTGCTTTTATTTGCGCTAATTGCAAAGCTTATGTGCAAGGCATTTTAATATGCTAAAGTTTTTTCACATTGAAATTTTATCAATTTTGCTTATTTTGCGTTGCCTTGTTCTATACAGTGCTTTTAATTATTACCATGCCGAGCAAATCAGTCGGACTGCTTTGCGGGTCATCAACGGCACATTATGGTTCCTATGAATTATATAAGTGAGATGGATGGCATTGGTTGACTTCTTTTGCAGGGATGATTTCAAGGCATGCCACTTATAAGCATTTTTAATGGCCACACAATCCTAAATGCTTTGAATTGTAATTGAATAAGTATGGTAGTAGTGCACTAGCAAGTCAGCGTACCGTAAGTCTTGAATTCGAGTTTTCGCGCCTGCACTCTCCTTGATTGACTCATGTTCGGGATTCTTTTTAATATAAGCAATGATGCGCGATGTTTGGGATCAAACTCGCCTGCGATGACTCTTGTGACGGAGTTACACTCGATTCCATTCGGTATTCAGTGGTAAATTGACTATTTTGGAATTGTTTAATGGAATTTAAACAAACAAGAGATACCCGATTACAATCTAAAAATCTGATGACTGCCTACCTAATAAGATTTTTTTTGTTTATCAAAAAAAATTGCAATTGGATTATTAACTCAGCTCTTGTTTAGATAAGAATCTCAAATGACCTAATTAACCTAATGGAATCTAAGTTTCCTTGGATTTCTAAGAGATGGACGAGCGATTTGAAGGAAGGAGCAAGCAGCAAATGATTTTTATAGGTCAGGTCGTATGAAAAGTAGAACTCTCCCCAAAGATTTTAATTTTTATTAGAAAATAGTACATCGTATTGATACGATTAAACTAAGTGTTAATATATATATATATATATATATTTGTTTGTTTGGTGGTATCGAGATTAAGGATTTGAATTTTATTGTCGAAATTAAGAATTCATCACTATATCATTAAACAACATGGCTAGTGCTTATTATGTTTAAAGAATTGCTCGTATTTTCTTTTCAGTTAATTAATAACAAAAAGTATTAAAAGATGAAGGAAAGTCTTTTTTTTACTTAAAAAAAAAGTGTATTATCAACATAACGAAAATAAAAAATTATCTATTACCATTTTCATTTAATCTTCCCCAAATCAAAAAAGAAACATTTAACAATTGCAATTGGTGGTATTGTCATTGCCCCCTTCCCCCCTCCCCCACACCCCCACAAACACAACAAAAAAGGGGCCTCTCGAAGGCATTGAATGGTTTGGTAGTGACCCTGGCATTGTGTGGTCAGTCATTGTCAGTTTGTTACAATGTCACTTACAGGAATTTTCGAATGGGCTACTATCTATCAAAGGAATAAAGATGAAAATGAGTTTTTGGCTGAAATCCTTGTGACGATGAAGCAATAGATTATTCAGTTGTCATCAATGGCTGGAATGATTACTAGTTGCTAAATTAAGCACCTAATGCAATAAATTTGGGCTTATAATTATCGATTGGGATTTATCCTGCCATAATGCTTTGAGATCCATTTATTGTCATTATACATATTGATTATAAGGGTATTTATTTTTGCCGTTAGACGCTGTTATTCCTGTTAAAATGGAATCAACAAAGAGTAATATTAAACATTTTGAAAGTTGTATTATAAAATATCTCGAATTGTATAATTATAAAAAGAATTATTAACGTTTTTTATTAATTTAATAATATTAGAAAAATTAACGATTCTTTCTATAATTATAAATTTCGAGATATTTCATAACACAACTTTATGAATGTTTAGTATTACTCATCAACAAAATGTCGTACTGTTTGGTTTTTTTTTTTTTTTTTTTTTTTTGCTTTTTTGCTGGTAGGATTACAGTTTATTGACTTTATTCCAATTAAAAACTCGGTCCACCTCTAATGCTCATCTACAATGCTTCTCCAGTATCTGACCTATGAAATTACCTTATGTACACTGACACGAAATGCAACAATATTATAAAATTGATTTGTTGGATATATCATCAGAAGGGCTTAACTATATAGATACTTATTTCATGGACTCGCTTTTATGCAACAATAAAGAAAATTTACAAATATAATAAAAACGAATATTAAGTTGGATTTTTTCAATACCGTGGAAAAAGGTCATGACAAAATGCAGAGATACCCAAGACCATGAAGTGCAGAGATATTACAAGTTGACCATTAGCTTGAGGAAGTTTTGTGGGCCTAGAGAGTGGACTGAGTCCATGGTCGAGAGGCACTGTCCCAGATTTGGTTGGGCTTGAGAGCCCATTTCTTTTCAGGGATGATTCTTTTTTCTTTCCTTATTTATTTATTTATTTATTTTTCGAGAAAGAGGGATGACTCAATTCATTCAATAACAGTTTGCAAAGTTTTTCTCAATAATAATAATAATAACAGTTTGCAAAGTGTGACGATTTATCTATGAGCATATTTATGTAAAATATGTTGAGCATCATTAATCATTAATCAATGACTATTCAAGGTGATGGTAATTTATTTTTGTTTCTTTTTATATTAATTTGATTTTTTTGAGTCTTCTAAATATGGTTTGTCCTTAATAATAGAGTTTGGCTATGGCTTATGTAATAGTTAAATGAGAATTTGAATGACAAAGAAAAAAATTGGTTTTAGCCCATAAAAATTATGATCAATATACATCTAACCACCTTATTTATCACAAAAAAAAAAAAAAGGATGAACTCTATTATTATTATTAGTTGTCTTTTTTTTTTTTTCGGTTAATCTGAAACCGTTTAGTTTTCAGTCCAATGATCAAAGGTTATGGCGACTGCATTCTCATGAAATCGAACCTCTGCTTAAAAGATGACGAATTTCTACCATTCGCACCATTCGCACCAACGTTTGCTAATTTATTTAAAAAAAAAAAAGAGGTATAAAATGACATAGCAAGCTCTTTAACGGCTACTTGCCTTACAAATCTGCTATATCTGTATATATATATATATATCCCACAGGGCCTCCACCGCTCAGTCCCCAGTAAACCCCTCCCTTCGCCATAAATTTCCAAGTTTCCTCTTCTTCTTCTGTCTTGTTTCCTTTTTCCGACGATCTTTTCATTATCATCATCACCGTCTTGTAACCCCTATGTCCTAAAAGAAAGACCCACGTAAGAATACAATCAAGACCCAAGTTATGTATGGCCTTACCTGTTTGTTTTTTATCAATCTTTGCAGGTTACAATTCTTGTCTTGTTTTGTTTTTTAATCTCTGTTCTTTCCCCCTTTTTTTTGGGTCGTGTCTGAGCGTCAATTGTTGTTCAAGTGAGCCCTTGAAGGTTTTGATATCTGGTCCACTAGCGTGCGGGCAAAGGCACTCAATGTGGTCGAGGAGGCAACCTTTTGTCTCCATTTTCAGTATTATATTGCACAATTTCACTCTGTTTTCGTTTTTGGTGAATTCTTTTGGAGGGTTGTCTTCTTAGCTTCTGGGTTCTTTGAAGGGGAAGCAGGTATTAGGCGAACTTGGGGTGGCTTTTCTATTGCAATGGACCAAATCAATTGGTTTTCAGTTCAAGAATAGAAGCAAGAACAGCATGTTGTTATAGAAAGTCTCAATCTTTTTCCTTTTTCTATTAATCAAAATTGGTCCTTTACCAAACATTACTCAATCTTGATTTCTGTACTTAAGTTTGGTTTTCAAAAAATTTTGTTTCAAGTCTCTTTGTTTTCATTCCTTATTGAATTCAAGAACTAATGGGCATTATTTGTTCGTGTTCTCTTCTTCTTGTTTTCTGGTTTTTTTTTTTTTTTTTTTATAAAAAAAAGAGCAATGTGGTGTAGAAGGTAACGGCTAATTTTCTGTATTTTTTTTTAAAACAGAAAAACTCCTAAAGAAGATGCAATACCACCCCCACCACGAGGCCACTCACGCTCTTCTTGAGAAATCCTAGTTCAATGTGGTTTAGAAAGAAGTAAAACTAACGGCTACTTTCTTTACTAATCTCCTATGTATATATATTTATCCAAGATTGGCAGATTTCCCCCCCTCCCCTTCACCAACCCACTTCGGACGCTCTCTCCTCCTTTACAATGTTCAATCCCTACCTTCGTTCTTCTTCTTCCTCTTCTCTCTCTTCCCAAAGATCTTTTCAAAAGGGCTGGCCTTTCTTCTTGTTTTTTGTTTTTGATCAATCTTGTGGTTTAGTATTAGGATCACTCAATCGGACAGTTATCGTTTTGTTTTCCTTTTTTAATATCTGTTCTTTCCCTTCTTTTCCTGGTATGGGACTCAATGTGGGTCAATTGTTCTTCGAGGGAGCCCTTGAAGGTATTGATATCCACCCGGCTTCCGGTAAAGGCACTCAATGTCAACTTAATCTTGTCTCTGTTTTAATTATTTTGCGTATCTCACTTCCTTTTTCTTTTTTTTTTGGTTTTTTTTTTCTTTTTTGGGTCCTTTTGGAGAATTTTCTTTCTTTTCTTTTGGGTTTTTTTTTGAAAGGGGTGCGGGTATGCGGCGGACATGGGTGGCTTCTCTGCTGCAAATGGAGCGAAATAAGTGGTTGAGTTTGCAGTGCAAGAACAGCCTCTGGCTTGAGAAAGGTTCTGTCTTTTTCTTTTTCAATCAATTAAAAGTGTTCTTTTATTAAATATTTCCTGAATCTTGAATTTTGTATTCAAGTTTCAATTGTGAGAAAGGTTTATTTTAAGCCTCTACTTTTTGTCTGTTAAAATCTAAGCACTCATGGACATTCTTTTTTGGTTTTAAGCCACTTCTGCTGCTCTCTCTTTCCTTCCTTTCAACTTTCAGTCCCTGTCCACCTTCTTCTTATCCTTCTTTGTCTTCTTTTCCTTCTTTCTCTTCCGAAACATCTTTTCATTACCGTCATCACCATCTCGTTTCCTTCTGTCCTAAACGAAGCATCTGCTGAAGAACACAGTCAAGACCAAAAAGGTCTGGTCTTTGTTGTTGTCTTAAATCCATCTTTGTGGTTTAGTATTACGATGGCTCAATAAGACAGTTCTTGTCTTGTTTTCTTTTTCTCTATTTTGTTTTAATCTCTCTTTTTTCCTTCTTTTTTTTTTCCTGGTCTGGGACTGGGACTCAATGTGGGTCAATTGTTCTTCGAGTGAGCTCTTGAAGGTTACGATATCCGGCTTCCGGCAGAGATGCTCAATGGCAAGTTATTGTCAAGAAGGTAATATTGTCCCTGTTTTAGTTATTTTGCAGATTTCACTTCGTTTTTTCTATTTTTTTTCTCCATTTCGGGTTCTTTTGGAGAATCTTCTTCTTTTATTTTGGGTTCTTTGAAAGGGATGCGGGTTTGAGGTGGGCATGGGTGGCGTCTCTGCTGCAAATAAAGCCAATTTAGTGGTTTAGTTCTCAGGGCAAGAGTAGTCTCTGACTCAAGAAAGGTTAGTCTTTTTGGTTTCAATTAATCAAAAGTGGTCTTTTATTTAATATTTACTAAATCTTGAATTTCGTATTTAAGTTTCGTTGTGAGAAAATTATATTTTTTAAGTCTGCTTTTTTCCTGTCGAAATTTAAACATTCATGGACATTCTTTGTTTATTTTCTACTTTTTTTACCATTATTCTTTCTGAAACTTTGTATGTAAAGTATTCTCCTAATGATGTTAGTTGATTTCTTTGCTTTTCCTGAGGTTGAAAAAAATAGCTGTGTCTTTGGAAAGGCACTTAAACCGCAAAACCAAGGAGCATAAATTAATCGTGCTGGCATTTAAATGCACGTGTGCATTAGAATTGACACTGATTTGAAGAACTTGTTAACTTGTGCCTACCGTTAAAGCTGTTATGTTTTGAATCATCTTGAGCCTCATTATTTTGACAGAGTGCAGATCATTTGTTCAGAGATGGTAATAGAATTTTCCTTATGTTACTTGCTGTGATTTTGTTGAAATTAATTATGTCTTACGCTGCACATGTTATTTATCCCGTAGGCACATTATGGAACTTGTTCAAGTTCCTGCCTTTTCTTGCTGATGAAGGGAAACAAATCAAGGTGATTTTACATGCGTGGTATTGATGCTTTAGATTTTGCTTGCTGTATCAGGCTCAAGGGTTAAAGGGCAATGGTGAGTTGAATGCCATTGCAACATGCTGGCAGTCGTAAGAACTTGAAATTCAAGCACTGGTGCAATTGCAGTGTTTTTGGGACCTTTATTAGCATTGGTTATACTGGTATGAAATAGAATTGAGATTTATCAGCATTAGTTCCTTGTCTTCATTCCTTCTTTCCTTATATGCAGGAGCGCAAAAGATTGACGAACAAGATGATATTTTCCGCTTAGGAGATCCTAAACTGCAGAAAGGAATTGCATTATGGATGTAGTCAGCAAGGGAGAAAATTGGTTTTGTAGCACTTCTATCAATTTCTGTCCCTGGAGATCATTTGTCTTTTGTTTTTCTTTTCACTAACCTTCAGATCTAAACATACAGGATTTAAAAGCCACGGTTGATGCTGCTGGAAACCAACCTGAAATTCTCATCAATCCAAGGCTCAAGGTTCGAAACTTGTCCCATTATTTTCAATCACAAAAATTAATGGTTTCAATTACACAAGATTTAGGTATACCATTCAATATCACTAATCATGATACAACTGTCTAGCCCAATCATAGATTTTAAAACTTTGATCTAATTTATTCTTTTCTATTCTGTCTTCTAGGTCCCAAGGAATGAAAATTTTTAGTCTCGGAATCAAAGTTATTGTTACTCTGTCTTAGCTCTTTGCATTTCATGAAAAATGTCAGTAGTACACCTATTTTGGTGTTTTTTTTTTTTTTTTTTTCACTTTGTTTGATTTGTACATGCATATATATTATGCCTATTTTGGATCTCTTCAAATTCATGATTTACCTGGTTCAAGTGGCGTCATGCAAATAAAATAACATGAATCTAAAGGATCCCATAATATTAAAAGTTAATTGCATATTTAACTAATCTACTTCCTTTAGACAATGGGTCGGAACCAGAGTCCGGAGTGTGCTGCTTCTTTTGAAAATTGCTATTTCGTTGTTGGGTTCCTACTGTGGTTGCACAGGTTTTCTCTCTGTTGACTTGTCTCAGCATTCAGAAGTACAATTATCAGAAAAATGTGGCAATAGCAGACCTCATGACATTTACTTTATCAGCGTTAGAGGTGGCTTTAGACCCCTTCAACAGCAGACCAATCTCCTCAAACAGGTCAAACATGTTTATTCCATTTCGATATCTTTCCTTGAAAAACTTTATTTCAATAAATGCATGCTTCTTTTAGAATCGTCAGTGGAATGATATGCTATTCATTATCATAGGACAATAATATATTTGTGAACTGGCAGAGGATTTTCTTTTCCTATGTTCTCTGCTTCATTGCGATTGAGTGAATTTTTTGGCCATGAGAATTTCTTTAGTTTGGCATATTTAGAGGGCTTCTTTGTGTCCTTTTCTCCATTTCTTCTTTGTGGCATCAGTTGTGTTGGTATTACTGATTTATTGTCATTTTTTGGAGATATTTGGTTTATATTCTCCTTTGGTCCAACACAAATTTTACTTTTTCTTTTCTTCTCCTATGCAATCATGAATCCACAATCTGCTAATAAATGTTACAGACTTTTCCTTTTTATTTTTTTTAATTAAGTTAGAAATATTATTCTTTTGGGCTAAATAAGAAAATCATTCATATTCAAAAGAGGAAAAGTGTTGATCTTTCCCCCATAATTTATGTTTTATATTGCAATATAACCTTCCCAGTATGATTGGAGTTCTCTTGTGGTTGGCAAAGATGGAGACAGGTGCAGAAACTTACAAAGTGTGGATTGTAGTGAATGTTAGTGAGCAGAGAGAAGATGACTTAGTTGCACAAAATGTAAGATTCCCTCTCTCCATATGTCATTTATTTTTTTGTTTTTCCAGCCTGAAAACTTTTACATTGTGGATAATTGGAAATTTCTAGCCGGACTTATGTGCTTTGAAAAGGTTTATCATGAGACGCTTGACATAGAGAAACTGGCTATGGACTTGATTATGTGACGTGTTAATTACACATAAAAGTTTTCTCAGCTTAATATATTTTATATCATCTTCTACAGCCAGCAACAATCCCAAATTTATCTTTTGTGGGCAAGCAGTTTGTTCTCACTTCTTGACATTCCATGGGATACTTCACAGTTGCAACTGTTGCCCATATTTTGTCCATGGCTTGCAGGTGTCTGCTCCTGCAATAAGTTTGGTTTCTATATATAAACATATATTAAATCTGTTCACTTCATTTGACTGGGTATTAAAGGGTAATGCTTGTAGGCCCAATACAGTAGATTCAGAGGGTGGGTCTGAAGGTTGATTGCTTCCTAGAGAAGATCAACATTACTCATGGGAAAAAGTTGTGCCTTGCTGGTGTGAATAAAGGTCTCTAAAGGTATGACTTCTGTAACATATTTGTGCATGATCTTGATATGGTGTATTCTCCATCTTCAATACTCTTGAAATAGACATCTCCACTTCTTGTTAAGGTACTCCAATCGAGGTAGTTCAGGAGCATTTGAGTTCTCCCTTGAGTCAGATTCAGACAATGCAAGAAGTCGAGTCCACCATCATGCTTTGCAGGGACTGACTTCTCTGGAAGAGAGGTGTAAAAGATTCTGTGTTTTTATTTTTAATTATTGGTTCATATTATCTCTTCTTTGTGGTATATTCCTATCTTTTTCTGATGCGGGCATATTTTCAATGTTAAGGAGCACATGGGATCGATGAGTGGCATTGGAGACAATCAGTTTAATTGCCTAGAACAAACACTAGAAGCAACTGTTGGAAGCTGGTTAGATCACCATGTAACATTGTTCTTATAACCTCTTTTCTAAGCCCTTGGAATTCAAAAGGAGGATGATGTGGATGCCATCAAAGTTTTTAAAACCTGAAAAGTACTGATTTTAGTTATGTTGCCTGGCGTATAGGTTAAAATGATCATCTGCCTCAGTTTATGGGTCTAAAACCTTACCCCTTTGCAATTTTTGCACAATGTTTGGGCTATGATATTGTTTATTAATCCAGAATCATAGTTTTTGGATACCATCCAGTGGTTGTTTCTGAAGAGAGAGCAAGGAGCAAATCAAAGCAAAGCAAGTTCCACACCTTATTTTTTAGACCATAGAGTGGTAAGAAGTTAAGAGGCTCAATGTGTAATTTCTGAAAAAATTATACCATGCTAGTGGTTTTAATTGCTAGATCCATATCACTTGAAAATGTTTAATCCCTGGAGTATGTTGCTTCTTTTGGGAACTAATATTTCTTCCGGCTTCTTTGTTATGCAGCAACTCAATATTCTATCATGGAAGCTTTCCAGTACATTTGCATGACATAAAGTACCATTAATTATGATACGATTTGTCTGTTATTCTTTTAAAAATGTAGTATTTTTTTCCATATCACTAATTGTGGAAATCATAGCTTCCGATCTGACTGTCAGAAGTTTGGTTTTATCAGGTGGCCTCTGTGGCTCGTGTAGCTTCCTCTGTTGCTTTCCACCATCAGCAGAATCACAATCAGAGATAATTCCAGTATAGTACTCCAGTAGTGTGTCCATGCCTAATCTGACTCCCCACTTCGGCTTGCTTATGGCTTACAACCTGTCCTGATGACACATAAGAAAAAGCATGACTCCAATCTGCGTAAATAATCTTAGGCACAAGCACACACACAGACATACCTGTGCATTCCTTCCTAATTTTCCCACCTTTTCATATTATGAAATGTTATGGCATGACACAGTAGTGTGAGCCATCTGTTTGAAAACTTAAAACTCGTGTTTTAGCTCTCATATGTTTCCTCAAGTGTTGTTTCTCTAATTTGTGTGCAGTTGAAGTCCTGTCTTGAAGTATACAAAGAAAAGACAGAAGCTGTCTCATCCTGTTAGTCAAATAAAATGAAGCAATTTTATATTTTCTATTGCCTTCTTCAAAGGTTCTTCATGTGAACTGGTCTCAATATTCTTACTTATGGTGTTATATCCTTTATGCAAATCAATGGGAACTGCCCAAAAGAAGTAGTATTGCAAGGATTGATTCTTTGCTCTTGCAAGTGAAGAAGGATAAAGTAAAACCAATCAGGTCTGGTAGTGTTTTCATGTTTGATAAGAATCATGCGTGTTTTATCTAGTTTATTTCTTCTATGGGTATCTGTTTTCAAGGTGCATGAACTATCCTAAATTTGGAATATGTATGTCTCTTTGACGATCTTCTTCATGGATTTTGATTTGAGATTATAAGCCATAATGAAGTTTACACCTCAAAACTTAGTGTGCTCTAATTATCTTATGACTGTTTTGTGAATGATAGGTTTGGCTCTTAAACCTGAACTAAACAGACGCACGGCTTTGCATCTTAGGTAGCTTTGAATTCTAGTTTTCCTTACTTTACATTCTATTTACCATATAAAGAAGGCATTGCCTGAATGCCACAATCGTTTTAGTCAGTCCTCACGTATCCAGGTATATCATTACTCTGTCTGTATGGCCCAGACGCAAGGATTACATTTTTCTTTACCAGAAAAATTTTTGTTCTGGTAGAAGCTGCAAGAAGCAATCCTCTTATTCATTTTTTATTACGTTTCTTTAGCTCTTTGTCAGAAAAATGGAGAGGAATTCCTGCTAGATCAAATAATATTCCTGTATGCATACATGCATTGAGACTGACACTAAGATGAAGAACTTACATCTTGTGCCTACTGTTAAAGCTGTTATGTTTCTGACTCATCTCGAGCCTCATTCAAGTTTATTTGAAGATTATCCCTATTTTGACAGGTGCAGATCAATCGTCCACAACTGGCCCCAGCGATGGTAAAGGAATTTTCCTTATTTTACTTACTATGATTTTTATTGAAATTAATCATGTCTTATGCTGCACAGGATGTTTATCAAAGAGGCATATTTATGGAACTTCTTTGAGTTCTTGCCCTTTCTTGCTAATGATGGGAAACAAATCAAGGTGATTTTATATGTAGGGTGTTGATGCTGTAGATTTTGCTTGCTGTATCTGGTTGATAGGATATTTGTCTTCCAGGTTTGCATTCAAAGATTAAAGGGTAACGGTGCTCTTGATGGGAATGCCATTGCAACGTCCACTGGTAGGTAAAAGAACTTGGAGTCCATTGGATGGGGTGATTACAGTGCTTCAAGACATTTATTAGCATAGTTTCTACAGGTATGAATTTGAATTGAGATTTATTCTGACTATCATGCTTCATATGTCACCAAATATCATTTCCATTTTTTTTTTAGTTATTGCATTGACTAAAGGTATTACCAGTAATGCTTCTTAAGTAATGGTGATGCATTATTCACTGTGAAACACTTGTCTGCATATGCTTGGAATTATTCTCGACACAATCAGCCTGAAAATTTCAAATTGTGGATAATTGCGAATTGTTGGTGCTTCTTAAATGGACTCTAGACATAGAGAAACTTGCTAGTAACTTGATCACGCAACATATTAGTTACACATGATTATTCTCCGCTTAATATATTACATATCATCTTCAACAGCCAGCAATTATTTATGATTTGCAGGAAAGCAGGCTGTTCTTGCATATTGACATTCCATGGTTTACTTTACAGTTGCAACTGTTGCCTATGTTTCTTCGTGGCTTACGCGTGTTTGTTCCTGCTATAAGTTTGGTTTCTATATATGATAAATATGTTAAATCTGTTCACTTCATTTGACTGGGAAATGAAGGGCAATGCGTGTGGGCATACTACTGTAGATTCAAATGGACTTAGAAGGTTGATTGGTTCCTAGAGGAGATCAGCATTACTCATCGAAAAAAGTTGTACCTTGTTGGCATGAACACAGGATCTCTACGGCACAACTTTGTTGGTGTGAAATTGTACCTTGAAGTTTATGATATCTGGTGCACTGGCATGCAGGCAGAGGTACTAAATGTCATCGAAAAGGCAATCCTTTGTCTCCAGTTTCAGTATTATATTGCACAATTTCACCCCGTTTTCATTTTTGGTGAGTTCTTTCAGAGGGTTGTCTTCTTTTCTTCTGGTTTCTTTGAAGGGGAAGCGAGTATTAGGCAAACTTGAAGTGGCTTTTCTGTTGCAACAAACCGATTTAATTGGTTTTCAGTGCAAGAATAGCATGTTGTTTGAGAAAGTCTCTGTCTTTTTGGTTTTTCAATTAATTAAAATTGGTCCATTACCAAATATTACTCATTCTCCATTTCTGTTGATTTTAAAAAAATTTTGTTTCAAGCCTTTTTGTTTTTGTTTGTTCTTTATTGAGTTTATGAACTAATGGGCATTATTTGTTTGTGTCCTCTTCCTCTTGTTTGTTTGTTTGTTTTTGAAAAAAAAAAACTTTTTTATGCATAGAAGCATATATTATGACGTAGGAAAACAAGCGCATTAAAAAAATCCTAGTCCAATATGGTTTAGAAGGTAACGGCTAGTTATCTGTACTATTTTTTTTTTTTTAATATTAGAGTATAAGATATATAAATCTTATATATAAAAAAAAGAGTAAATTAACGTATAATTATTATTAAAAAACCCATAACGTAAGCATTTTAAATAAGATGTGATGTTCAAAAGTTTATTTAATGTTGTTTGTTTCTTTCCTCTTATAATTCATCTAAGTTACTCACCTATTTTTGGCAAATCTTTATGTAAAAAAAGAACAACTCCTAAAGAAAATGCAATAACAACTCACTCCATTCTTTAGAAATCCTAATTCAATGTGGTTTAGGAAGTAACGGCTCCTTTCTTTACTAATCTGCTATGTATATAATATGCCCCACGGCCTCCACTGCTCAGTCCCACCCTCATAAAGACTTTCCCTTCTCCATAAACATTCAAAATTGGCAGATTTCCCCGCCCCCTTCCCCACTCCCCTCTTGTCTCTGTTTCTTATCATCATCACCGTCCGGTCTCCTTCGAAGAAGCAGCCACTCAAGAACACAATTAAGACCCAAAAAGGTCTGGTCTTTCTTCTTCTGTTTCTTTTTTTTTTTTTAATCAATCTTGTTTTCTTTTGTAATCTCTCTTCTTTCTTTCTTTTCTTTCTGGTATGGGACTAAGACTCAATGTGGGTCAAATTGTTCTTCGAGTGAGCCCTTGAAGGTTATGATATCCGGCTCCCGGTAGAGGCTGTCAATGGCAAGTTATTGTCAAGAAGGTAATCTGGTCCCTGTTTTAGTTATTTTGCATATTTTACTTTGTTGTTCTTTTTTTTTTGCCCTCCTTTTTGGGTTTTTCTAGAAAATTTTTCTTTTTTTCTTTAGGGCTCTTTGAAAGGGATTCGGGTTCGAGGTGGACATGGGTGGCTTATCTGCTGCAAATGGAGTGAATTAAGCGGTTGAGTTCTCAATGGAAGAATAGCCTCTGGCTTGAGAAAGGTTCGTCCTTTTCTTTTTCAGTTAATCATAAGTGGTCTTTTCTTACATATTTCCTTAATTTTGAATTTCATATAACAGTTTCGTTGTGAGAAAATTTTATTTTAAGCCTCTACTTTTTTCCAGTAGAAATCTAAACACTCATGGAAGTTCTTTGATCGTTTTCTCCATTTTTTTGTTTTTTGTTTTTTTGTTTTTTTCTCTACTTTGATCCATGATTGGTACATATGTTAACCGGCAATCTAGAGCCAAGGCATCTTCTGGGACAGCAACTGGAAAGGAAAAGAGTTTTTGAATTCTGGCCTTCTGGTTCCTGATAAAATTGTCAGAGCCGTAACAAACATGACATTTGCTCCGTTTATTTATTTCTCGCTTCAATATTTCAGAAATTAATTTTTATTCTGTAGATGGTGATGGCACGAAGACACCAGGATAAAAGGTGGTTGCTAGATGGGTATTTATGGAGCTTTGCACAAGCAGAAAGTCTGGAAAAGTTAAAGATCAGATCAGATATTACATAATCTTGGATATAAGTGAGCTAACGTATCTATTCTTCTTATTCTTCTTCTTCTTTCCATTTTCCTTTCGGTTCCTTGAAGGGGAAGCGGGTATGAGGTGAACGTGAACTCCGGTGGCTCCTCCGTTGCAGTTGAGCAGAACAAGATTGGCACGTTGCCTTGTTTGTCTCTCTCCCCCTCTCCCAAAAGCAGTAACAATGATGCCCACTTTAATTCGTCTTGTCTTGGTTCCAGCAGAGTTGTTTCCACTGCAGATGCTCTCTTTTTTTTTCAACTTTCGCTCCTTCTTCTTCTTCTAGTTCCCCTTCTAGACGACCTCTTTGTTATCATCATCACCGTCTTGTCCCTTCTGTCCCAAAAGAAACATCCACTCGTGAACACAATTGAGACCCAAGGTCTGGTCTTTCTTGTTGTTTTTTACCAATCTTTGTACTTTAGTATTATGATGGCTCAAGATGACGGTTCTTGTCCCTGTTCTTTCCTTCTTTTTCTGGTGAGGGACTCAGTCAATTGTTCTTCGAGTGAGCCATTGAAGGTTTTGATATCCAGGCCTCAGGCAAAGGTACTCAACGTCAACTTATTTTCAAGAAGGTAATCTTGTTTCCGTTTCAGTTCTGCTGCACAATTTCGCATTATTTCCATTTTTGTTAACACTTCTTGGGGTTCATTCAGAGATTTTTTATTCTTTTCTTTTTTTGTGGTCTTTGAAAGGGAAACGGGCATGAGGTGGACATGGGTGGCTTCTCTGATGCAATGGGGCCAAATAAGGGGTTGAGTTCACAGTGCAAGAATATCCTCTGCCTTCAGAAAGGTTCGTCTTTTTCTTTTTCAATTAATCAAAAGTGGTCTTTTATTTAATATTTCCTGAATCTTGATGGGTTTTTATGGCGCTTTGCATAAGCAGAACGTCTGGACAAGTTAGACACACCAGATATTTATATAGTCTTGGATGTAAGCAAGGTAATAAATACATGCTGCCTTTCATTATCATTTGATTATTGTCCGCTCTATATCTTCGGCTCTATGTCTAAAAAATTGTTTGGATTTTCTACAGTTTATGCCTTAGAAGGTTTTCCCATTGCACCTTCTCTTCTAAGAAACATGACTTTTTATATGATTGTGTATGTTTCTTGATCCTTTGAAGTGATATTATATGCATATGTCTTCTTACATGAATCTGCATGACATTTATAGGACTCTTATGAATCCTGATTGACAAATGCACTGTTTGAAGGTTAGACACAGTGACAGCAAAAATTACTATTACAGACCTACCTACAGAGGCTCAGGGATTTAAGGAAAGACTTATAACCCTTCTCGATGACACGGAAGAAAAAGTATGATAATCTGCATATGTAGTCTTAGACACAAGCACATAAATAGACATGCGGCACAATGTGTTTATGTGGCAGATACCTATGCATGCCTTCCCAATTTTCTCATTTTTCGGTATTACAAAATGTTTATATGGCACAACACCATAGTATGAGCCATCTGTTTGAAAACTTAAAATTCTTGCATTAACTCTCATGTATTTCCCCAAGTGTTGTTTCTTTAATTTGTGTGCAGGCGAAGTCATGTATTGAAGTAGACAAACAACATGCAGAAGCAATCTCATCCAGTTACTCAATCATAACAAAGGAGGCAATTTTATAATTTTAGTTGTCATATTCAATAATTTTTCATGTGAACCGGCTGTCAATATCTTTACTTATTATTATGTTATATCTTTTATTGTGCAGATCAATGAGAACCACCCAAAAGAAGTAGTGTTCCCAGAATTGATTCTTTACTCTCTTTAAGTGCAAGAGGATAAAGTAAAAGCAATCAAGTCTGGTCAGTGATTTCATGTTCTGGTAAGAATTATGCATGTTTTTATCTTACCTTATTTCTCCTATGGGATTTCTTTTCAGGGCACGTGATTTATCCTAAATTTGGAATATGTATGCCTCTTTGTCGATCTTCTTAATGGATTTTGAATTTACTATCACAAAATCAGTTGTTCACAACATGTTCAGAGACTTGTGATTATAAGCTCATAATCAAGTTTGCAGGTCAAAGCGTAGTGTGTTCCAATAGTCTGCTGATTGTTTTGTAAATGATGAGTTTTGCTCTCAGACATTAACCTTTTGTTCCTTTTTTTTTTGAGATAGACTCTCTCACTGTAACTTTACAGACACATGGCTTTGTATCTCGGGCTGCTTTATATTCTAGAGTTTTTTAACCTTACATTTTATTGACTGTAATAAAGAAGTCATTGCTCGAAAGTGAGAATTGTTCTAGTCAGGCCTCATGTATCCAGGTATATGGTTTATATGTATGTTGTAGAAGTAAGGATTACATTTCTTTACCCACAAGTCTTTTGATTCTAATAGAAATTGCTAGAAGCAATCCTCCTGTTCATTTATACTTGCTTTACTTGCTCTTTACAGGAAACATGGAGAAAATCCCCAATAGATTAAATAACGTTCCTCATTCCAGAATATCAGGAAATATGCTTATGATGATGTGCTGCAAGATTTACAGACAGCTGTAAATGATGGTAGAATGCGGTTACAAGTATAGCTACGTGTTCTCACTTTGCAAACCCTATAGCTAAAGCATAGCATATGGGAACATTATTTTATTTTATCGGGGATATATATACACTCCAAAATTTTTACTTTATGGTGATGGACTTTAATATACTGCTTGGTCAACAAAGATGATAGGTAACAATCTCAGCCAAAAAAAAAAAAAACAGGACAGTTCTTCACCCTCGTTCTTTTTCTTTGTTTCTGTGTCACGGGGGGTAACAATTATGCATATCTAGCATTCATTTTTTATTAATAGTGACTTGGAGCACATGTTATGAGTGTCACTATTTTACTCTATGTATCTGGAATTAATAGTTCATCATTACCTAAGTGTAAATATCTGCAAAATTGGATTCCTCAGAAACTGATATCCCAATGACCTACATTAGGAGTAGAATTCTTTTTGTCCCTTTTTTTCTGGCCAAAAAGGCACAGACTGCTATTTGTTTAGAGTTCTTTTTGAAACAAAAAAAGAGAAAGAAAGAACAACAACCACAAGAACCAAGAGGTATCTCACATTTTCTAGCTATATTAAGAAATTCTGGTCTCTGAAACTTCAAATATAAAGTATTCAACTTATGATGATAGTTGATCTCTTTGCTTTTTCTGAGTTATATTTGGTTAAGAGATAGTCGTGTCTTTGAAAGGCAGTTAAACCACAAAATCAAGGAATACAAATTGATCATGTTAGCATTTAAATGCACATGTTATCAGTATTCTTGTATGCATATGTACATTAAGATTGATATTTAGATGAAGAACTTACTATCTGTGCCTACTGTAAAGACTTTTATGTTTTGACTCAGCTTGAGCCTCTTTCAAGTTTGTCTGGCAATTTTTGCAATCATTTGTCCAGAACTGAACCCAGAGATGGCAAAAGATTTTCTTTGTTTCACTTAGTGTGACTTTTATTGAAATTAATTCATGTCTTATGCTGCACAGAACGTTTATCCTATAGGCACATTTGGGACTTTGCCCTTTCTTGCTGATGAGGGAATACAAATAAAGGTTATTTTACGGGTAGGTATGGAAGTTGTAAATTTTACTTGCTGTATCACGGTAGGTTTTTAAGATATTTGTCTTCCAGGGTATTTGTCTTTCAGGTGTGTGTTCAAAGCTTAAAGGGTAATGGTGCGCTTGATGAATGCCATTGCAACATGCTGGTAGTGGACAGAACTTGGAATTCATGTATTGGGGCGAGTACAGTGCTTTGAGAACCTTTATTAGCATTGGTTCTATATGAAATTAAAATGAGATTTATTAGCATTAGTTCCTTGGCTTCTGCAGCAGTGTCCTTCAAAGTAAACTTTGGCATGCAAGAGGTTCCAACAGTATGGATGTGTTTCATGGGGTATGCTATATCTTACTCTTATTTCATTAGCTTACTTCTTTTCCTAAATGCAGGTGCAGAAGAGGTTGATGAACAAGATGACATGTTCATCTTAGTAGCTCTCAAAATGCAGCAGGGAAATGCATTATGGACGTAAGGAGCAGGGGAGAAAAAATAGTTTTATAGCACTTCTATTAATTTCTGTCACTAAAGATTATTTGTCTAAACTTCTTCCTTTCATTAACCTTCAGATCTGAACAAACATGATTTAAAAGCTATGATTGATGCAGCTGGAAACTGACCTGTAATTCAAGTCAATCAAAAGCTCAAGGTTCGGAATCTGTCTCATTATTTTGAGTCTCAATAATTGTTGGTTTCATGAACTTAAAATTAGTTCATTCAATATCACTAATCGTGATACAATTGCCTTGCCCGATCATAGAATTTAAAACATTTTATTATCATTTATTCTTTTCTAGTTTGTCTTCTAGGTCCTAGGAAATGGAACTCTTTCGTCTCAGTATGGAAGTTTTGTTACTGTGTCTTAGCTCTTTGCATCTCAATTACCATGAAAAATGTTAGTAGTACACTTATTTTGATTTTCTTTTGTCACTTTTTTTGAATTATATATGCATATATAATGTGCCCATTTTGCATCTCTTCATATTCATTACCTAATTCAAGTGGCATCATGCAAGTGGAATAACGTGATGCTAAAGTGTCCAATAATATTAAGAGTTAATTGCTTATTTAACAAATCTATTTCCTTAGCTTATTTGAAGTGGCATCAATCAGAACCAAAGACTGGAGTATGCTGCTTCTTTTCAAAACTGTTAGTTCGTTGTTGCATGTCTACTCTGGTTGCATAAGTTTCTCTCTATGTTGCTCTCAACTTGTCTCAGCCTCAGAAGTCCAATTATCAGAAAAGAAGTGGCACAAGCAGACCTCGTGATGTTTACTTTATCAGTGTTGGAGGTGGCTATAGACCTTTTGAACAGTAGACCAATCTCCTCAAACAGGTCAAACATTTTCAACTCCTTTTCATTTCAATATCTTTCCTTGAAAACCTCATTTCAATACGTGCATACTCCTTTTAGAATCGCCAGTGGGATGATATGCTATTCATTATCATGGGACAATAATATTTGTAAATTGGCAGACGATTTCCTTTTCCTAAGTTCTCCGCTTCATTGTGAGTGACTGAATTATTTGGCGATGAGAATTCTTAGTTTGGCATAATTAGAGGACTTATTTGGGCTCCTTTCTCAATTTCTCCTTTTTGGCATCAGTTGTGGTGGTATTACTGATTTGGTGTCGTGTTCTGGTACTTGGTTCATATTCTCCTTGGTCCAACACAAATTTTGACTTTTATGTTCTTCTTCTTGGCAATTATGTATCCACATTCTACTAGTAGATGGTACCAATCATTTTCTTTAATTTTTTTTTATTATCTTAGAAATATTAATCTTTTGGGTCAAATGAGAAAATAATTCACATTCAAAAGGGGAAAAGTATTGATCTTTTCCACAGAATTGTCATTTTATATTTTGATACAACTTTCCCAGTATGATTTGGAGTTTTCTTGTGGTCGGCAAAGAAGGAGAAAGTTGCAGAAACTTGCAAAAAGTGGATTGGGGTGAAAGTTAGTGAGAAAGGAGAGGATGACCCATTTGCACAGAATGTAAGATTCCCTGTCTCCATGTGTCACTATTTTTTTTGTTTTCCCATCCTGACAAATTTAAGTTGTGTATAATTGTAAAGAGTGTAATTACGTGTCCCGAGACTTTTGTACCGGGATTTTGTGCCGAACGAAACCGTAGCTGTTATTTTTTAAACTGCGACTGATATTTTTGAAATGTAAAAATAACAATTAGTTCAAAAATATCAGTTCTAGTTTTAAAAATAACAGTTCCAGTTTCATTCGACACACATAATTCGGCACAAAAATCACCGGCCCACCAACATTTATTCAATTGTAAATTGCTGGTGCTTGTTAAATGGAGTCCAGACATAGAGAAACTAGCTATTAACTTGATCAAGTGATATATTAGTTGCGCATATGATTATTCTCAGCTTATTATATCTATATGTCATCATATCCTCTTCAACAGCCAGCAATTATCCCGAATATATGTTTTGCATGCAAGCAGGTTGCTCTCGCATCTTAACTTTCCACGATAAACTTTACAGTTGCAACCGTTGCCTATATTTCTTCATGTCTTGCACGTGTTTGTTCCTGCTATAAGTTTGGTATCTATATATAATTGTTGGAGAATAAAATATAAAAGTCTCATATTGAAAAGGAAGGGAGGAGTAAAGCAATATATAAGTGTAGTTAGAAGACCCATAAACTAATGAGTAAGGAAAACAAAGCTAACAGTGGGAACCGTTAGCCGAGCTATAGTTGAAAGCATGCGCAAGAATTTTTGGAGGGGCTATAGGCTGACCAAGACTTTTATATTTTATACTCCAACAATAATCATATATCAAATCTGTTTACTTCACTTGACTGGGTAACGAAGGGCAATGCTTGTGGGCACACTACTGTAGATTCAAGGGATCCTGGAGGAGATCAACATTGCTCATCGAAAAAAGTTGTACCTTGTTGGCACGAATACAGGGTCTCTACAGGTACAATTTTTGTTTAATATTTACTCAAGATCTTTATATTTTGTATACACATCTCTACTTCTTGTTTAGGTGCTTCTTCTATCGAGGTAGTCTAGGTGTATCTGAGTTCTCCTCGGAGTGAGATTTAGATAACGCAAGAAGCCGAGTCCTCCTTCGTGCCTTCTGGGGGCTGATTTCTTTGGAAGAGAGGTGTAAAAGATTCTTTTAGTTTTAATTATTGGTTCATATTATATCTTTTTTGTTGTATATTCCTATCTTTTTTCTGATGTGGGCTTACTTTCAATTTTAAGGAGATAATGGGATTTGTGTGTAGCATTGGAGACAATCAGTTAAATTGCTGGTAAGAGTGCTAGAAGCATCTGTGGAAGCTGGTAAGATCACCATGTATCATAGTCCTTACAAACTCTTCTCTAAGCCCTTGGAATTCAAGCAGGAGGATGATGTGGATGCCAACAAAGTTTTTGAAACCTGTAAGTACTGATTTTAGTCATGTCACCTGGCATATAGGTTAAAATGATCATCTGCAATATATTCAATTCATCTTTGTCAGTTTACGGGTCTAAAACCTTACTCTGCAATTTTTGCGCAATGTTGGGCTTTGATACTGTTTATAAATCCAGCTTCATAGTTGGTGGATACCATCCAGTGATTGTTTCTTAAGAGAGAGCAAGGAGCAAATCAATGCAAAGCAAGTTCTACATTCTATTTTTCTCAAAAAAAAAAAGAAGAAGTAAAGATGCTCAATACATAATTTCTGAAAAAATTATACCATGCTAGTGGTTTTGATTGCTGGATCCACATCACTTGAAAATGTTGAATCCCTGGAGTGTGCTGCTTCTTTGAGAACTGATATTTCTTCCGACTTCTTTATTATACAGGAACTTAATATCCTATAGTGGGAGCTCTCAGATACATTTGCACGAGTTAAGTACCATTAATTGTGATATGATTTGTCCATTATCCTTTTGAATAAGTAGTCTTTTTTCTCATTACTACTTTTGGAAATCGTAACTTCCCATTTGACTGTCAGAAAGTTTGGATTTAACTCGCGGTCTCTGTGGCTCATAACATGAGTGAGAAATCGTAGCTTCCTCTATTGCTCTCCACCATTAACAGAATCGCAATCAGTGAAAATCCAGTATACCCAGTAGTGTTTCCATGCTAAATCTGACTCCTCAGTTCGGCTTGCTTATGGTCTTGGCTCGCAACCGCCCTGATGACATGTGGGAAAAAGTATGACTCCAATCTGCGTGCACAAGCACACACTGAAACATACCTGTGCATGCCTTCCTAATTTTCCCACCTTTTTCATATTACTAAATATTCTGGCATAACACAGTAGTATGAGCCATCTGTTTGAAAACTTATGTAAATATTTATAGAAGTATAAGCCCAATAATTTAAATGGATGACAAGAGGGAAGAAGTAAATAATATTAAATGAGTTTTTACATACCATATCTTACTTAAAACTTTAAGACTTAAATTATGGGTCTTCTAATTACACTTATATAATATTTTACTCCTCCCTTCCTTTCTAATATGAGACTTTTATACTTTATACTCCAACACGCCCCCTCACGCGAAAGCTCAACTCACTTGAGTTGAAAGCGTGAACAAACAACGAAAGTCCAACTCAAGTGGGCTGGCTTTAGTTCAGCATTAAATGTGAGAGACAACAATATTTGGACTCTGATACCATGTAAAGATTTATAGAAATATAGGTCTAATAACTTAAACGGATAACAAGAGAGAAAAAGCAAATAATATTAAATGGACTTTTAGATACCACATCTTATCTAAAACTTTAACACTTAAGTTATAAGTCTTCTAACCACACTTATATATTGCTTTACTCCTCCCTTCCTTTCCAATATGAGACTTTTATATTTTATACTCCATCAACTTAAATCCCTCATATTAGTTCTCATGTATTCCCCCAGTGTTGTTTCTTTAATTTGTGTGCAGGTGGAGTCACGCCTTGAAGTATACAAACAAAATACAGAAGCTGTCAGGTCCTGTTAGTCATACACAATGAAGAAGGCAATTTTATATTTTCTGTTGCCCTCATCGATGATTTTTCATGTGAATTGGCTCTCAATATTTTTACTAATGGCGTTATATCTTTTTTATGCAGATCAAAGGGACTGCCCAAAAGAAGTAGTATTCCAAGGATTGATTTTTTACTCTCTCAAGTGCAGAAGGATAAAGTAAAACCAATCAAGTCTGGTCAGTGTTTTCATGTTCTAATATGAATTGTGCATGCCTTATCTACCTTGTTTCTTCTATGGGCATCTCTTTTTAGGGTGCATGATCTATCCTAAATTTGGAATACGTATGGCTCTTTGATGGATTTTGAATTTACTATCACAAAATCAGTTGTTCAGAACATGTTCAAAGATTTGAGATTGTAAGCTCATAATTATGTTTGCAGTCCAAAGCTTAGTGTGCTTCAATTTTGTAATCACTGTTTTGTGAATGATAAGTTTGGCTCTAAAACATGAACTTTACAGACACATGGCTTTGCATCTTAGGCAGCTTCGAATTCTGAAACTTTCTAACTGTATATTCCATTTACCATAATAGAGAAGCCATTGTCTGAAAGCAAGAATCATTCTCATCAGGCCTCATGTATGCAGGTATATGATTACTCTGCATGTTGTGAAAGTAAGGATTACATTTTTCTTTACCAAGACCTTTTTGGTTCTCATAGAAGCTGCAAGAAGCAATCTGTCTGCGTTTTTTCTTACTTTTCTTTAGCTCTTTGCAGGGAAATTGGAGAGGAATTCCCGCTAGATTAAACGATATTCCCCATTCCAGAGAAGTCAGGAACTATTTTGACGATGATGTGCTGCAAGCCACACTGAGAGCTGTCAACTAAAGTAGCATAAGCGTTGCAGTTGCAGGTATAATTACATGTTCACGCTTTGAACCTCATTCCAACCTGGTGTTGTTTATACCTTTTGGCACACCAAAAGGACCAAGTGCACATACACACAAATTGGTCTTATTAGCATTCAAATACGCATGTTAACAGTATTCGTATATATACACGTTTATTAAGATTGACACTGAACAAAAAAAAAAACTAAGTTTTTTATGGCTATGTTAAAGATGTAATGTCTCTGCGTATCTTAAGTCTCATTTAAGTTTGTCTGAATCTGTATTTTGATGGGTGCAGATCAATATTCCAAAAGATGGTAAAAGGAATTTTCCATTTTTACGTACTGAAACTGTTATTGAATTAATAATGTCTCATGCTGCTCAGGATGTTTATCGAGTAAATACTGGAACTTGTCCGAGTTCTTACCTTCTCATTTGCTGATGACGGGAAGAGTGATTTTACAGGTAGTGGATCGATGCTCTAGACTCTGCTTACTGTGTCGCTTTGTTAAGATATTTGTGTTTCAGGTTTGTGTTCAAGGATCAATTTGGTAAGAACAATGATACATATAATACGAAAATTGTGCAATGAAACATTCTAAAATTTATAATTATAGAAAGAATCATCTACTTTTTTCATTTTTTGATTTGACGATGTTAAAAAAGTGAACGATTCTTTTAATAATTATAAGTTTCGAGATGTTTTATAATATAATTTTTGTGATATATACGATTACTCATTTGCAATGGTGCGCTTGCTGGAATGGCATTGCCGCTTGCTGGTAGTTCGAAAGATCCTGGAATTCATGGACTGAGAAGATTACGGTGCTGCGGGGACCTTTATTAGCATTGGTACCACAGGTATTAAATTGAATTGAATTTTATTCTAATTATCTGATTATCATGCTTCGTATGTCACCATATCACATTTTCATTTTATCTTAGTTGTACTATAATATGTACAAGAAATGGAGCAAGACACTAAAGAGTAGGAAGGAGCACGAAGATAAGGGTCAGAAAACAATGGAAGTCACCATTCAAGAATACTGACAATAAAAAAAAGAAACGAACTGATTGGAGAGTTTGACGGATAAAATTTGAAGTGAATTAATTCTAATGTTTTTATTAGTAAAATTTTATAATTAATTAACCAAACCGACCAATTGTTTTTAGTGCATATAAAAACCAGTTTTTTAGTTTGTTTTTAGTTTTTGTTTTAGAAAATCTGTTTAACTAAATAGAATTGAATGTTTATATAAAAAAAATGAACCGAATATTATTTTACACATATATTTTTTTATTTTAATAATATTTAAAAAAGTTGCTCATACTACCACTAATTACAATTATATTTTAATAAAATAGTATTATATTATATCTTAAATAAGCACTTTTTATCTTATATATAGAAATATTCAAAAAAAAATTGACAAATATATGAAAAAAAGCAATTTTTTACATTTAATTTTGAAATTTTCAATTTTATATTAAAATTAATTAGCATAACTGAAATTGTCTATCAATAAATTAACTAAAAATTTCACTTTTAGAAGGTGAGTGAGGCTAGCCCAATCCTCTGTTTTCCTATTTTCTTAGGCAAAAAAAAAAAAAAAAAAAAAAAGTAAAAAGAAGGTCCTTATATTGGGTGGCTGAGATTGATTGGACGGTTCATTATTGCCAATGTTGGGTCCACACCTGTAGCCACTTGAAGCGCGTCCAGCCGTCCACAGAGATTTTTAAACGGAAATCCGTTTAACCACCTTAATAAGGTCATGTAAATACATTGAAATTTAAAATTTATTTAATTAAATTATAAATAATATATTAAATTTATAAAATAAAATTAAATAAATTATTAAAAATTATTAAATTAATTATGTACCTATGTCAGTATATTTGTGTAGCGAGGCTTATGTCTGAAAGCCCATTCACTTCCCACGGCCGCCGAGATCTTCAAAAGGAATCACCTGCGTGCCACCCCACCGTAGTCAAACATAAATAAAAACCGCAGACAAATAAAAGAACCAGCATGGTCTTTGGTCTTGTCTGTGTAGGGTTTAACAGTACTGTCTCTGCCACTCGTTTCTTCTCTCTCTCTCTCTGCAAAAGTAGCCGTCGCTCCGGAAACAAACAGCGAAAAATACCCAACTCCGATTTCTCATAGTTGAATCGGAAAATCAAGAATCCGGGCGGTTTTAAGAACCCGATTCAATACGATCTTTTCATCGGTTAAATTTGTTTCTAGAGGGAATGGAAACTGTTGTTGAGGTCCAGTCAGCTGAAAACGGGCATTCGGGTGTTGTAAACGGGCATTCGGGTTTTGTAAATGGATCATCATCTCCCTTTGTTCCTTCTCCTCCTCCGTCTTCTTCTACGTGTTCGGTTTTTAAAGGAAAGATTGAGTTCCACCTCGCAAGAAAGCCGTTTACTGGGTTTATTAACAGCAGCGGCGGTGGTGATTTCCGGATTGAAACCTTAAACCCTGATTCGGGTCGTAAAAGGCCGCCCGGGGATTTGGACTCTGGTGGTCAGCCCTGGCGAAAGGTTGATGGGTCGGATTTTCTGGAAAATGGGTTGGATCCGGAGCTCAGTTTCGAGATTTCTTTCCGGAAAATCGTGAGTTTTTTCTTGGGTTTTCACTCTCTTTCTTTACTTCCCTTTTCTTGGAGGGTTCTGAGCTTTTTTTTTTTTTCTTTTAAAACGTCTATCTTCTTTTTGGGTTGATGAATCTTTACTAGAAACGTTTAAAAAACGATTTGAATGGTTTAAGCAATGTTGGATTGCCCCGTTAATTTGCTGTTTGTGATTGGGATGATTTAAAAGTTCGTTTTTTTTAATCTAATCTTGAGCGTTTTCACGAAGGTTGGTTTCATGTTTTCTGATTCTTAAAAGTTTTAACCTTTTGTTATTGGAATATAGTGGTTGGGTTTTAGGATCTTCTCTGCAGCGATTGCTATCAAGTTTTGACGTTACAGTTGTTGTTGATCCTGTTGTGTAGTCCTCTGAATGTTTCAATTGTTTGTATTTTTATAACTTTGTTTGACTTTGATTTCATTTTGCTAGTTCATAAGCTGGTTACATGTCTTTTTAACTTGTTTTACGCTCTGTTATGCTCAGTTTGGTAGATAAATTCAGGGTGCGTTGCCTTTGATCGCATTGGTGAATTTTGATATAATCTCATTGAATTAATGCATTTCAAAAAAATTTGCATTGCGTTTAATCGATTCTTTAAAATTTGCTATAATCTGACTGGATTCATATTTCACATCAATTGGCAATATGTGCTACTATTATCAAAAGCCCTTGTTAGCCATTTATTGTGGGAAGTAGCTTATTGGTGAATTACTTTCAGGGTGCTGGTTTGGAAAATCTTGGAAACACTTGTTTCCTTAATTCAGTACTGCAGTGTCTGACATATACTGAGCCTTTAGCAGCGTACTTGCAAAGTGGCAGGCATCAAAATTCATGTAAGTTTATGCTGCTCCCCTGGCTTAGTTCATATGCTGTCCTGGGATCTGTGCAATTGTAGATTTTCTCCCATTGTCTGCATAAGACAGTAAAATTTGCCTTGCTATTGATCATTCAGCGTTGGCTCATTTTGGGGCAGAGTTTATAAATAATAAGATTGATTTTTCATCTACGTCCGACATGTGGCCTGTTATGGATGTGTGTCATTTCTTGTAGGTAAAGAAGGCATTTTTTCTAGGTTATTTCGTACAAACTTATGTATTCGGGGAATGTTTGCACTGTTGGTGATTTCTTGGTCATCTTTCCTGGAATTTACTGCAGTAAATAGTGCTGTCTTTTCGGTAGGGGAATTTATAATTTGTCCTTTTTTCCCTGTTTGCTTGATAAATGCCAATCATATTGAAGGTGACATAATGGTTCAATTTTGTATTTTGCTCAAAATCATGTGATTCTGTTTGTATCTCTTTCGAATGTTTGTTTCGTTCAACTTTGCTGCAAAACATGATCTCTTTCTGCTTGAAATGAGGTTACGTATTATTTCATTTTAACTTTTTTTTTTTTTTTTTGCTGATTTACGATATGAAGGCCATATTGCTGGCTTCTGTGCCTTGTGTGCCATCCAGAAACATGTTAGCCGTGCTTTACAATCTACTGGGAGATCACTAATACCAAAGGATCTTGTCTCAAACTTGCGGTGTATCCTTCTATTGTTATGTGCTTTGCTTACTGAATTTGACCTGTGGCTGTTTTTTTGCATGAAAATTTTTTTGGCCAATGTTCCATCTCTTTTCGCCATTGCAGAATCTTAAAAGGGAAAGCTATCATTCAAATTGCTACAGTCCTTTATTACTTTTCCGCATGATTGATGTCTAGTCTCATCATGGAAGTTGCTATTACGATTTGGTTGAGAGGCTTAATACAAATATCAGGGAGATGATGTTTTCTTCAAAAAAATACGGAATTCAAAAGTTGGGCCGCTCAAAGGATTATACCATTGGCTAATATGCACGATTTCTTCTCAAGTTTCTTGAATGTGGTGCACGTTTATAGCTAATGTATTTCTTGACCAAATAGATAGGCATCTCTCGAAATTTCCGAAATGCTAGACAGGAGGATGCACATGAGTACATGGTGAACTTGCTGGAGTCAATGCATAAATGCTGCTTGCCATTGGGGGTGCCGATCGAGTCCCCCGCTGCTTATGAGAAAAGTTTAGTGCACAAAATCTTTGGTGGACGCCTCTGCAGTCAGGTTTCCTCTTTTCTTTTGCGGTGCATATGTTGACCGGTCTTATGTGGAACAATTTCTCTCGGGAAAATGTATAGAATGTGGGCATATGCATGTCATTGTGTCAACTTGAGTCCCTATGTTAAATACATCTTAGTAGATTTAGAATCAGCGATGTCATCTTGGGTTATTATTTTGAAAGTTGTACTGCATTTATTAAACTATTTCGCTTGTCAACGTACTATCTGCTGCTCTCAAGTATGTACTTATAAAATTCTGGTTATATTTCTCATCATAATGCACTAAAATTTTCACTTGGTCATTTTCAGGTGGAATGCCAACAATGCTTTTACAGTTCGAACAAGTTTGATCCTTTTCTAGATTTGAGCCTTGAAATAGTTAAGGCAGATAGTTTGCCTGTTGCACTTCGAAACTTCACTGCTGCAGAAATGCTAGATGGAGGCGAGAAGCATTATCAATGTCAAAAATGCAAGCAGAAAGTCAGAGCTAAGAAACGGCTTACAGTTCACAAAGCGCCCTATGTCCTTACTATTCATTTGAAACGATTTCATGCCCATGATCCTGGAAGGAAGGTCGACAAGAAAGTTTTATTTAATCGTTCATTGGACATGAAACCTTTTGTCAGTGATTCCTACGTGAGTAAGCTCCTTCTGTTATGAGTCTTTTAGATGTCATATTTATCTGGTTTGGAACTCCAGAGACTAAAAGTCCCAGTTTCACGTAACTTTAACTTATCATTTTCCCTCCCCCCCAATTTTTTTTTTTTTTTTGCTTTTACATGGTCTATATTTCTGTGATGTTCATGATCTTTGTTGGATATCACTTGGCTTGTCCAACCAAGAAAAGGAGATAATTTCCTGAAAAATAATAGGCATGCATTTACTGAAAATACAACAATAACAAGCCTTAATCTCAAATTTAATGTGGTGGAAATGTAATTCAAAATTTGTACACCTCGTCGTTAAGGAAAAAGGCTGAAGGAAGTAAATCCAAAATGCTCTCCAAGCTGTTTGCAGATTCTGTTTCTCTTTTTCTGCCCGGGTTTGTTGTGGTTATTTTGTATATTTTTCCGTGTGCAATCTTATGTTTGTTAAAACTTGGTTCTTGCTGAAGCGGAAATTGCGCAAACTCCAAGTTGATGTAAATTAGTTGATAGCATGGATAGGATTCAGTGTGAATGTATATTAGCAGAAAGAGGTTGAGTGTTGGTTTGAAGGGAAAATATTATTTTAACGTGCAGTATACTTCAGCATCATTCTTATATCTATCTGGCTGTGGTCATGGCATTTTATTGGTGCCAATGGTTGAATTGTATAAAAAAAACCTGGCAAATTTTTTAGTCGGCAAATCAAGATTGTTTTTACTTTTCATTTTAGACAAAAAGAAAAAAGATCTGGTATTCTCTAGACTAAAAGACTATTTATTATCTTTGAGTGTGCAAAGTAACATTCGCTAGTTAAACTTACTTTTTATGTTCTTGTACTGTATCTTTTTTATGTTTTGATTCTTTTTTATCCTACGCAATTACACATGCCATTGTCTTCCATCATGTTCATGTGTGTGTTAAGCATTGTTCTTTTCTTGACAGGATGGAGATTTAAAGTACAGTCTCTATGGTGTTCTTGTACATTATGGTCACAACACCCATTCTGGTCACTATGTTTGTTTTGTTCGCACATCAAGTGGTATGTGGTACCTCCTTAATGACAATGAGGTGAGGACAAAAATTCTCCTCAGCAACATGTCCCTAGAATTTCAAAACCAAAATAGCTATTTGGAAAGTATTTTCCAATTGGTTGATACTTATGATGTATGGAACTTATATAACAGGTTCGCCAAGTGAGTGAGAAGCATGTTTTAGACCAGAAGGCATACATGTTGTTTTATGTTCGTGACAGGAAGAATGTTGCTCAGAGAAAACCAATTGACTTTCAGAAAGAAAATATAAAAGCAGCTTTCAGCAACAATGCAAATTTGGTTCAGAAGTCATTTCTTAAAGAAAATAGTAGTTTCCTTATCCATGGATCACGTATGGCAGGCTATTTTGCTACTGATAAAAAGGATGCCTGTAATGATGGTCCACTAAAGCAAACCTTTGCCAAGGAGGCATCGTCTCAGTGCAATAATGGGGCAATGATTTCTGAATGCTCAGTGCCAAAAGAAGAACCTGTTTTAGGACCCTCAATAAGTGCACCATTGCTGAAGGACATGTCAAAAAGTGATTCTTCTGGAAGCCCAGGTAGTGTTTTCACTGAGAGGGCTGCTGGGAATGTATTGAATGAACAGGCTAGTGGTGTTGGTCAGGAAATTGCCCATGAGTTGGTTATCTCATCAATCCCATTAGTCATGCCAAATGAATGTTCACTAGGAGAAGCTTCTGAGAGCAGGCATCATAAAAAATCGAAAAAGAAGGTTATGAAGTATCAAATCTTGAGAATGCATGTTGGCTCAAACCTCTTTAGGGCATCCTTAGGCCTTTGGAAGAAGAAAAAACATAAAAAGAGCAAAAAACACATTTCATGCACACGGAATCTCGTTGAAGAACAACTTTTAGATAGTTCTTTTGCTTCAGAGTTGGGGCCTTCGACTTCGACATCCAAGGTTTCAGTGGGTTCAGTAAATTCACAGATGAAGGTTGTTAAATCTGGTTTAGAAGCTAGTTTAAGAAAGTTTGACAATGTCCCTGTAGGGGATATCATAAATGGAGAACTCAGTGAGAGAAATAATCAGAATGGTGTTGCACGTTCAACGGATGAACAGCAAAAGGGCTTTACCTCAATCCATGAAGCAAACCAGCACGCTTCTAGAGATCCTGATGCTGCGGAACATGGCAATAGAGATGCATCACAGAAAGGAATGATGGATATACTTGCTCGAGACGTCATGGACATAGGCGGTGGGTACTTAAGCAGTTCTATTTTTATCTCCTTGTCAGTTGTTTTTTGCTTCACAATGCACATGTTGAGTGCCATAGGTTTTCATATTTTGCTCATTGCATGACTATATTACCAATTGCACATCAATTGGCTGATTCCCCTCAAGGTCTGAACTGTATTTAACAATTATAACGTGTTTTCATTCTTAACTTTTTCAAACATTTGTGGGCCATCCAGCTTGGCACTTCATATTGGACAGTTCCATTTCCTGTCTGTGGGAGCCATCGTTTTTTGTGGCGGCCACTTCTCCCTCCCTCCCTCCCTCCCTCCCTCTCCCCCTCTCCCCCAGGGTTGCAGGTACCAGGTTGGAAGTTAATGTAGGACAGTTTCATTTCCTGTCCCTGGGAGCTGTCTTTTTGTGGCAAACAATTTTTTATAAAACCAAACACTTACCTAACTTCATATCCGAGTCCCTAAAGGCATCTGTTCTGAGCCTGACAATCTTTGCCGGCTTGAAAAGAGGAGCTTTCATTCAGCTAAAAATGCTTGCATTTAGAGGCCTTGGTCTCCCATCTTGGCATTTGTTACTTTATTTGCTTGACTTCTCTATAATTCTGCTCTGTGGCCCTGTTTTATTGCAGTTGCACGTTGGGATGGGACAGTTTTGCCTCCATCTGAAACTGCAGAGCCTAGTGTAGCACAAAATTTCAGCATTGGTTATGTACCTGATGAGTGGTAAGCAGGACTTATTTCTCTCAAATCAATCTTTTCGTTATTTTATTTCTTGGTAGCCTTCTTTTGTTTTAGTATGTGAGAGAGTGTCATTGATGATGGGAGCTATAAGTTGGTCCATTTATTATCACAATGTGCCAGATATGTGAAGAGATAGTTTTTTTTTTTTTTAAATTCTGTGACCATCAAAATGAAATCTGTCAAAGCGGTTTAGGATAGTTAGAGTTGTCCAAAGATTGATCGGTCACCTGCTTGGCTTGTTTTTGCGGACTTGTACGCGTTAAATATGTCATTAGGATGATGAGCAGTTGTTAATTTCTTGCATTGTCAGGAAATATGTGGAAAAGCACCTCATGTTTTGTGGGGCTTTTCCTAACCGACCTCATGCATCTTGTATCATCTGCAGGGACGAAGAATATGATCAAGGGAAGAGAAAGAAGCTGAAGCATTCCAAGCACAATTTTGGCGGGCCAAATCCTTTCCAGGAAATTGCTTCCAAGAAAGCACAATTTAAGGAGGCGAATATCAAGCGGTCTAGCCGAGGTAACCAGCCATTCCGGATATGAACTTTGCATCACTTGAGAACCAGCATAATTTGTCGACACGCATGTAGCATGTATGTGTATCCCATTGTTGTTTCCTCGAGTCAATTGTTACCAAAGGTGTGCCTAACGAGAATCCAAATTTTCTTCACAATTTTGTTTTCTTGTATTTTATCCTTTTGTTTTTGTATGTATTTGTGGTGGAAAGATCAAAGAGACTTCCCCCCTTTTGTTAGAAAACTGGAGCTCAATTAACTTTCCTGATTTGAGTAATGTTTTGTGAATTCTTGCTAATTGAAGAACATTTTCTGCTTTATGCCTGAAAAGTACTTGCTGCCTCGTTGTCAATGGAACTTGCCATTGCTGCACTGGCATGTGGTATAGTTTGCACAAGGCCAAAGCCTTGGGTTCTGGGGCGCAGGAGAGGGGAGGGGAAGTTGGAGTTTGAGATTCCGTATTCTGAAAAATCCTGCAAAAACACGAATGATCTTATCTTTCTCTTTTTCTCCCGCTCTTCTTTTTTTTTTTAATTAATTAGTTTTAATTGAAACTCGAACTCATTGTTTGGAATGATTATTTTAGATAGCTCTTTAAAGCAATTAAGAACTGTAAGCCTGGCTGAACATGCATGATAGCATGGTTGGTCGCCTTGTCATCTTTGAAGATACACCCACAAATGCAGGTATACAAGCGGGCCACACTTAGATTCTCACTGCATAGTTGAGCTAAGCTAATTCAATTAGTAACATCAAGACATCCGGAATCCTATGGGTTGGATTAACGAATTATAATTTAATTGGTACTGAAGTCGTGTTTTGTGTTAAAAATTTAGAGTTCTAAGTCCTAGTAACAGCCGATTTTCCAAAGAAAAGAGAAAAAGAAATCTATGGGCTGGCCCAAGTGTTAGAAGATGCGTACTGAGATATGCATGTGACTTTTGTGAGGAGCTAATCAGAAAGTTGACTTGTGGGGGGTGGTTTAGGTGACCATGATTAACTGGGCGAAAGAATTGGGCACCTTTGTCATATTAATTTTCTCTAAAAAGAAAGCCGCCCAAGAATTTACAATTGTGTGTCGGCAGTGAGGGGTGTCTGTTTATCTTTTTATTAATAAAATTTTGTGGGACAATCTTCAAAAGTCAATTAATAATGCTGAATAAGAAAACCACAGAACATGCATGTATTATTTAATTTTTTATAATTTCATGGTTTTTTTTTTAATTTGTGGGTCAATCCTTGTTTTTTTTTTTTTATTTCCTTAACCTGCGATTATTTATTTTTTTTTTATGCCACTAGCTTATTAATCCAAGGAAACCCAAAAAAAAAAAAAAAAAAGGCTCATGGATATGATACACTCACAGTCCCCTTACTTTTTAGTGAAGGAACATCCATGCAGTGTTTGAAGGATATGAGGTTGCTGGCACGAGCATTACATGAATTGACATTAATTTCTTGGAAATGCACATAATTAAATAATAACATTGTCGGTTGATTTTTTGTTACTGTTCATCCTCAATCAATGCAAAAACTTATTAGATTGCACCTTCTCCAGTTATCTCAAAATCTTTAATCATTATCAGTCAAAAAAAAAAAAAAAGAATCTTTAATCATTAAAGTACCACCCCAAGAATTTTTAATGCCTCAAAATCCTTAATCATTTCACGCCCGAGAATATTTTCATCTTGCAACTTGCAAGAAGGTTACTGAAATCCCAAGTTTGTCTTTATGATTAGGAGGGATAGAGGGCTAATCATTAGTCTAACAACCATTATTAATCATAAGCATCCACATTCTCAATCTACAATCTCCCCAAAAAAAAAAGTACAAAGAAGATTTATCGGTGCAAACACCATTAATATTGAAGGATTTGGCCCCCACCAGCAAACTCTGTATGGTGGTCGAGATTGTTGTTTCGGTACGTGACCCGGTGCCCACCGAGCTTGGTTCCAACAGCTTTTTCTTTTTTTTTTTTTATTAGAATTATGTGAATTCTTAATTTTAAATTTTAAATTTAAATTATAATTTTTAAAAGAAATTCATTTATAATTTTTTGTTTTGCTCGAGATTAAGTTTTTTGCCATGTAATTTTATTTTAAGATTTTGCTCTTCTAAGTACGTTAATTAGTTTCAATGGAAAGCTTACAAAATTTATCGATGATTGAACGGTGGCTCTAAATTTATAATTTATTATCTGACAAGAGACATATTATAATTATTTGATTCTTTTATGTTATTCTTAAATATATAATTATAATATTTTTTAATAAAATTATGAAGTATAATTTTACTTTCTCTTTTTTTCTAACCAAAAAAGAAACTTACAGGATTTTCCAAACTGGGGGGACTTCTAAAAACATAAGCAATAGAATAGAAGATAACTTCCGGTTATAAATAGAAGAAGAAGAAGGGAAACTCTCGTCATTCCTTGACCACAAGGTCGACGACCAATTGAAGTGGGACTTATAGTCTGTTACGTCACATTAATTATCTGTCATCGCCATGTATTTCCTAACAAAGCAGTATTTCCCAACAAAGTAGTGTTCATGGAGAAAATGACCTGCACTATGTCCACTTTCTCTGACAAGTCAACAAAATACAGCTACGTAATATTGAGATGCCTGTTGGACTTTGATTAGACCCAAGCGGAATCAATTTGTATAAAGAAGTAAAAAAAATTTTTGACCAAAAAAAAGTAAAATTTTTTTTTATTACACAATTATGAGATTGTGACAGGCACATAATTATTTATATTTTTAAATTATAAATAATTTATTAAATTTAAAAAATAAAAAATTATTAAATATCTTTAAATTAAATATATGCTTTAGTAAGGGTGTGTTTGTTTCCAGGAAAAAATTTTACAGGAAAAAATTTTACAAGTTTTTCGGCGTTTATTTCACGGAAAATATTTTACATAGGTAAAATTTGGAGAAAGTTTTTAGATTTTCAGGTAAAATAACTTCTCCTTTTGCAGAGCTGAAGTTATTTTCAGGGAAAACACAAACTGTGCTATAAGTAAGTGACAAAGAAAAATCATTATTTTTACTGCAAATATTTTTCCCTGGAAATATTTTACAAATGTAAGTTATTTTATAGCAAACAAACGGACCCTAAGTATACTTATATAATTTTACTGGAAAACAAAATAGGCTAGAGTAGTCTTTGCTTAGTTTTGTGTTTTTTTTTAATGTGAAAATATATAAGGTAGTATGTGTAAAAGTAAAATGTTAATATAAATATCAAAAATTACTATTTTTACACTATTTTTTCAGTAAAAAAGATTTATCGCAAGCTGAGGTCAAAATAATCTCTCGTTTTATCAATGTCCTGTTCGAATATTTTCATAAAAGCAGACCCAATACTCGAGTACTAATGAGATTGAGTGTAATTCCTTCACTAAAGATCACGATTATCAAATTTAAAATTTAATACTGTACCACAAATTTTTGTCACTCTTTTAGGATCACCCAGCATTTGACAAAGAAAAACGTGAAAAAAAACTCAAATTTAAATCATTAATGTGAAAATATGATGATTTACTATTAAATTATTATTTTAAATAATATTTTTACTTTCATCTTATTTATTTACATATCGTATATATTTCAACAAAAACAAAGAAAACTTATGATGCGCACAGATTCTATGCCGCCACATCACCCTCTATCTTCCTCCCGTCCATTTCGCCCCATGTTCCTGGCGACCGGTGAGATCCATAATAGAATATATAGAAAATTATGAATCTTTTTCATTTTAAAGTAATTTTATTGATAGTTAATTCTGTTTTAAGGGATAAAAAAAGAATTTAAATACATTAATCCTTAAACCACTTTTGCGACTATATACATAGTATAACCTTGAGAAAATGCAGCTAAAAGTGAACTGCAATTTGCAAAAGATCACGAACAGAAATAATGCTTTGTAGATAATTTTTGTCTAAATCATTACCATTTTGTCGGACAATAATTCGGCAGTGAATCCGTTAATTTGACAAGGCTTAACAATAATTACTTAAATTAAAGTAATTGAAAACAAAAATTGGGCAATTTTGAGATTTTATTTAATATTAAAAAAGATTTATTATAAATATATCATTTATTAAATTTGTAAATTGAGATTGTAATAATTTTAATTTGTATATCTCATTTAACTTAACTCATAAGAAGTGAATTATCACTTGATTACTGTTAAACTTAATAAAACTTCTTTCAAATCAATCATAGCGATTGTAAAATTTAAAATCAATAATATATAATTAACAATTAAATTAGATAAATTTAAAGGTCAAAACTTATAAGAATTATAAATAAAACTCAAGCTTAAGTTATAAATAAAAAATATTTTATTATTACTAAATTATCATTTCAGACCATATAATTGAGAGAGCATAAAAAATGAAATTTCGGTTATTTCACCTATCCATTTTTAGTTGTTAGGCTACCGGCTTAGAAAAAAAAACAAAACAAAGATTAAAGCCGGCGACAGTCGTACAACTTTCACCTTTGAATACGAGTCACTGACACATTTTGTGTTTTTGCATTAATGCAAGACATCCAAAAACATTACAACACAGAATTCACCGCAGAAACTAAATATACAAACCTCCCAACACATTCAATTTAAATGTACTAAAAGGGATGATTATATTGTAACACCTTCGTGTTTTGAATGAGTTTAATTCTTCACAAATATGCATCCAACAGGAAAATGTTTCTTGAAAAAAACTTTATCCAAAAAAGAAAATTAAATGACAAATATTAATTTTCATTTTTTAAAACATTCGAAAATGTGTTGGAAAAAATAACTGAGGAAAACCACATTATCAAGTTTTTACAAATTGCCTTATGTTTCAAGTAGATCAACATCTCCCTACTCTCTCAAGTCTCAATTTAATAATCAAAACATATCATTAAATTGTTGACAACAAATAATAAATGATGAAAATACAATAATAAAACATAACAAATAAAAACCAAAAATACGTGGGTGTTACTAAAAATATCATTAATTTATGTTGGTGTAAAATTACAATAGTGAGTAGAATTACGTAAATATATTTAGTGAGATATACAGAAAATATGTAATTAATTTAATATTATTTAATAATTTATTTATCTTTTATTTTTTAAAATTTAATATATTTTTTATAATTTAAAAATTTAAATTATAACGTGTTTGCATTGTCTAACAGTATTTCTGCTAGCCTAATGCTTACCAACAAAAAGGGGATTCTTAATCTAAACTGATATTTGGTATGGAGTTATTGACTCCTCTCTCTCTCTCTGCGTGTCTCACATTTATGAAGCCCGCCTCTCTCTCTCTCTCTCTCTCTCTCTCTCTCTAAAGAGTCTAAAAACTGTCATTTGATTTTCTGCTTCCCAGCATTGCGTCATTTGTTTAGTTGCTCTGCTTCTCTCTCTCCCTGAAATCTGTGTGTGATGGAAAAGAGAGGAAAAAGAAAAGAGAGGAAAGTTGCAGAAAAAGTGTAGCAAAAAGCCTAGCTTTTCATGTTCTACGCAAAGACAAAAGTGAAAGTACTTCACTTGGGTCGTTTTCTTTGTTCTGGAAGTATTTGGTTTCACAAACCTGCAAAGTCAAGCTAAGTTATTCATACCCAGTTTTCATCTCAATAGTTGCGTTTTCATTTTTTGGTATTTCAGAGTCCCCTATGCTATTCATCGTTTCCGTGGAATACAACAGAACCACGAGCTTATGGTGCAATGGTTTGTATTTGGTAGAGGTTTTGCCCTTAAACCGCCAACTCACTCTGCCTAGTGGTTTTAATGGGTGTTAAAGAAGATATACCCAGAAGAAAGTAATTGTGCAGTGGAGGTTTTTTAGTGGATTGAGAGAGGTTTTTGAGATGATTTTGTGAGTCAAGTTCAAATCTTTCTTTATTTTCTCAGTTTTTTTGGCTCTGATTCCTGATGGGGTTTGGTTTCTTTGGCTATTTATTGGCTCTTGCACTGTTCTTGCCTTTGTCTTATCAGCAATCTCCCAACACTGATGGGTTCTTTGTCTCTGAGTTTTTCAAGAAGATGGGCTCAACCTCTTCTCCAATTGACAACTTGTCTGCTTCTGTTTGTTCGTGGCAAGGTGTGTTCTGTGATGTCAAACAAGTGCATGTTGTTGGGTTAGTGGCTTCTGGTGCAGGCC
Organism: Carallia pectinifolia; assembly: GCA_037832335.1. NCBI lineage: Eukaryota > Viridiplantae > Streptophyta > Magnoliopsida > Malpighiales > Rhizophoraceae > Carallia > Carallia pectinifolia. The sequence continues at coordinate 1,722,076 of CM075453.1, forward strand.
TTTCTGGTTCCATACCTGACAACACCATTGGCAAACTAAGCAAGCTCCTGACTTTGGATCTTAGCAACAACAAAATCACTGCTTTGCCTTCAGATTTGTGGAGCTTAGGCTCTCTCCAGGTTCTCAATCTCTCTTCAAATCAGATTTCTGGGACCCTCCCCAGCAACATTGGCAATTTTGGTCTGCTTGAAACTCTTGATCTATCAAACAACAATTTCACTGGCGAAATCCCTGCAGCTACTAGCTCCCTTGTTGCCTTGAGGATTCTGAAACTTGACCGAAATGGGTTTGAAGGAATCATTCCGTCGGGAGTTCTTAGTTGCAAATCGCTCTACTTCATTGATCTTTCGATTAATAAGCTTGGCGGCTCCTTACCAGATGGTTTTGGTGCTGCACTTCCCAAACTCAAAATGCTGAACCTTGCAGGAAATGAGATTTATGGTAGGGACTTGGATTTCTCAGGAATGAACTCCATTACCAACCTTAACATTTCCGGGAATCTGTTTCAGGGTTCGGTAATGGGCATGTTTCAGGAGCAGTTGGAGGTGTTGGACTTAAGCAGGAACCAGTTTCAAGGTCAGATTTCTCCGGTACAATTCAATTCAAGCTACAACTTTTCTTCTTTGGTTTATCTAGACTTATCTGAGAATCAACTCAGTGGTGAATTCTTTCATGATTTTAGTCTCCAGAATGTCAAGTACCTTAATCTTGCATTCAATAGATTCTCTTGGCAGGAATTCCCACGAATTGATAATCTTTATGGATTAGAATATCTCAATTTGTCCAAAACCGGTCTCATTGGTCATATTCCTAGCGAAATTGTGCAGTTGAGCAACTTGCATACACTTGATCTTTCTCAGAACCATCTCAGTGGCCAAATTCCTTTATTGACCATAAAAAACCTCCAAATTCTTGACGTTTCAAATAACAGTTTAAGTGGAGAAATCCCAGGTTCGCTTTTAGAAAAAATCCAGTGGATGGAGAGCTACAACTTTTCTTACAACAATTTAACTCTTTGTGCTTCACGTTTTAACCCCGAAATCCTCCAAACACGCTTCTATGGCTCAATAAACATCTGCCCAATTGCTGCGAACCCGGAGCTCTTCAGAAGAAAAGCTGCCAAACACAATGGACTAAAACTTGCCCTTGCATTAACATTCTCAATGGTCTGCTTGCTTGCTGGGCTTCTATTTCTAGCATTTGGTTGCAGAAGGAAATCCAGAATGTGGCAAGTAAAGCAAATTTCATATAAAGAAGAACAAAACATTTCCGGTCCCTTTTCATTCCAGAGTGATTCAACCACATGGGTGGCTGATGTTAAGCAAGCAACATCGGTCCCAGTAGTGGTTTTCGAGAAGCCATTGCTGAATATCACATTTGCAGACCTTTTATCTGCAACCTCAAATTTTGATCGAGGGACTCTTTTGGCTGAAGGGAAATTTGGGCCTGTTTATAGGGGATTTCTTCCTGGAGGAATTCATGTTGCTGTGAAGGTTTTGGTCCATGGATCCACATTGACTGACAGTGAAGTTGCAAAAGAGCTCGAGCATCTTGGCCGTATTAGACACCCCAATCTTGTTCCGTTGACTGGATACTGCTTAGCTGGGGATCAACGAATTGCTATCTATGACTACATGGAGAACGGGAACTTGCAGACTTGGCTCCACGATTTGCCGCTTGGTGTTCAGGCGACTGAAGATTGGAGTACAGATACATGGGAGGAAAATGATGTTCATGGAATTCAAAATGTTGGCTCTGAAGGTCTACTAACAAGCTGGCAATTCCGGCACAAAATTGCACTTGGCACTGCTCGTGCATTGGCATTTCTTCATCATGGCTGTTCTCCATCAATCATTCACAGAGATGTCAAAGCTAGTAGTGTTTATCTGGATTATAACTTGGAGCCAAGATTATCCGATTCTGGCTTAGCCAAGGTATTTGGCAATGGTCTAGATGAGGAGATTGCTCGTGGCTCGCCTGGTTATGTTCCCCCGGAGTTTTCTGATCCTGATAACGACTGCTTAACACCAAAAGCTGATGTGTATTGCTTTGGGGTTGTTTTGTTCGAACTGATTACAGGAAAAAAGCCGATTGGAGATGATTATCCTGAAGAGAAAGATGGAACTTTGGTGAATTGGGTTAGATTATTGGTAAGGAAGAACCAAGGTTCAAGAGCTATTGATCCAAAAATTCGTGACACAGGATCAGATTGTGAAATGGTGGTGGAAGCACTCAAGATTGGATATCTCTGTACGGCCGACCTTCCATCAAAGCGACCAAGCATGCAGCAGATAGTTGGACTCCTTAAAGATATCGAACCGACATGTAATCAATGAAGAGCAAAGTGGACACGAAAAAAGAAAATAGTACAAGTAAAAAAGGAAAGATGGTTCTTTTGTTTTTGTTGGCTTATTTCCAGTTTTCCTCTGTATTGAGTTCTTTCCTCCCTCCTGGAAAGGGCATTGTATGGTAGTCCTGGAAATCTGCTCCAGCTTCATAGTGTTTCCTGAACCTTTCTATTTAAAACGCATAAGTTCTAATTTATTTACACAAGAGCTTGATACATTATACTACTCGCAGGACTCTCTCCTGAAAATGTATGTTTTGGTCGGGTTAGGTTACTGAGCGTCGCGATCCATCAAAACTGTAGGGGTTCCAACGCATGAAATTTACAAAAAACTGTAGGGGTTCCAACGCATGAAATTTACAAACTTAGGTCTAATATAGATGTACGTAGTTTTATCTTTATTTTTTTTTAACTCGAACATGTTAGACCATAACATTCACGGAAGTGTGCTTAATCCACGCCACAAAACAAATGATTTGTTTCCACCCTCCCACCAAGGGGAGACTGAGGCAAGTGGGGGCCAAGAGAAAGGGCAAAAAAGTAAAGAATTGTACGAAAGGGTTTTAACTTTTAAGTGCTCATCTCATTTTTTGTACGTCCAATTGGCAAGTCCTTTTTTTTTTTTTTTTTTTTTCAAATACAGATGCATCGCATTATTGCGAGGATGTCATCACGTGTTGCCCAAGGTTGGGATCACTTGCTAGTGTGCCAACCTTTAAGCCCATCTGACGAGGATATCCAAGTATATTGCAATTTTGAGTTTGAGTGATGAGATAAAAGTTTAAACTTAAGTCGGTTATGTAAAATATACGTCAGATCACATCCCATCTCTCAGTTTTGGATGGTGACAAGTGTCCATACCATGCTGCCTTCCCGCCATATGAAGACACCACCTCCTCTCTCTTTAAAATATGCCAAGAATTAAAATATACAACAAATGACAAGAGTCAAATGTCTCTTTCTTGGTTGGACGGAATCGTTAGGTGTGGAAAAAGCTGATCCTTATTCGCATGCAAAATATTTTTCTAGATTCATTCACCACCCCACTTTGAATGCCCAACATCATTATTGTGTGCGGGTGTGAACGTCTGCGAATTGATTGAATTTTGGCCCATATTTTATGCACCGATTGGTGGAAATTATGACAATGCGGTGGCAAACAGTTGACACCACAAACACAATAATCAATTGGCCAAGAGACATGAAATCATGACTAAAAATCACTCCTACCCTCTTTATATGTTCATCAAGTCGTCGCGGTTGGCATGGACTCACTTCAGCTACTGGCCAACATAAGTACATAACATGACCGAAGTTTCCACACAATGCATATAGGAGAATTGGAATCCTAGACATGAATGAGTTCTAACTTAATTAGTATTAAATTTATTTTTAAGTTTAAATATTTTAAATTCAAGTTTCAATCAGAATAAATTGACCGAAAAATACAAAAATAAACAAATAAATAAATAAATAGAATATGAGATCATATATATGTAATCCACACAGTTTCAAAAGATTAAGATAGTAACATGTTTGACTCAGTGTTCACAATATGAGATGATGTGTACGACAAAATTTAAAGATAATTTAAGTTATTTCTACGCAATAGATCATCCCCCATAGATGAGTACCTTGCCATGCAAAATTAATTTAAATAATTGGAATTCCGGCCTTCTTTTTTTTTCAAAATTCTTTTAGTTGATACTGATAATACCAGAAGCCATATTAGTAGTTAAAAGTCTACACATTCACGTTTAATATCTCATTTATTTAGCTATTTACATTTTTTTTAGGCTATGTTCCTGTAATCACTCTAATTAAGAGTCTACTCTACCTCCATACTAGCATTGCCTCTCAATAAACATTAAAATATCCCTCGACTATATGCCGTATGGTTTTTTTTTTTTTTTGAGGGGTCTAGCTAACTTACATGGCTAGAGAGAATACATTAAAAATGTTGAGAGAGATGTGGTGAGACTATGTAAGAGATTCGAACCCCCTGCCTGGTAGTCAGGGAGCAATCTCCCCAACTAATTGGGCTAATTCCCCATCCTCTTATGCCGTATGAGTTGACGGTAGATGGGAACCGAAAAATAGACTACGAACATTGAAATCGACGGAATTGACAGTGGCTTAGCTAGTGTTTGAAGGCCCTCGGTTTGGTTGATGGCAAGGCGGACTGGGGCCAGTTTTGGACATGTTTTCAGGCCCAAATCATAGCATTCTTTAAACAAGCCAGTTAACCCAAATTTAAAAACGCACACCCAAAAAAAATAAAATAAAAAAAAAGGAAAATTCCAAACGTTGTGATCCAATTGAAACTTTTTGGCAAGTTGCAACAACGAAGAATTTTGTGCTTGCATGAACTTTTTTCCTCTGTTTATTTTGTTGACATTGGACAACATGTTATGAATCCTAAAATTTGATGCTACTACATCTCTACTAACAGACTACCCAATTGGTGATATTTTCACGAAAAATATTAATTGGTATCTGACCAATAATGAAAGGACATACGTGTTTATTTATTTATTTATTTTTTTGCCTTTTGTGTGATTTTCATTGCTATGTGCTAATTAGTGGAGTTTTTGAGGGGAGAATCTTGACTAAGAGAAACTCGTAGAAGTTAGGACAAGAATATATTCCCGGAATGCTGGCGACCTTATCCAGATAAACGACTTTGTCTTCAAACTGTGAAATATTCTCGTTACATATTTATGTGGTGTACGTATATAAGAATCTTGTTATCAAAAGGCATCAATAATTCAATATAAACATATTGATCGTCAATAAAAAGATTATGTGTATCGTATTTCTAATACAACTAATTAAGATATTTTATTGAGACTTTTTAATTCTGCATTTATTATTTATTTTTTTTGGTCCATGCTACATTTGAGTTTTGGTGACTCAATTTTTTTTTTTTAATTTCACAGTCTCCCTTGTAATTGAAAAAAGGGAAAAAAGATTATGCTAGCATAGGGATGATTAATGTGATCCTTAGATCAATAGGTCGAGTAGATTCAACATAATTACAGTATTCATCCGTATATTTCTATCAAATTATCTATGTTTATATGTAAACAAAATCCATATAATAGAAACACACTTATTATGTATTTATGTATGTATAATGAGTGTATCGTAGGTTACAAACTTTTCTCATCTTATATCATTATTTTTTATGTCATACTGGCTAAAAAGAAAAGGACAGCATATCTTTTTGTTCTTTCGTTTTTCGCTACATATGGTGACAAAATAGCATGTTTACTTAGACTACTTTTACATCCTTTCTCTGAAGTAGTGATGTGAGAATCTGTTGTTGGCAGCATCCTATTCCACCCACGTTGTATTGGTGAATTTCGTGTTGGTGCCAATTTCTTTTTTTCAGTGAAAAAAAAAAGAGATGTCGTCTTATAATTTTGTAGAAGAAAATTGGAGTTGTACTTATATTAAATTATTTGTACTAAATTATGTACAAAATTATACGAAAGAGCAAACTTTACGGTAGTGCTAAATTCTTTAAACAAATATATATTACTTTATTTGCCTAAGTGTGGGAGTAGGACAAAACAAAGAATAAAATACTTGCTTGTCATCGGTCTACATCATAAAAGAAAATAAGAGTAATGCCATCAATACATTAAAGAGTGTAATTACGTATCTCGAAATTTTTGTCTCGGGATTTTGTACCGAATGAAACCGCAGTTGTTATTTTTGAAACTGTAACTGATATTTTTGAAATGTAAAAATAACAACTGATTCAAAAATATCAGTTCTAATTTCAAAAATAACAATTACAATTTTATTCAGCACATAATTCAACACAAAAACTATCGGCCCACCAACATTTATTCTACATTAAAAGGAACGTAGAACTAGACTGAATTTTTTTAAATATTTTTATTTGATTAAATTAATTTATTATTAAAAAATTATTTATGCAACTTAATTCCGTTTAATTTAGTCGGGGACTAATATGACCAAATAATTGTATCCATGATTTGTGTGAAGATTTTCACTTTTTCCTTGATAATATTTTACCTGGAAGAAGTTCACAGCCGCCCTTTCAAATCAAAGAGTCACATCCATATCAGCGTAATTTGAAAGAAAACAAAAATTTTCTTACCAAAAAAAAAAAAGAAAACAAATTTTTTTTTTTAATGAAAACAGTTAAGTAATAACCCTTAAAAAATATTAAAAAGTAATATGTAAACATAACAAAAAAATAAAGATCATTATACCAAAAAATTTATAGACCAATTATATTTTACTAAATCTGAAGAACAAATTAAAATTTTCCGTAACAAAATCTTTTTACTGTCTTCTCCTGTTTAGTATGCAGGTCAATTAAAATTGCTACGTAGTGGTATTGGATGTTAAATAAGAAAATTTTGATAATAATACAGAGAGGATAATACAGTAAATGCAGTAAATGTTGTGTAGTCCTATGAAAGAATTATTAAATTCTAAAAAGATATATACCATAAAGTGAATTGCTTACTTCCCGCAAGTTATTATTGCATAAGCAACCTTGTGCTGAGATTAATATATTTTAGATATGTAATAGATAAATAGTGATATAAATAGTTAAATTTTAAAAAAATTATTAAATTAAAAAAATATAAATAAATTATTAAATATCGTTAGATTAATTACGTAATTTATAAGATATGTGTTATGTAAATTAAGGGTGTATTTGTTGTGCGATGGAAAGGGAATGAGAGAAAGAAAAGTATAATTATTACTATATACTTTTTTTATATATTTTTCTTCTTATTTTTTACACCATTACAAATAATTTTATTTTCTCTATTCTTTTTCTCTCACAAATTACTATTTATTTTTTCTTTTACCATAGTTTCTTTCTCTTATTTTTTTATCACTCCAAATAACTTTATTTTCTCTTCACTTTTTCTCTCATAAATTACTATTTACCTTTTTTTACCATTTTTTCGTTCTCTTCATTTTCTCTACCAGTCAAAATAACTTTATTTTCTCTTTTTTTTCCTACCCTACCACTCGCTCCAAATATACCTATACCGTAAAAATATGAATTCACTGGCCGGAAGCAAATTACAAGAATAACCATAGTTAAGAAAATAATTAACCGTAGTTAAGAGGTTGATGATCCATTCCATTAATCCCATTCATGTCCATCATTCATTCATTCGCTTCACTGCACTTTGGGCATAAAAGAGGTGGTGGTGGGGTGACCTAGCCAATTACCAAAGAAGTCCTTTTTTTCCCTTCCTGTTTTCTCTAGAAACAAACAGAAGAGAAAGACAAGAAAAGGCAACAAAAATGTCGGACGACGATCACCACTTTGAATCAAAGGCCGATGCAGGAGCCTCCAAGACCTACCCTCAGCAAGCTGGTACCATTCGCAAGAATGGCTACATCGTCATCAAGAGTCGCCCTTGCAAGGTCTCCATCTCTCTATCTGTGTCCGGATTTTGATTTGTGTTGGTGTTTTTTTTGTGGTATTCTAATCTGGGTATTTGTTATTTTCTTGAGATCTTTGATGGGTTAATTTAATTTTCTTCGCGTAAGTACTGATTCTATATGTATGGTTTTCCGAAATAGTAATCAAAGTTTCAACCTTTTTTTGTGGGTGTTTGAGAAAACTTGTTATTGCGGTTGATCTTGTATCGTAGAATCAGTTTCGTTGTGTTTTTGAAACTTTGAGAAGTTTGCCTGTGTGTGGTCTTCAGGGTGAATTTTAATGGTTCGTTTAGATTTTAATGGTGAAATTTTTTTTTTAGTTGTGAATATTGTCCATTTTAGAAAGTTTATGAGGCTGCCACGGTCACGTAGGTGTTTCATGCAAGCCTTTCTTGGTGTTGTGTTGGAAAATTTGCGAAGAAATTGTAATTAGACATTGTACGCTATGGTCTGAAGTAACTTCATGTGATGAATTTGCTCTGTTGGACCACTGATTATAGGAAAATTACAGACAAAGTGAGCCAACTTGGTGTGTTTTATGTTGCTTTGTACGGAAAATTATTAACAAGTTAAGGAATTTGTAACAAAAGGGACATTTAAGCTTCCAAGTATTTAGATTAGCTGCCTTATTATGCCATAGAGTTTGTTCTACTCGAAAGTAGACTAGTGCTGAAGCTTTGAGAGACGTAAAGAAATAAAAAATCTTGTTTTCCCCATCAGAATAAGACTTTGCTGTTCCCTGTCTGCGTGTGTTTTTTTTTTTATTTATTTTCTCGTGTTTCTTTTCTTTTTTTTTTTTCTTAAAAATTTTTCAAGATAGAAATCTTGACAGCCATCATATGCATATATATGGACCGATTCATGCACGCACCGATTAGCTGTCACAATCCAATAGATAATTACAGAAGCAAGCACGTTATTGAGGTTTTGAGTAACAGCAGTGTGATTGATTAGTGATATTGTTCTTCTGTGAGGATGACTATCAGCAATTGCAGTGATTGCAGCCAAAAATGGATTATGTGTCAGTTACAACTTTCTTCAAATTTCTTCAATTACATATGCATATCATTTCGTTGGATATTAGATTTTACATTGTCATTTGTTCATCCGATGTCGGGCTGCTGCAGTCTATTGGGTAATTGTTGTTGTAGGTGATGGTGCCATAGCTAAGACTGTGGGTTGTGTAAGATATTCGTTAGGAAGCCTTTGTGGGGTGTCCTCTCGTGTTGGTTCACTTACAGCAATATAGGCAGCTGAGAGGTGTTGTCTATCGGTTTAGCTAAAGAAGCCTTCCACATATGAGCATACTGACATAAAGGGGCTAGTGCTTGGTGATCAATAACTTGTTTGCATTCCTTATTTTCCAGCTCTACTGTAGTCCCCATGTTTCAATCTATTTTTGCCTATCATTTGTGTATTATTGGCCTAGTCCTATTAGTCCAAACAATAGGATATGTAAAGCTTTTAAATATACTGCATGGAAATGAGTAGAAGAATAATGGGGGAAGGTGGGGCCATGCATGAAAAGTTCTAGCTTATGTACTTTAGTTCCTTCTTAGAGTTGATTTGTATGACGATTATCTTTTTCTTTCCTTCTCTGGAACAGGTTGTTGAGGTTTCCACCTCAAAGACAGGAAAGCACGGGCATGCTAAGTGCCATTTTGTAGGGATTGATATATTCAATGGCAAAAAGCTTGAAGATATTGTCCCTTCATCTCACAACTGTGATGTAATTTATTTTTCCCCATAATTTTCTCTGTTTTTGCAAGTTCTTTTGTTCATTTTTTAATTCGGTTGTTCTTTTGCAGGTTCCTCATGTTAATCGTACTGACTATCAGCTGATTGACATCTCTGAAGATGGTTTTGTAAGTTCAATTGTCTATATCATTTTAAATGTGGTTTGGACTAATGTTTGTTGTACGTCAGTGGATACATTGCGGATGGGTCTTCTTTGCTCTTTTATGAAAAAATTTGGGGCTTGTGCTATTAAGCTTATATCCCAGCTTTGAACTTCTTATTTACGACTTGTTTGCCCCTATAGCTCCCCTCTTTGACTTCAAATTTTTAATTTTTCATTTTTTTTTTTAATCTCAACTTCTTTCTAAGTTGATATGTTGATGTATAAAAGCAGCAAATTAAAAGTTCTCATGTAACAGTCACAGTTCAATTGTGTAAACCTGCAAACGGTATGCTACAATTTTAACCAGGAGGTGTTGAACCTTGTACTGCCAAGATAAACCATAGAATTCTCAAACATAATTGTTATGCGAATAAAACATTGCCTTCAGAGGATTTGTACAGGAGGAAAGGACAGAGTCAAAAGCTGAAGGATTGGGTTCCATTTCTTGAGTCTAATTTCCAAGATCTGTTGATCTTAACTATTTGAGTTTTCATACCATTCAGGTTAGCCTTCTAACTGAAAATGGAAATACCAAGGATGATCTGAGGCTTCCCACCGATGAAAATCTGCTTGGCCCGGTATGTAATATCTGTATCTTTATGTTGCCTGCTCTGAGGCCTTGACATGCTTGTGCGGTATTTTTTGATGTTCTTTTTCATTATTACTACTGTCTGCTGTTGGTCAAAACCTGAATCTTTATGTTCCTTCTTTCTTATGTTATAGATTAAAGAAGGGTTTGCCGAAGGGAAAGACCTTGTGGTGACTGTCATGTCTGCAATGGGGGAAGAGCAGATCTGTGCTCTTAAGGACATTGGTCCTAAAAACTAAAGATGATGCTGTGGCATTGGCTATAGCTGATGGCGAAGACAAGCTCTCCGCATTGCTAACAAATGAATTTTATCTATTATGGATGTGCACAACAAACTGTTATTAAGACATATTTTGGATATGTAATTGAAAACTCGAGGATTGTAATGGAGATTGGGAGGGGCTGCTGAATTCCTTATGCGGGGGACATTTGTTTTCAGCTGGATGAAATTTATGTACAAGTCTGTTACTGTATTGAGTTACTTTTGGACAAATAAAGGGCTGTGCTATTCTATGTTATTAATTCAAATTGGATGACAGCTGCACAAGTCAACTGGTTGGGGCATTATCGTGTTTGGGGATTCATTTCTCCAGCCACAACTTGCCATGGTCACCTAAAGTTCTTGGATTCTTTGAAGGTAAGATATAATATATTTATGGCTAAGGTTGAGAACACCTGGTTGCTTGATTTACTTAAAAGTTTTATGGAATGATTGGTGGATGACATCTAAAGAGAACAGGAGCATATTGATAGGTTAATTGTTTTTTATTTTTTCCCAATTTCTTGATTCTTGACTCTGATTAGGACTTTGGACTCGAATTTGAAACCTTGAATGACTTCAAGGGCATGTTCTTATCGTCGTTTTGCATTGACCGTTTAGACTCCAAGCCAACAAAAGATGCTCCTTTGCCGGTGAATCAATAAAAGGAAAAATGCTCCACAGTAGGATAAGGACTAACATTGGTCGTCATGTATCTGACATTGGTCGTCATGTATCTTACTGCTAAAAACTGCCAACTAAATGATGCTCGTTTTGTTTCATTCTACTTTCCAAACGATTGAGGAACTTCTAACAGAGATGTTTCACGTGAGAGATGATCTATAGTTTAATTTACTTTCCAAGGGATCCAACCATTGATTTTAATTTACAAATAATGATAGCTTCCTGCTTTCCTCTAAATCAGTTTTCGCTGCACGAACAATCAGTAAGGTGTAAGTAAATAATTATTATAAATTTAAATTTTATATGATCGTGCGTTGTCTTCAACATTATCATGCTTATGGACAACAAATTTTGATGCCAGCTTTTCTTGTACGTTATAAGTTTCCGAACAGAAAACAGATTGTATTCAAGCACTAACATGGCTCACCTGTACTGAAGAAACAACAAAGATTGCTTGCTCCAATTTATAAGAATCTAAAGATGAACAGAAAAACGATGGATTCCCTCCACCCAAACCCCCTTCTGCCTGCATTGAATATGTTCAAATACAAGAACCTTACTCTTTTTTTGATACATACAAGAGCCTTACTCTGACAGACATACATTACACTTCCATTTGTGCCATCGTAAAAACCTGGAAATTACAACCACATACTACGCTATTTAGTATGAACCAGCTAACTTTAACTGTTTCATCATGGCTTTGTATTGCATATCTCCTCAGAGGGGAGAGAAAAAGGACAAAAAAAATACCGGGAAGGGGGGGGGGGGGGGAATACAGAGATATATAATTTGTCAAGAAACTATGATGAGGAAAATTTACTTACATAGGTGCTGCCATAGATGTAGGAACCAAATCCCCAAAATGTGATCATCAGCGAAAGAATCTTGAAACCACTCATGGGGTCATGTAACAAAATCACAGCAGCAATGCTTGTAAGGGGCACCCTCACGGCATTGAGAACACCAGCTAGCACAGTGGAAGCCAAATAAAGCACTGCTGTAGCTCCCAATACCCCCAGCTGGAAGGTGATCGCACCCCAGACAAGAACCAGGGTGTATGCAGATTCACCACCCTTGAATTTTCTAGCCTCAGATGTCATCCCTTGAAAATCCTTATTTACAATGACCCCAAAGGTGGTAAATATGAATGCAAATAACGAAACCATAACCTGCTGCTCCAATACAACATGGAAGGATCTTCTCCCCAGTAACTTGATGAAGATCAACTCTGAAAGAGCAAAGATTAGACCATGCAGAGCAGACCCCAAAATATCCCATACAAAGCCCATGATATATTGACCGTCACTAACATAACTATATCTGTCAGAATCTGAATCCAATGCAATTATGGCCATAGCAGCAGTGATTATCACAATAGCATTCGTGATTGAAGCATTCAGTTTGTTATTCACAATTAAGTATCCACACAGTGCAGAAAACACCAATGATGAAGAAGCCAAAAGTGAAGCTGTTGATGCAGGGAGGTAGGCATAGGCATAGGCATACATGAGATTGTCAGCAGCACTCAAGACACCCAGCCCAACATAAGAAAGTATGAGCTTTAAAGTCAGAGGGGTGGGGGAAGTTTTGCAGAAGAAGTATGCAGGCAATAGAACCAGGGCAGTTAGAGGCCATCCAGCAACCGCAACCCATGAGATGATCCACTTACTTGCTCCTCCATTTGCATAATAGACACGGGATAAAAGGCTCGAAGCAGGAAATGCCACAAGCATTGCTGCAGTGCTCAAAGCTAGAAGAATCCAGTGTGATATTGGCTCTCTGTTATATGCTTCCAAAGCTGTAGACATCAAGCGGGAAATTCGATCCCATGATGAAATAGGGGGCTTTGGTGGTTCCTCCTCCATCCTTCCACCTAATAAAGAAGTAGACAAAAATACAATGGGTAAGTGAGTATGGAAACAATACCACTAGAATCAACTTTATTCTTCAATAATGACAAATCCCGATAGACCCAAACTGAAACTTTTGCAACTCAGTCTGTGTGTCAGCTCTCAGCCAAGCAAAACCTTGGTTATCACGATCAGTCAATTGAGCTCTTCAAAGAAAGTTGTGGCAATAAATCCAAGTTAAACAAATTGTCAGGGCACCCCTGTGTAGCTACACACAGGTACATGCTCCCCCGTTCGCAGTCTTTGGTGGAATGTTAGATTACATCCCTTATTGTCCCTTAGGAGATGCAACCTTTCAAGAACTTGGAACCTCCGAATTGAAGGTGTTAAATTCACATGCTCTATGATATAGGTGAGAGATTTAAAAATGGTATTGGCGGGCAAGCCATCTCCCTTTGGAGTCTGGACTTTTTCTTTGAAGGGATGGAGCCAAGACTCAGTAGAACCTTCTACGTTTCTAAAGAAAGCATTTTTGGGATTTCATAAGGATCACATAGCTGGAATTGGTCCATGAACCAGTAACTAGGAGAGGCAAGTGAAAATACATCTATTTAAACAGAAATGGCACTGGCTATCCTTTGGATCTCTTACCAATACAACTATACATTCATTACATGACCCTTTTAATCAAAACAGACCATTATGCTTCTAAGCTTATCTCACAAAGTCCAAGATGATATCTTTGCTTACCTTTCTACAACACCCTTCAGGGTTCCAACAAAAACCAGTAATATGGGGTATATAGACTCAAAACCAGGCAAAATTGAGAAACCCCAGATGCACAATTGAGCCTAATTCCATTGATTATTTGGCTTATGTCAAAAAGAAGCAAAAGAAATTGGTTGTAAAGAAAACAAACCTGATTCCATGAGCGGTTCTTCAAGCATGAGAAAGAGTGGCAGAGGACGAACAGGCTGCTTTCCGAAGGACTACTGAAAATTGAGTGGTTTTGATCTTTATTATTAGTATTATTATTATTAATTTATTGCCGAAAAATGCTGCCTTTTTTATGGGCCATGCAAAAAAAAAAAAAACAAAAAAAAGAAAAACAGAATCGGAAGACGGCGAAATCGCTGCGTGCAAAGAAGCTGAAAGGCTGCCAATCGCTATGGATGAGTCTCCTGCTAGCGACAATTCAACAATTGCACTCTATAAATTTCGCCGATCCCTTCAGGTCCTGATTTATTCTTACAAATTACAATTCAACCAAAAATTATTAAAACTAATTTGAGTCAAGTATTTGATAAAAAATTTGGACTTGATCATTAATAAAGAAATATATAAAATTCCCATAATATATTAATTTACAAAAAAAATTTTAATTTAACTCATATTGTTAATAAATATAAATTATTAATAATTTTACACTACATAATAATTTAAATTTATTCAAAATAAAAAAATAAAAAAAGAGATAATATAGTATTAGATGAAGAACAATTTTTATTTATTCCTAAGATTAATAAGCACTCAATGACAAAAAGTCAAAGTCAATTATATAAGAGAGTTAGTACATGTCAATTAATGGATTAATACGTAATTAATTTAATAATATTTAATAATTTATTTATTTTTTTAAAATTCAATATACTTTTTACAATTAAATAATTCATATCTCTGCGTACTTACTGCAATCTCACCTATACGCATCCATAGATCTTTTGTCATTATATAATGATAGACCCGTTAAAGGAAAATTCTAATCAACTACGCCCACAATATATAATAATATATCATAAATTGCAGATTGAATTTTCAGGAATCCTGTGCAAGCAATTGGTTTTAGGAGTTTTTTGTTTGTTTGTTTGTTTGTTTTTTTTTCTATTGAGGGTCTATTTTAGACCCAAAAAAAATTATATAGCCGAACTCTAATTGCATTTAAGATTATAGTTTTGTTATGATTGCTGGAGGGTTTAAGTCGGGAGGAGAACGAGAAGGCAAAATTCATTTTTGATAAAAAAAAGGCAAAAATTCTAATCTCCTAACCTTTGATCTTCAGTTAGGTGGCCAACTGATTAATGTTCATTTCTTCTCCCAGTCAAGCAGGCGGGCGTCAATGGAGATTTCCATCTGATACGAGCACAAATAAAAGTAATCTTGTTTATATGTCTTATTTAATTAAATTCATTTCTTATTTTAGTATTATTAGGTTAAACATGTCTTCTTTAATACAAACAAGGCAATTATTAAATATATAATTAGTGACGTATAATTAATTATTAAATTGAACAAATTTAAAAGTTAAAATCTTTAAAAGCGTTCCTATTAAATTTCAAACACACCTCATGAATGAAAAAAAAAAAAGTAAAATTATCTCCAAACCAACGCGTCGTGTGCTACATCAATGGGGAATTCGATCCGCCTACCATGTACATGTAATATGGGCCTGCATGATCCGGAGCAGATTTGTTAAAAATTTACTTTATTCCGTTCCTATTGATCCTAAAATATTATAGTCCACCAAAAAATATATATATATATATATACAAAACATCAAGAGAAAATTAACACCATACCAATGACTAAAAGTTTAAGTGATTAAAGGTTGACTCTTTTTAAATAAAATTTTAAATTTGAGTTTTATATATAGAAAAATAAATATTAAGGAAAATTTGGTCTCTCTAATGAATTATTTTCAATTCAAATCAGATTAATTAAAGTCAAATGTAATTTTTAAATATCAATGTCTAGCACTAAAAAATCAAAAGAAAAAATTAACATCAACTTTTATGAGATACTGTAGCAATTAAAAGGAGAAAATTAATACTAATATTATAGTAGTTATAGTTCAAATTTTTATTATAAAAATTTTAAATTTAAATATTAAAAAAAATTAAAAAATTTAAATTATTGTATAATTTATAATTTAATAAATTTCATAATTTATTAAAAAAAGAAATTTAACACTGATGAGCTCTAAATCATTACCTTTGAATTTGACTTTTAGTCAAAGTGAATTAATAAAAAAATAAAAAGTAATAACAAATAAAAATGAAAGATTCACTTCTTTTTATGACGTCTCTATACTCATTTGACGGGATTTATTTAAAATTTTTATTATAAAGATATGAGAAAAGAAAACAAAATTAATATTAATAAGAGTAATTATTTTCATATTATTGTGTTTATCTTATTTATCTAATTAGTTTTTTTTATTAGTTTAGTGATAATTTGACAGTTTTCTCTCACTCATGGTTACAATCATGCTTTGAAGATGATGCCTTTATTTGACCGTCAATTTAACTGCACTTGCACTGGTTGGTTTTAAACTTGACAATTGTTGTGGTTGGTTTGAAGGAGACTCACTCAATTAACAGTACTTAAGTGGTGAATACCTTTTTATAAATTTAGTTGAATAAGACACACACACAAGAATTGTTCCGACACATCCACGAATTCGATAACTAATATATTTGAGATGTATTATTTTTTATTATTAAAAAAAATAATAAGCTTTTTACTTTCGTTTATTTGTTTTAAGGGGATTAAAAGAGAGCACGATGGATGCTCTGTCCGAGTCAAAATTAGGAGTAACAAAAAACGGGCACCCTGCGCCGCTAGGGGGAAACACGTCGTCAGGTCAACAGAAATGAACGCCGATCGATCCCCAAATGAATGATTCATTCCACGCAGCCTAAAGTAACGGAGAAATCAACGGCGTCCGTTACCCCCTCCACCCAACCAACACAGATCCAACGGTTATAAATGATCCAAACAGAAAACCACCTGAGTCAATCCCTAGTCAAACCCACCATCGCTTTTCCTCTCTCTCTCTCTTAATCCATTTCCGATACGCGAAAAAAGAATAAAGAAAAAAATTCCGATACCGAGAATCGGTCCCACCACCGGCGTTTCGGACTCGGGTCTATTCGTTTCGGGTTCGGTTTCGGACACTATAAAGCAAGTTTCAACTGTAACACACACTTTACTATCTGAAAGCGACAGAGAGAGAGAATCGGGCATGGCTGAAAGCGAGAGCTTCGGAGCGGCTCTCCAGGCACAACAGAATCTGCAAAAACGACGGGAGGAGGAGCAAAACGACAACTCGCCGGAAGGAGGAGGAGAAGAAGAAGACGACGACGACGAAGCAGAAGAGGAGGAGGAGGAGGAGGAAGATGAAGATGAAGAGAGGGGAATCAGTGAGTTACGACGGCCCGATGAGTCGCGACTCGCCGAGTTGCCGAGCTCACAGGCGGAGGAATTGAAGGAGCCGCCGCCGTTAGATGCATCGGAGAACGATCAGTGCAACGGTTATTATTATTATTATTATTATTATTATTATTATTATTGTTTAAACAAAAATTATCATTATTATTGTTATTTTTATTTAGTTATTTATTTATTATTTATATATTTTTGTTGTTCGGTGGATTATCTGTTAAAGTGGTGAACGGGATTTTTGGCAGGTTTGCGGGGAAATTCGTCTTCAGGAACTCACTTGGAAGCTGAATTTAAGGTTAGGAACTCTCGTTTTTGTGTGCTAAGTTTCTGCAGATTGTATTTTTTTTTGGATTGCTATTAGTTCCAGTGTTCCAGATACTGTGTGGATAAATTTGTTGAATGATTGTGGATGTGTGAAACTTTTTATGTGCTTGTGCTACATAGGTCATGAAAAATGTGTTTGCCTATTTCGAATTCGGTCGTAAACAATTGGCGCATATCAACTCGATGGTTGGGAATTCCTTTTACATTGATAGTAATAGTAGTAGTAGTAGTAGTAGTATAGTAGTAGCCTGTTTGTAATTGCTGTTTTTAGGGTTTAAGATGATTGTATCCAATGTTTTAGGTTTCACCATAACTTATTGACTACCGCAGAAGTCCTTTTAGTTGATGACAGAAGGAGTATCTGCTATCATTTATCAAGGCCGTGACAAATTGCTTCGCTTCTGGAGTTTTGGGTACATGTATCGAACCCCAATTCAAAGATGAATGGTGGGGTCTAATTAATGGAGGATAGAATGTGCAGAAAATATTGTGGCATAAGTAATTGTCCCTATCTGTGGATGTTATAGACCAGAGCATACTTCCTTTGGAGAATGTTTTGGTAACATATAGGAATGATCTGAAATTTTAATTTTGTTTAGCAAGGTCTATCTAAGTTTAGTTTGAGTGGAAGAAGAACATGAATAAGCGTTGCAGAATCTGTAAATTGTGGTTTGTGGGGACCACAAGGTTGGAAGCAAAAAAGAGTGTGAATAAATGAAGAGAAAAACACGTAAATATTGACAAAGATATGCATTTGTATTAGAAGTATAAAACTGAAGTTATTATGTACAATTTAATGAACTTGGCTGTGGTATTATAATGTGGGATGGAAATGCAACAATGTGTCAGTGTAAACTCAGAAAACAAGTTATGGATTTTTGTATTCACTTGTTTAAGTGACAAAGTCACTTCAATGAACAATGTGCAACGTGTAGTAGCTTTCTCATCAACCTCTAGAAGAGCTGAAAGTGGTGGCTTGGCACATGCATGGATTAGAGTGCATTAAACATTTTGTTGGTTCTGAAAGCGTTTTAAATGATGGTTGTTGTTCAAGTATTGTAGGTGTATATTTTCATTCATATGGTATGTATATTTTGATATTTTCTTTGTCTGTTGGCATGCTTTGAGACATCTTGTATGGTGGATTACTGAAAATCATGTATAACAGTTTGTCTGGCATGGATGAATGCACTCTCTGGATTTTTAGAAACATGTTCAATACATCTGCACACTGTATTGTTATGCATTGCACCATATTCACTTTCTTTTGTCTTGTTTTATGTCCTGTCTTCTGCAGGGACAAGGTGAGTTGCCAAACCAAAAAGTTGCGGCAAGTGTCTTAGGCCAGGGGACACAACTTCAGACAGTAAATCAGCTTCATGCTTCTGTGTGTCAAACATCATTTTCAGAACTGTCACCAACATCTGTTACGCAATCTATATCGTCTGCGCCTAGTCCAACTTTGCCAGAGCAAATAGTGTCACCATTGAAGGCTGACAAAGGAGCTTATCAGCAAACTTCTGCTGACCCTAAATCACTGACCATTGTTACCCCTTTAAAGTCGCCTATTACTGATGGGTACAATTGGCGCAAGTACGGCCAGAAGCAAGTAAAGAGTCCCAAAGGTTCTCGAAGTTATTACAAATGTACGAACTCCAATTGTTGTGCTAAAAAGATTGAATGCTCTGATCATTTGGGCCATGTAATAGAGATTGTTAGCAAAGGAATCCACAGTCATGATCCACCTAGGAAGAATAATTCTGGCAGGGAAAATAGGAATGCATCATCTGCTGGCCCTGCTTCGGAAAATAATGTATCAGAGCCTTCCATCAAATTGCTTAAGAATTCAGATCCAGCCACATTGGCTAAAGAACCTCCACAGGAAACACCTACAGTTCCTGACAGAAAACGGCATAACTCAACTGGTTCCGATGGGAACAGGGATATCGATATTAAAGAGGAGCATGTCATTGAACCTGAGCCAAAAAGAAGGTAATCTTTCCCATGGATTTTCTGGGGGATGTAGTTCATACCGATTTTGATATTCTGGAATATTCTAGCAGAAAGTTAATGTCAAATCTGTTTCCTACATTTTTTTTGGCTTCTATGTGACCAGAATGAAGAAAGGAAGTTTAGCAGCATGTTCAGAGGCTGTCGTTAAATCTGGAAAGAAACCAAAAATTGTTGTGCATGCAGCAGGTGATGTTGGGATCTCTGGTGATGGATATAGATGGCGCAAGTATGGACAGAAAATGGTGAAGGGCAATCCTCACCCACGGTATGTGCTTTATTTCTTTATTTCATTCATTGTTGTTGTGACAATTTTAGTTGATCAGATGAAAATATGTCAACATGCAAAAGTTCCTCGAAAGTACCAGTTTCTTAGTCATCGGAGTTATGATCCTACGCAGAGCTCATGCAAGTAGCCACCTACTTCACGGGATGCGGGATGTAGATGAACAATTATTCATTCCTACACCGATGGTCCTATGTGTAGGATATGTCCTTGTCCTACAACTAACATGTGGCTAAACATCTGAAACAGATTTTGGTTTCCTTTTTCCTGTTTTCCTTTAGAAGACAATGATGCATACAATTAAAAGAGTTGAAATGGTTTTCACATCTATGAGTGAGCGAGGGTTGCACATTCATTTCTTCGTCCAATTTATCACCTCACAAATTTAATCCAGCCTGTCAGCGCTGTTATTTTGTCCTTATTTTATTGCCTGAACAAACTTTACAGGAACTACTATAGATGCACATCTGCTGGATGCCCTGTCCGTAAACAAATTGAGACTGCAGTAGATAACACAAGTGCTGTCATTATAACATACAAGGGAGTACACGACCACGACATGCCAGTCCCAAAGAAGCGACATGGTCCTGCAAGTGCTCCTCTCGTTGCTGCAGCCGCTTCTGCTTCTATGACCAATTTGCAGGTTAAGAAAGCTGATACAAACCAAAACCAGGTCGCTCCAACCCAGTGGTCAGTTGGCAAGGAGGGTGAATTGACTGGCGAAACCTTGGGTGTTGGAGGCGAGAAGGAGAAGGCAATCGAATCGGCTCGAACTCTTCTTAGCATTGGATTTGAAATCAAGCCTTGCTGAAAAGTCCTTGTCTTGCACAAGGTACAATGTAAAGATTAAACAGTCAGGGGAGCATCCTCCTACGGATTGAAGATCACATAGCTTTCGTGATATAAATTATTATTGGATGAGTTTGAAGGGTTTCTTGTTTGTATTTTTCTTCTTTTTTTTTTTCCAGGTTTAATCTTACTGTATTGCGCTCTGTATTTCATTCGGTGAAGCAGTAGAATATTCGGGATTCGAACACCCTGTCAAACCTTTTGCTTATTTGGAACAGGTTACTAGCTGTGTAGCACTATAAAATTGATTGGCAACGGCCCCATTTTTCGTCTTTGTGGTTGGGACCCGATTCATGTCTCCATTTCAGGAGCAGCATCTGTAATTTTTTCGGGTCATGGACTGCAAGTTATCGGGATGATTATGATGAGAACCACACTTAGAGAGGTGAAACTCAACATCAATATGTTGTTAACAAATCCAAGAAAGCTTGTTGTTTGTTGTTGCTGCCGTGATTCCTATCAGGTTAGATGTAAGTTCTAAAGGTGCCGTCCGTTGAGAATGAGTCTAGCTGCAACGCGGGTTTGGATTTCTTGCATTCATGTATTGGAATGTAAAAAGAATCAAAAGAAAAATGCTATGACCCCTTTTCTTGAAAGTTGTTCAAACAGAATGCCATTACACAGACATGGAAGTGATAAATATAGCTAAATACAATTATTAATATTAATATAATGTAATCTATTTACTCTTTTTGTCCAGCTCATTTTCGTATTATTCCTCAGGAAAGGAGGTTTCATGGGTAATGTTGGATATGCCTCCAATAGAGTGGTAGAGCTCATGGGTATTAGACGTGGTTTAGAGTTGGGGTGAGATTTTGGTTTTAGGA
This sequence comes from Carallia pectinifolia, assembly GCA_037832335.1. Classification (NCBI taxonomy): domain Eukaryota; kingdom Viridiplantae; phylum Streptophyta; class Magnoliopsida; order Malpighiales; family Rhizophoraceae; genus Carallia; species Carallia pectinifolia. The sequence goes on from CM075453.1 coordinate 1,743,673, forward strand.
ATGTCATTTTGGAAACTTTAATTTGCAAATAGTTATTTTTATTTATTTTTTGGTGTAAAAAAAATATTTATCTTATTTTATTAATTATATTTAATAACGATTCTTTTTTCATTTGAAGAAAAGAGAGAAAAGTGGGAAGACCCAAGCGAAGTTTACCAGCATTAACCAAACTATGAGAACAATCTATCAAACTGTAGAATGTTTATCAGAAAGTCTTCTGGCCTCACTTTTTTTTTTTTTTTAAGTAATATTAAGTAATTTTATATAAATAATAATAAGTAATTATATAATTTTATTTAATAATATTTGATATATTTTTATTTTTATATATATTTAATTATTTAATGATTTATATTATTTTATAATTATTTTAAAATTACTTAAATGAAATTATCTTATTTTTTTATTTTTTTAATAAAGAAAAAAACATTTATAATTTTGACGTAACGAGGGGACATAACATTGCGTTGGGCATTTTCTTTTTTTGGTTGCAATTGCGTTGGGCATTGATGCTAAGGTTCTTTAATTGATTGGTTGTCGCTGTAAATCACTTGCCGTACGGATCGAGTCTGCCTTTCTCCCAATGCCCATCCTTCATCTGGCCAAGAGGCAATTGATTTGATGTGTTTTACTACTATATGACTTTTATTTTTCTAGATATATAATTTTTTTATTGATGTTTTAAAATTATATGATTAATAATAATTTTTATTCTTATCAATCTTTTTAGTTTAGATGCTTCTTAATGAATTTTAAGTTTAGGGAAAAAAAAAAAAGAACCGCACATTTAAGATGAAAGAATAAAAGTTAGTGTTCGGGTAATTTTTGTCTCGATATTTACCTCGATTAAAATCGTGATTGATATTTTTGAAATACTTATTATTTTTATATTACAAAAATATCATTTATCGTTTCAAAAATAACAATTATAAGTTCGTTCAAAATATTTTTCAGAACAAAATATCCGAAACATTTAAAGTCGCTAAAGATGAAAGGAGGGACAGCCCCTGATTTTAAGAAGCTGTTGCTCCTCCCTCCTAAAAAACAGTTACTTCTAATAGAAGGCTGCGTCTCCAGGAAGTGCAGCCCCATATCAGAGCTCTTCAATTTACTTATGCCCGCCTCTGTAAAACCATCCATAGACACCATAGGCAAAGACCTGGGGTTGAGAAAAAAAAGATGGGAGTATAATACGTTGGTATAATGCTCTTTGTTCCTCAACGTTTTTTTTTTTTTGGTTCGTTTTATTTCCCTGATCTATCAATTGTTTCTTTTTTCTTTTTTAAGATATCCTACGCCTAAATCATTGCGGTGAGAGGACAATCTCCAAAGATAAAAAGGGGTATGATTCTTCTTTCTCATCTCAATCTTGTTCTTCTTGCAAATTAATAGCTTTATTAGCAATTTAGCAAACAAGTATCATTGGTTCATTCTTCCCATATTGCAAAATTTAAGAATTTAAGACAAAGCATGTAGCATGTTTCGTTCATGGTGTTGCTTAGCAATCAATCAGTGTTCTTTAACAATTTTCATGCTGCAACTTGGACTAGGCAAAGAAAGCTTTGGTCTTTCCAATGGAGCTTAGGTTTTTACACACCAAAACATTAATATAATTGGATAGCTCAATCATAAGAGTCAATAGAAGTTCGGGTTTTACTATGTACCGATAGTGCACTGAGAGAATAAAAAAATATTTTTTTATCTTTATGTTTACTTTTGTTGAAAAAAAACTAAAACTTAAATTTAAATAGTTATTATTATAGAATATAAAGTATAAATATTATATGAAATTCTTTACAAATTTTTTTTTGCCTTTGAAAAAATATTTTATTTTTGCTAAAACAATTTAAAAATATTATTATTTTATTGAGTTTATGTGTTTTCTATGTACCTATATTTTCCGTAGAATTTCAGTCCTAAGACCAGCAGTGGATCGTTATATTTCTAGTGCTGTTAGAAAAACAGGTCACACAATGACAACAACTACTTCTGAATTTATCCTTCAGCAGATTTTCTGCTGCAGATTTATCAGCCACAAAGAGCTATAGTCATGCTGCTAAGGAGCTCTTCAACACCTGTTCTTGGCTCGCTGTTCTCATCTTTCTCCGACAGTCCCAGCAACAGTCACAATTACCATCACAACCACGACATCACCAGCTACATCCTCAAGAACCAACAAAAGCCTCAACAAATCACCTTATCATCAAACTGGGTGTCTGAATCTCACCACTATCTCTTGCAACTCCTCTCCTGTCTCTCCATCCTTGGCTGAATTCCCCAACCATTCCCAGACTCGCTTTTGCGGCGCTCAATCTGAAGGGAATTTAGTTGAAGAGGGAAATGGTTGAAACTCTTAACATTTAATATCATTTGAGTTATAAACACATGATTTGATTTATTAATTGTTATCTTAAAAAAAATGATAATTTTATTTAAATAATTTTAAAATAATTATAAAGTAATACGAATTATTAAATAATAAAATTTATTAAAAAATAAAAATAAAAAATTATTAAATATTATTAAATAAAATTATTATAACTCTAATTAGTTATTATTTATACAAAACTATTTAACGGTACTCTATCTTAAATTACGTTGGTTGCATCGCATGAAGAGACTGCCAAGATACTGTATGTACAATGCATCCATATAAGTCAACAGCATCCATATTAACTCTGGACAACCGGTACTACGGCCTTACAAAAATGTCCGATAGATAGGGAATCCTTCCCATCCTAAGCCGACATGGAAATTGCACTCTTTAATCTATGTTGTCCCCATTTAGGACCAAACAGAGTGGTCAGTTCATGCTTTGGTAATCACTTTAACAAGCTTGAAAATGAACAATTATAAGACAGATCTAGGAGGCAATGATTAGAAATCAAAAGTTATGTCTGACTTAACTGACACTTTTTCCTTTTTCTTAACATAAAAAGAAATTTATTGTAGGTATGATAATTATTAATTTATAAATTAAGATTAAAGTAATATTTATTTATTTAAATCTCTTTTAATCATTCTCAAGAAATAAATTCACAATCCACATACTATTTAACCTAATAAATCTTTCTCACGTTCAATCACAGTATTAATGAATAGTAGATCGACAATCGCATTCTTATTTAATCCGAAGTAATTGGAGTGAGTAAATTTACTCATACCGAGACTTAAGTCTAATCTTTTTTAAATAACACTAAAATGAACGTACATTAAATTAAATTTAACGATATTTATTAATTTATTTTTTAATTCAATTATTTGACTATTCACATCACTTTAATTCTATTTTGATATTTTTATTAAAAAAACACTTAGTTAAATACAAAAGTTATGAACAGATTTAGATACGATTAATGTGATAATCTTCGTATCATTACATTAACGCAAAAAATAAAATAGACAAATAAAAAAATTATCATTTAATTGAAAGTGTTTCTGTGATTGCTTTCATCATTTATGTCATTTAACCCACCAAGAAGCCAGAATCTAGTGTTGATCTATCTAATAATTAATTTGTCTTGGCCGCTAAAGTGGGTGGGATCATAAACCACCTGTCCAAGTCAAATATTGCAGCCCCACCTGATCATTGACTTTTCATATGATAATGATGATGATGATGATGATGAAGAAGAAGAAGAGGAAGGCCAATAACCCATTGAGCTGTACAAAAAATTTTACATTGATATTCCTACTCCATGTTTCTCTCAAACAGACCCTAATGGACAGAACGAATACAATCATCTGGATACATAATTCACTTTTGAGCACCCTACAATTTAGGAATTCATTACAAGTAATAATTCATCCAGTTTTACACAGAAGAAGAAGAAGAACCTCATTGCCACACAAGGAGTAGCAGTGGACAAGTTAATGGAGTAACCTGACGATTGAACCTGGAGCTCCCATTAACCGCCTTTCGTCATTCCGAAGAGAAACTCAACTCATCTATAGCCATTGATATTTCAGACTCCATGATACCATCAGCTTTTCTATCTTCGGCCTTCGTTCCATTTTCTTCGTTCCCTTCGCTCGCATTTATGCAATCCTGGAATCTAAAGCAACCGATGAGATGGTCATTCGTGATCCCCGCCACCTGCATGAATGAGTAGACGACAGTGGGCCCCACACAGCGGAATCCCCTTCTTACGAGGTCTTTGCTTATTACATCTGCTTTCGGAGTTTTAACCGGAACCTGGCGAGGGTATCTGAATCGGCTGATTATGGGCTTGTAGTTCACAAAGCTCCAAATGTACTTGTCAAATGATCCAAACTCGTCCATTACCTGATATCAACAAACCTGCTACGAGTTAGTGGCAACAACAATCTTTGGGGGGGGGGGGGGGGGAGTAAGCAATCATGGCACTGACTACAGTAACAAAGCTTAGTGGTTATTGACAGAGGGCCAACAAGTCAGATAATAGTGAACTACGAACTAAGCAAGCTGGGATTTTGAAGAAAAGTTATAATTAGGTTGCATCAGGGACCCTCGAGGAATGTTAGTTATATCATATATTTGCCATACTACAACTTGTCCTATACGGTTCATACAACTTGCATCGACTGCAGTAAATCTACATTTCCCCTAACTTGCCCAATCAAGCGATCATTAAGCACAAACTATAAAAAAGGTGTCCCAATGCACAGGATTCCAAAACTGTAGGGTCTCAATAAGGTTCAAATGAATGTAGGATTATTCCTTTCTTTAACAAAATTTCACAATAGAGTAACCTAAACATTATACCAAAGCTCGTTATTCCATTAAGCATACATTAATTGTCATTAAAATCTTTGCACATAGAGGACATGCAGTGCCTAGTATATGACTGCATTGATCCAAATAGGGTATCGGCATCTGAATGCTGATGCAAAAATAAATCTCACTTGCCAAAGATACAGATTTAGAAGGTTATACCAATTAAGCTTTTGAAAATTGAGGAAACAGGAGTAGCTTAAGAAAGTGAAATCAATATGCTTAAATGTTTCACTTTTCTCCCCAAGTCCCAGAACAAAAAACATTCAGTACTGTGCTTGTGGATCTTTGAATACAGAAAAATCGAGAATGTACCTTACATAATTGGCGTGCATTCTCTAGGACAGCGCGCAACTTAGATTCTGACAACAGAGAGCTTGCAGTGCTTCCTGGCGCTATTATCTTCTTCTCATTAAGTTTTGACACGGCAATTGGATCAAAATCAGCAAAAACTTCCCTGTGGGTGAAGAAGGGGAAAGGTCTTTCACTGAACTATAACATCATATGATAAATAATCGAGGCAAGAGAATATGAGTCAGGATATACAGGCCATCAGACAAGACAACAGCACAAAGGGCATTCAATGGAGAAATTACCTAAAAATTTGCCGTTTGCCCAAAATTGCAGGCCAGCTTAGTTCAGCCAAAGCCCCTGAAAGGACAAGAAGCTCAAACAACTTCCTGCACATGGAAATAATTATCAAGGCAATGGCTGTTAAAAAAAAGGGCCATATCAGGAAAGTAATACTTCCAACAAGCAGTCATAGAAGCAAGCAAGAACACCTACTTGTCATCATGTACCGGAACTCCCCATTCTTCATCGTGGAAAGCAGCATAACATGGATCTGTATTCATATATAGAAACTCGTCAGTAATGTAAGTTAAAAAGAGGTAGAGGTGAAGGAACTGGGCATGCTGTCAAATGTGTTCCTTAAGTGAAATATACATAGCAGTTTTTAAGCATCATTCATGTAACTTCTGCATCCTCTCCCACAAATGGTTTTCCAATCAGTCTATATTTTCTTATGGCAATGTATTTATTTCTTTTTCCAGTGACTCAGGTAGGCATATAAACCCTACCATGGCAAACTTCTCGGGTAGTTGTCATTTCATTCTTGCACCAAAGAAAGCATAATATTTGACAAGTAAATCACAAGCAAGTATGCACTTGGGTGTGAGTGTCTGTGAGTGAAGGAGAGAGAGAGAGGGATTTACTTTTGTTTTTCTCTCTACTTTCCCAGAAAAAGGTCACTAGTCCAAAAATTCCTATCCTAGGCCTCAAAATGAAAGCACAAGGACATAACTAGGAACAGAAAGCAATTATGTTGCCTATTAAGAGAATAGAATTCGCTAAAGTAAAATATTTCCATGCTCAATTGGTAAATTGAACCTGTGAAAAGGGAAAAATCATAGTCAAAAGAAATGCCTCCAAGTCGATAAGACTACAAGGAGACAAGTGAAGAGGATCGGGTGTTGAGCAACTGGAAATATAGTTAGATCAAATTGTTAAAATACATCATTCGTCAACCATAATAATAAAGATGGAGTAATTGCACCCAATTTCACTTTTTCCTTTGAAATGCACCACATGCACACGCATGTATCCTCTAACAGTTTGTTTAGTTCAGCTAATCATGATCCATAATTTAGTCTCCATTGATGAAATGAGGACCAAATCTCAGACGTGAGCCCAGGGGAGGCTGCTTCCAGGACAAAATCTTGAGCAATTGAACTAACTTTCCAAAATGCACAAGCTGAGCAAATAAACCGCTATTTACATCCAACTGCCTTGCCTCACAAAGTATATTTCCGAATCTATAACACTAAGCATGAAATGGTAAGGAATCAATGTATCCAACTTCAATGCAAATTAGAAATACTGTATTAACCCATGTTCAGATGTCATGAAAATACGTTTAATCAAACAACACAATTTCTGAAAATCTGGTTTCCTAATGGAAGGATTCCAGTTTCTAATAGATGTGAACTATTGCAATCCTATCCTATGCAAATAATTCATGATTTGTTTCTTAGAGTATGAACCAAGGAATCAAGTTACAAGATTTATACGATTCTGCTAGCTATTTCTACTTTTCATATATATTAGCAACATGGTCAAAGGAACAAAAACGCACCAGTGTTTGGTGTCACCCATGCACAACTCTTCCTGACCTTTGAACCATCAGAAGGAGGCGGAGATTCTAAACCTCCATCAGAAACAACACTTCTCGGCTTAGATGCATACTGCTTTCTCCGACTCCCTAAACTATGTGACCGTGTCAACCTCCCAGTTGATGCTCGGCTATGGAACGAGTCCGTGGAGGCATCAGATGAGCAAGAAGCATTTAGAGATAAATTTGAGTGCAATAACTGCTCATGGCGGCGAAGCACAGAAGGAACACTAACAGAATGCGATTTTGGGGATAAAGCACTCACTGTAGACACCATGAGAGCTTTCTTTTCCTCATCTGTATTCCCCTCAGGTGTTTTTTGAACCTTTTTTAATGGTTTCGAAGCCGGTTTCCCTGTAATAAGCGAACCTGCCTTGTTGCTTCCGTTGTGTCCTAACACAGGCCTGGCCTCAGGATCAGCCACATTCATTGACCGCACCCTTGGAGGCCCCGACATTGCTAAAACAACTCTGAACTAACCCCAATTCTCAAGAGATCTTCAGTATTTGACCCTCACAATCACCCAAACTTTACAAATTTCCAGACTTTTCACTTCTTCTCTGATTCTTCGCAAGGTCAAACGAAATCAAAAGACACCCACCGAGTCCAATTGACCAAGACTCATTTTTTGGAGCAACAACAGACATTCAAGTCGCCAAAAGGGCTTGAACATCAAAAACCCTTTCTCAAACAAATTTGCCCACTTCCATAACCACATTCATCGACCAGACACTTAAAGATACCAAACCCAGATCTTAGGTTGGCTTTTGACCCCAATCATTCAAACTTCAAAACACTTCCAATACCTGAAATGAAGCATCAAAACAACACCCACCACACCAAACGCACGAAAAACCTCCAACTTCGATCTTCAAAATCAGCCCCGAGAAAAGCTAAAGGAAAAGCAACAAAACCCATCAGTCAAAATGTCCAAGACACTTAAAAGTTCTCACCTTTCAAACATAGCCAAAAGGTATTCTCCCAAATACAGCTTAAAACCGATAAAACGAGGAAAAAGCAAAGAACTTTATTATTACCTATTCAAAATGTGTTGTGTGTGTGCACAGAAGAGAGAGAGAGAGAGAGAGAGAGAGCCTCGAAACATGAAGATTCCACTCTGCATTGTTGAAAACAAGATGGGGAGTCTCTACTACCTCGTCAGAGAAAAGGTGGGGTGTGGTGGGGGGTGAAAGCTTAAAACTGCGTCGTTTCAGTCCCTAAAATAAAGCTGACACATTTTCTCCTTCTCTTAACTCGGAGCTTGCAAATTTCATTCTTTTCTCTCACTTTCTCCCCTATTTCTTTATTTTTTTTTCTAATTTTTCCGAGAAAACTAAAGGAGAATACGCCAAGAAAATGCGCCTGATCGAATGATCCCAAACTGAAAAGGAAAACTTGTTACTATTTTTTCAACAGAAATCTAAAGTGAACTTCTGATTTATATTAAGTACACACTAGAGAGAGAGAGAGAGAGAGAGGCATAGAGCGAATGGGTGAAAGGAAGAGGACCGGAGATTGGACTCTCGGTGTTGGGTAATGAGTAGTAGAGTGTGTGAGTCCGAATAATCTTGACTAGGACCAGCCCGTCTTTGAGTTTGAGCTGCATCTTACCGGCAGTATCCGATGGGCCGTCGACTATAGAATGAAATAATTTCGATCATTTTCATAAACTTTATACTCATTATTCAAAATTAAAATTTAAGAATTAAGATTCAAATTTTATCAAAGTAGTTGAAATATACTTATTCCAATTAATCAGGTGAGAATTCAAATTTTTACCGGACTGCTCACCCTCTCTTTGGTCCTTAATAAAATATTATTGACTACTAAACTAACTAATAAAAAATTTAAAAATTTTAAAATAAAAATTTTGAATTTTAATTATCTGTATAGCTCTTAAATTTTTTTTTTTTTAATATTTGTCAAGATATCAATTAGTCGTCAGAACTCTGATCCAGTCTAACTTTCATTGGCCAAAAGGTAAACAATCTCTAACACGTGATTCGATTCGAAATTGGAATAAGTCAAAAATTTGAGTAACTGAAAATGGAGAATCTTAAACACCCGGAGGAGTTCGATGAATTTTAAACTTAAAATGACTGAAACTCAAAACACCTAAAATTAAAATGAACTGACACTTGAACAACTCAAATCGCGGAGGCCAAAGTCAACAAGAAAATTGTATATGTTTTGATTTGTGTATAAATGTAGATTAATTGACTGACTAAGACTTTAACTTAAAATTTTTAATTTTATTTTCTCACATTTTTCTTTCTTTCTTACAACTTTCTATCAATTTAAACACACTATTCAAAGATTATTTCAATATTTTTTAGCTAAATTTGATAAAACATATTGGAAGTTGAAACTTTATTTGAATCCTTTCAATAAATGGAAAAAAGAAGAAGGAGAAGAATATAGTTCTCAAATTTGCATTGTATTAATCCCGGAAAATGAAAAAAAATATATATTTTTTAAAATTTGCTTAAAAATTATATGATTTTAATGGGAAAATAACTGCTAACTACATTTTTTTGGTGGTGTTTAGATTAAAGTTCAAAGACTGATTTCACCGTTATATACAAAGATTTATGGAACCCAAACTGACTCTGTCAAAGAAATATGGGAATAAGTTCATAATTGAGTCCGAAACTTGTCCAATTTTGGCACTTCAAATTTAATAACTTTCCTTGTAGGTGTTGGTATAGATGGTAGAAATTTGATGTTACTTAATCAGAAATATCGAATTCAAACTATAAAAATGCAGTTATGTTAAATACTTACTGTGAGACCTTTCACCGCCTTTTAAGGTCCTACCTAAGTCAATTCAGATTAATTAGTCTATTAAACTAAATATAAATATTGAGCGGTCTTAAATAAAAAAAATAATAATAACTTTCACTTTTATTATCAATTGAGGTCACGGACTCCCTAAAAAGTTGAAACTGGTCAAATTCTGGCTAATTGTTAACAGTCGCTATGTTAGTCCAAACTAGAAGTTTGGCACTTGCCGTAGTTCATGGCTCACTGCCTTTGACTCAACCAAAGATGTAAAAAAAAACAAAATTGCATTCAGATCTGATCTCTCTCTCTCTCTGCATTTTGCAGAAAGCAACGAATACTAGATGAGCTCATCTCCTCTGTTGTCTTATCAGTGCATCATAGTACTTTTTATGGTTTCTAATAAGCTAAATTTTTCAACTGCTTGTCTGGACAAGGTCCAAAAGCACTCCTAAAGAATTGGAGCCGAAATGAATATGATGATATGTATGTAAGGCACTTTCCAATTCAACTTAGCCATCAAATCCACCAACCAGAGATAGAAACAAAATAAAAAGATTTGTATCAGTCATCGTTGGATATGTCAAAGCTAAGATTGCTGGAGGAGCAGAGTTTCTTGTTACAAAGCTATCTGATATTGGAAAGGATAAGAAACACAGTTTTTACCGCAAATCCGACTACTAAGAGTCATGCAAACCAGAAATGCAACCCAGTTCATTCCTTGCAAGGAATCCAAAACATTACCAGTTATAAGATGCGGAAGCTGCAGCTGCAAGCATTCAATAAAAGGCAAGGATAAGTATCACATCGTGAAAGAGAAAAACGCCTGTGAGAAAAAAGAAGGCAGACATACCCAAGCAACCCTCTGCCTTGCCATGCTCTAGGTGTCACTGTCAAGTTGATTGGAGCACCTTGCCTCATAACAATGATGGGTATTGCACACCCCTGATTTGCCTGAACCTCAGATGCAAGCTTTTGTAGAAGATTCTCACCAGCTTGATATTCAACATTACCAAATTTAAGAATTTGGTCTCCAAGTTGTAAACCATCCTCAGCTGTTGGGGATGCATCAGCTATTTCATCAACTACTGCAAAGGGTATGCTGACAATCACATCCACATCCATGGAACTTGAGGAATTTCCTAGGACAACATTGTGTGCTGCAGGTGGAGCAGCATTGCCCATTGACGAGTTCTGAATATCTGATGCCCCATCATCACCTTGCAAACCAGACAAAAATCTCAATTAATTGCACACTAAACGCAATTTTTTCTCCTTGCTAAGTTGTCACGTATGTTTTGTTCCACTTGGTTTAGCAAAAATATGATCATAGCACCAAAAAGCATTATACAATTGTCAACTGAGAAATCCAACAATCCAACAATAATAACTCATGTAAGCCAGAAGAAAAGATCCATAATTTTTCATATGTCTAATATAATAGAGAAGTGAATATATGTGGTTGTCAGCAAATATGTATTTAGCAGACCTTAGAGTTCCAGATTGGACATCTTTTGATCAAATTGATTTAACTTCTTTTGGACCGGTAATGAATGTTCTATAATCTTCAAGCTCATATAATATATCAAGGGCAGAAGCATGCCAGTGTCCGAAAGTAGCGATGGACAGTCTATCAGCCTGAAGTCGATAGGGCTTCCCCAATAACCATCAACTTACAAATATTGTTTCAAGATTCAACTCAACAGATCCTAGTAAGCACCAGCACTTACCTGTCTCTTTTGAGGATGAAGAACATCTAGGTGCAAGCCTTGCCGAATGCAGTACTTGTATGCTTTCATTGATCTTGTCTGTGATCTCCTTGTGATCGTTTCGCAGCTCTGGACGCAGGAAAACGACCGTATGTTACTATCACATGAATGATGAATCAATCCTCTGGCCAGTGTTGGCATTTCACACACAATTAATAACCAATTTCCAATCCCAAAAGACTTCTATTTTTGGCAGGAAAAACCAAAAAAAAAAAAAAAAAATCATGTTGATGGGAACAAACAAGAATATTAATCTATCTCCAAACGGTAAAATACAAAAAATGATAACTATACCGAAATTCACATCATGAAGACAATTTTTTTTTTAAACGGTGTTAAACAAGTTAATTGACTTCTTCTGTGAAAAGAACAATCGGGATGTTTTGTAATATGAATTTTGTATCATTACTTTAATTTTCTATTATCCTATGAACGAGGGTAGAAGAAAAAAACAAAAACCAATAAACCAATAAATAAAGAGGAAGGAAGTAAGTACGGGCAAGACGGTGCCGTTCTGCTCTGACGACCGGAATGTCAATGTCTGCGCGAGGAAAACCCTAAGACCCAAAACAAATTCAAAAAAACAAGTCATGCAAATTCAAGCAAAATTCATCAATCATCTAAGCCAAACTAAAATCATAAAAAAAAATCACGCTCAACGTTTACACAATCAAGGATACGCGAAAAGCAAAAAATCAGTTCAAAAGAAAAAAAAAATCTCTACGCGGGAGAGAGAGAGAGGGTTTTGAGATTGACCTCAGAGTCAACGAGATTGCCGGAGAGACCGGGACCGCCGGGCTGGCAGAGGCGCTGGATGATGGCGTTCATCTCGGCTTCCATGGCGCTTCTTGCTTCCATCAGCTTCATTGCCTCTGCTTTCAAGTTCGTCGCCACCATTCTTTCTTTTTTTTTTTTTTTTCTCTTTTTTTAATTATTTTTGACGATTTCTCTCCACTTTTAATTTGATTTATCAGAGGATTGATATTTATTAACGAATGAAATCAAATCATCAGAAGGGTTTTTAAATATTTATTAAGCTTGGAAAAGAAGAAACAGAAGGAATCTTCTTTTCTCTTCAGTGAGTTTAAGCAGTCGTCGCCAATGAACCTGTAGCTTAGGATGACATTAGTAATATGCCCTCCAAATAGAATTTGAGCATTATTACATTTTGAGAAGGAAATACGTATGAAATATTGTTAGAATGTAATTAATTAATTTTAATGTGCAACCGATTGAATTGTAAGTATAATTAAATATAAAAAAATTTTTTTTTTTTATAATTAGTTATTTTTGGAATCTGTTTCTTCGAAAATATAATTTTTATGCAAGTGAAATAGAGCTCTTAACTATCTTAATTGCCACATCTTTTTAAAATTAGTTCGTCTAATTTAAAGATTTTTTTTTTTAAAATTAAGCAGTCTCCTCGTAGGAATTAGGATAGGTTTTTCTTTTTTTTTTTATTTCTTTAAAAAATGAGAAAGAGGTCAAGCGCAAAATTTTGAATTCGAGGAAAAATTTTGAATTTTTGTCTTTGGTGAGAATTTTTTTTATTAATAAGAGAAAAATAAACCAAAAAAAAACCTAAAGAAAGGACTAAAACTAGTAAGTTTGGCTAACCTCTTCCTGACAACGCGACTTTCACTCTGTTTCTCTAAGGAGTTTTAGACTTTCAGCATATTTGGCAGTAGATCAACACAAATAACCAATTGATCAGAAAAAAACTATCTGACATTTGCAACGTGATTAGCACAACAATTACCATCTCTAAGAGTGTGCATCAAGCGGCATTTGACACTGTAAATAATGACAACATTCACCAATAACAGACCAATAAAAATCCAAATCCTAATTGGTAACTTAAATGGTTGAAAGAATTGCATCAGTTTGAAGAGAGTCACTACATGACCACATTTAAGAGGACACGTGGATGATATATAGTTAATTTAATAGTATTCAATAGTTTATTTATTTATTTTTCAAATTCAATACACTTTTACTGTTCAACAGTTTACCTCTGCATGCTGCCCACATTCCTACCTATACGCACCCACTTATCTTTTTCCCAATTTGAATAAGTGCAAGGACTCAACCAATAAGTTAAAGGGTTAACATTACATTTACACAAGTTGGAAGACTAAGTTGAGAAATTAATAAAAAGAACCACTAACACCTCCACACGTTGATCATTTACTAAGTCATTATAAACTAATGAAATAATATTAATTCCTACATCTTAATTTGATTTTATAGCCGTTATGAAAACTTTGATTATGTAGACCTAATCGGTTGATAGAAATCCCTGTTCCCCGAGGCTTTAGGATTGCTAAGGTAAATTTTACTATTTCAGAAGACCGCAGCCCGTAAATTTTACAGTCACACACACTCTCTCTCATTTGCTTCTTCTTGACGCCAATCCATGATAATTTTTCGATGAGGCGTCCTCAGCGGCTCAATGATGCATCTGAACATTTTATGACGCCTACTCTAAGTGCTCTCGGTCTCTATCTTTTATTCACCCGTGCTTTAACACTATATTTAGAGAAAAGAAAACGAGGGACAGAAAAATGAGGGAGATAATTATTGTATAAGAGAAAAGTTTTTTATCATCTCTCGTAATTAAGAAAAAAATGATAAAATGGAGAAAATTTTAAAATTTTTTCTTTGGAAAAAGGTGAAAAGTGTGGAAAAAAATAATTTGTATCAAAATTTTAATTTTATCCTCTAAAAAAAAGATATTATATGTTATACAAAAACTATTTGATTTGTAAATTATATATGAAATATTTGTATAAATTTAATCTAATAAATTTATAATATTTGTATAATTCTTTATTAAAAAAATTCAATAATTTTAAAAAACGTAGAATTTTTTTTATTTTAAATAAAATTATAGTTATTACTATATAATAAAAGTAATATAATATTTTAATAAAAATCTAAAAATTTTGATAACTTTCTCCCAAAATCTCAGGCATTCCTTCTTCCAAAAAATATTTTATCCTTTTCCCTCAATTTTCCCATCTCTCTCCCATCCTTTTTTTTTTTTTTACACTAACAAACAAAATGTTTAGTGATGCCTTATGACTTGTTTGAAGAAGCTAAAGAAAATTAAGGAGAGAAAGAAAAAAATAATTATTACTCTATCATTTTTTTAGTTTTTTTATTTCTCTTATTTTTTTGTTCGTACAACATTTTTTTTATCCAAATAACTTATTTTTCTCATAATTTTTTCTCTCATAAATTATTATTCATTTTTTCTTTCTAATCATTTTTTTCTCACAACTTTCTCTTCTATCCAAATAATTTATTTTTCTCACAACTTTTTCTCTCATAAATTATTATTCATTTTTAATCTTTTTTTTCACAATTTTTTTATTTATTCAAACAATTTTATTTTTTCATAAATTTTTTTTTCTTTTTTTCACCTTTCTCATCTATGCGCACATACTATTAATGATTGGGTCATGGAATGACAAGCTAGCAAACTTGATACCCATGAAACAGGGAGAGTTAAGTCAAATCAGACTCAAATAGAACAGTTGAGAGAGAATTTCTTACTTTAATTTGAGAGGCCCAACCTAAGAGATGTTTCTGTGTGAGAATCGTGGTCACAAAAACACTGTAGGTATCATTAATGAAGAAATTTTGGCTCCATTTACCCAATTCTCTGAACATAAGTATAGGGCATAATTAGATTAAAAAAAGAAAAAAACAAGAAGAAGCATAGGGCATAAATTGATAAGGTAAGTTCCTATTTCCTTTCTTTCTTTCATTGTCTTTTTAAAAAAATACATTCTTTGTTCGTAGAGCCATCAAAAAAGATACATTTCTTTTAACTTGTTGGTCGATCTTGGCTTAAAGAAAATCTTTGTGGGAATTTTGGTAGAAAAGGTGTGGGAGTCTGGCCTATAACGTTTGCAGTCACATGTTGGCAAATTGTGAAAGTGGTGTAATACTAGATCAATTGAGGGAACTTTCTTGAGTCCATATGAAGCTGAGTTTGTGGTCAAGCTATCTAAAGAGTATTGTGCTGCCCTTAGCTTTATTCATCCTGATGGTTGTAGGAGAGATAGAGTGGAGACTTTAGTTGATTGGCAACGTCCTCCTTTTGGTTGGATGAAGCTCAACATTGATGAAGCATTTAAGGAAAATCTGGAACTAGCTGCTACCATGGGAGTGTTGAGGCATCATTTTGGGAATTGAGTTGGAGATTTCAAGCAAAGAATAGGAGTGTGTTCTGCATTTGTGGCTGAATTATGGAGGGTGTTGAGAGGGCTCTTGTTAACGCGGGAGGCTGGGTATAGGAATAATTTTGAAAATTAATGCTCTATAAGTTGTAGAGGTATTAAGAAAAAAGGTACTCTCAACACATCCACCTTATAATATTATAAGAGAATATAAAGATTTGCTGAGTAAGAATTAAGATACTCATTTTCAACATGTATATCGTAAGACTAATAAAATAACAGACTTTTGTGAGATATTTCTGTCCCATCTATAATTATTTAGGCCGGGTTATACTCGTCTTTTTTGATTAAAAAAGGAAAAAAGAAGTGGCATTGATGGTTCAATGCTCTAAATAACTACCCAATTTGTACGTGAACCATATTTAGTTTATGTACAGGTTTTATGAAAATTTTTTACTTGAGGGGAAAAAATTCACAAAAATTCATAAATCTAAATAAAAATCTTAATTTTTTTTTGTAAATTTCAAAAGCCTTAAGACGTATGTTTTCTTTTATAACAATATCCCTATTAAGGAAATATAATTTTTTTAGCCTAAAAAATTGAAAAAAAATCCAATAAATGTAACGAAATCATGACTGAAAAATCCAAATTAGGTTAGAGGGAGAAGAAATCCGAATTACATGAGGAAAAAGGAACAGAGAAGAATATATATAAAAAAAAAAAAGAATTTGACCGTTGTTTCGGCACATATATTCATACATGGTTAAATTTTTGTTCATTTATGCTATAATTGCTTATACGCATAAGTAAATAAATATAATATATTTATGCATTTAAATACAGAAGTAACATGTTTTATTTTTAGTAGATCAAAAAAAATTGTTTTATTTTTAACCTTCAGTACAGAAATAACTTAGAAATAATAAAACACACTTTTCTTGAATAAACCATATTTTAAGATGAAAAAAAAAAAAACAAATAGATCTCAATATATCTGAACGAGAGTCTCCATACAGGTTTGAAAAATTTTCTCTATGGTCCCAAGCCCAATTATCAATCAGGAGCAAGCCCATTTCAATTTCTCTGATCCAACTGACTGATTTCATTTATTTATTATTTTATTTCATTTTATTTTATAACGATCATATTAGTTTAAGCTGTCTTTTTAAAGCTTTTTGGAAGGTAACAATCCACTTACAATGTGGATTGTCGATTATTTTGAATTAATTAAATTATTAAATTATTATAACTCTCAATTATTTTGAAAGGTTGGTTGTGTTAATTCACTTTCAGAGTGTTAATTCACTGTCAAATCCTTTTTTTTTTTGCGAAAATGATAAGAAAACCAAATAAAGAGAATAGAAGAGTGTTAATAATAAAATAACGAGTAATATTTTTGTGAGTACAAATTTTTTATATAACAAAAAATTATTATATTATTGACATTTTTTCTACCTCTTTGGTTAGAGGCAAGCTGTCGAATCCAAAATCCAAATTGAGGGGGGGGGGGGATCCACAACAGAAAAGGATAATGGCAAAAAGGTTTGGCTTTGCCTATAAATAAAGCGTTTTCGGATGAAACGGGACTCTCCCACCAAAAACCTAACGTCTCTCTTCTTCTTCTTCTTCTTCTTCTTCTTCCTTCTCTGTGAAAATTATCGTGTTTCTTTGGTCTTCAATGGTTTCAAAACTAATGGTAGAAAGATTCAACAATGAGTTCTCCCTTATTCAAGTAAGTGGAAAGGAGAGGGCGGTGGTGCGGAATACGGATCTGGCAGAGGCAGCGAGACCAAGAAATTTCTGTTCTGTGTTCTTCAGTTCTTTGACTAAGGGAGAACTCAAAGAAGAGTTTCGTTAATCTTTTTTTTTTTTTATGATCCCTTTGTTTCTTTGTTAATTTTTCTCTTCTGTAGCCATTATTTTTGTTTTTATTTTTTCTACCCCTCCTCCTGTCTTCCGCCCTCTCCTCTTTCCCCTAACAAAAACTCTTTTTTGTTTCCTTTTTTTTCCTCTGTTTTTTTTTCCCCTTTTTAAGTTTAAAAAATCTGTCCAATTTCTTTCTCTTTTGAATCTTCAATTCCTTTGCTAATCTGTTATCATCTTTCTTGACCGACTCTGCGCTTCTCCTTAGCTAACCACTAATTCTTATCCATTCCTAGTTCTTTTTGCATAATTAGTTACTAATGTTGCATTGTTGTTCAATCTCGGCTTCTCTTTCTTTTTTTCTTTCCTTTGTTTATTTGTCCAAATTTTCTATTTCTTTAAGGAAATCTTGTTTTTGGATCAATGTCTTCCATTACCAATTCTTGGTTTCTGAAATTGTGCTAATCCTACTTTATTTGTCTCACCCAGATGAGTGCTACGAGTCTTTTTTTTTTCAACTTCATGCTACTTGAGAATGCTTTATGATTGACTGGTTTTTTCCATTATGTGAAGTTATTGTCAAATCAGTTCTCTGTTATCTTCCCAAACAGAGACGAAGGAGATGAACACTGCAAAGAACAGTGAGGTAATCTTATTCCCATACAGATCAGTGCCAATTTTTAACTGTTTGTTTTTTCGATTTTATATGGGTTTTAATTTCAAACATATAACGGGCACAAAACCGCGTCCTTGAAGGCGATCCTCCCGCAAGGCGGATTCGTATATTATTTTATTTTAATCTAGAAGTAAGTTAATTAAGTTACCTAACGGCTATATAAACAAACGGTGGCTAAGACGTTGTGCTTTGAAGAGCAGAGCAGAGTACGAAAGTTGGGTGATTTGTCTTTAATCTTTTAATTTTTTTTTTTAATTTTCAATTTCTACATTTTTCAGTTTATAATCATTTTTCTTTTTTTGGGTTTTTTGGGAATTGCCTTGAATTAGCTGAGTAGTGCCAACTTCCATGGTGATATCAATTGTCCTTCTTGTTGGTTTTTCTGAAAACAACGAGACTTCGCCGCTCCATTTACAGAAGCAATCTCCTTCTGCTAGCTTATGCAGCGAAACTGATGGAACTGTAAGAAAAGTTCTTTTTATCCGTCTGTTTCTATTCAATTATACATTGAGTCGATCTTCTCAATATTGTTAACTTTTTCATTCTTTTTTCTGTTTGAAGACAGAGAGCGGTGGGTGTGAATTTTGGAATTCTGGGCTCGCTCCCTGAGTCTTCTGAGAATATTCTGACTACGGTGGTGCAGAGACTGATCTTTAACCAAACAGATAATTTAATTTCTTCCTTCGCCCTTTGTTGCTTTCACATTATAGTTTATCATCATTTTTCAATTTTACTTTCAAAAGAAAATAACTAGAGGCAAAAGCAATAGGGAAGGAGATGGCCTTGCAATGGCTGAAACTTCAAAATTGGGTGGCAAAACCAATAGGGAAGGAGAAGACACTGCAATGGTCGAAACTTCAAAAGCAGTTCACCCACCTGAAGACATTAAGGTAAGCCCATTACTTATGCGTGAAAGTTCTTGTAGTTGCTAAACAATCTGTTGCTTCGTTTGTTTCTTGGTTCTTTACATTAAAAATTGTGTGCTCAGGTGAATCATTGTTTTATTATTTCCTTGTGAAAGCATATAGCACATATATCATTCATTCTCCCCCCATCAGTTTGTATAATGTCGATGCTGATTGCTCTCTCCCTCTCTCTCTCTCCCTCCCTCCCCTTTCTTTTTGGCCCTTTTCTAGCTGAGGATCTGGATTACAAGGCTGGTGCTTAAACCTTGTCAACATTGCAGAAGGCAAGTTTCACTTTGGCTTGCATATTTTGTGCATGTGAAGCCTTTTTCCTTGTTGTCTATGTTCTAACATTTGTTCTCTGTTCTTTTTTGTGTCTTTTTGGGAAGGGGGTGTTTTGAGTTGTAAAGAAGAGAATGGGGGTTTACAAAATTAGGAGGCTGGAGCCAAAGAGAAATGAGATGGCACTGCAAAGATTGGCAACGAGGCAAGTTGATTGCTGATGCGTGAAGAGTCATTGAGGTCTTGAGAATTCTAGTAAACCCTTCTCGTTACAAGGCCTTTTGTTGAGTGATTGCTTATGAAACTTTCATCCACTTGCAGAGTGCAGAAGACAATGTCTCAGACCTTGTTGCATTAACCGTGTGCGTGAGTGCTCATAAACAGATTCAGTCGCGGTTATCAGATGAAGCTGGTGAAGCATTGACTCATGGTTTTTAGAGATAAGGAGAAGAGGAAACTTTCCAGGAAGTGGCAAAAATTAATTTCTTTCTCTTCCCTCATCTGTGCACTTGCTTGTTCAACAAGATTTTATTTGATCTCCCTACACATATTTCTTCTTGCACATTTTTCCCAAGTGGCTTATTGCCTCTAGAAGCATCTGAAAACATTTGAATAATCTTTTGCTTTTTGCAGCTATGGGATATTCTGCTTCAATGTTTACTTCTTTTCTCCAACATATCAATGTCATATTCTGCCGGTGAGTCGTGGACTTGATGATTCTTGACAGGTAATAACTCCAGCACCTAGGCAATTTGAAACTGCTATATACTCTAGCTTGGATCCGTTTCTCAGAACAGGTTGGTATCATGTTCTCTGTGTTTAACTACATCGGTGTAGATGGTCATCGTAACATAGTTAGAAGCTGCAATGAAACAATCAGAACTGATCACTCAACAAGTGATTTGCTAAAGTCGTTTCCCTTTTACACTTGATTTTCCATTGCTTGACATAAGCATATTGCTAATCTATCATTCACTATCTCCCTCATCAGTTTGTATAACGCTAATCCTAATATACCTCTCTTCTTTTTTGGCCTGTTTTGCATTGAGGGTCTGGATTACAACGCCGGCGAATAAAACTTGTTGACATTTTTTAAGGCAAGTTCAACTTTGTTTGCATATTGTGAATGTGTAGCATTTCTCTCGCTGTCTGTGTTCTAACTTTAGTCCTATGTTCTGTTTTACTTTTTGGGATTGGAGGTGGGGTGTTTGAGTTGTAAAGATCTCTATCTAATCCTACCTGAGAATGAGGTTTACAAAACTGGGAGGGAAAGCCAAACAGGAAGGAGATGGCACTGCAAAAGCTGACAATGAGGCAAGCTGATTGCTGATGCATGAAAAGTCATTGAAGATGTTACTGCTCCATAGCTTCAGCTGCTTCTCTTCTCACTGTTTTACATAAAATTGCGGTTCCAGTTGAGGGGTTACATTGTAATTATATATACTATCTTCGATCTTTCGTGGGTCTCATCTTAGAGGGTCTCTTTGCTTGGGGAATTCGGTTCCATAATAATGTTCCATGATAATAGGGAAGGAGACTGCATGACAATGGTTGAAACTTCAAAAGCAGTTGAGCCACCTGAATTTTGTTTCTTGGTTCTTTACATAAATTTTTGGACCCGAGTGAGTGATTACTTTATTATTTCTTTGACGAAAGCATATAGCTCATATATCATACTCCCCCTCATCAGTTTATATAATATTGATGCTGCTATCTCCCCCCCCCCCCAAAACTTTCTTTTGGGCCGTTTCAGCTGAGGATCTGGATTACAAGGTTGGTGTTTAAATCATGTTCACATTACAGAAGGTGAGTTTGACTTTTCTTGCACATTCTGTGCGTGTGAAGCCTTTTTTTTTTTTTTTGTCTATGTTCTAACATTTGTCCTCTGTTCTTTTTTGTGCTTTTTTGGGAAGAGGATGCTTGAGTTGTAAAGAAGAGAATGGGTTTTACAAAATTTTGAGGCTGGAGACAAACAGGAATGAGATGGCACTGCAAAGGCTGGCACCTGAAAAACAGGTGGAACAGTAAGCAAAGTTTTTTATCCTTCTGTGACTGAAATCATATTCGATTTTGATATGCATGATGTAAGTATGCAGGTTTTCTTTTAAGTGACAGGCATTTGCTGCATTGATGAATTTGAGAAAATGTCTAAAATGTGAATTAAGTTCTCTGGATAATTATCTCACACTATCTTCCATCATCTGTTGATAATTTAAGAGAACGCAGTTCCTAGATGGCTCGATGTTTACCGGGTGAATGATATTACACATTGTTCTGCAGCTTCTAGCATACGTTATATCTGATATTAGTGTTGCATTTCTAATGAATGAGCTCAATGTTGTTTATTCTTGCAGGTGATGGGACAATAAAACTATATCCAGTGCAAAGGCTGGTTGTGATTGATATCCATCACCTTTCACCTACCTTGTTGTCAAGGTAGTATGATCACTAGCCATGCAACTTTGTCATTATAATTTGTTTCTTTCCTTCATTTCCTTAATCTTATACTGATTTGTGTTACATGAATTTTGTGAAACAGAAAATTTTTGTGATGAACTATATTTTAAACCGGGAATATTGTTGCAAGGCTGGCCTGCGAATGCCGGAAGGGTACTAGTTGATGTAATTGAAATTCAAGAGCAAAAGATGCTAGTTGTGTTGTTTATCATTTCAATTCTTATTCTTTTTTTTTTTCCCATAGCTTTGGACCAATTTTTGCAGGAATGTGATCGGGAAGAAAGAATGGATGTGGAATCTGACAAGAATTCCCTGCTTTACTCAGTTGTTTCTACATCATTTAGTGAGGTTTGTCAAGATGAATGAAATTAATTTTTTTCTCATGCTCTCATTATTATTTTGTTTTCACATATTTACTTTCCTTTCTCCAATTCTTGGAGAAGCTAGCACTAACAATATTTCCCAGTTGTGAATTCAAGAAGCAAAAGGATCAAGATGGTTGGTTGATCTCCCTCAACATATTTCTGCTTCCACATTTTTCCCTGTGTTGGCTGATTGTCTCCAAAGCAATAGAAACCCTTCCCATAATCTTTTGCCATTTGCAGTTGTGTATTATTCTACTTCAACATTGACTTCTTTTCTCCAACTTATCAATGTAATATTCTGCTGGAGTTGTTGCGTGACTTGATAATTCTTGACAGTTAAAAGCTCCAGCACCCAGGTAAATATTAACTCTGGTATGCTCTTAGCTTGATTCATTTCTCAAAATGGGTTGGTTTCATGATATGCGTTTTTCATCATCAGTTCAAAATGCATCAACTGATCATATCTTGAATTTATAGTTTCTCTGGGCTCTAAGATGTAGATTCATAAACTTTATGTACCAGAGGAATTTCGACTCGTAGAAGCTGCAATGCAAAGACCAGAACAGATCACTCAACAAGTGATTTCCTACGGTTGCTGCCCGTTCATTCTTGGTTTTCCTTTCCTTAAGGTAAGCACATGTCTCATATATCATTCACCCTTCCCTCATCAGCTTCATATACTCTTTTTCTCTGTGTTTCTCTATTACTTTCTTTTTGGCCCGTTTTCAGCTAAGGCTTTGGATTACAAGGCTGGTATTTGAACGGTGTTGGTGAAATGGAAGGCAAGTTTGATTTGGTTTGCATATTGTGCATGTGAAGCCTTTTCTCTTGCTGTTTATGTTCTAACATTGGCCTTTTTTCTGGGTGGGAGTTGGGGTGTTTGTTAGAATTGTGAAGATCTCAATCTCATCCTTACACTAACAGAGAATGAGGTTTACAAAATTGAGAGGTGAAGGCTGCGAAACAGGAAAGAAGAAGATGACAATGAGGTAAGCCAATTACTCATTGGATTTCTGCAAGTGAAATTAGTAAGTGGCTTGGTTTTCTTTTACTTTATTTTATTCTTTTATCATTTTTTTTCTTTTTATCTATCTATTAAATGGACCGCAATGCATCTTGTGTTATATTAATCCTTGAATAATTGGCTATTGCTGGTGAGTGAACGGGAAGAAATTCAAGAAGAGGATGTGGAATCTAATAAGAATCCTCAACCATACTCATCTATTGCTGCATCATTTGTGCAGAACCACACGAGACTCAAGGCAATGGCAAAGGAAGGCTTTTGATAATGTTTGCATGGATGAACTAAACTTATTTTCTCTCATTCACATTTTTATTTTCTTGAAGTGCTGCATTATTATTTCGTTTCGTGATCTTCACTTTCCTTTCTCCACTAATCTGTCATGATGTACTAACCAAACATTTCTCAATTTTGAATTCAAGAACCAATAGGGTGAAGATGATTAAGTGTTTCTGATCCAACAAACAAGGTGGTTGTACCTCCCAGTTACATATTAAAGCACTCGAATACTTGCCAGGTTATGTGGCTGAGTTCTTTGAAGCTCTTTTCCCATCAACCGGCAGTTGTTTGATCATCTCTGCCATGTCTCAGTATTTTAAAAGAGAAATGGATAGAAAAGATTCCAACGTAATTCCTGCAATTTTTTTGTGCATGCAATTACATAACGTAATGTGTTTTTCATGTTAAAAAGTTGCAGAGACTAACGCAATCAGGCTTAAAGGAAAGGATGCTACTGGGATGGTTTTTCTTCTTTGGATTCAAATAGTTACTCAGTGGATCAGTTGAAAAGATAACAAAAGATTTGGTAATG
The DNA here is from genome assembly GCA_037832335.1 of Carallia pectinifolia. NCBI lineage: Eukaryota > Viridiplantae > Streptophyta > Magnoliopsida > Malpighiales > Rhizophoraceae > Carallia > Carallia pectinifolia. Next base: position 1,767,714 of record CM075453.1, read on the forward strand.
ACTGGTATATCTGATTTTATTCTGTTTTTTTAGTTAATTTTTCTGTTCTATTTCTTTTTATGTTGCAGCTGTGATAAACCCAATAATTTACCGATTAACTCTTTTTCTTTCTATTTCTGGATTATCCCTCACATGACTAACACTACACACATGGTGTCCGGACCATTTGAGGGGTACCTACATGACTACATCATCAGTTATAGTTAGGTAAGTCTCAGGCTTTTTCTTTTTTTGTTCGAAAGTTTCAGGCTTTTCTCATAGCGATTTTTAATTTGAACCATAAGAAAGCCAGACAGCCCGTTCTAAAATCTTTGAATTTAGGACCAACCATTTGTGAATTGCCGCAATTGGTTATTTAATTTAGGCCCAAATCGATTTTAATTCAAGCAAATGTAAAGCCTGGTGTGGTGTAGGTGATCTGCCTTTTGCTTTTTTTCAAGGCCATGGAGACCAGACCAGGCTGTCTTGTGCCTTTTATTTTAAAAATGTATCAAAATTTTTCTAGGTTTGTCCATTTCAGTCTAGAATGGTATATAAAAAATGCCTTGGACTCTGTGAGTCACCTGTTATATATCTTGAGAAAAATTTTCTTCCCCCACTCATTTCATGTTTCTTTATTGTCCCTTCTTAAGTTCAAAATTAGATAGTTGTTTGTTGAAATTGTTTTCACTTCTCAAGGAGACAACAAAATTTAGCAGAAATCATTCTCTTGCCCACAAAGAGCATAGAATTATGAAGCTTGTTGCTGAACGGAAAAGTTCGGCCACTTGGTGCAGATAACGAAAAAGTCATGCATGCTGAGCATAGAAGTCATGCATGTCAAGGCTATTTCTTCACATTCAAATTTATCCACCTTTTAGTTCCAGCAGCTTCATTTTTCTAGTGGTTTATGGTTTGTCTTTGCTTTTTTCCTTCGGTATTTTACTAACATTTGAAGTTTCTGTATGGCAGGGTTTGGTGGAATACAAGCTTGTCTGGTCTTCCTCTCAATGATAGTTGCAGAAAAAAGATAAAGGAAAGTTCTGATTCAAACTCATATACCAGTTAGCAATAGCTCCACTATTAGTGAATGATCATAATATATAACTTCTCTGATTCCTCATATATGTATAATTAATAAATTTTGTTGTATAACTGTGGCACCAATTAACTTTTTCTGTTTTCTGATGAGAGGAGTCTTCAGGAGAATGAAAATGAATATCCATGCTGAATTTTGCAAGTTTTGCTTATGTTCATATCCATTCCACTGATTTTTACACATAAGAAATTTAACTACAATTTTTTTGCGGAAGTCAATAACTATTATCTGCTGAAGTTTGAAACCCTTGACCTCTTACTGTAATTGGTTTTATGCCTGAATCAAGATTTGCTTTGCAGTTGATACTTGATAGGCAGGCAGCTTTAGAAGGAAGACAAATGGTTTTCTGCCTCGCTACCGATGGTGCGAGGACGAGAAAGGGATCTTGAATATGGAGATGAAGCTTAACAGCTGCCAGCAAATGTGCAGTCCTTGGGTATAAACATGGATACTATATTGTCTATATAGATATATTGTATGTTTTATGATATTTTCATTTATTTGAGATGCATTGGGCATCACCCCTTAGAATATGGAGTTCATGCTTTGTGCATTTCAGAAGAAATTGACAAATCTTTGGAGGAGAAGGTATTCTTTCTGTTCCATTAAAATTTCTCTCAAATCTAATGTGATTTCACCTTTTCCCTTTAACTTTTCTTTCACTGTTTTTTTTTGGATGCATATTAAAATAGATGCAAGCATGCCGGGTTTGCTGATGTTAGCTGACGGTATTAAACAAATAATGTATCAGATCTGGCAATCACCTGTTATGTATCTTGGAAAAATAGCAACAGTTTTTCTTGTCCTTCTCCCCCCTTTCTTTCATATTCTTTCTTAAGTTCAAAGTTAGATAATTATTTGCTGAAATTATATGAACTTCTCCAGAAGATAAAACAAAGTTTAGCAGAAATGGTTATGTTGCCCTCTAGGATAATAGAATTTAAAGCTTGTTGCTGAACAGAAAAGTTCTGATGCTTGGTCCAGATAATGAAAAAGTCATCCATGTTGAGGTTGTTTCTCTGCATTCAAATGCATCCTCGTTATAGTTCAAGCACCTTCATTTTATCAGTGTTTTGTGGTTTGTCAATGGTATTCCTTTTGGTTGTTTACTAAGATTTGAAGTTTCTATCATGTCAGGGTTTGGTGGGATACAAGCCTGTCTGGGCTCTCGCTTTATGGCTGTTGCTAAAAAAAAATAAAGCACGGTTGTGCTTCAAATCTTATACTGGTAGGCAATAGCTCCGTTGTCAGCAAATGATCATAGTATATAACTTCTCCCAATTCCACACATCTGTAATTGCGAGTGAATTTTAGTGTGTAACTGTGGCACTTTACTCTTTCTGTTTCGTGAGGAGTCTTTTGCAAGTATATGCTGAGGTTTAAGCTGGGAAATGGCAGGAGATTATTCCCTTTTCTGGAAATCATGAAGTGTTCAAGCTGGGGTTCCCTTTCATCCTCTTGTTTTCTAAGTTGCAAGTTACCTTTTCCTACATCTTGTGCTGTTTAATTCCCAAACAGGTATTCTATTTAGTCCTTTTGCAAGTATACGCATGACTTTTCAATTTACCTCAATATTGTTGTCAACCGTCACAATGGCATTCTGGCGTTTAGCACAGCTACTAAGGAGTTGAATGGGCATCGTGGGGCTCCCTAGACACTTGGAAGCAATGCAAGCACATTCGAACATTTCAAATCTATGCAGTGTGTTTGGAGGTGTAGTTGCCACTTCATTAATAACGCAGAGCAGTGGCTGCCACGACGATCTTAATCAATCAAGCATTGAGAGTGTTGTTCAAGATAGAGATTTACATATGGTCTCTTCCGTTCTTTGATGACAGCAGGTTTAGAGGCACTCACGATGAGATGAGATGCCGAATTTAGTATAGGCATTTTCCTTTTTTTTTTTTTTTTTAAATTTAATTAACTTTCTTTTTCTGTATATATTCCATCTTCATAGACTCATAGTTACTTACTTTCTCTTCTGTGTTATTTTGCAGGGTAAAAAGCACGGTGACTCTGTTTCTTACTTCTTCTACTTTTAAATTTATTAATCCTTTTTGTTTGATTTCTTTTTTTTTCAATTCTTCGCCAACACCACCTTCTTAATTTTAGATTTTCTGTTTATTATTATTATTTTTTGGTTCATATTAGGATTTGTTAACTTTGTGCTTGCTTGGTTTAGAAAGTATCCATAGGGCCTTTTAGGATTTTCTGTCATTGTGTGTTATAAAATGCTTAAAATTTTTAACCCAAAAAAAATATGTAAATTTAGATTTGAGGTTATTTATGTAAATTCACAACCAAAAACCATAATAGACGGGAAAAGGGCAGGTGTGTAATTTAACTAATCCTTTTGATCCCTTGCCTTCCAAGTTTTCGACCCAACGGCTCTCTCTTTGGCTCAATACTCAAGTTTTCGACCCAACGGCTCATACCGTTTTTTCTTAATGCATTTTCTTTTTTTTTTTTTCAATTTTCTTCTTCTTCTTCTTCTTTTAAGAAATTATTTCTACTTCTTTCTTGGCTAATGTTTCCTACTTTTGGTTTCCAAGGATCAATCAAGATTCGAGGATCCGGGTAATGGGTCGTTTATTTGGTTTCCTTTTTTAACTTACTGTTTTTTTTTTCCTTGTTTTACTTCTTCTGTTAACATGGGTCAATACTTTGGCAAGAAGGATTCAATTTCTGGAGCCGATATTAAGCGGCCATGAATTCCGGCTTACTTTCTTGGCAACGGTTCGTGTGTTTAATTTTCTTGTTGGCTTATATATTTCTTTTCCTATATCTTGTATTGTAACATTTGACTTATGATTTAATACTTTCTCTCTGTTTCGGAGAATACAACCTGAGAAACCGCAGTAGAAAGGGAGAAGGCAGGCTGCGTAGTTTAAACCAATTCCGGCGGAGGCAGCATGTTGATGCTGATTTTGATAACGGTATTTTCTTTATACTTTAGTTTTTTTTTTCTTTCTGTATATATATCATCTTTTGTTGATTCTCGAGAATCAATTAAGATTCGGTGATCTTGAAAGTTGAAGGACACAGGCGAGAGGACGGTGACAATGATTTTCGTGATGGTATTTGATTTATTTTTTACCTTTTTTTTTGGTCTATTTCTTTTATTGTAACATTTGACTTGTGGGTTTGAATACCGGATGGAGAATTTCTATTTCATGCTTTTCAATTCCTTGAGCATACGGAGGAGAGGAATAATAGTGCTTTTCAGTTTTCCTCTTCAATTCTGGTTAATTGTTCCTGCTGTTGATTTCCGAGAATCAATCAAGATTCAACAATCTTGGGAGTTTAGTGAAGGATGGTCCAGTTTTAAGGCATGAGAGGAATTAAGAACCTTTGAATTCATTCAGTTTCTTGATAGAAGTGATTGAAAGAGAAAACAATTTGGCGATGGTTTGGTCAGTGGGATCCATTCCATTGAGGTCAGCCCCACATTCCCTCAGAGTAAGAGAGGGTGGCTTTCCTCTTTCTCTTCAAAGCCGAGCTACAAGTTTTAAGGTTAATCTTTCAGTTCTATCTTTTTTACGCTGACAAAAACCCAATGTTCCTTTCATACTTTCTCTTCAGTGTTATCTTGCAGACTGTACACATGTTGGAGGCACTGATGGTGCTGGTCAAGATATAAATTCAGGAACAACATATTCATCAGGATGTCAAGATATGGTTAGTCATTGAACTTTTAGAGACCAGAGCAGCCCCAGGAGCCTTATAAGGTCGCATTATAAATCATGAAATCTTATTATATGGGCTATTACGCATAATATGTTTACTTTGGTTTAACTAGGCACCAGAATGACACTTAGTGGCTGGTTGAAATGAAATATATGAGTGTTCTACTATCAAATTGGGTGAACTTTGCTGAGTTAAAGTTGATAATGTTTCTTTGGTTTTGAAAATTTTCAAACTAAACTTAATTTCTACTTCAGGATTGTGGCTTCTGCTTCTTTTTTCTTGTTGAAAATGAATATTCAATGAATTTTTTTTTCTCTTTAGCTGATGAACTGAAGGGGGTAAACTTTGTCAAACTGGTGTCAGTTCCCATACATGTTTCTAATTCAAGGAGAGGCCAGACTGTTTTTTTTTTTCTTGTATTTCACATTCAGTAGTATGAATATGAAATTATGTTCAGGTTAGTCAACCTTGTCTAATGGCATTAGAGCCTCCCACGGAGGTAAACTTTGGCTTCAGTCCTTTTTTCTCTCTGAGCTTACAGTCTGCATCTGTAATTATAGGTTGATTAGATCCTTTGGAAGGCTATGGTCTTATTTCACAGAGTTACATTCTTCCCCTAGTTCTATGTAAATTTTCTCATTTGAATCTTTCTCACAGGCTCTGTTTACTCATTTGCTGATAGAGGAGGCTATACAATATACTTTGGCTTCTTTATCAGACCAATTGCTCAAAGCAGAGATTTTTCACATTAAATTTACAATGATCGGGCTTTAATTAGCTGGGTCACTGGCCACTCATTTCTTTGTTCACATTCCTATAAGTTTTTTTTTTTTTTTTTTCTCTAAATACCCAATGCCATTTGCAAGTCCGGGGCTAACCAGAGTCAAGGTTGGGAACCTTGAGCAATTGATCACCGAACACATTGGAACAGGTCATTTTTTAGTTTTTCTTTTCTTCACTTTTTTTTTTATGTCGATCCATTATTTTATTGTTTTCAGTTTTCCTTTGTTACAAGTTCACCTCCATGGTAAGTGACTTGAATTTTCCTTCATGTCTTGATCGTTTCTTCTTTTTAAAACCATTTCTTACAACTTTGCAAATGTTCTACAGATCAGTCATGGTATTCCTGAGCATTTTCTTTCCGCTGCCATCAAGGCAGTTGGCATGAGTATGTGAGCATTTTTTTTTCTTTTTTTTTTTTTGAAACATACATTTCCTGTCAAGGATAATAAAAATCTTACAATCATTAACTTGACTAGTCCTATAAGTAACAGTGAATTTTTGAAGCCAATCAAGGATTTATTCAGCCTCAACTAATGTGCCAATATCTCTTATAGAGATCCTTCGTCAAGTAATGTTTGCAAATTTAATTTCTTAAGTATTATAGTACTGCTTAATAGACATCTGATAATTCTTTAGACCTATATACTGCAATCTGTAATTATGGCATGTCAATGTTAATATTTATACGGCTCGTAGCACTTCCACTTCCTTGGCCGTTTCCTACTAAGTCTTCTTTTTCCCCCTTTTATGACTCTTATCTTGGTGTTTGCATTGCAACTTACAGGTGTTGAAGTATCGGAATTAAGTGAGTCCATTATCTCCCATGGATTTCTTAATTTCTGGCCATCACATGTTTCTGATCATTTTTTCAAAGAAGTGTTCCAAAGGTATGTAGCTTCAGCATTGTGTTATAATTGTGATGTTGTGTTTTCTTCCATTTGTTTTGTTTTCAAACACTAATCCTTAAGATGGAGACAGTTCAGAATAAAATCACAAAAAAAACTTAACGTGTTTTATTGTTTGATCTACTGAAGATATTAGTGAATTTAGTCTTCAATATTGTGGTCAGTGAAATAATGCTTCTATCCAATTGTATCTAATAAATGTGAATATTTCTTTGCCTTGATGAATTATTTAGAACAATGCTTAGCTTAATTTTTTGGTATTCCTGCATTCAATTTTGTGCACTCATTCAGGATGGATTATTGAAATCAATGAAAATTTTATTTGTCCATTGGTTTCTTGAATTCCGCCACATATTGGGCAAGTCTTAAACAAAGTGTCCTTGTTGGTGTAATTGAACATATTGTCTTTTATTATATTAGCAATTTCAGTTTCCAACGCCTCTTGGTTGTAATCATAGCCACTCAAGCAGACTGAAGACGGCTGAATCTTTGGACTCTGGTGACAATTCTATTGAAGGCAAGTTACTCTCAACTTTAATGAATATGATTTCTGTATGCTAATTACACTTTCTTATAGCATTGTGCGGAATTTTGCAAGCAGTGTGATGACAGCAGGATATTATGCTTGTTTTGACGCCAAAGTAATCTTTAAAGTGGGGATCACTCTGGCTTGCAGGTTTAATTCCCTCGAAATATGTAAATATGTGGTAAGCACTTTCTAGTTATATTGCTTACTGATTCTTGCCATAAGAAACTGTGATTAGCATGCCACATATCACAATTACTAGTTTGGGTTGTTGATTCTGGATTTCTAATGAGAAGTTTGCTTGTTGCAGCTTTGAGTTCGTATCCAGATGGTTTAACAACTTTGTTCTATGTTTTTTTTTTCCTGAATTTCTAGTATTTGCTTTCACTCTTATTGTGGAGAATTTAAACTTGCTCCATCCTTGGGTCCGCTCATGTGGGACAAATGTTTCTCTTGTTAGACAAATGGAATCAGCTGTCAAAACAGGATTGTAAAGCTGATTGTTTATTATTTTTGCTAGACTGGTAGTTGCCCCCTAAGTATAAGTTGCTTTTTCTTGGAATATAAAATCCTTTACTGACTCCTTTCTTTTCGCAAACAGATGAATCCTCAGTGATATTGTTAATGATTCTTCTAGAATTTGAATCTGTAGCTAATGTTTTTTCCTATTCCATGATTAAAATACATGTGAGGCTAGTACAAAATTTTTGTGTGTGAGGCATCTCTTGTTGGTTATTTTCAACTCCTGTACAATCCCTACTTGTGCAGTTGCTTCTGAAAAATTAACGTCTCAACTAAGGTACCACTGTTTCTGCCACTTAAGTATGGTATTTGCTTCTTATATGCTTTTTGATTTGCCTGGAGGGCACGAGTAAAATTTTGGTGTCCTCTTGTCAACTGCTGAGGGTGATTATGCTTAGTATCAAAGTCTTGCAATCTGTGTAGCTTTATTTAATATGTTCTGAATGTTCTTCCTTGTATATTGAAGGTCCACATGAATCTTCCAACTAAGACACCAAATTATAATGTGTGGCAAATCTTATAGTTTGATGGATGTCCGTGTTTTAGATTTCCATTGGTGGGTAAAACTTTTGCACCTACAGAATATAAGTTTGAAATCTTTTGTTTCTAACAAAATTTGCAAACATGCCTGACAATTTTATCGTTAGAAATGTCATACAAAAGGCAGTACTGAATACGGATTCAGTGGAGGCAGCAAGAGGAAGATTTTTATTATGTGCTTTTCAATTCTTTGAGGTTGCAGAGAAGAGCACTGATATTGATCTTCACAACGGTTCGTATAATGTAGCTTTTTAGTTAATTATTTTCTTTTTCCTTTTTGATTTTGGTTAATTTTTCTGATTGTTGTTTTTCAAGGGTTAATCAAGATTCAACGATCTTGAGATTCTAATGAATGACATTCCAGTTTGGGGAATCAAAAGCCTTGGAATTCGTTCAGTTTCTTTGTTGATGAGATGAAAAGAGAACAGAGTTTGGCAATGGTTAGTATATTAGATTTTCTTTTCAAGTTAATTTTTAAGTTTTTTTTCCTTTGTATTGTGATAAAAGTCCCATGGTTCTTGTTGTGCTTTCTCTTCTGAGTTATCTTGCAGATTACTCACATGGAGGCATTTGTGGTACTATTCACGAAGTAGATTTGACTGAGAAAACGCATATATCATCAATCAAGTACAAAGCACTTTAGTCCACATCAAGATCAAAGAAGCTGTGGTGGTAAGTAGTGATGGAAGTCTCAGCCTCTCATCATAAATCATAGTCTAAACCCTTTTTAACAGGAGAAGCCCTTAAAACCTTGAATGTTTAATTTTTTGAACCAATTTAATGAAAAATTTAATTAGGACATGAAAGATACTGATATCAGATCACCAACCATTCAACTGCGTCATTTTATTTAGGTTAACTAACCAGTCAAATCCTTCCATTTGTTTAGGATTTTGATATTTGGTTAACAAGAATTGGGTCTGCTATAAGTGGGCTTTTGAAATATGGTTAGTACAAGTTCTCAAGTTCAGTAAGTCAGGTGGAACTCTGGGCTTCACATCCTCTATCAATCAGCCCCATTTGTGTCTTTTAAACCCAAAGGGAACTGAAAGAGAGATCTTTAAACCCAACGGCTGTTTTTGTCCAAGAGGTTGGTAATTCTGTTTTTTACTCACCATGCTCTTTCACTATTAATTTAATAGCTTTTATTTTTTGTTGGTTTTTTTGAGAGAAGAAGATGAAGGTTATTAGAGCTGCAAATGCAGCAAAGTTGCTGCTAAGTTACAGAAACAGAAAATGCAGCACAAAGTGACAAATACAGCAAAAAGAGAAAGAGAAAGGATGCTATAACCCATTTATGATAAAGGAAGATACCAAAAAACATGATGAAGTTGAAGATTTCTTACTTTCATTGATTTAAATGCTCCATTATATAGGAGTTTTTACAAAGATAAAGACAAACTAAAATGATTACACAAAGCATGCTTCACAATACTTAAAACACAACTACAAGTTAACAAGCTAAAAGAAGCAATCTCAATTGCCATGCTTGTTGAAAGGAAAGGAAAAGACAGCGGTCTCAACTGCTCCCACTAACACCATTTAACTTCTAACATCAAAAAGTAATCACAAACAACATCAGAAACACAAGTCATTGAACTTAGTTTTGAAAAAGAATCTTCTGCTTGCAGTTTGAACAGCAAGGAGGCTAAGTATCCTAACATTTTTTACTCCTTCTGTTTAATTTGCTGATACGAATCCTTTCCTCTCAAGTCTCAAGATTTGATTTCTTGGCTATCAAGACTCTTAATTGCTCTCTGGTAAGGAATTCTGAATTTAAGATTTTCTGTTGCAAATTCTACAAGAATCATTGGTATCTTTACCTTGTGCTTATTTAGAAAGCATCCTTAGTATCTTTTTTTGAATTTGGATTTTGGGATTATATTTTGAGTTTCTTTTCTCCTCTTCTTGTTTAACCATACCCATTTCTTCTTTTGCATTTCTTTTGTTGTTTGAAGGCTCGACTTTCAGTATTTCTTCACAATTTTGGGAGCTGACTCTCTCTTCCTCATTAGAGTTGTAAAGAACCGAACTTTAAGCCATTTTTTGTATTAAGGATTGCTTCTTTATAACACTAACAAGGCAGGACAGAGAGAGAGAGAGAGAGGAACTAGTTATCTGCTGAAATAAAATTATATGCTTCTCAAGGTAGTTATATGATGCATTTTTCTTTTGATATGGATTCACATGTTTGTAATTATTCTTTCTATATTTATGTCTGCTTTCTTGATATGCACAAAATTGAGCATTGCCATGGATAGAAATAAAATTATTTGTTACTGAAGGTTTTGGAGGCGCACTATCTGAAATTGTTGTGGACAGGGGACCTCGTTGGCATCATGTTAGATATCCTTTGCTACTTCTTTTATCCTTTCTATAATTTTGCTTTTTTTTTATATTATAATTTCCTTATCCCGCTACTCTGTTGATACAGTTTAGACAGTGAAACTAAAAATAACAATTTACTGCCTCGTGTACTCCTCTACTCTACCTGCCCTTCACTTCTTACTTTTCTTGCTCTATGATAAGGGGAACTAATATGTTGCTTCCTTTTTACATTTCTTTGGAGCTACATATTGCTTTGAAAGTAAAAAGACTAGCTTAATGTAATATCTAGAATGGAAGTATTTTTCCTATTTATGAGATTTAATATGATTATCTAAATGCTACCTTCTTTTGATTAATATGCCAAGAAGAGGACTTTTTCGACTAATCTACCATAAGAGTTGGATGCAAGGTACGTATGATATGCCACATTTAAGAAAAGGAAACATTGATGAGGAACTTCATTCCTGTTTTTTTTTTTCTTCATGGGGTCTTAGTTTCTGTGATGCAATCTCAAGCTTTGATCCGATTTTGAAGGAGATCGATTGGGCAGAAATTGAATAAGAGGATGTAAAATCTGATAAGAGTCTCTATATCAATTTGACAGAATCACATGACCAACTCAAGCTAATGGTCATGTCATTTAATGAGGTTTGTCGAAATGACCGAAAGTTACTTTTCTCATCTGCTGTTTTATTTGCTTGAAGTACTGCATTATTATCTTGTTTTAACATCTTTACTTTTCCTTTCTCCACACCTATGGCGTGCCGCCACTGACCCAATTTCCCCGGTTGTGAGTTATGAGAACCAGAAAACGAAGAGGGTATTAACTGTTACTGATCCAACAAATGAGGTGACTGCTTGGCTCTAATTTTTAATTCCCAGTTACATATTGAAGCACTCAAGGAGCGCCCAAAATTCTCCTGGAAATGATTTTGGCAAATAAATTTGCCAAGTTATCTTTCGGAAATCTTTGTAGCCTCTTTCCACGGCAAGCAATCGACAGTTATTTGATCATCTTTGCCACTGCCAGATCTCGGATTTTAAAAAAGAAATCGAAGGAAAAGATTTTTTTCAAATTGAAAATTTTCAGAGATTAAGGCAAGCGCAAAGGAAACAGTGCTATTTCGGGTGGTCCTTCTTCTTTGGATTTCAGATAAATTCCTTGGTACATGAGTTGAAAAGAGAACAACAAAGTTCTAGTAATGGCTTGCATATTTGATTTTTTAATTTTTATTTTATTTTTTTGTTTTATTTTTGTTTCTTTTATGCTGTGATAAATCCAATAGTTCACTCTTTTTCTTTCTATTTTTTTTTGTTATTCACTCTTTCTCTTTCTCTATGTTTTGGTTATCTCGCAGAATTACACATAGTGGTGCCGAGAGTGCTGTTCACAAAAGGGATATTGAGAATTACTTACATATACATCATCCATCAATCACGAATGAAGATTTTACTTCACCTGAGCAACCTATTCCACACATCAACTACCGGAATTTGTAATGTAAGTGAAGTCCTGGCCTTTTTCTTTATAAAGATTCTTGCTCTCGTCTAATTTGAATTGTTGTAACAAAATGGCCGGAGAGACATGCAGAGGTTTTATGAGGACCGGCCAACAGACGGAAGAGCGGACTTATAAATCCATTTAGAAGGGGGAAGGGTAGTTATGTAATTTAGCCAAATAAGACTTATAAATCCATTTAGAAGGGGGAAGGGTAGTTATGTAATTTAGCCAAACCTTATTTGAATAAGTACTTTTTCGGAGTATATAATTTTTTAATTCTAAATTTTTATATTTTTTCATATAAGTATTCAATATTTTTAATATTTTATTTAAATTTTAAATTTTTAAATTTTTTATCAAATTTGTTCTTTCATTTACGAATAATGATCAATTTATTAATAAATGAGTTTAAATTATAAAAATTATTAAAAAATCTCAAGTAAATAAATTAAATATTTTTTATCAATAAATATGTACATAAAATATTTTTTTAATTAATAAATATAGAAATTAAATAGGTAGAATATATATTTTTTTATGAAAAAAAATTTAATTAATATATTTAATTTTTTAAAAAATAATTTTTATAATGTCAAAATTATTTTTTAATAAATTAATTATTTTTTATTAACAAATAAACTAATTTGATACGAAATTAAAAAATTTAAAATTCAAATAAAATTTTTAAAACATTAAAAACTTATATATTAAAAATTATAAAACTTTAAAACTTATAAAATACATATCTCTTACTTTCATTGCCTCCTATATAACTTCCTTTCCCCTCAAACGAAAACCCACCCAACGTCTCTTTTTTCCTTCTCTCCTTCATTCTTTAGGAATGTGTTTTCTTGGTTGGGATCTTCAGTTCTTCTTCGAGAACACAGAGCTGTAGCCACGATGATATTGATTTTCATCATACAGGTTTTTCTTTCTGCTTCTTTCGTGTCTTACGTTTGATTTTCCAAGAATCAATCGAGATTCGACGATCTCGATGATCTAAGGACGCAGAGCGGCGAGGATGATACTGATTTAGGTAACGGTATTTGATTTTCTTCTTTTTTTTTTCACACTAGTTTTTGTTCTTTTTCTTTTGTTATAACATTTTATTTTTGCATTATTAGTCTGAAAAATCTTGCTTTTTCTGGCTCGGAATTCGCACATGGTGGCATTGAGGGTGTTGTTCAAGAAAGAGCAGATATGGCGTCTTCTGTTCTTTGATCACAGCAGGTTCAGTGTTTTCTTTTTTTAGTTAATTAATTAACTTTCTTTTTCTGCACATATTTCACCTTAAATATTGATTAATTTTTCCTAATCGTTGATTTTCGACAAGCAATCAAAATTCAGGGATCCTCAGAGTTTAAGGACACACAACCGAAAGCGAAGACGGTGAAAATAATTTTCACTGACGGCATTTGATCTTCCCTTTTTTTTTAACCCTTTTTTGGGTTCTATTTCTTTTGTTTTTTTACTGTGAAAAAACATCGTAGTTACTTTTTTTTAACTCTCTCTTCCCTGTCATCCTGCAGGATAAAAGCATGATGACTCTGTTTCTTACTTTCCTTTTCTTCTAATTCTAAATTTATTAGTCTTTTTTGTTTGATGTTTTTTTTATCGATTCTTCGCTATCAACGCCTTCTTCTTAATTTAAATTAATATTTTCTGTGATTTTTATCTTCCTATTATGATTTCTTGACTTGGTGCTGGCTTGTTTTAGAAAGCATCCGTTGGGTTTTTTAAGACCGCACAGACAGTCTGTCTGTCGTATTGTGTTTTTAAAATTAAATGTATAAAATAAAATTATATTTGAGGTTGTTTATGAAAAATTTCAGCTTTAAAACCATAATGTAAAAGCGTAAGGGCAACTATGTAATTTAACTAATCCTTGCTACCAAAGGAGTGTTATTTTGTTACCCAATATTAGTTCGAAACCCCATTATCTTTTGTTTCTAACAAAATTTACAAACATGCATGTCAAATTTATTCAATAACGTTAGAATCTGTGTTGAGTATCTTGTCCTCTCTAACACACGGTCCTACCAATGCCTGACGGGTTGTGCCCAAATTTTCTTGAAAGGTGTCCTGTCCCAAGTGCAAATTTTATTTTGAAAAAGATATAAGTAATTCTGAACGACTTTCTTATGCATTGTTTCCTCCTAGGGTTCCAATGAACACCTTTAGAAGTTAATGTCCCAACTTCATTTTTTAATAATGATGGTTGATGTTCTTCAAATTCTTGTTGATTGTGACTTGTTGCTGAGAGATGATAATATGAGGCTTATTCTCTGTGCATTTCCTGAAGAAGTTTGACAGATAATTGGGTGAGGAAAATACTTTCCATTTCATTTGAATCTCTCGGTCTCTTAAATTTGTTTGTTCTTCATTTTCTTTTCCTGTTATCCTGGCCTTCAACACGGCTACTAAGGGGTTGAATGGGCATCATAGGGCTGCCCAGACGCTTGGAAATATTCAAGCATATTCGAACATATCAAATTGATGGATTGTGTTTGGAGTTGTCTTTTGTCGCTTTATTTTAATCAACCAAAGCATTTTCATTGTTGTCTTGCAATGGTCAAATTGGGATGATGTCTGGATCCCCCTGGCTTGTCCTTCTATTCCAGCAGTCCCTGAAATTTGAAATCATCACATCTTTTATACTGTGTTTGAGAGGGGGGAAAGTGGGGGAGGGAGAGAAAAGTGAGAGAATTAAGGTAAATTGTTGTATTTGGAAAATGTTTGAAAAGTGGGGGAGATGAAAGTTTCTAATTCCTCTAATCCTCCCTACCCCACCAAAACCAATACTCCCAAAAATGGGAGGAAAGTTGTTAGTTCTCATACTAAATTTATTAAATGACTCAATTACCCTTACATAATTTAAAAATTATAATTTTACCTAAACAAAATATCTTAATAGAATTTATTATGAAGGATAAAATTATTATTTCAATATATTTTATATTCTTTTCCTCCATTTTTCACTATTTCCCAAACAAAAGAATTTATAATTTTCCTCCCTCCCATCACCTCTTTCCAAACACAAGAGAGGATAGAAAATATTCTCTTCCTCTAATGATCCTCTCCTCCACTTTTCTCTCCCTCATTTTCCTCTCCCTCAAGAATTTTATTCAAATACAGTGTGATTTAATCATGTGATTTAGGGTGTAAAAACTTATTGTGATTTAATAGCCCTACACTTGCACAATTCTTCAACTGATCATCTTTAAATTTTATCTCTGGTCCAATCATGTGGAGATCTTGTCTGCAATTGCGTTTTCCATTTGCTTCTGTTTCGCTCATTTGTGTTATCATATTCTTGCTTTGTAATTTAACGAACAGAATCATTTGACTGTCCTAAGCAGCAGCTCTCCTTTGATCTCTTTTCGTTCTGATATCATTTTCCGGATAAATTTTTCTGTTGGGCTCGATTTGGTACTCATAAATTAGTATACAGATCGTTCACATACGAAATATATTTTTTTGTGATGAATTTAATTATTTTTATAACTGTACTCATTATTTTTATAATAAAAAATAACATGTTAATTTCTTATATCATATTTTATCAATTTTATTATAAATATAATCAAACTCCTCACAATATATATAACAAGATATCAAACTTTTTGTTTCCAGTTAATTTTCTTCGTGCCTTTTCATTTTCCCGCGCTCCAATTATCTCTTTGTGTTTGTTGATTTTATTCTTGGTTGCATTTGTCTACAATCTTTATTTTGATTTCATTTTCTGAGTTAGTTGGGTGAGTGCAGATGGAAATGGTAGGCTCCGACTCGGATTTGAGCTTGTTAAAAGCGTTCCGGATCCCTACTCACGTGCTCCAACCTGAACCGGCGGATGCTGCCGCCGTTTCTGACGCCGCGCCTCAGTGTCCTGTGCCGGTGTTTATCAACTCCAGGAGCGGTGGTCAGCTCGGCGGCCACCTCCTCTTGACTTACCGTTCCCTCCTAAACCGAAATCAGGTCTCTCAGGAACTCTTCCCTGCATAGTGAGTTTCATTACCGTTCTCTTTTATGTTTTCTTAGGTCTTTCAGCCCTTGAATACATGCAATTTTGTTACTCACCTCTTGAAGATTTTTCTGTAGATACTTGAGCTTTGAATCGGCCTCCAATGGTCACGAACTAAATCAGATCGCATTAAGATTTGTGAAGATTGTAGCAATCAAGAGGTTGCCTTCCTTAATTGAATAAATAACCGCTTTCTGATGGGATTATCGTTTTTCTTTTTTGTTTGATACCGTTCAGTATTCAGTCTAATGGGTTGATTAATTTAGACTGACCTGAGTAAAACTTCAAAAGGTAGTAAATGTCTCCTAATAAGTATTTAATACGACTGCATTTTTAAAAACTCGAATTCGAGACTTCTGGTTAAACGGTAACAGGCTTCTGTCATTCATACCAGTACTTACTGGTGAGATTATCATATTAATAGTAATGCAATTAAATTACTTTATTAATAGTAATCAATAACTGCTGGGGAAAATTTAGGATTGAGCTGAGTAAAAATAATTTTGGAAAATAGTAAAATATTAAAAGAAAAATTGACCTTTTTTTTGGTCACGTGGCAGCAAGATTTTAAGAAAAGTTTTCTCTAATTTTTTTATGCTAATTAATTAATTATAAAATAGATTTTGATATGTATCAAATAAGTTTATTATTTCTGTATTAATATAAAAAGTGACATTATTACTTTTATATGTAGTATAAAATTATTTCATGGAAAATTCTTAATGAAACTGATTTATGGGACTGTAACATTAAAAGTAGGTTTCTAAGATTTTTAATTTGTAGTGTGATTGATGGCGAGATCTTTTCATTATTCCTTGCCCTGGACATTGACAAAAGCAGGCGAGGTCCGGAGCCAGCTTACAGCTTTAGTTAGCATTAGCGTGGGAATAAAGACATTTGGTGTTTTTGATATAATTAGTGGAGATATTTTAAGATTTTTAAATCTTATATTTACATTAAAAAATTTTAGTGACTTAATTTAAATAATTTAAGATAATTATAAAGTGATATAATATTTTAAATAATTGAATTCATAAAAAGGTAGAAATAAAAAATTATTAGAAATATTATTAGATAAAATTACGTAACTACTTATTAATACTTACATGAAGACACCGATTATGTGTTTGATTTAAGAGAATTTGATGAGAAAGGAAAATGATCGAAAAATTTTAGTTAAAAAATATTATTATTATTATTTTATTTTCTCATCACTTTTATTTTCTCACAATTTTCTCATTAATCTAAATAATAATTTTTATTTTTTCTCATAAATTACAATTTATTTTTTTCTTATCATTTTTTTCTAACAATTTTCTCATCAATTCAAATAATTTTATTTTCTCACAACTTTATAACAATCCAAACACAACATAAATGTTATTAGTAGTTTTATTTTCCTTTCATCAGTTTTTGCATCCTTGCAATAAAAAAGAATAAGACTTTTCATTTTTGTTGAAAAAAAAGTGTATTATCGATAAATAAGTCAATTATACTGACGAGTTGAGATTGACATGACCTGTTGACGTCCTCATACAACATTCTTCACAAAAATGACCCATCATTTAAAAACTGATAGTCTAAATGCGACTTAATTACAATCCACTTGACAATTGCCAAATTTCAAACTTAATATCTAACTATTATTAAATTTTTTAAATTTAATATTAAGATAAGAATGTTCAACCTTTTATATCAAAAAATTGTTGAAGCCGAGTTTTTAATTTAACTCAACTACATAAAAATATTTTAAATTATTATCAAATATTATATCGGATGGCAAGAGAAAAAAAGAATAAGGATATAGGAAAAAAGTACAGGAATAAAGATAAGGAATACAGAAGATGAAGGAGCATCTTGATCATGGTCTTATCAAGTAAAGGGCATCAATCCTATGTGCGAGCGAAATAGGCAAAGGCCCAGATGCTTGTCCACTGCCACTAGCGCTGATTTTAGGTGGATGATGATCGTGACCCTAGGCCCCCACAGCCCAGAAATCAATCAATCTAAAATTCAAAAAATCTTCTAATGACTCAATATAAATAATATTATTATGTAATTATATAATTTATGATAAATAAAAAATATATAATTAATTTAATAATTAATTAATTTTTATTATTTATATATAAAAATAATTTAATAATTTAAACTTTTGTATAATTACTCACGGACGCACGTTATAAAGAGGATAGGCAAATACCCATCTTAAAAAAATATATAAATATAATTTAGTATAACTTTAATTTTATTTTTTCACTAAAATTATAATTTTATCGTTATTAAAATTATGTAATTGTTATATTTTTTATTTTTTATTTTTATTTTTATTATATATATATATATATATATATAAATTTTTACCTCACCTAACAAAAATGTCTGAATACATTACTGTATATGGTAATATTATATCTATTATTATATGCTTAGATAAGTTTTCCCTACTTTAAATAGAGTGGAGATTCACCCACTGTAAAATGGCCACCAGACTACTGTCTTGGGTCACTTCGATCTCGTCACTTGTTCCATCGTCCTCTTTCTCTGCTTGTTCTCGTTCGCGTTTGTCTTCTTCACCGTTCTTGTTTTTTACTAAGTCTAGAACAGCGCCTGGTCAGAGAATTTCCCTTGCAATTGCATCCTTTTGTTCCCGTAGAGCAGGGAAGCTCATGGCTCGTGCCACTCTCGGTCTCACTCAGCCCAGCAACATCGATGTCCCAAAGGTCCTTCCTTTTTCTCTCTTTCCTTATTAAAAAACCGACCCACTTTTTGTTTCTTTGTTTTATGAGATGGGTTGTTGTTTTTATTTAGAGTTTTGATACGGATTGTTTGGATTTTTTTATTTTTTTATTTTTTTTTTGTTGGATGAGTTTTGTCATCTAAAAGCCAGTTGTAGATTTTACTGTCTTCTTCCGTTTATATTCTACGAGCTTTTTATAGCTTTGAGTGGTTGTCATTAGTTATACTAGATTTTATAGCTTTTTATTATTATTCATTAACAATAGTACTGGTTATTTTAAATTTCAATAAATTTTCAATTTTATGTTTTAATAGATAATGTAAATTAATGAGCAATGATGTAAATCAATGATCAATAATTACAAAATTTACATTAATGTAGATTATTTTCGGAATGTAAATTAAAGAAGAAGATTTTCTAAAATTTTTTCATTATTTTAAACTTGTTTAAGAATTTCCACAACGCAAATACAAATAAGGAGAAGGTTACTCTAAGTTCCGGGCGAGTTAAATATATTATTTGAATAATGAAACTTTTAAACATAATATCTTCTGGAGAGTAAGAAATGAAAAGAAAGATTGCCACATAGTATCTTCTAAAGATAACAAATGGTAGCCCATAAGCTTTCAGCAATGGCATGAGTAACACTGTATTTACTTTAGATTGTCTGGGATCAATCTCATAGACCATCAAATTTGTTATAGAAAAATCAGTTACCAAAGGATATGATAAAATCAACCCACTCCTAACCCTCAAGTTCAAGTAAACAGAGCTCAAAATAATAATATGTCTGTTAATAAGTTTATACATGGTGCTGCCTTTATAGAGACATCTTTCTATGATCAATAATCATTTCTTTACATAAATTACAATATATAGTTAAGATTTCTTTCCTTCATGATCTTGCTTTCTTTATGTTCATTCTCTTCCTTTCATGATCTTTGTCCCTCTTTGAGACTAAATTATTCATATTTAGGATTAAAATTTAAGTTATACAACATGGTAACTCTCACAGCTAAGAAGAGATGGGCTCATTCAATTTGCATAGATTACAATATACACAAAGGGATTTGAGGTTTGTATATTTCATAAATATTTTCTATACTCTTCAGTCCTACACCTATTTAGTGGGTTTGAAATTAAAATTTTGATTAGAAAGTGTGATTTCTACAAAGAGAAGCCAGATTGGTCTTTGCAAAAAAATACAAAACCGTCTGCACACGAAATTGCCTATTACTCCCTTACTCACACTGTCCAACAATCTTACTCTTACTCGGTAATCCCAAATTTTGCAAATACCAATAGAAACTGTCCACCAAAACAACCAAAAATAGAACCTTGACTTCACCTAAACCCTTTTTATTTTTTTCACACTCACAAAACACCACATTTTATGCATCACTTTTTACATATTCGGTTACATGTGTTTATTATATACACATCAAGTTCAATGGAAAAGGAAAAAAAATTAGAAACAGAGTACAACTGACAGTCAAAATAATCACAAATCAAAAGGAGAAAAGGAAAAAGACTCACGGATAATGTGCAAATGGCATTTAAAAAAAAAAAAAGGAGGGGTTTGGATCCAGTATGCAATTTGCAAAGACAATGTCATGCTTCCAACTTGACCTTCAACACCTAACCTTGTTAGAATTCAAAATTATTTTGCCTCTTGAAGAGTCTACACATAAGCAAACAATTAAAGTAAAGGATCAAGAAGAAGAAGAATAGACACACGTGCTCTTTATGTAGTTTTCAAGACCCCACCTGAAAAAAAAAATGTAAAAGAAAAACCTACTTACTTAGAAGTTGCAGTCTTCCGACAATGAAGAAGAAGACGACTATTAGGATGATGATCAGAATTCTTATAGCACTTATGATAATGATTTGAAAAGACATTTGAAGAAGTGTTTGGAGAATACAAACATCTAAAAATCATTGTCATGAATTAAGGAATTGATTCTCATAAAATTCATTATGCTAAACGTTTTTTGAAGGTAAGTCAATGACTTTTGAAAAACCACAATGCAGTATTGAAACAAAACTATTAATCACTTAAGAGGTTATGCTCCCATCGGGGTCGTAATTTATTGAATATAATTCAAACGTTTGACATTATACAGTCAATAACTTTGTTACTGCTTAGGATCATTGAATGTAATTTAGTGCTTAGGATCCTTCAATGGACAATATCATTATTTTCCTTAACCGTTATATTAACATTCATGGCCAATAATCAATGTAATAATATGTAATTAGAGAGGAGTTGCAAATAAGGAAAAAGTTTTGTAATGAGCAATCAATTGACCTTTTAATTGTTATTTAGGAAAGATAATATATAAAAATAGAATAAACTAAAAAGGGAAAAAAAGGATTAATTGCCACGTGGCAGCTACATTCAAGGATAAGCTTTCTCTAAACTTTCATTTTACAGACCTTTTAATTGTTATTTAAGAAAGATAATATATAAAAATAGAATAAACTAAAAAGGGAAAAAAAGGATTAATTGCCACGTGGCAGCTACATTCAAGGAGAAGCTTTCTCTAAACTTTCCTTTTACATTAATTAAATAGATAAATAGATTCAGTGCATTGCCTGCATTTGTTTGTATTAAAAACTTAAAATGTTGGCTCTGATCTTGTTTAATTGGATACTATGCGTGAAATCCACGTCTAAGCGGTTGGCCTTTCATTGCCTTTTGATTTCATATAAAAAATTTTCATGTTTTGGTTTTTAATTTGCTTGGGTTGAATTTGAAGTTTCATTATTCATTTAGTTGTTAAAGATCAGCGTGGTTATGGACCACACTTTGGTTATGTAGCTGCTGGTCTGTGCTTTCATGGGTTATTGTAGGTGAAATCTGCAATTATTTGAATCTTGGGTGCCTGATTGTCGCCATTTTCTGGAGACTAACAAGTGTATTATGTCTTCGTGTTAATCCTTAAAAGATCTCCTTTGCTGCCAAAGAGATTGATGTGGTGGAATGGAGAGGAGATGTACTTGCAGTTGGTGTTACGGAGAAAGATATGGCAAAGAATGAGAATGCAAAGTTTGAGAACTCACTTTTGAAGAAGATTGATTCCCATTTGGGTGGTTTATTAAGTGAAGCCTCTACTGAGGAGGATTTCACAGGAAAAGTTGGCCAATCTATGGTTCTTAGACTTCCGGGTCTAGGTTCCAAAAGAGTTGGTTTGATTGGCCTCGGACAGTCGGCTTCGACCGCATTTGCTTTTCGTAATTTTGGTGAGGCCATTGCTGCTGCTGCAAAGTCTGCACAAGCCAGTGATCTTGCCATTGTGCTTGCCTCTGCAGAGAGCATCCCTGATGAGTCCAAGCTCAATACTGCTTGGGCTATAGCATCTGGTTCTTTTTAGATCTGATGGTTTCATAATTTACTTGCGATAAATTGTTCGTTTGGTAGTGGAATTAACACGCTGGAAATTGTTCGAATTGTGACAGGGACTGTGCTAGGGTTATATGAAGACAATAGGTACAAGTCGGAATCAAAGAAACCTGTGCTTAAATTTGTGGATATACTTGGTCTAGGAACTGGACCTGAACTAGAGAAGAAACTGAAATATGCTGGAGATGTTTCTTCTGCCGTCATATTTGGAAGAGAGCTTGTGAATTCACCGGCTAATGTCCTTACTCCTGGTATGCATTAGCTTCATCATGATTTTCAATCTTAATTATTTTTTTTAATGCATTGATTGAAATTATATTGTCTGCTCTAGTATATTGACGTATATAGTCATAGCTATGTGTTATGTGGTGCTGTAACCTTTTCCTCAATTGTTGGAAATGACTTCCATTTTTCAGCGGTACTAGCAGAAGAAGCTTCAAAAATTGCTTCCGTGCATAGCGATGTTCTGTCTGCCACGATCTTAGATGCAGAGCAGTGCAAAGAATTGAAAATGGGGTCCTATCTGGGTGTTGCTGCAGCCTCTGCAAATCCGCCTCACTTTATACATTTACACTACAAGCCTTTAAGTGGACCTGTTAAAGCCAAGTTGGCATTAGTTGGGAAAGGATTGACTTTTGACAGGTGAGCTTGTGATTTATGTGTTAAGTATCTGTTATGATTGTATGACCTAAATGAGGAGCGTGTGTTCCCGTCCTTGTTGCCATTTATGAGTATTATATGGGGCTGTGCTTCAGTTGCTGATGCATTCTTCACTTTTGCAATCGTTTTCCCCGGTCTTGATGTTATCAGGAGTGGTATTACTTTGTTATACGATATCATTAGTTCCATTTTACAACTGCAAGGATTGCTGAGTTTTTTTCTTCTCTTGCAGTGGTGGCTACAACATTAAGACAGGACCTGGATGTTCAATTGAGCTCATGAAATTTGATATGGGAGGTTCTGCAGCAGTTCTAGGTGCAGCAAAAGCCATTGGTGAAATTAAACCTTCTGGAGTAGAGGTGAGCCATGTGCTTTGCTGTTGTTCTTAATCTTCATTTGGAACTATAGTCTTGCCAGTATTTTTAAAGGCTTTCTCTCCGTATTAATCCTCAACTCACCCTGACTACAGATATCCTTTCTGTCATGTTGTATTTGCAGGTTCACTTCATTGTTGCAGCTTGTGAGAATATGATTAGCGGAACAGGTATGAGGCCAGGGGACATAGTCACAGCCTCAAATGGAAAGACAATTGAGGTATTGCCTTTCTAATACTCATCATTAGATAGAAAAAAAAAAAAAAAAAGCTTCTTGGTATGTTATCTTGCAGTGTCAGAACAATATATCTTTGGCTTGCTTGTAGCACATTACACATTAAATCAGTTGCAATGGTGGGGAAAAGATTCCACTTTGATGTCTCTTGTCCTCATCGAAATTGAACATTTTAAACCTTCTTTTGTCTTCTGAATCTTCTTATTCCATCATTTTCTTGAATATGCAATGTAAATGAAATCGAACATTATGGTATATGGGACCTATTTTATCTTTATTCTCTCTCAAAAGGATATGCAAAGTTTTGAACCTCTTAATGGGCAATGGGATAAAGATGATAAGCTTTGTGGATATGTGTTGCAGGTCAATAACACTGATGCCGAAGGCAGGCTTACACTTGCCGATGCTTTAGTTTATGCATGTAATCAGGGTGTAGAGAAGGTAATGCATTATTATTTTCTTCCAAATACACATGTATCTGATATGGTGTTGGTAGGTTGTAATTGAACACCTATGTTGTCTGATTTTAATTAAACACCTAGACTTGAACCAAATCTGTCTCTAGATTGATGAGATTGTCTATAGTCTCCTCCAATGCTCTCTGGAAGAATGCTTGCAGATGCCTGGTTGTTTTTTCATGGATATAGCTGATTCTATAGTTTATATAATTTTTTGTTTGATTCAATATTCTCTAACACCATTTAAATAACTTTGCAGATTGTTGACCTGGCAACTTTAACTGGGGCCTGTGTAGTCGCCCTTGGACCCTCCATTGCAGGTAAATAGGATACATGGTTATTGTGATTTTAGTGGGAATTGAGCTTTGAGTAATTCTCTGTCACTCCCTCCCCCCATCCCTACACCCCTCCCGCAGGTTTTTTTGGGGCTTAGAATTATGATTATACATTGTCATCCATGCAATTCTAGAACGCTGTTCAAATCATCTAAAATCACGTTTCCAATGTTCTTGGGGCTATCGTATTGTTGCTTGCGACACATTCCGGTCCCTCTTTGCTGATTATTAAGAAACCATTTCATCTTTCAGGCGTGTTTACACCCAGTGATGAGCTGGCAAAGGAGGTATTTACAGCAGCAGAGGCAAGTGGAGAGAAACTTTGGAGGATGCCTTTAGAAGAAAGTTACTGGGAGTCCATGAAGTCAGGAGTAGCTGATATGGTCAACACTGGTGGTCGTCAAGGTGGTGCCATCACAGCAGCTCTCTTTCTGAAACAGGTGCGTGATCGAATTTCAGTCCCTTGTGCGTGCTCTTTCTTCTCATATGTTTTGGTATCGCGAACTGTTTTCACAAATTTTGCTGCGTTCCAATGCGCTATGCTTGGTGGTTGATTAAATACTTGTCTGTCTTCATATCCGCCTTCTGACATTCGATGTTCTGGACACAAATGCGGGCCCACATCATGTGAATTGCTGCTGTAATTTTGCAGTTTGTTAATGAGAAGGTTCAATGGATGCATATTGACATGGCTGGTCCTGTCTGGAACGAGAAGAAGCGTGGCGCAACCGGATTTGGCATCTCCACTCTTGTGGAGTGGGTTTTGCAAAACTCTTCCTAGACAGTGTGGTCGAATTATACTGCAAGGAAAGCTACAAGCAACATCCAAGCTATTAACAAAGTGGAGAGTGGTTGAGAATTAAATTTGTGAGATAGTTTGGTGCTGAGTTATCAGTTTTTATAAATAAGAAATTGGTGGGAAAGAAACGCTGATGTGATGTTCTAAGCCATACTTATGGTTTGAGTTTACAGTTCACTGCTTCAGCGTGTTTGATTTGCATAAAAAGTGGGGAACAAAAGGCCTTGGCTGTTTACTTATGTTTTTTCCATTTGAAGAAATAAGCCTTTTGGATGAAATTGAAGCCTCATTTCACTTATGATTCGTTGCTGCTAGATCATGAGAGTAGTTTTTTTGGTTTTTGGCTAAGTCTATGTTAATGACTTGTTCCTTTGATAAGGTATAGTAAGAAAATACTATAGTTATGATAATTATGAGAATTCTAGAAAGAAACTAAAATTTGTCATCACATAAATAGGTCCAATATCAATTTTTTGAAACCAATTAATCGCTTACATTGTACTTGAATATGGTTTAATTGAACACAATCTCGAAAATCATGCAAATTAGTGACCAACAAAGGAATTAATTTTTGTTTATCCATTGATATGGTTAATAAATAAAAGGGTGGTTAATTATTCATTGCATCTATTTTATAACGTTTTTTAAAAGATAAAAGGTCGAAATGTTATATTAGTATCTAACGTTTGGGTTAAAGTTTAATTATAAACTAGTTCCCATGATCCGCGCAATGCGCAGGATCAAAAAAAAACTTTTTCTTTGTTGCTTAATTATGTATTTTTTAATTATGTATTTTATAATTGTACATGTATTATCTATTATTTTTAATGTCTTAATATTTGTCAAAATTTACACAGAAATTTTCAATATCAGTATAGTCAATTAACACGGAAAAAATAGAAATTTGAATCCAATTAAATGTTTATAGGACAAAATTTACACATAAATTTTTAGCATATGAAATATCAATTAACACAAAAAAATATGAATATGAATTCAACTAACACTCAATGTCAAAAGATTCAGAAGTTATTTTGTTATTGGTTGGAAGAGAGAGATACAAAAATAATTTTATGTTGAGAATAATCGAAAATAAATGAAAAAAAGACAGATATTGATTCTTTATGGAAAGAAATCAAATTACATGTGTAGGGATTGGAGAAGGCAATAAACATGAAGAAAGAAGAGAGGTGAATTAAGCCTTTAATGTTATAAATTATAAGACACATGCAAACGTTTTTGGTCTTTCACTGCTGTGCCCAGCCCCTTTTGCAAAATTAAGAAAAACCTGGAACAAAGAATAATTAATAACACAATTATTCATCAGACTTAGTGTATCAACCTGTCTATTTGCTACAATCTGAATTGTCAAAATTCTCAATGGTCAAAAAAAGTTGTCAAAATTCTCAATTCATCGGACTTGGTGTAAAAATTGGTCTATTGGCATTCAATTGTCAAAATTTTCAATTCATCTAGAGGCTTTGGCAGACTCCCGTAGAAGGCTACATTCAGAAAATGAAGTATATGCAGTAGTCTTCATTAATATACAATTGTTTGGATTATGTGCATCTAATCACGTAATAATATTGTTGTTAAAAAAAATCACTTAATAATATGTGAAAAAAAAAAAAACTTACTAACCTCTTTTGTATTAGTAACTGAATAACTGATGGCTCCTCACCATATCCTGTAATTGCTATTTGCTCTAACTAAAGAGTCTACCTTTGAAAGCATACAACATATGGTGAAAGACGATTTATACAGATCAAAAATTAGGTTAGGCTTAGAAAGCAATGATTGATTACAATTGAATTAGGTAGTGAAATATTTCCATAAAAGAGTAGATTAGATTAAAATTGAGAAGTTGTGGTAGAATCAAATAAAAATTAAATAAATAGTGAGTTTATCATAATATATTTTAATAAGTAGTGGATGATATTAAAAAGAAACTCACCTAAAAATAACTAAAATATTAAGATTTTGAAAAAATAGGAAGCATACCATATTACCATGTAAATTAAAAAGACTTTTAGACTGAGGGAGATACTTCCTCTCTTCTTTGAAATTATATATATTACTAATAATAGATTTACATAATTCACGGATTTAATTATATTTTAAAAAATATTCTTACTTTGTTTTATTTAAAAGAAAAAAATTATAAATTTTAATTATTATTTTTTTAGAATTGTTTTTAGAAAATAAAAAGAAATTTTTTTCTTTTTAGGAAAACAAATTTGGAAGTAGTGTTTTTTTTCTTTTGAGAAAAAATTACAGGTAAATTTAAAATATTTTTTAAAATATTTTTTTTATGAGAAAAAGGATTCGTGAAATAATTTTTTTATTTTATTATAAGATTTATAATTATAGAGATTTAATTATAATCAAAGTATGAATTTATAAATTAATAGAATTCTTATTTAATTATGATTACATTTATATTAATTGTGAATGTTAATTTTAATTGTGATATAATTTTCATAATTATAAATTATTTTAATATTATTTTTAATTTACAAATTTGTGAGAAATCGCCACATGTCAGAAAGAAAAATATTAAGATTTTCTTTCAACTTCAACTTTGTATACTTATATATAGATATATAGATACAACATTTTTTTTAGTAAAATCAATCTTTAACGTTTTTATTGTGAAATAATTCAATATTTTTTTATTATCTAATTGTTTAATTTATTATGAATTATATCATCTGTTAATCTACTTTCTAATATGATGTAATGTTATTAAAAATATGATATTATGATTTTTTATTTTAATTTTTTTTTATTTTTTTTAAATAGAGAAAAATGAAAAGATTAAAAAAATATTATACTATTATATTTTATTGATTTGGCATTCTATTAAAAGGTGGTCAGATAATACGATGAATAGATAATATACTTCTTTATAAGTTAAACAGTTAAATTAAATAAAAAAAATTATTAGAATATTTGGTAATAAAAACGTTGAGATCAACTTTATTAAAATAAATATGACATCTATAATTAAATTTTAATATAAATATTAAATACTAATTTAAGAGTTTAATCAAGATGAAAGAAGATAAAAAAGCCGGCGTTGCAGCCGGAATTCGAACAAAAGTTAAAACGAAGTCCAATGAAGACCGCGCTCCTTGTCTTAGCACGTGCAAGGAGTCCCAATGTTTGATCCCGCACGTGCGGAGTCAAAACCCCCACTTCAAGAATCTCTCTTTTCGTGTGCAGAGATGAAAGCAATTGCTTGACAGTACAACTTCGGAAACAGTTCACATTCTTCAATATTTTCCGACATTATTGTAAGCCTGAAGCCTTTATTTCCCTGTTCCAAGATCGCAACTTTTCTAACATTTCCCCACTCATTACAAATCTAAACTCCCAGATCACCTTTGTTTCTGAGTTTGCTTGCAAGGCATCATGACAACCTTCTTAGCTTGCTTTCGTCTGATGAATTGAACGGTCATGTAATGATTGGGAGAAGCGTCCAGAGGCAATAGAAAGAGAGCCAAGAAATGAGTGTTTCTTTGACAGTGATGACCTTTAATCTTCATGAAGACCAGACAGAAGAAGATAGCCCAAATTCGTGGGAGAAGAGGAGGGACTTGTGCATAAGTGTCATTACTAGTTACTCTCCTATGGTTCTTTGCACCCAGCAAGGTCTGCCTCTTTCTGCGCTTGTAATTATGAATGTTTTTCCTGTTTCTGTTCGTGTCTTCCTTCTAAAAGGCGATCTGGGTCCTTGTTCTTTTTGTGTTTTGGAGATGAATTTTTCACTGGGTTTGGGCTAAATCTGAGTTTTTTTTTCTCTCTCTTTTTTTTTATAATAATCTCATTGATTGCCAATTTGGGTCTTAGTGGTTTTTTCGTCTTTAGTTTTCTTGTGTTTAGTGACTTTAACTGGTCGATTTGAAGGTGGTTATATTTCGATTGCAATTTTAAGTGCTTCTGTTGTTTGTACTCGTCATTTTTACTTTGAGCATTCACTTTGTTCGTGGGTTCAGGTGTAAAATCGCAGTTGGATTATCTCCAGCAGGGGTTGCCAGGTAACTATTTCTGATGATTGTGTTTGAGCTTGTTTAGCGAATACTGATAATAAATAAGTTGCTTTACACATCCTCTGGATACTGAATCTGCAAGGGAATACCGATTGTAACTTTGCATTCATTGCATAATGCTGGTGCCATAGGTACTGATGTTTTAGTTTCTATCTAGATAACCATGGCCATAGAAAATACCAAACTAAATGCTGAAGCAATTCCACTGTGACGGCCAAATGCCTTGTAGATTTGAGGTATTGGCATAAGTAATTAAAGCTTGGGGCCTTTGTCTCATGCAATTGTTAAAGATTAGGCCTTTATTCATAATCCCGTTCCGTGAATTTTGCTCTTAAGAGCACTAGCCCTTGCATAGATACTGAAGACTAGGGACTAGTACTGCATTTAGTTCCCCATCAAAGGACCATGCTTAAGCAGAGTACTTTCAGAGCTGAGGTCAAGATTAGCTTAAAGATGTTGGTCTAGGTTAGACATACTTCAATGCGCATAGGCAGACAAGGGGGAATAAGAAGATGCCTGTCTACTTCTTTGTGGATATTGCTGTAGCTGGACCGCTTTTATTTTGATAAGGAATATGCTATGTATAACATGGTATCGTTCTTCATCAGAATTTGGCTTCTCTGACATTGAACAAGGCTATGTGATTTTGCTGGTTTGCAATGTTATCATTATCTGTGTTAGCAGGAGATAGATGCATATAACAAGTAAAACCACTGGAGGCACACGATCTTGTATTTTTTTCTTTCAGTTTGCAAAAGAAAGTGATGGACTCTAATCATCAAAAAAATACAAGTATGTTTGCCAATGATCATAGTCTAGAGAAAACAAACACCAATCTACAGATAAGTGCAAACATGTTATTAGTGTTTAGTTTGTTACTACTAGTGTCCCTTACCATTTATACCTGTCCACATTATGGTGTTTTGGTATAAAAAAATGTTGTCAAAATACAGATAGTTTTAATTAATTTTGGAAACTGACCTTATGTTGTGGTAATCTTCTGTATCAATCAGGTTATGATCGGTTTGGAATGTCAAGAAAAGGATCTGAAGACTCCTCAGATGAGCACTGCACAATCCTGTATGACAAAGAGAAAGTATGAAATTGTTTCCCTTGGATCTGATAGAACTTTTCATTTTTTTATATACAATATTAGGCTATTGGACCTGTAGTCATACCTTTTTCCTGTACAATGAAGGTAGAGCTGCTAGAAGGTGGCACATTTTGGTTATCAGAGTCACCATCTGTCCCAGGAAGCATATCATGGGGTGCTGCAGCTCCATGTATAGCAACATGGGCGATATCCTTTCCGCTACAAGTGTTCCAAATTTTACATTCTTGTATGCTATTTGCTTTAACTTGCAACTTGTGTCCTTGACATGATGTGCACACATTCCAATTGAAAGGTGTAGAGCCACCAGGCTTTTCATTTCAGATAGTGAATACAAACATGGATGAGTTCAGTCCTCGTGCCCGCAGACGAAGTGCGTTACTCACCTGGCAGCACATTGCGTCCTTACCGCCTAGCCTGCCAGTTGTGTACTGTGGAGGATTTAACTCACAAAAGGAATCAACTACAGGACGTTTTCTTCTTGGGAGATCGAGGTATCTTTGGCGCATAGGCATTTGTCTTTCATTTTATATATCATCCCTCTTCTTGGTTATTGCTAAAAAATTAATGAACATACTTCTTGCCCCTTCCTAAACAACCAATTCATTGCTCAATTCTTGATTTGTTACAGACATGCTTCTTGATGTGTGATGGCATGTTCCTTTTTTTTTTTTCTGGTCCTTTTTAATGAAGGCATTGATTGAGCTGCTTCTGGCCTTTCCTCATAGGGAGCACGGGGTTATGGGCGATATGAGAGATGTGTGGCCTAATGCTCGAGTAAGGAAAAATGTTTCTCTGATACGTACTTATCATGGATTCAAAGGTACAACTTTACCTCTTTTACGTAGGTCAGTCAATTTGGTAGATATCCTTACTCTTGTGTCTGATGCTTTCAGGCAACAAGCAAGGAGCTCTTGAATTTCTCAAGTTGATCTTTAGAGCTCTTTGCCTCTGTTGGGACCGCCAGACTCAAGATCTACATGTTGATTGGATTCTTTTCAGAGGTAGATCATTGGTTCCCGTCTTGTGTGAAGTTGTGAGCGATAATATTGACGGTTGCTATCCTTCCTCGCACTATCCCATATTTGCCGAGTTTATGCTTCCTCGTACTGTAAGACTGCTTGAACCACCTCCTACACAAGAACAAAACTAAATTGCCAATATATTTGAAGTTGGCCCCTCCCCCTTCTCATTCTTTCTAACAACTTTGTGTCATTCATCCACTTGTGTGTTATCTTGGACGGTTATTTTGAGCCCATAATTTTTGTCTGTCTGCACAAGTACTATTTCTGAGGGATTTATTGTTGTATCTGTTGTTTCTAAAGCTACGTTTTATGTATCGGTCCTCAGAAGAATCAAGTTGGGTGGGGGCAAGGGCATTTTGTGTGAAATTTTCCCTGGAGTGAATAGATTGTTTGTTACTCCAAAAAGGGATAATTAAGCTGTGTCAAGTTTAATTCTTTCTCGGCTACTTTGGCTTTTAATGAAATTCAGAGTTGTATTTTATTATGACCTATGGCAAAGGCCCCATATTATAGCATCATATTCTTCTTACGACATTGGGCATTGAAAGTGAATGAAAACGGACAAGCATTAAATTAAAATAATTTAGAATAACAACTCGTACGAGCTAAATCTTCGATTATATCTTTTTATTTATAATAAGAGTTTTAGTACGTATAGTTACTTTTTACTTTTTTTTTTTACAGATATTAATTAAAAATTAACACATTAACACTTTTCAATAGCACTTTTATAATATTTTTGATATTCAACTTTTTGACAGTCAATCAACATCTGTCACGTAAACAGTAACTGTAAAAAAAAATAAAAATAAATAAAAGTATCTGTTATTAGCACTTAACGGTTAAATAAAAGTGATTGTTCCACTAATTTAAGTTATTCTGATTTTTAATCGAACTTGAAATTTTCAATCAAATTTGAAATTTTTAGTACTATATATTGATTTTAATATTAATTGATTGAGTTAATAACTTATCAGTAAAAGAATGACATGCAAACACTCCATGTGGATGAAATTCAAAGTTAGTTGAGAATTAATGGGCAACACTCTCTAAGGTTTTTTTTTTAGATGATAAATTGGTGAGAATTTTGGAGATCAAGAAATTGAATTAAGAATTAAAAATGCAAAATGTAATGTATAATCGTTCTTGAAGAAGATCATGTTATCTTGTTGAAAACCTGAGAACCAATCAAAAAGAAAAAGAAAACGTGAGCAGATGTGCAAGGCACAACAAGAACATGCCTTTTTAAAATCAATTTCGGTGGTGTGAGCCGGGCCATACAACGCCCATATTCTGGCCATCTACTGCAGACTCGGCCTAATTGGATTGGGTCCGTCCATTCACGGTATTATGGGCCAATGGAAAGTCCACTGCTAAAAATATTTTGGGCAATTAAAATCATATTAACATTACTGATCAAATCAAAGTTTCGTTTTTTTTTTTTACTACCTAAAAAAAATCTTTTTTTAACCAAAAAAAAATCAATCACAAATATATCAGTCTTCAAATTACAAGTCTTAGAATTGATAAAATTATATTAATATTGAACTGAAGAATTTAGTAACATTCTAACAGGGAAGAAGTTGGAGTTCGACTCTCACTTCTTTCAATTGTCTCTTCTCCTAATTATAATATGGAGTTTGATTTGTCTTAAAATAAAATAAAATAAAATCATATTAACATTTTTGTTAAATAAATAAAAGTGCAAAGTACTACTTATTGATCGCAAAAACATTAAAAAAAAAATCCCAATATTTTCATTTTGAAATTCTAAATTTTTTCAGACGACTAACAATTTTTGGATAACGTCAGGAGTTCAATTTTGGAGATTTGATGAATAATAATGGCTATTTATATCATTCAAAAACTTCAGCAATCCCCACATTTCACAAATTTCTTCTTGGTTTCACAAGTTTCTTCTAAGATGATGGACATTGATATATTAAATAAACAAATTGGAAAATTAAATCCACAGCGGTTGTCAATTTTCTGACAAAGTAGAAATGCACAGTTAGAATTTAAAAAAAAAAAAAAAAAAAGCAGAGAGAGATGTTAAGAAATGGACAACTATAGAAAATCAGGAATAACGAATATTTCTGATAACAGTAAGCCCAAAAAATACAGCTTTTATCTACAGAGCCAAAAATGGCCCATGGCACTCCATGGAAAATAAAGCAGCAACGGTTTTTTAATAGTTTGAATAGCCTAACAGTAGCATCGCCAAGGTGGACAACGGCGTATCATACATGTTCTGGCGCTTGGGTGCGAGAAAAATGGCAAAAATGGTCTGTCAGCATGCAACAATTACTCACACATTACTACTTCAACTCCTCCATCTTCAGCAGTGAAATCGGGCTCCGGAGGCTTCTGAAGTTTAGCAAGCTCCCTAGCAGGACTTGCATTGCGATTTCGATGAATGCCACGGAGTGCATTAGCCACGAACCTGGAAGCCAAAAGTGTTGCACCAAGACTAACATTGGTGCGGGCTCCATCTAACACTCCTGCTTCTGCTTCGTCCTGTTCTTCTTCCTTCCTACGAAGCTCCATATTCTTTCTCTTGGTGTAACGCCGCCATGCAGCTTGAATAAAGCAAGCTGCCCAAGTCCTCCACTGCTGTGAGTAAAAACGGAAGGTGTGTTGAACTTGTCTGCTATGGAGGCGCCTGAACTGACTTGCCACGAATTTCAACTCTTCCGCTATGAGAGCAAATGCTTCAACTTCCGTTAGTGCCATCACTGTACGTGTAGAAGATGGGAGGTTGATACTAGATTTAGGATCCAGTGCCCACGTCAAAAGCTCCTCACCACAGAAATCTCCTTCTTTGAGCAAACTGCGGTTAAAGAAACCACTCCTCCCGCCATCTGTGGTTGCACTCTCAAGGTGACCTCGTATGATGAAGAGCATTTCATCGACTGGATCTCCTTCCCGGACCATGTAAGTGCTCTCCGTAAATAAGCACGGCTTCAGTCGCTCGCAAATGGCATCAAGCAGCCTCTCATCCATATTCTCAAAAAGTGGCACCTGCAAGTGGCAGAAATGGACATTACTAACTTTGAACAAAATGATATGCAGCAAGCACCAGTTACTAGTTACTACAAGGCTCCTCACTTTGTGGACTTCTAGAGTTCAATTAATGCTTCAGCTATTGTTGAATCTACAACACATTACCTGGTATGGAAACACTACAAAAATATATTATAGTATTCTTTATTTGCCTTCTTTTCTTCGTATTAAAATTTCAACAATGGCCCCAAGTGAGACAAGCCACCTACTACAAGAGTTGACAGAGAAGGAGGGAGAAATAAGATTTTATGGGCTTACCCTCCTCACCAAAGCCAGACAAAGGTGCCGCTTGATGTCTCTTCTAAGATCCTTTGGTAAGTTTTGTACCAAATATTCTTCATCCACTCCATGTGTTTCCAACCACTTATACTGATCATAGCGCCTCACCCTTTCCCTGAGGTCTTGTGGAAGCAAGCGATGATGCATCCATTGCTCTGAGTCACGCCTTTTGATTCTCATCTCTTCCAATCGTATGGTAAGTGATTGAAGATAAGTCTGTACAAATAGCAGAAACTCCACAATTTTAACACTGTCAGGATGAGCTCTCCCACCATCCCCAAACTCCCACCAACCTGGCCCATATTGTGCAAAACAGGGATGGATAGGCACACAAATATTTAATCATTTAAAAGCTTTTCATTTTGTTGCCCCATTTTCTTTTCCCAGTTATTCTGATATCTGAATACATTTTCCCAAACCAAAGGCGCAACGAACCAGAAAAAAACGAACTGAAGGATGCAGAAGGCAATTCAGAAACCACAATAAGAAAAGCATCGGAAAAGCAGAAAATCTAATTTACCTGCATGTTGCCAATCAAAAGTGCAAAGAGTACAAGTCCTAGTACGGCTACTGCTATTGAAAATATAACCTCCCATGGATAGGCACTGGTTTCAAGCCCCTGGCCAAGTGTGCTGCAAAGAAGTCAGGACAGCATGGCTGAGTATTGATGTCAACATTATATTGTTCAAAGCTTTACCACCTAGATAATCAATGAGAAAGAGACGCATCCATTTCTACTAATGTTCAAAAGTATATAAAATAGATAGAAGCCAAGAGAACACCATAAAAGAAGCAGCTCTTCAACAACAAAAGCAGCCAATGTATAAAGGATAAACGTGTAAGCATCTTGAAGATTATTATGGACGTGTTTTAATTTAAGCAACAGTTTTCTTTTTCCTAAACAATACTGGCACCTACTTAGGAGGTGGGAAAATATGATCTCTAGTTCCAAGCATAGATTGCACCACAGCAAATAAAACCACACTAAATATTTAACACATGAAGCTGCTGCAAGTCAAAAAACCTGTGGCTCATAAACATCTATCAATAAGAGAAACAATAATGATTAAAGTTATGGCCCATCAACCCAAAGGTCTCAGGGAATTCTCCTAAAAAAAAAATTCAGCTTCAACAGAAAAACCCCCCATGACAACAAAAGCATCATGCCTCACTGAAATTCAAACTGCGAAGAAAGCATGAACAGAATCAGAAAGGAAAGTTCTGTAAAAATGAACATCCAGTTGCCCCAAACACAAAAACAAAAATATGAAAGGAAAGGATTTACCTCAAATTCCGAAGTCCCCACCACAAACAGTAACAGTATTTAGAGATGAACTTCATAGATGAAACAACGCCAGTTGATAAAGCATCTTGAAAGATACCAAAATTAAATGACCCATTACTACCATCTGCTGAGCAATTTGCCTGCAGACTAGCACCACCGACGCTAGTCCAGGCATCATAACCGTCCATATGCTGATTGATGCAATATAAGAAGTTTTTATTGCATCTCACGGAATCAGTGCAAACTAATTTCTGCCAACATGTATCCCTCCTTTCTACAGCTAGCATGTACCATAAAGCACCAACTATCTGCAAACAAAATGCAATGAAAAAAAAAAAGAGGCTCAGATACTGCTGGGATCCAAAGTCAATGCAAAGAACCACAATAACATAAAAGAATTATACTTTTTACAATCATAGCTGTCAGAAGACAATGATATCTTGGGACTTGGGATGAGTACAAAGCTACACCTGAGTGAAGCCAACCATAATTGTACTCTAAACAGTGTCACAACTATTAAACCAGTATTGCAGCTTTACAGGTCAACAAAATAGAGAAGGTTCAGCCAATTTTCCAGCTAAGCCCTAGAAGAAATGGCACAACAGTCTAAGAAAAACAGAAACAGTGACAGCATCCGAAAATAACAAGAAAGAGAAATCAATGGTGGATTGTGTCAACGTAACAATGCTTGAAAATTTATCAAGACTTACATGACTAGCAAGCATGTACAGAAGCAAATAATACGCAGCACCAGCCCAAGCAGTTTCGGCAAAGACACCTGCCGTCCTTTTTAGTTCTGATGTTAACGGTAAGATTCGGAGAAATCTCGGAATATATTGAAGCAAGATGACAAAAATAAATGACCGTTTTGTTGTCAAGACATCTGAACCTTTTGATCTCAGAAGAAATCTCCAAGCCACAATCTGCAAGCAGAAAACCAATTCAAAAGCATAAGAGGTTTATTGTAAGTTGCTGTGTTCCAAAAACATGAAACAAACTTTTAAAGAAGTATCAGAAAAACAAAAAGCACACATCATTTAAATAAATGAATAACTCCAGGGTGGCACAAATTCTAAACCTGTGGTAGGGGAAGGATAGAAAGAAAATCAACGATGAAATATCGCTGCAAGTATCGCTTGGCTATTTGTGCAGGATCGATGACAAGTTCACCTCTCCCAAATACACGAGAAGATGGAGCAATATAAGCTGTTCGAAACTGGAGAGCCATGCGAAGGAGATAGAAAGCATCTATAATTGTCCGCAATGTTGTCGTAACAATTGCTAACTTCCGATCTATACCCAAACAGTTCGCTGAATCATCAAAAACTGGAACATAGAAAAATAGTGGGTCGACAGAGACTGCCAGAATACATGAAATGACAAATAGTTTGTTGCAAAATAGAAGAAATTTGTCTTGAGGATCAAATATCATCCTCTCTGATGCTTTAAGGTCTTCTGGAAATACTGCTCGAGAGACTCCAAATCTGAGTGACCATCCAAGAGACATAAGTCCTTCGGATCCCTTTCTGAGCCCCGTACTAAAAGATCTCGATTTAGTACTGGTTCTCTGACAAGCATAGTTGAATTCCTCAATACTTAATCCACAATTATTCATTCTTGTACCAGGAGATGACAATGTAGATTTCAAATCATCCAACCTAAACGTCGGTAAAAATACAAAAAGAATCAGAATATTTCATACTAAAATATCCCAAAGAAGGAATACTATCAGAGTATACGAAACAATCACAAGGAAAACAAGAAAGATGAGCAGCAGACTATGCACAATTAGAAACACAATTCTTGAAATCTCATGGCTGAGAAGCACAGTTCTCCTAGGGATACACTCACCAATTCAAACAAAACTTTCATGAAAATGATCACGGGTTCCGAGCAATAAGTAAATGAAACAATTGTCTGGTGTTATATGGGCACAATATGGTTCATCAGTGGCTTCCCACCCTATGCTATCTACAAGTACAAAGAAACCATAGACCATATTTGGTGATATCAAGCACAATTATTAGCACATATAGAAATCCATAACATGGTTAGCCGACATTAATGCACTCCCTTCTCACAACTTCACATTCGTACAAGGAAAATTTCTCACGCTTCAAACTACAATAACAGACTGTAAAATTCGATGCACCTCGCCTATTAAACTCCACAGTGATGATTAATTCAGTACTGTAGTCAATAATCTTGTTTCTTAGACACCATTCATGCCAAAAATCTGAAACAAGATCAAATCTTGATGCAATGTGAAAATAAGACTAGGCCTAAAGTTTCTTTCTTTCTTCAACCCCACATGAATAATCAAACCAAATATATGAAATGTGTGGTGGGACCTTACAAAGTTGCCCTTGTGGCTACCCAGACACTGCGGTTTATAGCTACAATCAAACATTTTTTTTGCAACAAAACGTACATATATGAACTGCAAGCCACCAAAGACAGAACAGAATTTAAAGTGCTACCCAACTTGCAAAATCAGAAATTTAATGTAAATTCACAAATAAATAAATAATTAAGGAAATAGTTAGTGAGCTACGGGGTTGGTAGCTTACAGGCGGAGCTGCTTAGCTGGTTCATGAGAAGCACCATTGCTGCCGGTCTCTTGTCTCTCTTCCCTCAAGTCTCGACAAAGTAAAAGACCCGCTCCACCTTAGGCGCTACCCACCACCCCTATTATTACGCTACGAACTCAGGAATTTTTGCAACCTTTCTGTTTTTTCACTTGTTGCCAGCAGAAAAGGGTTAGAAGATCTTTCTTTCTTTTTTTTTTTTTTTTTAAATTTGAATTCGAATCCTCAATAATAGTTTACTTAAAAATAAGCTCCACTTTGGATTTAAGACAATTTTGTTGTCTTTGTTAGATATGGTTAGTACAATCTTTTTTTAATAAAATAATCTTGTAAAATGAAAAAAAAAAAAATGGAAC
The DNA here is from genome assembly GCA_037832335.1 of Carallia pectinifolia. Classification (NCBI taxonomy): domain Eukaryota; kingdom Viridiplantae; phylum Streptophyta; class Magnoliopsida; order Malpighiales; family Rhizophoraceae; genus Carallia; species Carallia pectinifolia. The sequence continues at coordinate 1,806,368 of CM075453.1, forward strand.
GTATGTGCCAAAAATATATGATTATTTGAATGGACTCTCTTCCCGGCTATATCCCGCATTTTGTATTGACGAGACTTTGGAATTTACTGTGATTATTTAATCTCAAATACTACGGTCTTTCAGACAAATCGAAGCACCTTAAGGTTGTAGATTTTATTTTTTTACAAATTTAGGTTACGAATTTAGTTGCAAAAGGCAGACAATGTTTGACTATAACGAACGATCATTGGAAAAGAAGTACATGCACACAAAAAAATGAAAGGGTCACATGAACGAGAACAACCATTTGATCCCAAAACACAAAAAAAACAAGAAGAAGAAGAAGAGAATCATACGTATGCTAATTTATTCCCCCACCTATTCCTCTTCATGTTGATTTTCACTCAAGCCTAGTAACCATCGTCATTACTATTCATTCTTATGGTAAATCAAAATTAAAACTAAAACATTCGGGTGAAAATAATTTGAGCTCCCAATCCCCCATGATCGAGGTATTTTTTTGGTTAGCTTTTACCACTCCAAATAAAGAATTTTGACATTGGGCTGCCAAAATATGCAAATGTAAGAGTGCAAACATGGTTGATACCCACTCTTAAGTCTAAGCCGTTCGAATTGAATCGTTGTATTCTTTTAACCAAAAAAAAATGTATTGGAATGGCTACAACGCATATTTCTAACAGGTTGAATCCTGAGTCGGGACTCCCTTTATCTAGTCCGCAAGGGGATGGTTTCCTTGTATTGTCCCGTTTGTTTTAACACTAACAGTACTATATAACCTGGGTTTCCTTTTTCTTTACAGACAGCACGGCCCTCTCAAAAATAATATCCGCAGAAATAATAGTGAAAAAAAACAAGGCCGCAACAAAGTGAAAAGGCAGAACTGGCACTGTGAATATCGTAGTTTGCAAAAACATGTCCCGCTTTGTTTATGCAAATTTGTCATCAGCAGCGTTGGTAAGCATCAACCGGAAGCTAGCTGAATGTCCAGTTGGGAAGCCCGTCCAAGACTGCGGTTGCTTGTTTCTGAGCAACTTTCAAAACCCTGCAATGACGATAACTGGTATGGCAAGAAGATACTGCATGTTTTGCATGACCTTTACTGTCGTCACATCTCAAGCCATCATCAACAGAAAGGCCAGACTTTCAGCCAAAACTTCAGCAACTGGGGGACTTCTCTTTCATTCCTAAAAGCACGTGAACTCACATGGTTTTGAGCCATTACACAAAATAGGTCGTATTGGAAAAGATTCTCAACCATAGTGATTAAGAGCATCAGCAATAGTACTTCTAGCTGCATTGCATAGCACTTCAGCATCAGTTCCTTCTAGCGGTTCATGAACAACGACTTTAACAGACCCTACATTCAGAATACCCTCCATTCCTGCAGGCATAATTTTTCCAGTTCCAACAACTGTCATAGGCACTAATGGCACCCCTGTTTTTGCTGCTACACTGAATGCGCCCTTCTGCACAAGTACCAGTAACATAAAACAGTGTGTCAGGGCTCTAATGTTCCAGAAACTGTTATCAACACTAATTTGTGAAGGACAGGACGAAATTCCCAGATAAAAAGCCATCAATGTGATGGAAGTTAGTCTTTGGATATAAATCCTGAAACTACTGAAGGGCCGAACCATGTTGAGCTTTTGAATGACTACATCCCTCCAAAAAGAAATTCCATCACCTTTAAGATGTTAAACCTTGTTGAGTTTTTAAAGCATTCCTCCCCATTGATGGTAAAATCCAGCACTAATCTCAAGCACATAAAATATCACAAGATATAAAAGAGCGAGACTCGAATCCAGTAAAAAAAAAAAAACCCCAAGGAATTTTTAAGTGCAGGAGGGTTAGACTTAAAGAGAAGTCTGTCTAATGTCCTACATCACACTTCGATATTATAATGAAAAAGATGAAAGAACTGAGTCATTTGTTTTGTCCATTGCTCTCCACAACCAAACAGCAAGAAGAGGTTCTTATTCCTTCCATTTCTAATGATCCAATGTGTTTACACAGAATTCAAATTTGACTCACCTTGAAAGTGCCCAATTTTCCATCTTTACTCCGTGTTCCCTCCGGAAAGAAACAAACAGATGCACCCTTCTTGACTAGATCCATGCATCGTTTCAGACAATCCTACGAAAATGCAGCTGTCAGAGTCTCAAATCTGAGTTTCAATAGCAACAATACCATTTTTCAAAAGGAAGAAGAGACAAAAAAAACTAAGGAAAAACCCTTACCAACTGGCTTCTGCTATCCATGCGCTTCAAAGGAATAACGCCCAGCATATACATGGCCCAGCCAATGATGGGAAATAGAAATATTGAAGTTTTACTGATAAACTTAAAGCTTCTGCCAAGAGTGAGAAGAGTATAGATGTCCAGAAAACTTTGGTGGTTTGAAACGTAAATAGCAGGAGTATCCGGCCGGGGTAGATTCTCCAATCCTCTGTACTCGATTTTGAAAAAAGGAGTAACAGTTGCTGTTGCCCAAACTTTCGCAATGAAGTAATGTGCTTTTCTTCGGTATCGATCCAACAAGACCACTAAAGGATGTTGTACCAACATCAGCACAAATAGGCATATGGCGGTAACAACAGTAACAGCATAAAAGGACATTCCTCTAATTTTTGGCCACAATTTTATATCTGCACTTGAAGAAGCCTTTTTCAGGATATAGGTTAGCATAAAGTTAAAAGTCAAATAAAGCAAACAACTGAAAAGGCTCTTGAAGAAAACCTGATGGTGGATGGGCTGCATCAGAGATCCCAGAACCTGCTAGTTCAGATCTTACAACTGTGTTTCTGGACAACTTATTTCTTTTAAGCAGTTCATAGCCAAAATGTGTTTGATCCCCATCCCACCAAAAATGACATGCTATTGCCCAATGCTTCCTTGGAGTGCGTGAGACGCCATTCAGAGCTACTGTGAAGGAAAAAGCAACCGGAAAAAAAAAAAAAATTGAAATGGACACAGCTTATCAAAGCAAACAGCTAAAGAACTACAACTAAGGTTAATCTATTGGAAGATACTTTACTACTTCAATTACTTTGAAAACTAAACAAACTAATGGAGAGGAGACCAATGTAAATCGCTGAAGTTGGTGTGACTGCAGAGCTACTACCTCCCAGAATATTACTCTCTTGAATGCTAAAGAGAGAGCTTATGTCAACCTAAGTAACATTTTCAATGTAACATGAAATCTATGTAGAAGAAACATGTGATCATCTCTTTTTTTTTCAGCCTTCTCTCTCTCACTTGCCAAAAAAGGACATGAATGCCAAAGGCCTACATGCAAGGTATATCCCAAGCCCACATGATAGAGATAAGATTACTCATACAACAAAACCATAAATTATGTTAGCCACATGCATTGTGCATTAATGTCAAAGTATTGAAATAGGCACTGTAAACATCCAAGTAAATCCCATTCCAAGGACCTGAAACGTAAAGAAAGTTGAAGTTTACATCCTGCTAATATTTTTTGCCGAGAAGCATACAAACTTATCAAGTAGGAGGTTTATATCTTACAAGTGTTTGAATTTCTCAAAGATCCCTTTTCATGTGGAGAGCATCCGACATAGAATCCTTTATAAGAACAGAACTGCATATGAGAAAAATTGAAAAAAAAAAAAGAAGTGAAAAAGAATCTTCTTACAGGAAGGCAAAAGAAATTATTAACAACCCTATACGACATGGGAAAATTCCCTAATTTCCCAGCTACACAAACATCAGCAGAGAATGAGCAAAACTTTCCCCATAGAACCTTAAACTTGACATCTATATCCAACAGAATTGCATATATTCCTTATGAATCCCTAGAGGCAAAATGGTTACCAAAGGTATTAACAGAGAAAAAGTGGCGTTCGTTCAAGGAAATGGACCATGATCGGATCGTCATAAAGCATAATATAACATAAACCAGAGGAAATGATACATTCAAATCCTTCGCATTCTACACGAACTGCAAATCGAATTAGCCACAAAATAGATGACCGATTTAAAGGAAAACGAACGAAAGACTTTCAACTAGCCAGTAATCCAATAATTTCATCCAAAATCATCAAAAAAGAAAAAAAACGGAAGCACTACAATAGTTGCCTTTAAATTCAACAAGGCATAATCCACAGCAGACCAACAATGAAAACACATCCATATACCAAACAGTGACTTCTCCATCACCCGCCAAATAAATTAATTTCCCCAAACATAGACTCATTATTATTCAATTCACCTAAAAAAAAGAAAAAAGAAAAACGAAGACAACAATCTATCAACCATAGTTCCGAAATCTTTGACATTCCATGCTCTTTGCTCCGAATTTTCTCAGCAACCAAACAAAAAGTAAACCAAAAAAAAAAAAAGGAAAACTTAAAAAAGGAAAAGAGAGAGAAAGAGAAACAGAGAGTGATAAATACCAGTGATGAAGAAGACAGAGCAGGCATACTCGATCTTCTATAACCTGAAATTTCGATCAACACTAGAAAATAAATTTATGTACATACATACAACTGCGTAAACATACATACATACATACATACATACATATGTATATACATATAAATTAACGCAGGTATGTATATATATATATATATATATATATATAGAGAGAGAGAGAGAGAGAGAGATTACACAGAAGAGGAGTATTGGAAAGGGAAAAAGCGACTGCCATTAACGTCTACTCGGGAAAATATGCACAGAAAATAAGAAGAAGAAGAAGAAAACAAAAATGATACAAAGAAGAAGAAGAAGAAAGAAGTGTTCGCTATAAGGCCGATGAAGTAGGTTTGGACGGATTGCTGGAATGAAGGATTGCCAATTCCGAGGTGCGTAAATTAATTATTAAAATATTCTTTTTGTTCATTTGCCTTGAGTTGGGTTTCTTTTAAGTACGTAATTTGTAACGCTAAAAAAAAATATGCGTAAATAAATAAGTAATCATTTTTTAAATTCATTACTTATTTTTTATGTTTGTTTTTTTACTCGTTTTTCAAACCTCAGGTTCGGGAGATAAAGATCGGTGTTTTGTTCTGCAAGACAGTGGAGGTTTTACATTTTGAGGTAATAATTTAATATTATTTTAATATATTTATTTTATATTTAATTTAAATTTAAGTTCTACAAAAATGTATTTTAAGGCACCGTTATTACTGTTTGACTATTAGTTTAAGTTTATGTGCATGATATTAATTTTAAATTTGTTAATATCGTATTCAGTTTATAAACAATTCACTTGAATCTAATAATAATCGGATAATAAATTTTTCATACAAGAGAGACTAAATAAGAATAATTTTTAATTTTAACTTACAAACATAATAATTTATATAATTGTATTCTCTTATTCAGTGCTTTTCTTTTATTCCAGCCCATTTGGTGATCGAATTAGGGAATCTCCATTCTGTTTAATCATATAATAATTGAATTAAGAGAGAGATTATGATCTATCACAATTAACTCTTTATAATTAGAAAACTAAATTTCATATAGAATCTCTCTGCCTCAATTCATAGGGTCTCTTTTTGTTGAGACTTTTTTTCGGCTAAAAATATGACAGATAGATAACAATCCTCATTAAGGAATCGAAAGGGAAAATAATTACGCCGACTGATCATTGTGGTGGAAGCCATGTTTAAGGGGTAAAAGACACATGGAACATTTCGAGAGATGTAAACTTTAGTGGAATAGTCCTGTGGCTTGCATTTTCTAGTTAAAACGGAAAATGTTTTCTCGATAAAACCATGTTTCCCCGTTTAAAGCCTCGATTAAACAGTCAAAAACCATAACAAATCACCGTTTTATTACGTTTGCAAAGATAGATTAGGAAATCAAGAGAACAAATGTAAACAACAAGAACTAGAATAATATACAGCCTCAAGGGACAGATTCACTTCCGAAAACCAAACCCAGAAAACAGGACAAGCACAAAGGTTGAGCAACAAGCCAATAAGGTACTCGTTCAAGACAGGATTGAAAGCAGAAAGGCAAGGAACAGCAAACCAACAAATATTCAGGACAGGAAACATAATAGACACTCACTTAAGGAGTGTCTTAACGATAGATTTCACGTTCAGCTTTTTGAGATCTGTATAAGATTGGCCGCAACCAACGAACATGACCGGTGCACCAGAGATGTAAACCATCGATAGTGCTGCTCCAACCTACAGTCATTCAAACAAATTTATGGACCATAGATAGTCAACATAAAGAAAACAAAATAATACAGAGGGAAAAACCAATATGCTCATGGCCCGTGATTCTTAACCTTGTCATCAATTGTGTCAAACTTGGTAAGCAAGATACCATCAATCAGTCTTGGATTAGGTGAAGTGGAGAGGTCAGCTAATTTCTGTAGAGAAGAAATGTTGCTTAATAAATAGACACCGAAGGGAGAACATAAAGCGAGACAATGAAAAAACTTCAAACACAAGAACAGAACCTGATTGAATTTTGATAGCTGATCAACAGCATCATTCCCAACCAATGCCTCTCCAACAAACAAGACCAGATCAGGATTGTTAAGGTAAATAAGCTTGGAGAGAGCTCTCATTAATGGTTCATTGTCCTGAAATGTACAGAACAATCATCTTTAAAAAAATGCAACAATTCTTGACCAAAAAAAAAAATGCCACAAGGAAAACAAAACAAGCCTGTGAGGCAAGCCCCTTGTATCATTCTTTAAATTGCTACATCTCGTCATCAATTCAGGTATGTTACAGTGATGCTTTCAGAGCTCCACTATTGTAATTTTGAAAACAATTAATTCAAAATTCAAAAAAGATCAACTCAAGCAATTCATGACAAAGAAGTAGCAAACATAATGCTGAGGTCTGTGCACCAGAAACACACACGTGAACCTCAAATGTATAGTTACAAAATACCTGCATTCTGCCAGCAGTATCAACAAGAACAACCTCAGAACCATTGCGCGAAGCCTCTTGAATTGCTTCCTTAGCTACAATAGCTGGATCTTTCTCATAGCCCTTTTCAAATATAGGCATCTAGCACAAATAGTGAAAGTCAAATTAACTGTACAATTTTTTACAAACTAACGGGAAATCTGTAACCATGCAGAGCAGTGACTTCAATTCTGTACCTGAAGCCTACGTGCATGGGTCCGTAGCTGCTCAACAGCTCCTGACCGAAATGTGTCACAAGCAGCCATCATAACACTGATCTTATGCTGTAGAAGCCAATAAGCAACCTGTGATGTGGCATGCAAAAGTTAGATGCATGCCCTTAATAACAAAGCCCTCTGAAGGGTGCAGACACAGAGGAAATCAGCATAACCTTGGCTAAATTGGTCGATTTTCCAACTCCATTGACACCAACAAACACAACAACATATGGTTTCGCTTGCTCCTTTGCAGCATGTACATCCCTCAGGATATCGATAGAGCGCCTAGGAGTTAGAATACGAACAAGAGCTTCTTCCATTGCAGCCTACAACCATAATTCCATAGCATTACAGTGAACTCATTGCTAAATCAAAATATGAGAATTTTGAAAAAACAAAATTGAAACAAACAATCGAAACGGATTAACAAACCTGTACTGTTGAAGATATCCTCGTGAAAGATGCTAGCTTTTTACCTTCTAGACTGGCCGCAACTGATTCACAAAGCTTCTCAGCAATCTCCTCAGCCTGTTATTGCCACATGGATAAAAAAAAAACTCCATAAGCACTGAAATGAGATTGATAATTACTGATTGAAAAAATTAATACAAACAAATAGAATCACTTAAGACAGGCAACATACCACATTCTTGGTCATAAGCCTGTCCTTAAGAGCTTTCAGAGCTGGTTCCAAGTCTGCCTTATCCAAGTTTGCCTTTCCTGCAATACTGAACCACAGAAGCAAAAAAAAAAAAGGTATGTAATTATGCAGCCCAAATAATTTTCGAGATTTTAACTTCGAAGTTTTCTTAAGTAAGTTATAAACTTAACCGTATTTTTATTTTAACAGTAAAATAAATATTCTGACTAATGACAAAAAGAACAGGACAATGTTATATTAATCTTCTATGGATATAAGCCTGTAACAAATATAGTCATAATGCACAGGAATCATCCGTTGTAATCCAGAAATAAAACCGAGTTGAGGGAGATTCAACAGTGGCCTTCTGATACACCTTACCAATGGAACAGATGAGGATTGAGCAAACAACTCATCAGGGCACAGTAAGAATGAATGGGTAAAAGTATTCCAGCACACATCATGATACATAAAAAACGACATTTATGAGTATCTTCTATTCAAACAGCACACAGTTAAAAACTTCCACAAATATTCCAGTGTTGCTTGAGATTTGACGTAGAAAAGTAGAATGGAAACAAGTTAACAACATACTCAAAGAGATTAACATAGCCTCATCACTAATCCCAGGGGATCAACCAAGTACAGTCGGATACTATTGGCAGTTCTTTAACAGGTAATTCGTATTTCAGTCCCTAAAAGATATGCAACTTGACTCAAACTAGATGTAATAAGCAATGAGTTACCTTTGGAACATGGATGAAAACCATCCCTTCTTCTTAGTGTCGGTCTTGCTGTTCTTCCCCACTTCCTCATCTTCTTCAGCCTCACTTTCACTGCTGATAATCTCATCCTTGTCCATCATGCTTTCACCTTGATCGGCTGCCACAACGTCCATATTCTCATTCCCGTTCTCCACAGGGTCTGTGAAGTCCAATTTCGACTCTGGAGGTGAATCATCCCAAACTCTATTCTTCTTTGTTACTTTTTTCTTAGGGTCCACCTTCAAACCCTTACTAGCAACATTATCAGTTTTTTTCCCGCCTTTACTTCTAAGCTTTTGAAGCTTAGTTACATCAAAAGCTCCAACATTGGAACTTGCATTTTCTTTACCGTTAGCAACACCTATCGGCCTAGACCCTTCAAAATCAACATGGTCACCTTTGGAGTGTCCATTCTCCAATTTACGGCTTTTCCCATGATCCCCATCGCCACCATCATTTGCTTCGCTTTTGTTCTTATTCCCTCCTCCAAACCCACCCTTTGTCACCTGGCCCTGCTTCTTCCCATCACTTACAGGCTTACTCATAGGCTTCGATTTCTTCAACTCTTCAGCCCGGGCTTCAGCCTCTTTCCTAAGCTGCCTAAACATCTCATCGAAATCATTGTAAACTGTCCGCTTTGGATCATAAATATCCGAAAATTCACGCTTCACCATCGAAAGCAGTTCGTCCACATAAAGTAAATGGAGGATCCGCTGATACACCGCAACAAACACCAAGCCAAGCTCATTATGGAAGGTCCATTTGAGGGTGTACGAGGCACCCGGAGCATCATAGTTGTAAGAAGCTGCCCCAGATCGCTCCTCCAAAAGACAGGACCGGATCAAGGTGTCAATTGGCGATCCCTTCAAGGCATTTCCAAGCTCCTTACACGTCCACAGGATCAACCCTCCTCGAGTAAAAATTAGCAATTGCTCTAACATCCTCGATCTTTACACTGGACAACTGCAATTAAAAAAAAAAATAAAAAAAAACCCACCAAATTCAATGCCTGGAAACAACAAAAATCTGGCAAATTAACGTTAATTGAAGAAAACCCACGCAAAATAGAAACCGAAATTCAATTATCCGCCAAACAAAAACTTAGGTTTGATTGATACCAATGTTATTGTCACAAAAAAAAAAAAGAAGAAAAACCGATAAATCAAGCCATAATTACCAAAATCCATCATCATAAAATCAAATTGATTTAAAAGCGGCCTAAATTCCAAGAAATCAATTTCCAGGGATTCTCGGCCCTAATCCGTAATTTTTGAAACAGAAAACTGCGGATGGCGAAATCGCAATAATCAACACTGGTCAAGAAAGAAAAAAAAAGAAGAAAAAAAAAAAAACAAATTCAAATCAAGAACAAGGACAACAAACGAAAGCACGAAACTATTACAACAGAAACCTCGAAATTCGAAAACTCGATCAAAGAGCCAAAAGCATCGGAAATAAAGGGATCGAGAAGTTCAATAAAAAAAAAAAAAAAGGAAAATACCTTCGCTGTTATTTTCTTTTTCTTTCTTTTGTTTTTGAGTTTTTTTTCTTTTTTTTTTTTTTACCTTCTCCTGATGTACGAGAGACACAAAGACAATAAAGAAGACAACATAAAACGCGCAAGGGAAAAAGACAAGAAATGACCAGACAGAGACAAAAAAAAATTAGAATCCGTTTTGTGTTTGAATATTCCTATACCACATACATAGGACGCGTACAGCATTTTCAGAAAAAAAAAAAAATAAATAAATAAATATATATATATATATATATATATTTTTTTTTTATTTACTAAATTTCTTTTATAAAAAAATTTATTAATTATATAATAGAAGTAAATTTATCTTCACATAAATTATATTTTTTTTTCTTAATATTAAAATTTAAAATATGTATAATAATGATTCAAACTTTGATTATTGAGGTATTTTTTTAGGGGATATTGTTTTATTAAGTTAATGATAAATAGTTGAGGGCAAGGGTAATGGTTTTTTTATAAATATAATTATGAACTTTCTTTTTCTGTTTTCTTTCTTTTTAGCTCTTCTGATTCTTTTTTTTTTTTTTTTAAACCAAATAATAGTCAGCATAGGAATGAGAGTCCAAAACAATGGAAAGAGGGTCCACTACTCCAATCCATTTAAATAGAAAGTTCCCCGCATTAGAGATGGTTGGAATGCAGGTCCCCGGTCTGGGATTCACACTGATTATTAAGATTCAATTGGATAGTTGAGAGGCACTGCCTTTAATATTTAAGTATGAGATTCGCATTCATTATTTTTTTTTTATTGTTCAGCTACCAATTCAAAAAAAAAAGAAAAGAAAGAAAGAAAGAAAGAATTCATAATCTAACAAAACAACAAATATTTTCAATTAGAATCTGTTTATTTATTGTAAAATAACTTACTTTTATAAAATATTTGTACGAAAAAATATTTATAATAAAAGTAATAACTTTTCTTTATCACATATTTAAAGTATATTTTGTATTTTTCTTAGAAAATAACATCAATTTAAAAAAAATTATTTTCCCTAAAATCCTCAGAATTTTTCTCAAAATTTCCTCAAATTTTTCATTATAAAATATTTTACGTAAAATAAATGTCGAAAAATGAGACAAATTTTTTCTTGTAAAATATTTTCATACAAACAAACACATCCAAATAACGTTAAGGTTATGGACTTATAGTTCATTAATAGAAAACATTTCCATTGCATGAAAGTTCAACATAAGGACAGGTGTATGGCCTCATTATTATAGAGTATGTTTGAATCTTGAAGATTAGATTGAATAAATTACTTTTCGTGAATTTTTTTTAGTCTAGACATAAATAGTCAAATTGATTCAAATTATAAATTAAATTCGAGACGTTTAAATCTTAAGTAATATAAGCACCCCCTGGGCAGCTAAAAAAATATTTATTGCCCAAAAATTAAAGTTAGAGATTCAATTTAAAATCCCAGTCATCAAGTGAAACTGAAGGACATTTCTCAAATGGGAATATTTTAATATCCTAGAAAATTTAATTAAAAGTTTTTGGATTCAAATGCCTGACCTGAGTTAAATCCTAAGTTTGTATCGAATCGGTGCAAAGCATAACGCCACAAATTTGTTCAACCGGGCATATGTTTTTTTGTTTTTTTGTTTTTTTTTTAAGTCTAGGAAAAAAGAAAGAGTAGCGTTTATAAGGAACACTTCAATAGTTAGAGTTCAGATATCTGTTATAAAGATCTTCAGTTCAAATCTTAGAAAGAGAAATATAAAATTTATGAGATGAAAGAATAATTTTATTATATAATTTATGACCTAATAATCTACTTAATAAACTTAAAAAAAAAAAAAAAAAGAAGAAGAAGTAATAAGAATCAAACCACTTCTTCAACTACAAAAGGCACTGACTGACTGCCTGAGTTAAGGCTCAAACTCGACGGCCCATAAATTTAAGAAGTTGTATTGCATTGCATCAATCAATCAGGTAAGATTTCGCCAACCCCAGCATATACACAAGCATGGCCTGGCCCTTTGTGGTTAAAGTTCAGCTTGCATCTAGAACGCAGGCTGCAGCCCGGCGGCCCCACTAGCAACATAGATTGGGCTAAGCTTATTAATGCGAGGCAACACATAATCCATTCAAGTCCATTGGACCCTAACTAGTCGATTAAGCCACCATTCAGCAACTCCCATCAATAACAAATCTTAAATGGGCTTTTCGATGGGATAAAAAAAGAAAAACAAAGGTCGTTATTACATAATTTTGGATGATATCAAATACTTAAAAATTTAAATTTTTATTATCTATCTTACAGTTAAATAAATCTTTTATTTTAAAAAAAAAGCGAAAAAAATATTCGGAACATTTAGAACTCAAGAACCAACATTACCGAGCCAAAAGAGTAATGGGATTTGAGCAAAAGCCACGAGAAGCAGGAGGAAGTGGCGCTTGCTAGAATGCTTTTCACAGCTTCTCATCTCAGCAATGAGAATCCTCTTCAGGATCTTCACAAAGAACATCCCCATACAGAAGCATTCCCATAATGTGACTGCATGGAAAGAGTAACGGCACAAATCCTTGCTAGCAGTGCCACCGATACTGCTGCAAAAGTGTAGCCTCCATAAGCAACAACGTCAAGCAATGGCACTCCCCCATCTCCTAATGTGTGTAATGTAGCTTCAAGGAGGAGGACTTGGAACAACCAGCACAGTAGTCCATTTGCTAGTTTCACCCCCAAGGCTTCAGGGCTAAACCTGAAACATGGATAGATTAGCTTGTTATGATTAGCTAAAAACCAGTCAGTCAAATTATTTTTCAGAGATGGTAAAGCCAACATTACACAATTATGATTTTTTTCTTTTTTTTTTTGGTAAAAAAGGGAAAGTGGGGATTATGCCCGATATCCCCACCATGGAGTACTGTTCCGTGACTTCATAATGACACTATAATTTCATATGATTGCTATAAGCATAGTCACTAAGGCCAATATAAGTTTAGTCTCATCGTATATTTTAGTAAGACTCGAATTTAGAATCTCACGATCGGTATGTTTGAACACTTACTAACTTAACCACAGCATTCTAGCAGTGATAGCGCTAGGACTAGCCAAGATTAGGACCAATTATGATAATTTTGTAAACGCAGAGATATTCACTATATTCTAGGAAGACCACATTCCATCGATACAATTGGGTGAAAGTTGAAACGTACTTCCCGTTGATACCCAAGAAGAAACCTGCTAGGACCAGATAGGTGCCAAATGCCATTACTGGAATGTACAAATCAGGTGCATTGATATCATAAATTGGAGTTTTATAAGAGATTCCATTGCCCACCTTCTCAGTTGCTCTCATCCAATGTCCCTGCATCCAAAAATTAAACAAATAGTCATATCTTTGTTCCACAATATAGCAAAAATAAAAAATAAAAAATAAAAATCAGAAACAATAGAAATAAAGAACAAAACATACTGTTTTGGCACATACCCGGTGTAGAAATGGAAGCAAAATCACTTTCAGTTTACTAATCACGTACGGATCATTGACTTGAAAATAATACTGGGGATTGGACAAGTATCTGCTAATCTGTAACATGTGTTAAGTAAATGATATTCCACTTTGTCATGTATTAAGTAAGCCTATGGGAATAGCATATAAAAAGTTATGTGAATGTTTAGAAGCTGCTTCCTTAATTATACTGGTTTTAACTTACATTGCTTTGCACATAAGCTGAGCTTGAACCTAGGAGTTTCTCTCCGTAGGCACCTAATTCACTTCTGATGAGATCCGACCCGGCTCCACAAACTGCATCCCCGAAGGAACTCGCTTCTTGTAATGGTTGCATAAAAACCTGAACTTGGCTATCCATGTTCCCCTGCATAGGCTGCTGAGAGAAATATGAATGCATAACTGAAAACTCTGGTATTGTTGTCTTGGCTCCACTGTTCACAAAGTTTTTAGCCTTCACCAGCCCATCAGTCTGCCTCTATAAATTAACAGAAATGTTTTCAACATTCCAAGTTTTAAACTATTACTCTGTACTTCAGACATTTTATTTACTAATATTAAATTGTCTTTAAAATTGAAAGACTAAAATTTAAGTTTCAATCGTAACTAATTAACCTAAAAAAAGAATACCAAAAACATATTTTACTATTGTGGTACTCAGGGCATGACAAGTATGTTAATGTTGTCACGTTCTTTAAGACACTAATGTTGAGTCCGTATCTGTTGCCAGAATTTCAGAATGGGGATGACATACTCTATCACAAAATGGTCCTAAATTCCATATTCCCACTTCCCGATGCTGGAGACATCAAAATCAAATGCGAGAGGAAGTTTGATTATATTTTCAAAAAGGAAAAGGAGCTAGAATATCTTTCCTCAGACTTGTATCAGATTTGGTGATATAGTGATATTAACAATTTCGTGGAAACTTTGGGAATTATTTTTAAAAAGACAACATTGTCTCCTGGACAAATTATTTGATGGCGTAGGTGGAAGGTAAAAATATTGTGGCAAAGATTGAACATTTTTCTCCCCTCAAATATCTGTGAAATTTGAAACCGCCCGGCTAGCCGCCACCGGAAAAGAAGAGTTTCACGCCGCCCATGGTACTCTGAGATTGAAAACAAGAGAGGAACATCCCGGTGATTCGCAATCATTTTACCAAAGTAACGGACTTACAGGTACCACTTTATCCAAAAAACCCAAAAAAAAAAGACTTTCAGGTACCGGCTCCACCGGGTACGGCAGCCACGGGAGCGAAAGAGGAACCGGAGGATGGCGTGGCCGAAACAAAAACCAGCAACGGCGAACCCATAATTTTGTTTGTTGAAAATTAATGGGCCCAAAGTAGGCCCAGTGAAGTACCTAATGGGCCCTTAAGATCTGTTGTTTTCCATTTATTGGGCCTGAAAAGAGGCTTCATAATAGAATCCCCGTATCTTGACAAATCATTGAAAGTACGTGATGAAGTCCTGCTAAATTGTTCAGATAATCAGGATATATTGATTACATGGAAGTTAAAGCGTCCAAAGTGATCGATGCTCCGTGTTCTCTTCAACCAAAAAACCATCTGAATTTCCAAGTAGGTGTAACCAAATGATGCAAGTAAATACCTTACAACCGATAGACCACAACAAGACCCACACAAGTTCCCCGCATTTACCACCAACTTTCATCATTCATTTTGATTCTGACGACTGGTCTAAGAATTTAACCACTTAATTGATTTCATTTAATCAATCGATGTATGATTATGTAGACAAAGATCATATAGGTTCCAAATATTTCTCGTGTCTTCACCATCCAGACAATGGTTAAGGTAAACAACACAACAAAATAAAGCCCTTAAACAGCTGAGCACTTGTACCTGGTCCAACTACAAAATTTAAACTCATGTTGGACACTAGTATTAGAGGTATGCACCTTTACTTCTCACTGTCACGGAGGCCAGGCGGCACTCCTAAGCTTTGGGCCAGATCACTCATCCTTTGCTTCATGGCCTTGAGGGAAGACTTCAGGTTCAGAAACAAAAGTCGGAAAGAGCTTCAGTTTCAAAACGAAATGAGGGAGATTTTACCTGAACACTCTTTTGGTGGGCATCCTTGTATGCTTCAGTAACCAAAAGTGATAGTTTCTGCATCCAAAATGTCAGTTATTTGTTTGGTTTGTCTGCATAAGGCTTTACAATAAAACGAGAATCCAAAAAGGCCACATGAAGCAAAATTTCTTAATTGCTTATTCTCACTGTAAATCAACCACATAAAGGGAGATCTTCCAATAAAATTCATGGATAGGACAAATCAAATTTGTTTCTTTTTTTCTTAAAAAAAAATCCTTCTTCCAGGGAAGCATTTTAAGGAAACCATTGTCAGGTAAAAAAAAACTAGGCCATAAGACTTCTAGCACACATAATAGAGCACAAAATCATGTATGTCCTGTTTACTCACCTCTGGACCTAATTCCATTGCAGCCTCAGTGATCTCAGTCCGTACAGGTTGTTGGTTCCCAGATAGTGTCACCTTAGGTGGGAATAAGTAAAAGAGAAAAAAAAAAAAAAGGGAACAACAACACTCAGAGCTTCTGCGAAACCAGGATACTGATGCAATTAATGCTTGCAATAAACATTTGTAAAGCATCAGTAAATGCTTTCACGATATTATCTAAGGTTTGCCCAACAACAATAACATGAAAGGCATGCTCCTGAGAGATAAAACATTGTGTGGATCAGAATTAATTACTGTATTCAGCACTCAATTAGCTTTCATTCCCAGAGAATTGGATTGTTCATAGGAGTTAAAAGTAATTTTCAGATAACAAACAGGAAATTTGAAGTCCTTCACTTCAGCACATCTTTTATCAACAAAATTAACATGGACCAAATTGTCCATGTTTGTCAGAGCAGCTCAGTGCAAGATGAGGTCTTAAAGAAAAAAATGAACCTTTGCTTAACCAAAACCAGCTTCACGTGGTACCAAATGGCAGAACACAGGCACATGCATATATAGATATAGAAGCACCATCATACAGAAAAACACATCGCATACATATAACTTGCATAGAAACTGTCCAACATATGGATGCGCCTGCACCTGCACCCACATGGAGCTAAAAAACCTAAAAGGATACCTTGATTAGTTCACCTTCGCAGTAACCATCAAACTCTGCTCTGAAAAATAGAAACAAGGAACGAAAAAACAAACACAGAGGAATTCAGATACAACAAAAAAATAAATGAAGATGGGATTAAATAAAAACCATACGCAGCAAGTTCTTTTTGCACCCGAACTGCCTCAACTTGGACAACCGTTTGAGCTTTCTTCACTGTCTCGAATAAATTTTGCATATTTCCAAGCATTCCTGCCTAAAACCAGTTTAATGTTAAAAACAGCCCTCGTTAATCCCTTTTTTTAGGGTAGTTCAGGAGAGGGGATTTAGTCCACATGCACAAACACATATGAAAGCACCATTCCATAAATCTCTTTTAAAAAACTTCATGCAATTTGTGTAAACAGACAATAGGATCAACATATGATGCTCACTATAATAAAAGGATAGCGTGGTTAACCTTCGAAGTTGTGTCAGCACCCTTCTCACTATCCTCCTTTTTCCCTCCAAATAGACCATTTACGCGGACGATTCTATCACTATGTACATACCTCTGGTGAGGGGACCACGACATGGACTGCTTACCAAATACATTTGGATTCGTATTCAGATTACCTAAGAAGGTATGCACAACAAGATGTTACAAGCATTGAACAGAACAATGGACAATGGATAGCAGAAAATTAAACATGCTTTTGAAAAACCAACAAATGTCAACTAAATTGGCATATAAACGAAGTAAATAACTCAATGAGAGCACATGACATCCACACCCCTAGCATCCTCCATTAACAGTCAAATGGACAAATTCGTTAATCGAACAAGCGTGGTACAATCAATTCTTAAATCATGCAAGCAGATCTTTCAAGCACATATAAGCCCCAATTCTAAGAAGTATAAACAAGCAATCAACTGACTACAACTCAAAGTATTTGAGAACCATATTCTATCCACATGCCTTGTAAATCAAATTAGGCAAAAGTCTAGAGGCTCAGAGGTGTTAATGACTCGAGATAACCAAATGCCTGACTTTGATATCCTAGAGACCATCCCACAATCAGACGCAAGCACTTTTCTCGGTCAAAACCAAATAACTGAATGACAGAAATGAAAGATGAAAAGCATCTGCTAAGAATGGACTGAGTGTCACAATCAAACTCTAACTACTGGAAGCATTCAACTGTCAATAAAACAGTTTCTGCATCATCAAGGGTTCAGCAGATCAACGACTTACTTTCAGAAAATGGGGAAAACATCATCAGTTCCACAACTATGAAAAAAGAATTTCAATCAAGGGACGACTGGGAGCAAGACGTTTAACAGACAAAAAACAACACTACATTGAAGGAATTGCTCCTCCAACAACACCATGCTTCCAACCAAGTAAGTTCCTTCTTGCTTTTCCAATATTCTTTATTCTACTTCATTGCATGCAACCAAGTAACTTGACTACAGTTTCTTGCAGACAATTCATCGCATACAGCCAACTACTCATGTCCAAAACTATATGCTATCAAAAACCCCATCTTCCTTCACCACAGTGGAAGAGACAAACGAACCATCCGATTCGAAATTATATAGTAAAAAGACACCCAATCTTCATGTAACTGATTCAATTTTCATGATAACAATTCTCAATTTTCCTGAATTCCGCAGTTCCAAAGTCTGAAATGTCAAACTTCCCAGTTACCAACTAAAATACAATTTCAACTTCATAAATATCGCATATAAAAGAAATAAAGACTGAGAACTCGAATGGATATGGAAGTCAAGATTAAACATGTAAATTTCCCTCAAATTCCTGCTTATCAAAGAACTAGAAAAAGAAAAATCAAGTTGCTAGAGTGTTTTTTTTTTTTCTTTTTCTCGGAAACTAAACGCAAGGCAGTCAAAGAGAAAGAGAGATGCCTGGAAAAGACAAAGAAGAAAAGGGCTTTCTGAATTCACCAAGTCCGTTGAGGCTTGAGATGCAAGCGACCACCGCACTCGTCGTCGTCGACGTCGACGCCATTTCCTTCTTCTTTGATTCCCGGAGAGAGAGAGAATTTACGAATAGACTATAATGCCTCTAGAGGAATTTTTTCTTTTTTTGTATTATATAGCGGGAGAAAATTTGTCAAAAATAAATTGTAATTTACTGAATTTTGTTATGTGATTGCGTAAAATATAAGAATAACAAAAAAAAAAAGTATAAATATTAATTTTACTTAAAATTTAACGCGGTTTATTATTTTTTTTCATAATATATTTTTTTTGTGAAAACTGGTATAAAAGGTTTTTTTCGTCGCATAATTATACCCAACCGTTAATTTTTTCGTTAATTATACTGACGTGCCAACTGACAAAGTGCCACATCAGCGAAGTTGATGACATGACAGATGCCACATCAACAAAATTAATGAAGTGGTCACTGCTACGTCAACACAGTGATGACGTGACATGTGTCACGTCATCTCAGTTGATGACATAATATTTTTTATCTTTTTAAAATTTTAAAATATATTGATATTTAATTAAAAATGAACTCAATTTATTCTTCCAACAAAAAAATTTAATTTAAAAAAAATTAAAAAAGAAACTTAATTTAAAATCAATTTTATCAAATAAAATCAAAACCCTTTAAATTGAAATTATTTTAAAATTAATTTTACTTAATAAAATTAAAATATTTTAAATTTAAAACCCTTCTAATGACAATTATTTTTATTTTAAATTTTTCATTAAATTGAGCAATTCTTTTTGTTAGAAAATTAACTTGGGTTCATTTTTTATTAAATATTAATATATTTTGAATTTTTTTTCAGATTTTTAAAAATAAAAAATATCACGTCATCAACTTAAGATGATGTGACACATGCCACATCATCACTGTATTGACGTGGCACTCTGTCAATTGCTACATCAGTATAATTGACGGAAAAATTAACGATTGGGTATAATTATGTAATAAAAAAAAATTTATACCGATTTTCACAAAAAAAAATTGTGAGTAAAAAACAATAAACGACTGTAAATTTTGGGTAAAATTGATATTTTTGTCAAAAAAAATTACTATTTTTTCGTTACAATTATAATCCAGGTAATTAACTAACTAACGCACGTTCTTACAATTCAAAAGTTCTTCTAAACACTTACCGTTCGGCCACCAATCTTTTTCATTTCTGTTTCTTTTCTTTATTTTTTGTGGTTCTTTTGCTTTATGTTGTTTCTGGTAAATTAACTTTTAGACCGTGTAAATAGGAGTAATTACAATTTATACCGTGAATTTTTGAAAATTATCTAAAACATACCAACAATTGCAAGAACTTTATTTTTTACAATATTTATAATTTCTTTTTCTTTTTTGTGCGTATTTTATTTTCACTTCTTGGTTAAAGAATTTGATACAGGAAATTATTTTTTACTTTTTTATAATTATTAATTATAAATTAACACATAAATATTTTTTAATAATAAATTTATAATATATTTAATTCTTATCTTTTTTATTACCAATCATTATAATGATTAAAAAAAATAGTGGCTCTTGCTAACTAATAAAATCGTTTGGTTAAATTTCTTGGAAGTTGGAACTGTCCTTTTATTTTCGTTTTTATGGGAAATTTTCCTTTTTTCTGATTATAAAAACAAAAAATCGAACGGACAGGATAAGATAACAAAATCAAATAACAGTGAATGCGTGACATGGAATGTTGGATTGAAAATTGGGCCAATGGGCCCTCCATTCAACTAGTATGGCTCATGAGAAAAATTTTCTGGAGATGAGAACCAGATGCAAAATGGGCCACAAAGCCCAGCCGAAGCAATTTATTTCACGAATGGGCCCCTTCTTCTTGCACCAGGCATGCACGCAGCTTTCGAGCTTCCACCAATTGAGTCGATGGCATTAGCTACAAGGTTTAATGATAAAATTATATAAATTCATGATTTCCGGTTCAAGTCGTAGACTTTACAAATTAAAAAGACAATAATAAAAAAAAATAAAAATGAGCCGATTGTGTGTAATAAGCCCAAATTATAATTTTAATTGTGTAAGTAAAATTAATCGTTCAACAATCTTTTCTAAAAGATTTATAGGGTACATCTCTACTTATCTATCTTTTTCAACAAAAAAAAATAATAAATAAATAGCACAGCAGTTGTCAGCTGGAAAGGTTCGTTTATTTTTCGGGACAATGTAATAAAAGTCTGTAATAAAAGTCTGGAACAGAAAGAAAGAAAAAAAACTTCTAGAGAAACTTGAATAACTTTTTTTACACGAGAACAATGTTGTGAATGCGTTTTTTTTTCTCAATTATCAATGCGTCTCAATCAGAAGCTTAGCATTATAATAATATTTTCAAAAGCAGCCACCTCAATTATTTGCCAATAGAGTATAATGTGCTTGTTGGAACACTGGTGATTTCTGCAGTAGTGGGCATTGTTTTATTCTTAAATCAAGTGCAGTTGTGGCATTGCTGATGGGTACTTGCACAACGAAAAGAGGCCCACAGGCAGGTCCTTGTCCTAGCATATGCCTTTTGCAACGAATATTCTTTTGTTGCGATCCTTACCTCCAGACAAAGGCAAGAAGACAGATGCTTTTTTTTTCTTTTTATTATTTATAATAGTTAATAATTAGTCAGTTAATAACTAAAAGAAACGAAAAAAAAAGTTTCATAAAGACCAAAAAAAACGGGTTCATAAACACCGCCTTGAGGTGTAGATATTTTAGTGGACAAATGCTCTTTTTTTTTTTAAGGCCACAAATGTGACCAAAGTTAAGTGACTATCATACTAAGTGGTTATTAAGTAATTATTATTATATGATAGGTTATATTAAATATATAATAAATAATTTAAAATATATAATTCTTAATCACAATACGTTATATGTGAAACAAAATTATATACTATAATATTAAAATTATTATAATAATAATGAAAAAAAATAAAACCTTTATTCATTACTTAAGAAACAATTGAAATTAGTTAAATGACAGCTGTATGTTCCATTAAATGTATGTCCGTACCTGCATTATGATCACGAAATTTATTTCAAAGTGATCACGACACAGCGAATGCAATTATTAGAGCGCAAATATATACTGACAGACTAATTAATTTGTGTGATCATATTATTAAAATTTATAATATAAATAAATATATTTTTATTAATTTTTTTATTTAAAATAATATTTATTTTATTATATAAAATAATTAATATATTATATTTTAACTGTCTATCGTTTACTATTTAATATATCTGAATAATAAGATTCTTATGGGACCCAATGGATTTGACTACCAATATGGTCAGGATCCCGCGTTGTAACAATCCCTTTCAATTATTTTTCTTATTAGATTAAAAAGTGTATGGTGAAAGAAAATTACCATTAAAAAATTGTGAAAAAAAAAAACAGAAAATAATGATTGTATTGTTGATTGTTTGAAAAAGTTAGAAATAGGTGAAAAAATGGATAAAAATAAATTTTTTATTTAAATATGATGAGAGAGTAGAGAAATAGAAAGTTGATATGTACAAAATAACAATTATCTCTTTCAGTTTTGAAAAATAACGAATTATATTGTTTCAGTAAATTTGTTAAAGAAATGAGGATAATTCAATAATTATATTGTTGAATTCAAATTCACTCTTCTTTTTCTTTTTTCTTTTTGACAAAAAAAAATCTATTTTATTAATATTCTGTGATGTAGTACACAGGATCAACTTTAAAATATCAGGAATACCTGCGTAAAGTAAAGAAGAAATACGACACTAAAGGCCTATCAGTCATAAGGTTAAACTAACATTTCACAGGATGGGCATACAACCTGTTAAAACACAGTTATTTTCTGAAGATACGAATCAACCAACAATAAACTTAATTAACAACAAATAGCTAATTAAATCTAATCCAACCCAATGAATTTACTTATGGCAGAAATAATTACACCATAGCAAATATGTAATAAAAATCGATGGGATATTACTGACACTAATTTCCAAAACTAAACTACGTACAACAATCAGAACAACAAAACGCCCATCAAAAACACTTTTAATTTGGCTCTTCCCGAAACACAGGGACTCGACCAAATTTTTCCAAAGGATTTTACCCTCTGATTCTTTCTGATGGTATAAAAAGACAGATGAAACTTAATTTTTGGAATCACTTTCTTTCCCAGACAATTCTTTCTCAAGTTATTGTTACGAAACAAACAGACTATTAAAGTCGCATTTCTCTATAAAAAAAAAAATTGAAATGCTAGACATTACTTCATTCAAAATTTTGTGCATTAAAAGTCAGTTTATTTGTTAAAAAATAATTTATTTTTATGAAATATTTATAAAAAAAAATATTCTCAGTAAAAATAATAACTTTTTATTATCGCTCACTTAAAGCACATTCTGTATTTTTTTTTTTTAAAAACTTATGCTCAGAATAAACTGAAGTTATTTTATTTAAAAATTTTAAAATTACTTAAAATTTTTCGTTGACTACTCATTTTATATGAAATAAACATTAAAAAAATAAAAATCCTCTAAAATATTTACGAAAAATAAAAACAACCTAAATTGCTTTTCGTTTGCCTAAGGGGAGATTTTTTCAATCATTCATTCCATAATTTCAGGGATTTTTTAAGTTCAAGAGTGATGATTGTGCCCATCTTTTAATGGACTAATGGCATTCCCCTATTACTTTGACGAGAGTAAAGTATGGAGGTGATCGTGGAAATTGATTTAGATAAGGATGACAGCTTGACATTCTTGCCTGCCATATCATGGTCAATACTTTTGTTTGATTTCATTTCAGATCTTAAAAAAAATATCGTGAGTATTAATCTATTTTATTATTATTTAAGGTGATAATTTAATTATAAATTAATATATTTTTATATTAGTATCTTAGATTTGAATCTTTATACTTGCTCTCTCCTTGATTAATTTTTATTTGGTACCGTTTCAAGTATAAGTTGTAATACACTGTATTGAGAGTAGGCTCATACACTTTAACTTTAGCGATAGAGTCACGTTTAATCTTATTAGTTCTCAGGAGATGAGTAAACTATTTTCTTGTTATTGAACGAAATTTTAATAAATGAGGATTATTCTAATTTTAACATAAAAATATAGAAATATGATAATTGATATATTTAATAATTTTTTTAATAAAAAAATATTAATCTATTCTCCCACACAAGACCCTCTTTTGCACACGTCACTAATCACCTACATCCGCTATAGCATGTACACTTTTTTTTTTTTTTTTAATCAATGAAGATCTTATTAAATTGTGAGCAATATAAAACCGACTTTAAAACTAGTGAAATGGAGAACTTTTTATTTTTTATTTTTTATTACAGGAATGGAAAATAAAAGAAAAAAATAAAGTCATTTAAAAGATCAGGTAATTTCGCCTTTGACTATATAATACAAGGACGGGAAGCTTACAAATCTGGAGACCGATCTCATTAGAAATGCTGAAGTTAACTATGAAGTCTAGGCGAAGATTTCCTTCCTTAAAGGTATGTTTAAGACGGACATTCCACTGACGTCGCACCGGCAACAGACAATTAACATTTATTGGGCATTGCTATATGGTCCAAAAAAAATTTATTAAAATTTTTTTAAAATTATAATTCATTAAATTTGCTGTGTGAGTGTTGATTATAAGTATAATTAAAAAACAAACTTTGGAAATTTTTTTTTAAAAAAAAATTCATCAAAATATAAAAATTTTTCAGATAATTACACTCTAAAATTTCTTCCAACAATCTAACTTCCGTACAACAACTTTTCTCCTTAACAATATGAGACACATAAAGGTAGACCATTGATCTCATACAATGAGATCTAAAGATAGATGTTTCTTACATAGGTGAAAGTTTTCCATTTAATTATTAGTTGAGAATTTTGATCACCTACGGACAAGTTCGTGACCCCCTCAGATGTCATAGAACAACTTTTCGAAGAGTAGCATGTGGTTGGGTTCCAAGAAAACAGTCAAATAATTGCCTCCATCTTTGGCTGGATTTGGCACAATGTACACCAATCCTTCATAACCAACACCTGCTGACCCCATATAGATGGGTCGGCCCCACCCAAAATCTGCATCGGCTACTGGCATCTTCATCCAGCTGACAATATTGAGATTGGGGCACTTAAAAGTATGGGGTCCCCTAGCGAGGGCTCTCAAATCATCCTGTAGTTCTAAATGATCAAGAACTGATCTTAAATACTGGTCGTCCATTCTCTTGATTGCCTCGCGGATTCTCTTTGCTGTGTGTGCCAACGGCTCTGATTGAATATCACTAGACAAGGATGTCACTGTTGTTGTGAAGACCACATTACCGAAGTAGCCCGCTGGAAGTGGAGGACGGAATCTGAACCGTCCGTCTGTTGGGATGGACAATCTGGTCGCTTGGTCATCGGGCAGGCCACGTGCCTTGCAGATGCAACGCCATAGGTGGGATGCCAGAGCCTCGTAGGTGCTATACTTTGTTGGGTTTGTGTGACCCAGCTGTTTCATGGATTTGGTTTTTAGAGCGTTCAGTTGTTCGACCGTGATCTCGAAAACTTTGGCAATGGCTTTAATTTGGCTTTTCTGCAAGCTATCCGAACTTTGAGTGGGCGTGTTCATGGGGGGAGGCGGACCGTACTCCACATGATTGAACGTTGGGGTTGGTGGGACCCGAGCCTTCAGTGGGCCCCGATCAAGGAACGGTGGGATGCCTATGGGGGCCCCACGTGCTAGGTTCATCCACAAGTTGATCAATTGGAGACTGGCAACTGCATCCGATAGAGTGTGATGCAGAGCAACTCCAATGCATACGCCTCCACATGCGAAGGTTGTCACCTGTAGCCAAAGAACATAAAGATAACTAAGGGCCAAATTTTCTTTATCCAAAAGAAATAAGGACCCAAATTTCAGAATTTGCCCCTAAAAATAAGGACCCAATATTTATTATTTATGGATGAACAAAATTTCGTTTGTTCAAAAAAAAAAAACCTCAAAAAATATGAAACGTAAAAAAAAATATTTATTCATTAAAATATATTACCACTTTGCAGTCTAGATCATAAGAAGGTAACCAAGTCCAATAATTTTGCAGTTAATCAATTACCATCAATTTGTCGACGTAGACTATAAAATTTCAAATGGAATATGGCTTAATGATTTGAGAAACCGAAATATGGAGGCCCTGCTCTATGAAAATGCAGAGGAAACTAAATAATTTGGGGCTTCTGCACCACTCATGTGAGTACTCCAGTCATCGAGGTGAGCGCCACGCATGTGCCTACTGGCAGCCACCGGCGTTCACATAATATGGGAATTTGTATCCTGACCCTAAAATAGAGATAACCCCCTCCCTAAACTTTTTTGTACCCAAAAAAAAAAAAAAAAAAGGGTTTCAAACTAGAAAAATTTACTGTTTAGGTACCTGTAACACCAAGAGCGGATAGGAAGAGATGTCAGCGGAAGAATCAACTTTTGGAGCAAGCTGCTGCATCTCCGTGGTAGAGGAAAAATCACCAAAATCATCGATAACAGAAGTGGTTTCAGCCTCAATGAACAAAACCCCTTTCGAGTTGCATTTAATCTCAACTCTATTGTTCTCGTCCCTCCCAAGCCTCCCAGCCACCGGGTAGTATGGCACGAGAACTTTGCTTAAAGCCTCCTTAAGCACCCGAGTATCAAGAGAACTGAAAGAATTGTTACCATCTGGCCTGTTGTAGAAGTAGACAGTTGAAACATGACTCATTGGGACCAAGAGGTCCAAGTTTGAAATCCACAGGCTTGTGTTGGGTGTTTGCTGGAAAGGGAATATTGTTGTTGCCTCCTTCACGATCACTTTCACCATGTTGATGAAAATTACCTTGAAGGTTGATTTCTTAAGAATATTGGGATGCAAAATTGGTATGAGACACTTCACAGGTTAGAAGCCAAGAGCCTGTGTGCGCCTATGAGTGCGTGATGGTAGACTAGACAATGGCATTATTTATAGTGAACCAAAGACCTTTTTTTATTGTTTCTACATTTCTTCGAAAAAGAAAACAACAAGACAGACATAAAACAGTTAGATACCAAAAAAAAAAAAAAAACCACAGTTCCATACAATAATAAATATAACGGGTTAGTCATATCAAACTTAGGATCGAACCGGATATTTTAATATGTTAATTACATAATTTTTTTAATAAATATGTAAAAAATCACGTCAGTTTACTTTTTTTACAGACAAAAAGAAAAATAAATATTAAATTATTTTTTTATTTTATATATTCATAATAATATATATTATTTACTTGATTCTCCAGATCTATTACGAACTATAACAAAATTTTCAAAAGCAGCCGTCTCGAATTATTTGCCAATAAAGCATATAACGTGCATGTTGGAATTCAGTTGATTTCTGCAGTAGTAGGCATTGCTAATGGGTTCTTGAATGTTTTTACTCACAATTGTTACTTCTACATAGATTCTAAACTGAATAGTTACAATCCTGTCTGACACAATTTTTTTTCCCATAACGACAACAATTACATGGCACACAAATTTATAGAAACAAATAGATATAAAATAATTTTATAGAATATACAGAATGTTTTATATTGAAAATTTTTTATATAACATATAAGAAATTTTTATCATTTTAAATTTTGCATTATTAATTTTACTATATATCTCTTACATATTGTATAAAAAATTATTTATATAATATAAAATATTTAATATATAATAAAAAATTATCTTACATCAATCATGTTTTCATGTGTACATTAAAATTTTTCTATGATTAAATTAACAGGTGCTTTCTAACATTATTTTCATACAAAGGCAAGAATAACGTGTTCACAGAGGCATATGTCCGATCCAATTACATATTTGTTTTCAAATAAAATGTTAATTTTTTTTCGATGGATTTGACTAACAATAGTAGCACGCGTTGATCAGAAGAATCCCACGTTGTAATATTCCCCATCAACTCTTTTTCCAGGTCTCATTTTCCTATTAAAAAAATTGAAATGCTTGGCATTATTTCATTTACCTTTTTGTGTATTCGATTGTTTTCATTTGCTCAAAGGGAAAGTTATACAATCAATAGTTCCACAATTCATTAGAGATTTTTTAAAAGAAAATGTTTGTTTAATTTCAAGAGTGATTGATGCTCGTGGTTCTCGTGAAATGCTATTTTACCTTTACTTTGTCAAAATAATGGAGAAAATCGTGGAAATTGATTTACATAAGGATGGCAGCTGGACATATTCTTACCTGCCATGTTGTTGACAGTTAATTTGGATTTTTATTTCAGACCCTAAACATGGATTGTGATTGTGAGATATTACTATTCTAATTCTTCCACCCAAGGCCATCTTACTCACATAATCACATTGTAGTGATTGCATTAATCAACCGCCATACGCTCAAAGCATATGGACGACTTTTTTTTTTTTTTAGTTAAAATTAAGATGGCGAGTTACATAAAAATAGATGCCTGTATCTTTTTCCTACCTGAAAAGTTCTACATAGATTTGAAACTTGATTTGTTGTTAACAGTCAAAAATAGATCTCTGTCAATGGTCATGCACGAAAAAATTTTATTGTATGTTTTTTCCTCTCCAATCAGATTGAGAGATGAGTACCATTCAAAAAAAAAAAAAGATTGAGAGATGAGTAATTTTTAAAGGTAAAGTCTTATATTTAAATTTCAAATTTTACTTCTAAACTTAAATTTAATTTTTTTAAAATTTTAAAAATAAATAAATAAAAATAACACTTTACAAATTTATCGTATAATTTTATCGTAGAAGATTATTATTGTATTTAAGAAAAATACAAAGTACTGAATAGCACACAAACTCCTAAATCATGTCAGTCGTACCGTTAAGTTTACCACTGAGTTTAGCAGGTCTAGAACCTGATTCGTTCACATAAGCCTAAGACCTTAATTACTCGGACCATCATAGTGGAGGCTGCCAGAAAATTTTTGTTCGATTATTATGACCTACAAGACACATTTCGATTTGTCGGTTGTACTGGACGATGAGGAAGTAAAGAGGACACCCCTTTCTGGCAAGCCAAGATCACGAAAAATGGGTCTGAATAAATGGGGTGGCCAGGTGGGTACCTGACTACCTAGGACCCATAGGGCCAGAAGGCATTGGTCCAATTGTGTAACAACTGGGTTGTCCTTACTTTTCTGGCAACTTGCTTTTATACCAATTTTTGTACGCCGACAACTAATAAAAAGAAGTTGAATGAGCTATCGCATGAGATATCGGGTTTTAATTTTTTTTAGGGATGAGTATAAAATTTATGTAAATAAAAAAATTATTATTATTTTGTAATTCATAGTCAAATTAATTTCTTAATAATTAAAAAAAGAGTTGAATGATATTTTTTCAAAGGAAAATCAAGTTGCGGATGTTGATATTTTATGGGTAATCCCACCACAACAATGCTAATTCTAAAAAAAAAAAAAAGGAACGAAAACAGAATCTTGTGTCGTGCATCACAAAAATACCTAGTCTCAATAGTATTACACTACATACAAATTTTCGTAAGCTGAACTGTATAAAATATTAAAACTGTAAATTCACGTAACATGAAAGAAATAACGAAAATCTGAGTACTCGTTGCATTACTTTTCTTAAAAGCACAAGTAAAAAATGTAACACTTTCAGCATCTCTTATAAATTCAAAATATGACGAGTTTTAGTCCAAGTTAACTAATTAAAAAAAATGAATAGAGTATCATCTCAAAATAATTCTCAAATGCAAGGAAAAAGTGACGATTTAATCATCTCCTATAAATTCAAAATATGATGAAAAGAGCATCATTTTGAATTTTGAGTCTCATCCTAATGTCACAGAAAAAGTGACGATTTAATCATCTCGCATAAATTCAAAATATGATGAAAAGAGCATCATCTTGAATTCTGAGTCTGATACTAATGTCACGTACCTAATTCACATAGCACAAGAAAATAAGAGAAGATTACCTTTTTTTTTTTAGATATTTAATCTTAAAAATATACTAAAAATATAATGAGATAGAGCTCATTGATACAAAATTCTCATATTTGTGAGATCTAAAGATAGATTTATTCTAAATAAGTTAAAGTTTTCCATTTTGTTATTGGTTGAGAATTTTGCTTTCCAATGGACCAGCTTTGGGCTCGACTAGAAGTCATGGAAAACCTTTTGAAAGAGTTGCATGTGGTTGGGTTCCAAGAAAACAGTCAAATAATTGCTCCCATCTTTTACTGAACTTGGCACAATGTACACCAATCCTTCATAACCAACACCTGCTGACCCCATATAAATGGGTCGGCCCCACCCAAAATCTGCACCATCCACCGGCATCTTCATCCAGCTGACAATATTGAGATTGGGGCACCTAAAAGTATGGGGCCCCCTGGCAAGGGCTCCCAAATCATGCTGCAGCTCTAATTGATCAAGGGCTGATCTTAAATACTCGTCATCCATTCTCTTTATCGCCTCACGGATTCTCTTTGTGGTGTGTGCCAACGGCTCTGATTGAATAACGCCAGACAAGCCTGTCACTGTTGTTGTGAAGACCACATTACCGAAGTAGCCCGCCGGAAGTGGAGGACGGAATCTGAACCGTCCATCTGTTGGGATAGACAATCTCGTTGCTTGGTCATCGGGCAGGCCACGTGCCTTGCAGATGCAACGCCATAGATGGGCTGCCAGGGCCTCGTAGGTGCTATACTTTGTTGGGTTTGCGTCACCCGGCTGTTTCATGGACTTGGTTTTTAGGGCGTTGAGTTGTTCGAGTGTGATCTCGAAGACTTTGGCAATGGCTTTAATTTCGCCTTGCTGGAAGTCATCAGAACTTTGATTGGGAGCGGGAGTGTTCATGGTGGGAGGCGGACCGTACTCCACGTGATTGAACTTTGGGGTTGGTGGAACCCGAGCCTTCAGTGGGCCCCGATCAAGGAATGGTGGGATGCCGATGGGGCCCCCACGTGCTAGGTTCATCCATGAGTTGATCAACTGGAGACTAGCAACTGCATCTGAAATAGTGTGATGCAGTGCAACTCCAATGCATACACCTCCACATGCGAAGGTTGTCACCTATAGCCAAAGAACATAAAGCTAAGGACCCAAATTTTTCAATCAACAAAAAAACAAAAAAACAAAAAAAAAGACCCAATTTCAGGATTTGTCTTGAGTTTTCCTTCAAATGATTTGTGTATTTTGCTCAATCATGATGTAAACTCTACGATTTATTGATGAACGTAATCTACTTTGTTTAAAAAAATCCCAAAAAAATGAATCGTAAAGAAGTATTTATTCATTGGAAAATAGTGTCATTCAATCACTTTGCAATCCACGCCATAACAAGTTAGCCATGTCCAATAATTTTGTAGTCAATTACCATCAATTTGTCGACATGGACTGCAATTTCAATGGAATAACACAGAAAATAATTAATAGTTGATTTATTTAACTTAAGCCAAAAAAAAAAAAAGGGAGGAGAGGGCCCAACACTTCCAACAGACAAAACCTCAAATTCCCATAAATTGTAGGTATTTGAAGAAGGTGGAGAACTCCAACTCCCTCGACAACAAAGGCAAGGTGGCCCTCTCAGCTAATTTCCAACGGAATATAGCTTACGATTTGAGAAGCTTAGTTACGGAGAACCCCCTCTATGAACATGCGGAGGACAATAAAATTACAAATTTGAGTTGGTAATTTATAGATTATTTAGTATTTTTTTTACTCACGACTTAGATTTGAGTTTAAGTATTTGTATTTGAAAGTAATGTCTTTTTTTAACTGTCAGTTTTATTGTGCATACGCAGGTTGATTCCAGACTTAATAATCGCTACAGTCAGCTTAAAAGAGGTCCACACAGATTTAATAGTATTTAGATAAAAATCCCTTCCTATAAGTTAGATTGAATGGAATATACACAAAAAAAAAAAAATACTTCTATTTTGACTTTTAAATCTGATAATTAATATATTCGTGATAAATTTTTTTTTTATTAAAAAAAAAAAGAAAGTAAAGATGGTGGGGCCGTGGGGCTGCTGCTTCACAAGTACTTCTGTGGGAGTGGTGAGCATCACGCATGTGACAACTTGGGGATAAATATTTTTTTTGTCTTAAATTTTTAAATTTTTTTATATTTGAATTTTAATTTTTTTTGATATTTTAGTTGAATTTTAAATTATTTAATTTTTACCAAATCAGTTCATTTGTTTAACAAAAGTGATCAATCTATTAAACAATAATTTTAATTTTACAAAAAATTATTTAAAAAATATTAAATATATGAATTGAATGTGTTTTTTATTAAAAATATGTATATCACCTATTTAATTTATATATTTATTGATTAAAAAAATATTTAATATGCATATTTTGTTGATAAAAAAAATATTCAATTCATTTATTTAACCTTTTTTAAATAATTTTTATTAAGTTAAACTCATTTATTAATAAATTGACTACTTTTTGTAACTTAAAGGAATAATGTAATAAGAAATCAAAAAGTTTAAGACTCAAATATAAAAAAATTTAAAAGTTTAGGATCAAAAAATGTTTATCCCTAACAACTTGCACCCACTATTGTACTGTAGACAGTATCGAAATTTAATTTTGAGCCGTAGCCAATATATAATTAAGGTTTTAAAAATCGAACCGATCATTGAATTAAAAAATTAAAAGGTTTAAGGTTTAATCGGTTCAATTGGATTAGTTATTGTTGAATCGGTAAAATTAATATTTAATATTAAATATATAAAATTTAAATAGTTATATACATTTATCTAATATATTAATATTTAAAATATAATATTATATATATATATATATATAATACTTATATTTGTAACCTTAATATATATATAATTTATAATCTATTCTAAAATAAAAACTTATTAATCTTATCTTAAAATTTATAAATTTATATTTTTATAATATATTTTAATATATATTTCAAAAAATGACTGTTAAACATTTATAACTCATTTAATTTATTTTTAAAAATATATCATTTATATATTTGTAAAGTAGTGAATATTTTTGATAAAATATAAACATGTTAATTATTTTTAAAAATAGCAATCTATTAATTATTTTTAAAAATTTGAAATATATTAATAAATTTTGAGAGAAAGTAGACATGCAGATACTTAGTAAGATAAAATATTAATTAATTTTGACTAAAGTATATTAACATTTATTGATATTTATTTTTTTTCATTTTTTGGTGTTTTTTTTCTTTTTAAATCAAACTATTTTGATCGAAAAAACTGAGACCGGTTCTCCAGTTTTTGATTCAACCGGCCGGTTCACCCCATTCTTGCCCGATTCTTGAAATTAACGATTTTTTAAGGTTAATCAGGCTGGTTTAAGGCTCAGTTCCCAATTTTTTCGGTTGAACCGACTGATCCGGTCCAGTTCTCTTAACACTGTATATAATTGCAATTTTTCTTTTTGAGAAATTTCGGTTTTTCGCTAATGTTACACATACATGTTCTTCAATACGAGGCATTCTACTTGATTAATTTGCTTTATGTGCGAGAACTAATTAAGGACTTAAATAAGCTAAATCGAAAGAACATACAAAAAATGAAACTCCACTCATTACAGAAAAAAAAAAAAATCGCTAATAAAAACAAAAGAAACACAAAGCATGCTCGTTAATTTCTTTTCAATTTCATGGTTTTATTTTGTTAGAAAAATATATACTGTTGAATTACCTGTAACACCAAGAGCGGATAGGAAGAGATTTCAGCGGAAGAATCTACTTTTGGTGCAAGCTGCTGCATCTCCATGGTAGACGAAAAATCACCAAAATCATCAATAGCAGAAGTGGTTTCAGCCTCGATGAACAAAACCCCTTTGGAGTTACATTTAATCTCAACTCTATTGTTCTCATCCCTCCCAAGCCTCCCTGCCACCGGGTAGTATGGCACGAGAACTTTGCTTAAAGCCTCCTTAAGTATCCGGGTGTCCAGAGAATTGGAAGCATTGTTACCATTTGGCGGCCTGTTGTAGAAGTAGACGGTTGAAACATGACTCATTGGCACCAAGAGGTCCAAGTTTGAAATCCATAGGCTTGTGTTGGGTGTATCCTGCAAAGGGACTATTGTTGTTGCCTCCTTCACGATCACCTTCACCATGCTGATAGATGTTATCTTGAAGGTCGAGCTCCGAGAGAGGCAAATTGGCAAGAGA
Source organism: Carallia pectinifolia (assembly GCA_037832335.1). Classification (NCBI taxonomy): domain Eukaryota; kingdom Viridiplantae; phylum Streptophyta; class Magnoliopsida; order Malpighiales; family Rhizophoraceae; genus Carallia; species Carallia pectinifolia. Next base: position 1,840,190 of record CM075453.1, read on the forward strand.
GGCACCACAAATTAGAAGCCAAAGACTTTAGATTAGAAGCCGAGACTACTCGTGCGCCTATTGGTGTGTGATGGTAGACTTAGACGATGATACTGTTTATAGAGTGGCCCGAGGGATCTGTCCTGGAAAAGCCGCACTGGAGCTCTCAATCAATAAAAAGAATAAAGTAATTAAATTTGTAATAAAAAAAATAATTTTTAATTTTTATTATAAAAATTATCAATTTTATTGTGTTTATTGTAATAATTGGTGCACAAAAAATATCAAACAAATATTTTCTTATTTTTTATATTCTATATAGGGAAATTTGATGCAAAATATCTTAAAATAACAATAGTAGATATTTTATCAATCAAACACCCTATAAAAAACATTTGTATATACACACTATATAGTATAAATCTTGTAAGCTTAAAATATACGAGAGTTAATTACATAAACATAATATAATGTTTGGAGTTAAATACAAAAATAGAATAAAATAAGCACTTTGTATGTGGTACAAGGAGGTCGCTGCCGCCATTTTTTTTCTTTGTGCCGCACTCAGTAAGCAAATTGTCCGGTAAATACAAATAGATCTACAATGTAATTATTTCATTATATATAGGATATTTTATATCATACACATAATATTTACTATCACATAAATTTTTTTTATAGAAATATAGTAGATTTTTATGTACAATAAATTTTTGTTGTATTTAATATTTACATGTAATACTATATATCTTGCAGTTGGCATAAAATTACAGTGTTCGCTTGTATTTATTAACTAGATAATGTGTATACTAACAAACGAAAGATCACTAACAATTCAGATAAACAAAAAAAAAGAAAGAAAGATCACTAACAATCACCATATACATTATTTTAACGATAATTTGATATATTTTTCTTTATATTAACTTTAATTTAAGTTATCCAATTCTAAGAATTTAAGATAATTATGTTATATCACAGTATTTAATTTTAAATTTATTAAAATTAAAATTGAATATAAAAAAATTTATATAAACTTAAAAATATTAACAGATAATTTTTAATTTTAATACATAAATATAATAATTAATATATGTATAATATATATATTTTTTTCGATTAACAAAAAGGACCACTAACAAAATTTGTGGTTCATTGCACCTTGGTACCACATGGTGCCTGCACCAGAGGCTGTCTTCACGAAAAAGCAAAAAACGTTCGACCGTACGTTCTGAAGGATTTGGCTGAGCTGGAACCCAGGCAATCTCTTCTTTTTTATCACACCAGACAATCTATTTCTTACTTTGTTATTATTTTCTTTTTTATGACACAAAGATTTCTTACCCTGTTTTGCTATTCAGCTATGTACGAACGAAATTAATGCGAACCGTTGTCTCACTTGTTTTTTTTTTTATTTATTGAAGACCGAATTAATTCATTAATACTTAAAAAATTTATACATGAAATGGACGTAAAATTATCGAGAGTGCCTATATGAAGTAGATAAAAAATCAACATAAATAACCTACATAACAAATAATTAAACTAACCATTAATACAACAGATATAAAACCCGAAACAAATGGTATAAAACCCGAACCGTCGTCTAACTTGTTGATCACCTCCTATTGGTTGTCACCATCATCTTTACTAGACAACTCATCACTCAGGCCCAGGCCTGTTTTACCCCGAAAGCGACAAGATACAATTTGGGAAAAGATTGAGAGACTGATTGGATGCTTCAATGTTTGTCTTAAAATATTTAAAAATAATGATTAATTGTTAATATTTAATAATTATTATAATAAAAAATAATAAAAATAAAGTAATAATTAATATTTTTATTAAAAAATAATTAATTGTTAATTTTTTGTAACCGTCATAATAAAAAAAAGTAACAAAAAATATAATAATAATTTTTATTTTAATCTTTTGTTATTTTGTTATTAATAAAATTATAATAATTTAATAATTAATTATTTTTTAAAAAAATCAGGACAAAAATCACTGAACTCTAAAACCAAGCCCCTACAATTTTAGCTTGCGATGTTGACCGTTGGCATTGCCAAAAATAGCTGGGCATTGAAAGCGCATTCAGCGCTACGGTTCCCAACGAACATATGAAAATTATTAGCTGTATTTAGTGTTCACTCTACATCCAACAGTCAAAGCTTGTTCGCCGGACCTTTGTGCTCCTCGGCAGTACGGGGCACGATCTCCGATGTTGCCGACAACGGATGCTTTATGGACCGCCTGTCCGAACCGTGTTCCTTTTCATTCTACAATGCTCGTATGGTGTCGTGTGTTATTATTATTGTTTTTTTATTCTATTGACAAATTTTACGGATTTGGAGGAGCGTCTGCAAAGTTATGGAATACTTATATATAAAATTTATAATATGATTTATTTGTTATTTATTTATAAAATTTTTTAATAATAATTAACAGAATATAAATTTAATATAAGACTTATTAAAGGTAGAATTTTTAATAGTTAAATTTACTTTTGTTGACTCATTTATTAGTTTTTTTTGTGCGTGGTTTAAAATTTTATATTAAAAAAGAGAAAAAATGTAATTAATTTATAATTTGTGATAACTTAAAAATTTAATAGTGTGAAATTTCGGGCAAGTTTAATAAACTTACTAATTACTTGGATTTGCTTGATTTTCGATCGCCGATTCAACATAACCGTTTTTTAAAACGTGTGTAAAATAAAACTTATATTTTATCATTCCAGAGCTTTGATAACCTAATTGGTCAATTATGCTTTGGATCAGGCAAAAATATAGGAGAAGAAGAACCATATATAATCACGTTGTGTCGTGGTGCAAGCGGCCGGTGTTAGAGCATTTCGGACTGGAGTTCCAGTGCTTCAAGGCGTAATGTAAGGCTAAACATATGTCCACCTCGTGCATTTATGAGAGTAATTTGGCAACTTTTATTATATATTCGAGAGTTTTCTCTTTCTTTAGTTCAATGTAGTGGCTCTTATATACTGCACGTGTATACTTGGTGCAATCTTTCCTAATTAGATTGTTGGGTGTCATATTTATTTTTTTTTTTATTTTCTCGAACAAGAAAAAAAGAAGAAGAACCATATACAGGAAAAAAAAATGATTAACAAGCAAATCTTACAAACGCTTGCAATACTAACAAAATTTGCTATTGTAAGTGGTGAGTCTAATAGATACGTTCTGAATAACATTGAAATTGAAGAAAAAGATGTTTGCATAATTAACTTAGATTTGTCTATAAGGACATTTTTACAGCAAAATTATGCATAAGCATAACTAGTTCCTTGTCACATCTCATCTATGAAGTCGTTGGACTCTTATACTTTGTTTGGTTTGATAGAAAGTAGTAAGAAAAGAAAATGAATAGAAAATAATACAGTAACGATGATATTATAATTGATAAAAAGTAATGATTAGAAAGTTGTAAGAAAGAAAATGAATAGTAATTTATGTGAAAAAAATAAAATTTAATTATTTGAATTAATAGAAAATGTATAAAAAATAAATTAAATAAAAAATACTTTCCCCTTCTTTTCTTTTTCTTTTCTTTTTCATAATTTCCCAAACAAAGCATTAATCTACGGAGTGGAATTAACTAAAAAAAAAAAACTATTTTTATTATACAGTTTATAAACTTAAAGCCGACAATAAGTTTGGGTTTGGGCTCATCGAATTGGTCCTACCCCTCAATACAAGGTTCCTATATTTTGATATTCAGGGGCAACAACAATTGGGACCGATAAACCAAAAAAAAAAAAAAAAAAAAAGGGGGACCGAGGATGGACAACAAAAGCATTAACCTCTCGCTACATTCTTGCAATTAAGTTTTTTAGTATTAAGTTGTTTCAGAGTTAAAGGTTTCGCTCTTAAATTTTAATAAAAGTAAATTAAAAAAAAGTTAATCGTAACAAATTATCATTATCGTTATCATATCATTTGGAGTTTCCAATCCTGTTACTCTTCTATTTTGTCCGTCCGGGGACCGGTCGCAACACGATCCCAAGGAAAAATTCCATTGGCCCACCTCCACGTACGTACAGACATGGGAATTCAATTGTTTCTGTGTTGTGTCATATCCATTCGTTTGTACATTTATTGATATTAATCGAACACCGAAACACATGGCTTGCAAGGGAAAAAGCATTTATTACTATTTTTTTTAACAAGAAAAAAAAAAATCGTTAAATTACACAACTTACATAAATTGATCCAATCCATTACATAACTTACATTATCTATATGTATTTAAGTTATCTAGCTTAGTCCGAGTGCTTATCAGGGGTTGGATGGACTTGCACTTACTTCAAAAACCCACATAAATGTGAGGTTTATGGAGATTTATTCTTTAGAGTGTTGTAAGTTTCCTACAGTATTTTTAGATTGAGAATTCTCATTCTTCATTAGTTGCTAACAAGTAAAAAAAAAAAAAAAAAAGATAAAACATGAGGGCAACCACTAAAGTAAAACTCTCATTCTTTTTATATATTTCACATCTCTTTCAAGAATTTTAATGTGAAAGCTGCCAGATAAATATCTATATTCTTAACTTCTGTTTATTTTGGCGGTAAATTTTGTTCATGTTTTAGTCTTGTACATGGGGACCTTAGAATAGGGCTGTAGATATAATTTCACTCACAAAAATAATTGACTCTGCATTTAGGTTCTTTGAATGCACATATATTTGACTATTTTTGTAATAAATATTATATTTCAAAATAAATTCACGGAAAGCCAATGGAGTTAACTCAACTTGCATCTAAGATGCATGATTGAGACATGTATTAAGAGCATAATTTAAAAATCGGGCTATCGATGGTCGGATCACTGAAACGTAAACTTTAAAGTCTAAATTAGTCTAATTTTCTTATCTGATTGGACAAGGAAGTAATCTAAAAAAAATTACTCGATCTAGACTAGTCAGTCACATTCAGGTCAACGCTAAATTTTTTTTCATTCTTTTTTTCCAAATATTTGAATAAAAATATATTATTTTTATTAAGAATACATATAGATATATATCTTTAATATTATTTTAATAACCTTTTATTTATTTTTATATAATACAAAAAACTAATTATTTAAAAAAAAACAATATTTGACCTATAGGTCTAGCCTTCCAGTTAATGATCTGACTTTTAACCCAATAAACCAAATTCAGGTCCGATCAAGGTTCAATCTGCGTTTAAAAACTATGTTCAAGAGTTCAAATTTGTATAATCGTGTGTATATATATATATATATATATATATTTTTTTTTTTTTTTTTGTGTGTGTGTGTAGGTTTACTGTATAATCGTATATATAAGTCGTCGTGCTCTTGACTGGGCCTTCAATTTGGGCAAATCAAGTGAACAAACAGCGGGATGGGCTCGTTGTTCTTTTTTCTTTTTTTTTTTGGGTGTAGAGGACTAGTCGTTCATTGCTTTGGTTCTTAAATATTCAGCCTCTTGCCCTCGAAGCCCAATTGCAGCTTAGCATTGCGACGTTTCTCTTCGGCCCAGATCATTTAGTGAGCCCAGTTTTCTTTATAGCCTTTACCACCTCATGGCTCAATATGGCGAGCCCAACCCTACAGATTTATGCTACTGACATCTCCAAGCCCAAGTGGCACAACTCATCAACCTAATCTGTATTTAACAGTTCGATTTTATTTTCGAAGGTTTAAAAATATGCTCATTTTTTTACAAAAAAAAAAAAATATATTCTTATACATCCTTTCATTACGATAGGAAGTGATAAGAAAAAAAAAAGAATAGAAAATAATATAATAATAATGATATTATAATTGATAAAAAAATAATAATTAAAAAGTTATGAGAAATAAAATGAAAAATAATTTATGAGAAAAAAAATAAAAATTAATTATTTAAATTAATAAAAAATAAAAAAATAAAAAAATTTTTTTCTTTCTTTCACAGCCATATTTTTACAAAATAAATTATGTTCTTATGCATCCTTTCATTACATAGGAAGTGATAAGAAAAAAAAAAGAATAGAAAATAATATAATAATAATTATATTATAATTAATAAAAAAATAATAATTAGAAAATTATGAGAAATAAAATAAAAAATAATTTATGAGAAAAAAATAAAAATTAATTATTTAAATTAATAAAAAATAAATTTTTTTCTTTCTTTCACAGCCAAACAGAAAGATGGGCATATTTAGCAAAATATTTTTTTTCAGTCCAATGATTGCTCTAACGGGCTCATTTGTATTACACTGACAAGTCCACATTATTCAACTGTCCACATCCAAATCCTGCAAGAATTAATATTGGTGGGAAGAAGAAAGAAACAGAAAAGGAGTCTATCTCCCTGTCCTTTTTTTTTTTGTTTTTTTAAGTTAGTTTGGAAAGGAGGTATTTTAAAAACCACTCATCTCTCTCTCACAAAATCAAAAGGAAAATACACAAAATTCTAATAAAGAAAAAGAAACAAAGAGGATTTATTTTAATTAAAATAACTAAGAGTATGTGTTTTAATTAAAAAATTTAAAATTTTAATTTTAATTCCTTGTTTCACCAATTTTAATGTCTTTCAAATCTCTTTTTTTTTCTTTTTTTTTTTCTCTCGCCAATCGGTAACAACTTATGCACTAAGAAATTAAGCAGCCTTTTTGCTTTCTTTTCAAACATCTCTCACAGTTTATTCTGGAAGTGGAAAAAAAAAAAAGTCTATGTGGATGTGAGAGACGCATGCTTTTTATGACACCAACCACGGCTAGCCCTTCCTTTTTCCTAGTGCTCGCAACCATAGTTTTAAAAATTGGACTAGATTGACCAGTCGAACTGAAAAATCGGTGAATCGGAGGTCGGATCGATCCGATTTTCTGATAAAACCGGAATAGGAAATGAACCGCTCGAAAATTGGTGAACCGGCCGGTCGAACTGAAAAATCGGTAACTTCAAAACCAGTAAACCGGCTGATCGGACCGGTGAACCGGTAACCAGGCCACCTGGATCAAAACGACGTCGTTTTATTTATTTTTTTGGATTAAAAATAAGAATAAATAACACTTATTTATATTAATAAAAAATGTAATATTTTTAGATTATATATTGACTTTATGATATTTATTTTCAGATATGAATATTCGATTAATAGTTTTATAATATTTTATTTTTGATATTTATACTTTATTAATTTATTTAATTAAAAAATTATCATAAATATCTTATATTTTAATTTTATTTTAAGTTTAAGTAGATTTATATTCTATTTTTTATGATTATACTCATTATTTGTTATTAAAAAATGAAAAATTATAAGTAATAATTATTTTTTTATTAAATCAGAATTGATCTACCGGTTCAACTACTTATTTTTTAATTAGACTATTAAATTACTAACTTAATCTTTTCATTAATTTAATAACTGATCTAATTTTTAAAACTATGCTCGCAACTTCATGAATAAGAATAAGCCTTCTAGTCCAAAGGACTGCAGAGCACTAATGGGATCATTGACCTTTTAAAGCGTAAAAATTGTCATGACATTTACCAAAACTTTTTTTTTTTTTTTGTCGTAAACAGTTAATGGCAATAGTCAGGAAATTCTCCAAGATTGATGTGGCAAAATTGTGTCTGGGTTAAATCCAAAATTGGTTTTTATTCCATCTTTTGACAGCCAGATTCTGACGGCCTATGTGGAAAAGAAATGAGAGAGAAAATGGAAGGGATCACCCTTGACAATAAAGAAAACCTAAAAGGGACAAAGGGGTAAATCCACAAGGAATGGACCTGGTGCTGAATATAATGTGGGAAATAAAAGAATGGAAGGCGTCTCTCTCATTGGAAGAGAGCACATCACCACAAAAAAACAAAGCCTGAAATTAAGGTAAACCAAGAACAACTGCAAACAGCAACTACTACTGCTACTACGCATCAGAAAACAGCGTCATCCCAATTTTATCCTTTTTGGCCCCCCCACCCCACCCTTTGCTTTTTCAGCCCCCTACAAAAACAAACCCATTTTTCCATTGAGATCTCACCCTCCATTCTCTCTCTAGAAAAACCCACATTCATTCATTCATTCTTTCTCTCTCTACGCAGAGGCCCAAAAAAAGCACACACCAAAATACAAGAAAGAAGAAACATGGAAACTACACGCAGACCCTCAAAAAACAAAGAAGAGTCCACACCTCCCAACAAACTCCTCTCTCTATCCTTCTCTCTCTCTCTTCAATGGCCCAGCTGGACCAAAATTTATGTGGGAAGAAGAAAAACAAAAAAAAAAAAGAAAGGAGAAAGAAAGAATTAGATTAGTAGATGTCTTCAAATGTTTGGTCCTCCAACCCAAATCCACCTCACAAAAAAAAGTTCTTTCACTTGCCATTCCCATTCAAAACAAATAAAAACGATGACATGCCAGAAATACCCTTCTGCAACCCCCCAAAAAAATTCCCATCTTCATCACTGTCTGAACTCTCTCAAAAGAAACAATTTTTCTTTCTTTCTTTCTTTCTTTCCTTTTTTTTTTTTTTACCAAGTTATGTGGGCTTCTTTGGGTTTTATTTGTCTTGGTCAGAGTTTCAGAGAGAGAGAGAGACAACAGGAAAGCGAGAACCTTTCCCATCTCTCTCTCTCTCTCTCTCTCTCTCTCTCTCTTTCTTGTTTCTCTCTCTCTATCTGTCTCTCTCTACGCCTCCTGTTTTCTGTCCTATTATTTCTTCTTGGCCCGTCTCTTTCCTTTTTCTCCTTTAGCATTAACCACCCTCTCCGCCTTCTTTTTATTTCTCTCTGTCTTTCTCTCTGTTTCTTGCCTCCCCTGGTTTTGGAGTCTGCCTCTGGCTTTATTTCTTTGTGATTTGAACTAATCATGAAGAAGATGAAAGGGGTTTTCGCTGCTATGGAGTCTTCTCGTAGTCTTTCTGCTCCTGCGTACGAGGATGCAAGGACCAGGTTTAAGCATCAGAGTCTTTTGCAGGACTTTGAGGACTTGTACAAGGTAACAGATTTTCTGGGGTTTTTTTGGTAGATTTGGGGTTATTTCTTTTGTGTCGTTTTATTTAGATCTGGTGTCATACGAGGTTTAAATTTCCTTTTTTTTTTACAAGATTTTGGCTTTCCTATGCTGGTTTGTTAGATGGGATAAATCAGGATAAGGGTAGAGAAAGTATGGAAATTTGGTTTGCTGTTTACCTAGTATTTGTGTTTTTGGTTGCGGTTTGTTTGGTTATGGAGAAAATCCGTAGAGAAAGTATGGAAAGTTGGCTTGCTGTTTCCCTGTTAATGGCCCTTCCGGGGAATATTTATTTCTTTGGGACTTTTCTGATTCCTGTTGTTTGCTGCCTTTTGACCATCCATCCAAATGGATCAGCTGGTCCTGCTGTGAAGTGCTTTCTATTGAGTTTAATCTTTGAGCTCATGTTTTCTGAGAACTTGCCTTTATTTTTATTTCTTGCCTGGAAACTTGCCACAAAGAGGCCTTCTGGGCTATCATTCGGCAGGAAAAAAAAAAAAAAAATTTCAGACGAGTTTTAATTATGTTATTGAAATTATTTTAAGTTCTATTCATGTTCTTGTATTGATCTAGTTCAAATTTTAGTTTTCTTTGACTTTCCTTAATCTACAGACTTGAACACTTTTTGGTAGCTATACAGACGAAATGCTTAAAGTTATAATTCAACTATTGATTCACAGGAAACGGAAGCCGAGAGAAAGAAACTACAAATGATGAGACAAAAAAGATTGACCTTGTTGGCCGAAGTCAGGTATCAAATTTGCACCTTAAGATATATGGTGCACGCGTACAAACTTGGTATGAAACATCTATGTTTAATTGCTCCTTGATTGTAGATTTTTGAGGCGACGGCACAAATATTTGTCAGAACACCAAGCGGAGAAGCCCCTAGTGAAGCCAAACATGGTGCAACCTCAGAAGTTACTGACTGGAATTACAAGTGGAAGGAAGGATAGGAATCACAAACAAAAAGATGTTCTTTTGCGGGAGCCAGTGCCACGATTTGATTCAAACCAGAAGGGAAAAATTCGCAATGAAAGGGAAGTCGTTTTTGGAAATCCTGTGCTAATTTCTAAATTGAAACAAAAGCAGAAGCCTAACGGTAGGAATAAAGCTGGTTTGCGAGATTTTTTGCTGATTCCTGACTTGAATCAGAAAGAAAAGATCTGTGGTGGAAAGGAAGCAAGTGTTAGGAACAATATTCCAATTTTTGACTTAAATGAGATATCAGTAAGCAACAATGTGACTGTTGTTAAGTCTATGTCTGGTATTTATTTACTAATTTCTCTTTCTTATGAGCTAATTCCACGGTCAAACATTGATGCAGAGGGAGGAGGAAGAGTTACAGGCCAGTGATGAGGTTGTGAGAATAGAGGAGCCGAAGATAAGTTTGATGAGAAGCGGAAATGACGAGCAGCATAATGAGATGAGGTTGCTGGCATGTAGAAATATCGGGAATGGTTCTGTGCAGGGTGGGAAGAGAAAGATCTCGTGGCAGGACCCGATGGCTTTGAGGGTCTGAGCTAGTTCTCATTTCAATGGCAACTCAAGGTCCTATATTTTGGCGAGGTTGGAAATTTAGCCTTGCGTTACCCTGTTAACAGTAAATTTTAGTTAACGTTTTGTTATCTTTGTAAAGAAAACATAGTTCCATAAAATCACAATCATATGGATGCATTGATGCTTATAAATCATGTTATCCCAAGTTATTTCTCTGGGTTAGGTTTTGGAATCGTGCAACGAGATCTCTTCGGGATGCTTCAATGTTCCAAAGTATGTCTCTTGGTATGACATTTTGGGTTGTCCAATGATAAGGAAAGGATCATGGTTTATAAATTACTCTGCCGGCTGGCCAGTCGGGCTCCAATTTCATAGCAAGAACATAAGCTCATCCGGGGAGGTCCAATTTGTTGGAATCAGATAAGGTGAGTGATTTACTAATAACTTGTAAGAATTGAGTTTTAAGTTCTCTCCCTGCTTTGTTGGTGGTGAGTCATCTCCATCCTGCCTTGGTCGAGAAGAAATATAGCTTTCAAAGATTGGAAAAGATGGGGCCCTATTGTTTTGTCTGGTGTGGAAGGAAAGCTCTTTGGCCATCAATTCCACAAGGTCGTGCGCAAGGTGGTTAGTGTCACACAGTTAGCCATTCCTTTCCTGGGTGGAAGCAATTGAAATAATTGTTTGTTATAATTATTGCTTTTGTTGGAGGAAGAATGGCCACTGAACATGTCAAGGTAGACATTCAGGATTCATGTAGCGGTGAGCTTGTTGCATCAGCAATCACGCACACGCGGTAAGCCTTGTTAAAGCCTTTGCTGGAAAAGTTCAACTGTGCAGCTGACCAGATAACAAAAAATCCATTGCCAATGGATGCGTACGCTGACATTTCAAAAACTTATTTGAAGAACTTATTTCTTTTGCGCTTGTCGCTGTCACTCACCTTGGTTCGAGTCGGGAAAACAGTCTCTTACATCCGATCATTTTTATTCCGTTTTGAATTTTATAATTACACGTCCTATATTGTAACTCCTGCTATGTCATTATTTTTGCACATAAAATGTGTAAGGACAACTCGTGTTAGGAAAAAAAAAACAAAAAAGAAAAAAAACTTATGCTACACCGTTGTGCTGTCCCGCAGCACCCATTTGCAATTCATACTCTCCTGCACCAAACCTTTCGAAGGGAGTTTCCAGGAGATGAACTGCCAACTGGGAAACAAAATTCTCTCTTGACCAAGTCAATGATAATATGAGGGGCATTACTGCCAACGTCACGAAACTTGCGTATTAAAGTATTGAACTAATATGTTTAATATATTACTTTGCCTTATATTTGGACACATTACTGCAATCTCAGCAGAAAACAATTGACTAAATGCTAAACAAGATGTCAATGTTCCGTCAGCCCTCGTCAATAAAACGACATCATTGATCCGCACATCTATTGAGACTTCCACTCCCCAGGAAATCACTCATGGAGACCCTGCCTAGGCAAGGGATATGTATAAAAAAAGTCTTAAATTTTTAAATTTTTTTTATTTAAATTCTAAATTTTTTTAAAATTTTATTTCAGTTTTAAACCTTTTGATTTTACTTCAAATCAGTCCTTCCGTTAGTCAAACCGTTAAAAATTACTATTTACTAACGATTTTTTTTTTAAAAAGGTAAAATATACTATTTCAATTCACCAGTTAACAGAAATACTTTGTATAATCTTAAAAAAAATAAAATAAGAAATAAAAAATCTAAAATCTCAACTTACATGTTATTATTTAAGAGTAAAATACAAGCATTTAATAACAAAAAAATATTTAAATAGTGTATTTTACCTTTTTAAAAAAATTTCTCTTAATGAACAGTAATTTTTAACGGTTTGACTAACGGAAGGACTGATTTGGAGCAAAATCAAAAGGTTTAGGACTGAAATGAAATCTCAAAAAAATTTAGAACTTAAATAAAAAAAAATCTAAAGGTTTAGGACTTTTTTAATGCATATCCCGCCTAAACAGACTGTTTAAGTAAGCTACATGCTTGACCGATGATGATAATGCCTAAAAATATACAAGTTCTTTCATTTTCCATTATGTCTTCTTCCATCACGCTTAGAAGCTGAGCTGCTGCAATGATGTGAAAGATCATGTTGCCCCCCTCCCCCAAAATATTGCTTCTTTTTCGAAATTTCTATTTCTATTGTTGCTACAAAAATATTATGGAGGTATGGAAAATAGATCCTGCTATGGACATAGACTCCAATACATATAATTATAGTTTTCATATCTTCTCATTTATCATAATCAATAATTATAATTGAATAAAATGAGTGTTTTCCCATCTGCATAATAAAATTCTTGTTGGGATGATACAGATGGATATTAAAAACTTGTCTATGTAGTAAAAAAAAAGAAAAAAAGAAAAAAGGAAGGACTAAAAACATGAGGATCATAATAGACTTACCGAAAACTGTTTCACAAAACTTACCGAAAGAAAAGAAAATAAAATTGATGAAGCGTTAGTTAACTAAAAACATCATCAGACAGTTTTCATTGCTTATCAGAACTTGGGCCTCTGTGTATGACCAGCGAGGATCCAAACTTAAGCGGATCCGAAGCCCATGAAACCGGCCCACTCTCTCAACTACCAATCTTCCTACGATTCTTTGTCTAAAAAAAAGTAAATAAAAAAAAAATTTATATATTCCTACCATAAACACCGCCGGAGGAAGGATATATTGGATCAGAGCCGCCAAAAGGTGCAAAATGGACGGCGACGATGACGTTGACGGAGTGGGGGAGACCACCGTTGCCGAATCGGGAAACGGCGTCGCATCCGATTGGGCCGATCTGACGCGGGAGTGCTTGATCAACATCATCTCGCGGCTCACGTTGGAGCAACGATGGCGGGGACCCATCCTTGTGTGCAAGTCGTGGCTGAGCGCCTCCATGGACCCTTCCCTTCATTCGACGTTCGATCTCGAGCCTCAGTTCGACTCCGCTCCCGAATCGCCTCGCTGGTGGGCCCCCGATTTCGAGAGGAAGATCGACTCCATGCTCCGGTCCGCCGTATCCTGGAGCCACGGCTCTCTCTCCCAAATCCGCACCCGTCACTGCTCCGATCGCTCCCTAAGTTTCGCCGCCGAAAGGTTACATACATACATCATATAAGATTAAGATCCACTCATATTGCAATAGTTATCATTACATTTTATTTAATTTTGCTTTGCATTATTAATAAAAAATTAAAAAAAAGTTAACTAATAGTATTGTAGAGAATGTTCTTGAGATTCGAACTCGTGACCATCAGCTAATCTATATGTTACACTAATAGTGTGTTATCAGCTAATCTATATGTTACACTAATAGTGTGTTTAGATTGATTGAAAGTAATGAGAAAGAAAATGAATAAAAAATAATACCGTAATAATACTGTTATAATTGATAGAAAATTGTGAGAAAGAAAATAAATAGTAATTTGTGAGAGAAAGAGTAAAAATTAGTTGTTTAGATTAATAGAAAATGAATGAAAAAGAAAGTTGTAAGAAAATAATATAGTAATGGTAATATTTGGTTGACTAAATATTTTTTTTAATTTTCTTTTCTCTTAATGTACATCAATACAAACAGGCCATAAGACTCCGTTTTCATTTAATTGCATTATTATACATATGCTAATTAGTTTTCTTGAAAAGCATTGAATTTAAAAGATAATCATTGTAATTTGAGGAATAATCATGGAAAACAAATTATTGTATTTTTGATATATAGGTGCCCAAATCTTGTGGTTCTTTCAATCAAGAGCAGTCCAAATGTTACTGATGTATCCATGGCACAGATTGCCTTAAAATGCACCAAGCTTGTGGAGCTTGACATCAGTTATTGCTATGAGATATCTTATGAGTCTCTAGTGGTCATAGGAAGGAATTGTCCAAATCTTAAGATTTTGAAGAGGAACTTGATGAATTGGTTGGATGCTTCCCAGCATGCGGGAATCGTCCCCAGAGAGTATCTAAATGCTTGTCCCCAAGATGGGGATTCGGAGGCAACTGCAATTGGCAAATTCATGCCTCATTTGGTTCATCTTGAACTCCGGTTCTCCAAGTTAACGGCTAGGGGTCTCGCACCTGTTTGTGAAAGGTGCTCAAATCTGGAGTATTTGGACCTATCTGGGTGTGCAAATTTGACAAGTCGAGATATTGTGAATGCCACAACCAATTTGAAGAACCTGAAGCAGATTAAAAAGCCAAATTTCTACATCCCCAGGTCGGTCTTCCACACTGAAAGGTACGGCCATTGGAATTTGTATGACGAGAGGTTCCAAACGGATGTCTTTCGTATTTGATTGGTGAATCATGATTTGATCAATGTCTAGGAAAGCGTTTCTATCTGATGCTACAAAAATCATGATATTAAGAACTGTAGCTGCTTTTGTTGTTTCTATGTTTGTATCCATAAGCATATGCAGTTGTATTGGAATCGTGCTTCTCTAGCTTGTATTCTATACTTTGCCTGTTGCTGAAGTATTGATCATCCTGCTATTTACTGTTGAAATGGCATCTGGTGGTTTCATTCTTCTCATATAGTGCAAAAACTATTTATGTTAGAAGTTGTATGTCCGCCATTGTAAAGTTGCAAGTAAAATTCTTATTGAGATCTTGCTTTGAATATTTCTTGTTACTAAATGGATTCTTTTTACTTAACAATATCACGTTTTGCCATTTCCTTTTCATTCATGGGGGTTGGTGCTGACAGGAACGTTTTGGAAGACCTAGTTTTAGGGTGCGGTTGGTTCTTGTAGAACGTTTGGAAGACCTAATTTTAAGGGTAGCCGGTAATGCTACTGTGTTCGGCTAATTGTCGATCCCACAATTGGTTTACATAGTAATTTTGGCACCGTGTAGGGAGGGGGAAAGAGTCAGAGAGCGTGAAGGATACTATATCTTGAGTCATAGACAGGAGAGCTTATTATATACTTGCTTCTACTGAGGCCAGTGATTAGCTTTACGCTACAATTTCTGCTAAAACAGAAAATAATTCATCTCATTTAGTAGCATCATTGTATCCAACGCATGAAACTTCTACTATGTGCGGGCGGGGTTACTGTGGATAACATGCTTGATTGCCACTTAAGGATGGGCTATATGATGAAAGACATGAATTACATTGTGTTATTTCCCAAATGAAGTGTACTGACAGAGTTGAATAACATGCAAACTACCGATCAAAGACCAAACACTCCACAAGCTGCACTCTAAATTTTAGAGTTCAGCAAAATGCAAACTGTAGAGGAAACATACATGCGCGAATTGGAAAATGCCAGAGGTGGGGACATGACTCATCCTACTACTATTGTCGAACTCAGCCTTGAGGTGGACTTGACTATTATTACTTGGGAATTGTTTAGGTATGATTCTCTTGAAATGAGGCATAAAATAGCTTTCGGAAGGATTGCATGTGCTCCGTCTCCAAGCATATGGCCACTGAAGCGCTCCCATCATTGGTTGGACTTGGCAATAAGTATGCCTTGCCTTCAAATGTATTTCCAGGTCTTATGCAAATTGGCTCGCCCCAGCCATAATCGGCATGATGGAAAGGCAGCTTCAACCAACTAGTGACACTCAGATTTGGGCACTGGCAACTTTTTTGTGGCCCTCGCATCAGAGAGTTCATGTCACCTAGTGTTTCAATGTAGTCAATAGCCGATCTCAAGTACCCATCATCTCTTCGTTTTATTTCCTCATGAATTCTCTCGACTGTCTTGTTGAATGGTTCCGATAAGAGTTCACCGGATAAAGAAACCAACGAGACGATGAAAATTACATTGCCAAAATAGTTGGGTGGGAGAGGAGGTTGCAGTCTGGACCGACCGTCCATCGGAATCATCAACAAGGTTGCTTGCTCATCCGGGAGGGCGCGTGCTTTGGTTGTTGTACGCCATAAGTATGCTGCCAATACCTCAACGGTGCTGTATCTCGTGTTGTTCTGGTTGCTATTTGCCATGGACTTGAGGATGTTAATTTGGTCAAGCTTTATCTTGAATATCGCCGTGAAATTTGCGTCAATATCTGATTGGATTTTGTTCATAACAGGTGGCGGACCAAATTCGGGGTGGTCGAAAGTAGGGGTGGGTGGGACTCTGGGACGAAGAATGGTTCTGTCCAGGAATGGCATCACATTCACGGAGAGTCCACGTGCCATGCTGGACCATGCATTAAAGAAAGGGAGAGCTCCAGCGCCATCTGCCAGATTGTGATGGCACCCAATACCAAGCGACACGCCGCCGCATGTGAATCTAGTTACCTAAATTTACCAATACATTACTATATCTATTAGTATAATTTCTACAAGTGTTTCTTAAGGATCCGTTTGGAACATATTTTATTTTCTGTTTTCTATTTTCTGTTTATTTTTCACAAAAAAAAACAGAAAACATATTTGGTATCGATTTTGTTTTTTATTTTTTGTTGAAAAGTTAAAAATTTTTTCAAAAAAAAAAAATAAATTGAAAAAATAATAAAAACTAGTTTTCCGATCTTGTTTTTTACTTTTTTTTTTATATTTTCTCTTACAATATTTTTTTTCTCTAACTATCCTCTTTACTATATCTCTCTTTACTCATCATCTCTCTATCTCTCTATATCTTTTCTCTCACTGCTCTTTCTCTCTCTACTCATTCTCTCTCTAGTCTCTCTCCCTTTTCTTTCTCTACCATTCTCTCTTTACCATCTCTCTCTATTTTCTCTCTCTACTCTCTCTCTTTTTTCTATCTCTATCATTCTCTCTCTATCCTCTCTCCCCTTTTTCAATCTCTACCATTCTCTCTCTACCCTCTCTCTCTTTTCTCTCTCTACTCATTCTTGCTCTACCCTCTTTCTCCTTTTTCTCTTTCTACCATTCTCTCTTCTTTTTCTTGCTCTATCATTATCTCTACTCGTTTTCTCTCTCTCTTTTTTCTCTCTACCATTCTCTGTCTACCCAGATTCTCTCTCTTTTTTCTCGCTCTACTATTATTTCTCTACCCTCTCTCTCTCCTTTTTCTCTCTCTAGTCATTCTCTCTCTACCCAGACTCTCTCTCTTTTTTCTTATTTTACCATTCTCTACTCATTCTCTCTCTACCCTCTCTCTCTCATTTTTTTCTCTCTACTATTCTGTTTACTCATTCTTTCTCAACTTTTTCTCTTTGTGTCATTCTCTCTACTCATTCTCTTTCTTCTCTCTTTGTCTCTCCTTTTTCTCTCTCTACTCATTCTCTCTCTACTCTCTTTCTCTCACTCTCTCTCCCCTTTTTTTCTCTCTATATTTATATTCTTTTTACCATTTATCTCATTATCCTTTTTCTATCTATTTTTTTTATTCTTATAGAAAAAACAAAAAATGAAAAACAGAAATAAAAAATTAACAGTATTTTCAAACGGACCCTAAATTTGTATAAATTCAGAAAGTGATTCTTGAATTTGCTGCTGATTACACTTAAGAACAATAAATTTTATTTTCAAAAGTTTTGTTCTTTGAAAGGTAAAATGTCTAGCTTCAGAAAGAAACTAACTAGGGACTTGAATTAAACACACGTCAAAGACAAATATTTGTAAAGATGATTTTGAGAATGAAAATAAAATCAGATACTTTAGTAACTCGAGAATTTATACACTTTAATATGTCTTATTAATGTGTGTTAAACTAGATTAGTATGACACAATAAATTGGACTAAATAGACCAAATCTGTATGAAAGCTGAAAAGGGCTAAATCGTAAACCAAAGAATTCAAGTGAGTAAGTGGGAAAGGCCACAAACCTTATAACTCATGTTAAATCTTTATATTTTAGACATGTTAAATCTTTATATTTTAGATAAAGGTATGTACCTGAAAAAGGAAGAGAGGGGTCGAGGAAAGCTCTGAGTGACTTGAATAATCAAAACTGTGAGGAGGAATGAGCTGCATCAGCTCCTTGCCAGGGATGAAATCAGGACCAAGATCATCTAAAGCCGAATCAACTTCAGCGTCAATGAATAACGCTCCTTCACCATTACAATTTATTTCAAGTCTACCATTTTCATCCAGTGCAAATCTCCCCGCAACAGGATAGTATATCACCATAGCCTTGCTCAAAGCCTCTTTGATCACCTTGGCTTCAAAGAAGTTGGAAGAACCATTGTGCCTATAGAAGTACACTTGAGGGATGTGACCTCTTCTTGTATACCGCAAGTCCAATCTTGACATCCATAGGCGCTGATTGGGAGCATCTTGTGCTGGCCGCACAATGCTCGACTCCTTTATCTTAATCTTCATGTTCTTTTCCAGTAAGAAAGCCTGCGGATGTTACAAATTATTTTCACACAACATTCGACACCATTAAACGAACCGAGATTGTGAAATGGGGTTTGTGAAATTATATTGAGTGTTGTATTAGCTCATACATATGTGTATTTGTGTGTGGATGTAGCCATAGCATGGAATGATAACTTTGACATACCTTGTCAGCTGGAAAACCCTTCAGTTTGGAAGTTTCAGGAACCAAAATTTCAAAGAAATGCAGGGAGTGGAACTACTGGTTGAAGGCAATGTGGACGGGAGAGTGACACTTTATAGGGGCAGAATTCAGACTGATAGTGCATGTCCACAATACATCGTATAGTAATCCATATATACAAAGATCAAAACAAGTTCTTACAGCAATAAAGTGTACATGAACTTATCATGCTTTATTTAATGCATTTCCTATTTGGTAAAAAAAAAAAAAAAATTCAGACTGATAGTACAGAGCAATATTAGTTTGTATAAATTTGGAAAGAAATTAAATATTGTAGGGACAAAAACTTGTCGGAAAGTGATGTGATGAATTTAATAATAGCCTCAAAATCTAGACTTTAATACTATTTGATTGCGACATTGGAAATATATATATAGGAAAAAGTTTAAGAGTTAGAGAATTTTTATAATCGGAGAACAGTTTGAATATAAAAAATAATTAATTTTAAATAATAATATTTATATTTTACGTAACGAAAATTTAAATATTAAATTTTCGTTACATAAAATATGAACGTCATTACTTAAAGTTAACTATTTGTTACATTTAAGTTACTCTCTGACTGCAAATCCTTTGGCTTTAAATCAATGCTCAAGAAGAAAAAAAAGTTTAAGAGCTAGAGGGTTTTTGTAACCGTGAAAATTATGTCCGACAAAGATTGCAACTTGTGAGGAAGGACCTCCGCATTGGCTCGCATCAGAAAACTTATACTTTGTGTGTTGATTAGCTTAACATTCATTAATATTGAGATTGAGCGTAAAAAAAATTTACTTAAATTTAACAATACTTAAATAATAAATTCTAATTCTGAGAGAAATTATTGAATAAGAATGATGGTAGACGATCCCTGACTTCGGTGTAAAGGTGCAAGACTTAAATAGCAATAATGCACCTGTTTTTCTGTCAGGAAAAAAAAAAAAAACACGTAAGGAAGGATCACTAGGATTTTGTAAAAGAGAGTCACATTTACGACGAATGGGCTCAGAGGGGGAACCCTTTTTTAAGTCACACAGTAGGCCAAAAGACCATTAAGTATAATCAAATAATTAAAACTCAAATTAAAATGTGAAATCAAGAAAATCTAACAAATGTGTAAATGTTATCTTCTAATTGTATTGGAAGTATGAGACAAAAAAACCTCTTTAAGTGTTGAAAGAGATATTTTTTGCAACAGAAAAAGTAATATGAGGCTCGACCAAAAAAAAGTCATATGAGAAAATGACTTAGGCTTGCAAAATTATTTTCTTTTTTACCGAAAAATTAAAATTTAGCTTATAAAGGATCTACTAGGAAACTAATTGTATAACGGTCTAATTTATTTTTTATCTTTATTAAAAAATTTCTTTTGAGGTTTTGTAAGCTAAGTATTCAGAATAAAACAAGACAAAATTGTGCAAATCACATATTTTAGGAATATTTCCTGATCCGGAACTGTGAGCCTGCAAATTAGGACGGAAAAATTTTGGGCTGTCCCTAAGTGATTATCTTGTAATTGTTATATATAATATAATAAGTAAAATATATAATACAGTAAAAAAATTATATGATATATCAAAAAATATATAACATGTGTAACTAATTTTGTTAATAATTGATTATATGTGTTGTATAATTTTCTTTAATATGCCTTATAATTTTTTTTTGTCATGTCATATATTTTATCCGTTGTATTATATATGTTAGTTACAAAATAACCACTTAAAAGACAGTCATTTAAGCTCTTTGTAATAATATTCTTAAATTATTATATTTTTTGTAGGTCTATTTCCAATTGGAAAACGACTCCCTCGCGAATGGGGGCTGAAGTTTAGTGTAAACGCGACATGTACACGCTACTTGTTATTTATCTATCCATATTTTTATAATTTATTTATAATTTTATATCATATAAATTTATTTTATTATTTTATTATTTTAAATAAATTTTATTTATTATATAATATAAAATTATAAATAAATTATATTCATTAAAAACATCATAAGCCAAAGTAACAATTTCGTATGGATTGATATTGCTAGCCATCATATTATGCTCTTTTGTACTTCTGGAAGTACTAAAAAAAAACCCATCAGTCTAGGGATATCTCTTTTAGGCACAATATGGTCTTTATGAAACGTTAACAAAAGACTTGTAAAAAGCTGAAACAAAAACGAAGTATTAAAAAACATAGCTAAAAACCAAGACCAACAACGGAATATGAAAGTATCGTTGGATAATTCACTCAAGGGATTAAAATTTTGGGCTAGATAATATTTTCATAGACTTTTATAACTTTATGATCAAGAAGCCGGTTTTAAACCATCGCTGCTCTTCCATTTATTATAAAATCTTATAAGCGAGTTGACCCTCCCTTTGTTCATATTTTGGTCTAACATATTTTTTTTTTTCTTTTTTGGGTGAGAATCTAACATATTTTTATGTGAAAAGATGTGTTAAAATTTAATATATAATTCATTTTTTTGACCCCACTTAATTATTTAAACTTTTAAGTAAAATTGTTATATGATGATTATTACTATTTAGTGTAGATTAAAAAGATATTATTTAAATATACTGTTTATTTAATAATATTTAATAATTTATTTATTTTTAATTTTTTTCTAAAATTTAACCGTTTACACCAACCTAGTATTTTGCTTTCATGATAAAGCCAATCAACAGGCAACTGTTTATCAATGGATCTAACCGATATGCATCTAACTTTTAATCCTACGTTCTATATTCTATTTATTTTATATAATATTCTTACTTCTAATATCCACTGAAATTTTGTAAGCCAACTGTTGAAGTGCGTGCCTTGGATTGAAAAAATTTTTAAAAATAAAAAGAAAAGAAAAATGAAAGGCATGTAATGCCTTCGGGTTGCTTCCTTATCCTTTCGGCAACTTCAAGGAATCCCTTATCTAGCGCTGGTTTCTTTCAAAGGGACGTCGGCTAGCGTCGAGTGGAAACCCACACTCAGAAAAGTGAGACTTATGTCCTGATTGGATATTTTTAAAAGAAAAAAAAATATTATAAATTTATTTATTTTTTATCAATATAAATAATTATTTTTATTTTTTTCTTATAAATTATTATTTATTATCTTTCTTACAACTTTTTAATTATTATTTTTTATTAATTATAATATTATTATTACTGTAATATTTTTTATTCTTTTTTTTATTCATTTTTTAACTAAAATTTTACTCTCCAATCACAAGGTTAGTTTAGTTCCAAAAATAAAACATATAAAAAATGATAGATAAGGGTTATTCAGTTTATTTAATAATATTTAATAATTTATTTATATTTTATTTAATTTTATGATTTAGAGAGGCATTATATGGTTGAAGACTTAGTGTTTCGGCCATCTAACTTTTTATTCTCTTTAATTTTTTAATCGATGAGCTACCAATTTTAAAAAATAAAAACAAAGGAATATTAAACTCATAGAAAGAAGTAATCATCTCAGTGGCTCCTTGGCCGGAGGCCAGCCTCGCTATCCACTTCTTCAGACTAATATTGTAGTTGGATTGAAAGAAAGTTTGAAAAAGAAAATTGTGAGAAATATTTTTTTAAAAAATAAAATTATTTGAATAAGTAGGGAAAGTTGTAAGGAAGAAAATGATGAGAAAGAAATATAAATAGTAATTAATAAGAGAAAAAAATTATGAAAAAAATAAATTGT
Organism: Carallia pectinifolia; assembly: GCA_037832335.1. Lineage (NCBI taxonomy): Eukaryota > Viridiplantae > Streptophyta > Magnoliopsida > Malpighiales > Rhizophoraceae > Carallia > Carallia pectinifolia. Next base: position 1,862,844 of record CM075453.1, read on the forward strand.
TTGAATGGAAGAGAAAGTTGTGAGAAGAAAATAATTAAAAAGAAAAATAAATAGTAATTTGTGAAAGAAAAAATTGTAAAAAAAATAAATTATTTAGATAAAAAAATTATGAAAAAAAAATTATAAAAAATTAATAGAATAATGATTATATATTTTTTTCTTTTCCTATCTTTCTCTAGAAATCCAAACAGGCTATAAATATCCCATCAAAGACCAAAAAAAAAAGAAAACTTAGGTGAAAGCTGAATTGATTTACTTAAATAGTTTTAAAATAATTATGAAGTAATATTAATTATGAGATGATTGAATTAAAAAAATTTAATAAATTATTAAATATTATTAATAAAATTATATAATTATTTTGATGTTATCTTAATATTTATAATGGGTTCAAATCTAGCCACTAATATTTGATTGCGACGGTGAAAAACAACTGTGGGCCTGCAAGATTGCAATAATGTTCATATGGCCACCGTCCTGTTTGTACTGGTGTGGGGTGGATGGCAGAAGCTTCTGGTAAATGTGGACGTATGTGTGGATATTAAGACGGTTTGACGGGAGATCGGTGGAGTACGTCTGATTATAATAATTGTTGAGTATGGGGTTGGCATCTTACGATTAACCAGCTACCACATTATGTTCTAATTTTAGTATAATTCTTCATAGTGTTTTTTTTTTTTTTCTCTAACGGCAATAAATACTATTCCCATTTAAATCACTGAAAAAAACAGACCACAAGGGATATATCTTCTTAGACACAATACGCGTCACATGAAATGCCCAGAGAAAAATTTTGTTGACCCTTAGAAGATAAGAGAAGACTCTAACAATTAAAATTTGACCTCTGAATAGGGTTGGGACCATCGTTCGAAAAAAGTCGTTTTCCTCATTGAAGATGCATAAAGGAAGGTGGGTGGAATATCAAATCATGTAATGAAGTGTGATGAATATGGACAGGCTTGTTCGATTGTTTCTTAACAAATTAAATACCTGGTAGCCTGGATGGATATGAAAGAGCCTTTTTTTTCTTCTTGTTTTTTTTTTTTCCTGACACAAAAGTTGCAGCCCATTTCATTCATGATACCGACAACCATAAGCACACTCAATTATCTGCATCTGCTATCATCTGCCAGAACGCCCGTTCATAAAGAGACCACCAGCCCTCCTACACTCATGTCTCTGTGAAGAAAAATAAAGAGTGAAAGAAAGGTATAACAATAATTATTTATTTTTTTTAATTTTTTTTACTTTTTATACTACATAAAATAATTTTATTTTTTTTTCATTTTTTCTCTCATAAATTATTATTCACATTTTTTTCACCATACTTTCTTACTCTCACTTTTTTCTACTACTCCAAACAACTTTATTTTTTCTCTATTTTTTCTCTTATAAATTACTATTCACCTTTTCTTTCACCATCTTTTCTTTCTCTTAACTTTTTCAACCACTCTAAATAATTTTATTTTTTCTCCTTTTTTCTTCTCTTTTCCCTCATTTCTCCTCATTTCTTCGCACTCTAAACACAGTCTCAAAGTGGATCGATTTGAAAGTTTACTGCAGGATTTATGAGAGGCGCGCTATACCTGCCATAGCCATAGGCAACGGCTTAGGGTTGGTTTTCCTGACAATTTTGTTTAGCTCGATGTTTTGGGTACAAAAGATATAGGTGTAACGGGTAAATTTCGAGACTAAAACAATTAAATTCGAAAATACAAAAATAAATTACAAATAAAAATTTAAAAATAAAAGAAAATTTATATGGTGTCGATCTCCGTATATCCTCCGATTAGTGTTCCTTTTTTTGACTCCGTCAAAGGCTGCACGAGCTTGATCTTGACAGAAAAAATTTCCACAACTTTATCTAGAACTGGGTAGACTAAAACTGGATCTGGTTTGGACGTTTAGACTACGGTTAAGAACCACAGAGACCTGATCTGAGCCGATCTGGCTTAATTTCACCAAGGGTCGAAGGGACTTATTCTCGGATGAGCTGCCTGGATTTTGCTGAGGGCCGTATGAGGTTTGATCCCAACTGAATTTGTAGTAATTTGATATTTTTAAATCTATATTCTCATAAATTCAGATCTAGAGCGATCCGAGAACATAAACCCAAAAATAACTTTAGAAATGGAAATAGCAAATTTTTTTGGGTTTACCCCTGAAATATCTCTAAAAAAAGAGTTATGAGAGTATACTGTAGAGTAAAAGCACGTAGGAAAAGGAGAAATTTTCTTGAGAGATTTTCCAAATTTTCTTTTTCTCTCAAATTCTTTGGATTTTTCTGTTTACAGATTTGCTGAATATGTTTTGAACTAAGGGGCAGAGGCCTATTTATAGGGTTCCTTTCCCATGTGAACATCACATGGGAAAATAATCTTTTTATTATTTTTTTCCTTGGTTGGCGTTGTCGACTTTGAAATCGGCAACGCCGACTTTGACTCTTTTTTTTTTTCGTTTACAAATGCTCCCACTTCAAGGGTCGGTAAGGAAGAACTTTACAGACGTGATCCGCATCGAGTCTTAAAGTCCAGTTTGAAACTTGAGATCTTCTGATGAACATTGAATGTTGAAGTTATCTAACTCTGACTATATCTGCTGTTGTTGGATCGCAATAGGAACCCAATACGATATTGAGAAAGTTAGTAGCCCGGCCTATATAAAAATTGACATTCTGGCTCCAAGTGCGTTCGAACTTCCATGGCTCGCAAAGGCTGGCAAAGGTTCTTTGAAGTTCCAAAACTCTGGTGAGGATGATCCGGTAGACAAAGAACTTTAACCTTCTCATAAGGAAGGTCCAGCACTTTGGAACTTTAAAACCGGCACACAGAGAGACTGACTGTAGTGATGATTCCCAAGTCTGCTTCGACGTAAGGAGAGTAGTTGGAACTTCCCTGTACGTCGCCGCATCCAAAGGAAAATTAGGATGATTGCAGCGTCTCATCCCTCTGTGGTAGATGTGAACTAAGGAGAGTAGTTGGAACTCTATGACACCGATGGTGTTGGAGACTGAGTTTCGAGAGCTTTTAGGGATCCCTCGAGGAAGACTATTCCTCTTTTTCTTAGCTCGTGCCCCTCCAACTTCTTGATCAAAGAACTTCCTGGGACAAGTTCAGAGACTAGTCATTTTCTTTTGAGAAGAAGAACTGAGGGGTGAGTATTATGACTCAGACATGCAGGATATATATACATAACATAAATATATATATATATTTTTTTTAAAGTCAAAAAGGAGGTACGCAGAATCGAGTAGGGTCCTCCACGTCCTTTCCCTCATAAGAAACAAAAGAGGCAGCGGCTGATGCGGGTTACGAAAGTCGTTACCGTATGCTGCAGAAGTCGTTGCCATGTGCTGCAGAAGTCGTTGCATCTTATCTTGTTAGTCATCTTGGCGGGGCCTAAAGCGCAGCTCCAAGTCAAGCTCGGCCTCGTCTGGTGGGCCGATGATGTGGACGTTGTTGGAGCATCCCGGCTGGTTGATGCTGCTGGAATATTTTGGAAAGAGAGGCAAAGTTTCACCGGAATGACTTCCTTCTGCTAAAAAAGTCTCTCTTGAACTTAAGTACTTAGGAGGAATGAAACCTTGACTAACTCCGTAAGACCACCAGGACCAGTACGCATACTCCCACAGGCTACGACTTTGATCGTTATAGCCTGAAGAGACCATTGCCGTGGTAGAACTCGGACCTGCTTCATTTGAGGGCGAAGTTGTACCGGTGGGATCTACTATCAGAACGACAGATTGTTCTTTGAAAAAAGCAGCTCTCAGTGCTAATTTCTTCCTGTTTCTCTGATTCTTGAACCAATAAAACACATTTTTTCCTTCGATTGCCCCGAGCGGGGGCAATCGTGAGACAAGTTGGTAAATATGAGATACATTAGGCATAATACCTCCATTGTTGTGGAAGACTTCCTCCAAAATTTGCAGTTGTGCCATGGTTGGTTGCCATCTTGTGCGGGGTGACCTTTCTTCTCCCTTATCTTGAGGTTCTGCGACTGGTTCCATCTTTCTTGTGGCAGAGGAGCAAAGGTCTGGTAAGTGGTGAAGATCGGTTGAGACTGATGCTGAGTTTCAGACTCAAACCCTCCGTCGCTTTTATATTTTTGGGCCGTTCACAGTTTATACTCATATGGGCCAGGAGTTGGTATTGGATTTTGAACTTGGGTTCTGGACTGTGTTTAGAACTTGGAATTTTTTGGGTTTTGAGCTTTGGATTGGATTTGGGTCGAGTGTTTGGGCTTTGGATTTAGATTTTTAGATTTGGGTTGAGTGTTTAGGTTTTGAGTCTATACTTAGTTATCAGGCTTTTGAGTTGGACTTTGAATTTTCTGAATTGGACTCAAGTGTTTGGGCTTGGATTTTCGGGTTTGGATTTTCGCTTGGACTCTCAGATCGGGACTTCCCAATTTTTTTTTTTTTGTTTTTCTTCATTTTTTTCTATATTTTTTCCTTTTTTTTTATTTTTTTATTTTTTCTTTTTTTTTGATTTTTTTAAAAAAACATATTTACACATAATATTATTTCAAAAATTTACCATTGATTGGACCTATTCGGATGCCTTCTTAGTCTGACAGCATGTAAGCGTTGTGAGTGTAGGCCTCCTGCACTAAGTATGGTCCGTCTCATTTGGAAGTAAGCTTGTCACCAGGCCGGTGCTTCATGTTGATGGGCCGTCGTACTGCAAGAATAAGGTCTCCAACTTGAAAAGATCGAGGGCGGACCCTACGGTTAAACGTGTTGGTGAGCCGAGCTTGGTAGAACTCAAGTTGTTGTTGTGCTTCGAGCCTCCTTTCATCGAGAGCTACTAACTCATCCAGACGTAGGCGAGCATTCTCCTCCTGTGTGAGTCCTTCCAGAACAACCATGCGTAGGGATGGAATCTGTGTTTCCAACGGCAGTATTGATTCGATACCGTAGACAAGTGAGTATGAAGTCGCTTGTGTTGGAGTCCAGTAAGTTGTACGATACGCCCATAATGCCTCCGGAATTATGTTATGCCAATCTCTTTTGGATTTAGAGACTACCTTCCGCAATAGGTTGCATAAGGTCTTGTTGAATGCTTCAGCCAAATCATTTGCTGGGGCATTGTACATGGATGACTTGTACTACTTGAACTTGAATTTCTCGCAGAGCTTGTCAATCAAGCTGTTGTAGAACTGCTTGCCATTATCAGTGATGATGAATCGAGAGACTCCGTAGCGATAGATCAGCTGAGTCCGGATGAAATTGGCAACATGCTCCTTCTTTACCTCTCTAAGTGAAATAGTTTTGGCCCATTTTGAGAAGTAGTCTGTTGCTGCAAGGATGTAAAAGTGACCTAGGAATGACTTTGGCAAGGGCCCCACTAAGTCGAGACCCCAAGTTTCAAAGGGTCAGGATGAGACAGTTGGATGCAGTGGCTCTGGTGGTTGATGTATATAATTCGCATGAAATTGACAAGCTTGACAAGTTTTAGCAAACTCAATGGAATCACGTACTATGGTTGGTCAGTAGTATCCCATCCTTCTGAGCTGAAAGTGCAACTTAGGCCCTGATTGATGTCAGCCACAAACACCAGAATGTGCTTCAGTGAGAGCCTGTTTTGCCTCTTCATTGCCTAAGCAGCGAAGCAAAACTCCATCAAAAGATCTTCGATATAGAGCATCCTTGAGATATATGAAGCGGGGAGCTCGTCGTTGACTTTCTGTTTTATGCCGACGATCTTCGAGCAGCTTCCCGTACTGTAGGTAGTCAATGATTGGTTGGCGCCATTTTTCATCCTCCGCGAGTCGTACAGATACAGCGTTGGCTGCTGTAGTTTCTTCATCATCCTTCTGTGGCACCATCCATTTCTGGCATACGACAATAACTGTATCTTTGATTTCTGACTTTGCAAGAGAAGTGGCCAGATTAGCCAATGCGTCTGCCTGAGTGTTTTCTCGTCGAGGCACATGCTTCAAGGTGATGCTTTCAAATTCATCCATTAACTGTTGAGCACGTTGATGGTAAGGTGCAAGATCCTCTTTCTTCACGTCATACAACCCTGTAAGTTGGTTGATGACGAGCTGAGAATCTCCATGGACTTCTATAGTTGGAATCTTCATATCAATAGTCATTTGAAGACCAATGATTAAAGCCTGGTATTCGGCAACATTATTTGAACGTAACTCACCGAGTATGATAGCATATGGTAGTATTTGTTGTTGAGGAGTGACAAACATTATGCCGGCATCAGCACCATCACGTTTTGCTGCACCATCAAAGAACATTGTCCATGGTGGCAGTGTCTCAATGTAAAAGACTTCTTCATCTGGAAGATCATCTGTGAACTCTCAATCTGACGGAACATGGTGATCTGCAAGGAAGTCTACTAGAGCTTGTCATTTGACTGCTCTTTGAGGCACGTAGACAATGTCGTAGTTTTGCAGGATTACTGTCCACTTGGCAAGTTGTCCTGACAAGATTGGTCTAGATAAGATATATTTGACAGGATCAGCTCTAGCAATGAGACGTACCGTGTGAGCTTGCATATAGTGTCTCAGCTTATCAATAGCGAAGAACAATGCTAGACATGTCTTTTCAATGGGCGAATAACTCAGCTCCGGACCGTTTAGTGTTCTGCTCAAGTAGTACAGGGCAACTTTTTTTCCCTGCTCATTTTCCTGTGCAAGCAGGGCTTCCAAAGATCTTTCCTACGCTGCAATGTAGAGAATCAACGACTTTCCTTAAATTGGAGCTCTCAGGACTGGTGGATTGGAAATGTACTTCTTTATGCTCTCAAAGGCTTTGCTGCAAGTTTCGTCCCACTCGAAGTTGACATCCTTTTTCATCAACCGATGGAAAGGTTGACATCTCCCAGCTAAATTGGAGATGAAACGGTGAATGTAGGCCAGCTTTCTTTGTAGACTTCGCAGTTCGTGCAGGTTTTTAGATTCATGCATCTTTTGAATTGCCTCAACCTTTGACTGATCAACTTCGATTCCACGATGTCGCACCACAAACCCAAGAAACTTTCATGATGTGACACCAAATGCACACTTGAGAGGATTTATTTTAAGCTGATGTCTGCGAAGTCTTTCGAACACTGTTTTGAGATCCTCGAGGTGGTCTTTGCACTTCTTAGTCTTTACAACTAAGTCATCAACATAACATTCTACAATCTTGTGCAGCATGTCATCAAAAATTTTTTATATAGCACGTTGATAAGTGGTGCCAGTATTTTTTAATCCAAACGGCAAAACTTTGTAGCAGTATATACCTTTTGGGGAATATGTTTTGAACTGAGGGGCATGAGCCTATTTATAGGGTTCCTTTCCCATGTGAACATCATATGAGAAAGGAATCTTTTTATTATTTTTTTTCCTTGGTCGGCGTTGCCGACTTTGAAATCGGCAACAACGACTTTGACTCTTTTTTTTTTCCGTTTACAATAGGAGCTGCGCATAGTTATACACTTATGGTTTGTTTCGATTGCTAAAAAATTATAAGAAAGGAACTTATGAAAAAGAAAATTATAAACAAAAAATTATTTAAATTGATGAGAAAGTTGTGAAAAAAAATAATTAAAAAGAAAAATAAATAGTAATATGTAAGAGAAAAAAATTGTGTGAAAAAAAAGTTGTTTAAATTAATGAAATAGTTGTGAGAAAGAAAATAATTATAAAGAAAAATAAATAGTAATTTTTTAGAGCAAAAATTGTGAGAAAATAATATTATTTAAATTGATTAGAAAGTTATGAAAATTTGATAAAGTAATGATGATATTTTTTGACCAAAATTTTCTAATTCTTTTCTTTTTCAATCATTTTCTCACAAACCAAACAGACCTTTAGGGTGTGTTTGTTTCATGAGTTAAAATAAAATAGTATAAGTTAAAAGTCAACTATCTTACTTGTTTGGTTGCTCAATAAGATATGTACAAGATAGATTAGTGTGAGATTACTATTTTATAAATATGAGATAGTATTATTTTTCTTACTCTTATAGGCTAATCTATCTCATATTATGGGTTAGTATTAACAAATTATATATTTACAAAAATATCTTCTTAATTAAAATAAATTATAAATATTTTTAAAAAATTAATATAAAATTTAAAAAAATTAATTTTCTCTTCTCCCTTTTCTCTCTTTCCTTTCTCTCTCCCCCTCTTTCCTTCCTCTCTCTCTCTTTCTCTCTCTCTCTCTCTCTCTCTCGTTCCTTCATTGTCTTTTATATAAATTTAAAAATTTATATCTTAGAATTTATTTAACTTTTTTCCTCAAAAAAATTAAAAAAAAATGTTAATCTCTTTTCTTTCATATCTTGAAATTTATTTATATAAGTAAAATAAATACTTAATTTTGAAAAATATTTTTTATATAAAATTAAAAATTTATAAACAATATAATGTACAATAACATGTAAAATAAATATTAATTTTATTGCTTAATTTTAATTATTTTTAATAAAAATGTCGAAATTAATAGTAAATATAAGTCAATTATTTTAAGAACAAAAAAATTATTTTGATATATTATACTATTCTATATTATATTATCTAAATATTAGATATGATAACTATTTTATACTATTTAATATTACCTAAATATAATATATAAGCTAGTAGTTTAGCCTATCCTATATTATGTTAACTTATACTATCTTATATTATACTATTCAATTTACGTACTAAATACACCCTTTACAATCTGATTGTTGAGTGAATGGAGGGTTGGGGCCTCTACCAAAGTTTTCATCATGGTTCAGTAATAATCTTGAGTCCAAACTAACAAGGCGGACAATGACCAAGCTAATACCCAGGAATTAGTAGACCATAAAACAACCAAGTTTCTGATCAAAAGTGATAATTTAGTAGTGATTTGGTACACTTTCTCTCACATTGATTTGGATAAGAGTCCACTCAGTATTATCTGCCTCCCAAATTGTTTCAAGCGAATAGGGGATGATGCTGTAGCACGGTGTTGGGTTCTAGACCGATTAACATTGTAATTGAGCGTGGAGAAAGTTCATTCAAGTTCAGTAGTACTATAATAATAGATGCACTCTACAAAGAATGGTTAAATGAGCCTCTTAATGGATTACTCTCAACCTCAGTCTGCAAGTGTGATCAATTCCATACCGACAAGGCCCAAAAAAAAAAAAAAACCAATTAAGTTTAAGTAATTGATGGTTGAGATGAACTCGGACATTAGGCAAATTTTCTTCCACGTGGGGTTTCTTTATTTGGGTTAGTATTGTTGGAAAAATCGTCAATTTTCGGTTTAATTATGCTTTGCAGGCAAATATTCTTCTTTCTAACCAAAAGGCTGGAAAATCAAATATGGTACTTATTTATTTGCTTTAGATCTTAATCTGACCATTTACAATTTTTTCATTTTGTCTTTCAAAACTAGTAACTTGGAGATGGATAACAATAAGTCAGAGATTTAAAATTTAAATATTAAATTTCTTAGTTAAAGACTATTATTTTCAATAAATTCAGTTATAACTGAGTTTTCATTTTTTTTTTTTTCTTTTGATAGCATCACAAGCATTTTATTTTGATGCCTACAGACGTACCAAAAAAAAAAAATCACTAGCCTTGATTGCGGATGATTTACTGAAAATCTTGTTGCGCTAGTATTTATTGGAACAAGGTGAGACCCCACCCACCCCTGGCTCCCATCCCCAAGACCCTAAACTGAAACCTATTTATGAAGAATCTCAACGTCACATACAATTGAGTTTGCAAGGGAGGCCAACAGCCGGGCTGCACAGGTGATGGTGGGTCCCACGGGTAAAAACACCGTTTTTTAAACAAAAATTGTGCTTTAGGTGATCTGTACTTTTTTTTTTCATAAAAAAAAAAAATTATTATAAATATATTAATTATCACATTTATATATTAAAATTATAATATTCTCTATTTATATGTCATATTCAATCTAACCTATAGAAAGGAATCCCCCACCTGAATATTATTAGGTCTGAACGAGTTTCTCCCAATCAAATTAAATAGTGTTAATAAATTTTGAACTAAAGGCGCGTAAGTTACAGTCAAACAAAACAATTGCAGAAGTTAAATCCTCGTAAGTACTGTCTGTGAGACTCGAACCCTAATCAAAAGTGAAAAAAATATATCAAATTATTATTAGACTATCACTTCAAATAATTAGATAATCTATATAATGAAAATAATATTATCATCTTAGTAATGGATTTGTCTTCTACCACAATTAATTAGGGTATTATAGTAAAATTTTTTAATTTCATATTTAAGTATCGGCGGTTTCATTTTTCTTTCCTGTACAATTGCAGTCTCCTCTGTAAAATAAGGGGAAAAAAAAAACTCAAAAGAGGCCGGGACCAATTGTGGCGGCGTGGGTGGGTTGAGAGATAATTTTGGGCCATAGACATGAGGGCTTACATGCTCCACTTGAACGTAGCAATTAAGCTAGAGTTTACGCAGTACATTTTACTAAGAATAGAATATATTCCCTCACACTATCGATAGGATGAACTTTTAAACTAGGTTGTACGGACACAGATACAGTAACACGGGTATGGTAGACACGAATACGGAAATACATCAATTTTAAAAAATTTAAGATGTGGATACGGGATGAACACGACTATATATATATGTGTGTGTGTGTATTTTAATAGAAGAAAAACTGAATCATTTTTATTTTGTTCTTGTTTTATTGGTGTTGAAAGCAACTTATCTATAATTCTTTTTTGGATTGCTTGAGGCATTCGTTAATTTGTAAATAATGTAAGCGATGCTAAAACAAAACTTTGGAGTCTTGGTTTTGTGATTTCAATAAAATGAAGAACTTGATGAATTAAGTCGGCTAGAATCCAAAAAAAATTCTAAATAATGAGTTTCTTTTTTTTTTTAATTTTTTTTAAAATAAAAATACTAAAATATTCTTAAAAGTGTTTTAGACGTGTTCGACACACGTTTTTGCCGTATCTGACACGCGTGTCTGATTTTTTTTTTTTAAATGTTTTTGTCGGATACTTTTGGACGTGTCCGACACGTATCTAAGATGTGTCGAACACGTGTCCTTGTCTAAAATTTGTCTGACACTTACACGACTTTAAATTTAGAGTATCTGTACATCTTAATTTTTAAGTTTTGATAACGTGATGGACAAGTGGGCCTGTATGGTCAATTACCGTGTACCTACGGCTTGTTAGAAATAATTACTTGATGAACCCAAAAAAGAAATAATTACCTGCTTGAATTGAATGCTATTTATGTATGTGATAAAAATACCGAGGAATAATTTACTTATGCTTTAAATAAAGTAAGTACACTAATTAAGAGGATACAAATAGAATGCAAACGTTCAGTGGTTAGCTAGCAAAATACAACTGAAAATTAAAATAAAATAAGAAAAGAAAAAAAAGCGGGAGAAGGAATAATGGAAGAGGAAATTAAAACACTGTCAGAGACCATGATAATTATTCTGAAAATTGTTTTATAAAATTTATCAAAAAAACAAAAAAAGATAATAAAGCATTAGGTAACGGCAGAAATATAATGTCCATCCTCAAATTAATCAATTAAATTTTAATAATTAAATATTCGGTACACGCTTATGAGATGATTTTCAAGATAAGAATCGTTATCCCACGGCCGAACTTAGAAATGCCGAGCCTGCTTAGCTTTAAAGTGGACTTACTTAAAAGGGTGTTTAGTTTAATTTTTGGATACTGCTTTTTATTGATCAACTCCCAACAATAGTTTTATAAGTCTTTGATAAAATTTTTTGTAGTGTTTTTAGATTTCGTTTATTTTTTTTATATAATTTTTTTGACAATAATTAATTAAAAAGTAATTAAAACTTACTTTTTACTACTTTTTAAATTACATATTAAGTACTTTTTATTTTTTAATGTTAATAATAGTCTATATAAACTAAATTAGTTACTTTATTATTTTTTTATTTGTCACATGATCTAAATTTGTATCTCTATTTTAAGAATATTTATATAAATACAATATTTTATTTTTTTAATAACTCTTAAATAATATTTTCTTTCACTTTAAATTTTCATTAATATTAATACTTATAAATGTATCTCAAACATTTTATTTTCTTACTATCTAGTGAACATTAACAATTTTTCAACAAATTTTTAAAATTAAATAAGAAAAGTCTCGATATTATTTATAAAATATTTATTTTAAAAAATTTATGAAATATAAAAATAATTTTTAAATATAATATATTAATATAATTTAATATATAAATAAATTATTTTATTATTTAATAAATTTTTTCAAAGAACAGCGACAACACAAAACAAAGAGACCAAACATCCCATTGATTAAAGACTGACGGTACGGTTTTCAGAGGCAGATTCCTCTACATTCAATGCCTTTGTCTAGTCTACCATCAGACACGCATAGGCTCACAAGAGAGTCTTGGCTTTTAACCTAGAGTGTCTCACACCAATTTGCATTTCCAATTTTCTCAAGAGATCGACCTTCAAGATAATATCTATCAGCATGGTAGAAGTAATCGTGAAGAAGGCAACAACTATAGTCCCTTTCCAGGATACACCCAACAGAAGCCTATGGATTTCAAACTTGGACCTCTTGGTGCCAATGAGCCATGTTTCAACCGTCTACTTCTACAACAGGCCGCCAAATGGTAACAATTCTTCCAATTCTCTGGACACCCTGATACTTAAGGAGGCTTTAAGCAAAGTTCTCGTACCATACTACCCGGTGGCAGGAAGGCTTGGGATGGACGAGAACAATCGAGTTGAGATTAAATGTAACTCGAAAGGAGTTTTGTTTATCGAGGCTGAAACCACTTCAGCTGTTGATGATTTTGGTGATTTTTCCTCTACCATGGAGATGCAGCAGCTTGCTCCAAAAGTTGACTCTTCTGCAGACATTTCTTCCTATCCTCTCTTGGTTTTACAGGTAGTTGAACGGTATAAATTTTTCTAACAAAAAGAAACCATAAAATGAAATTAATGAGCTTGCTTTGTGTTTTTTTTTTTTTTTTTGTTAATAGCAATTTTTTTTTTTTCTTGTAATGAGTTAACTTTCATTTTGTTTGGGTGTCTTTCGACTTACCATATTTTTCCTTTCATTTATTCACTAACTACTTATTATTGTTTTTTTTTCCGTTCTTTTCGTTTTTGTTGTTTCTTGTTTACTATTTTTTGATTTCCATGGAATTGACCTTTTTGAATAAATAAGCACACAAAAGCTCCCACTACTCCCATAATGGAAACCATGACAACGGAATCGGAGTTAGTGTAACCCAGCTAATTACTAAACATTACACTTAAGTTGAAAGGATAGAGGTTCAAACTTTATCTTCTACCAATCTTCTTTTATGTTTATGGGCTATGACACTCCTACTTATGTAAAGCCTGCAACTCATGAGATCTTATTTGAGTTTTTGGGGCAAAAAAAGGGGTTTTTTTTGTTCTAAATCTAAATTAAATCTCACAAAATAAACTTGAGTTTTTTTCTTTATTTTGCGAGAAACTGACTTAACAAAAGTTTGAATTTTTAACATTTTGTTATAATAAAAAAATACAGAAATAGACAATTTCTTGTCTAATCTTTTCTTTTTTTTTATAATAACGTCCCTTCATAGTCAAGAATTTTGTTGTGTTCAGAGTTTTACCGTATGCGATATTTTCTGGCTTGCCATTCTTTTTTAGCTAACAGTTAGTAAGTTAACTATTAATTATTTTTTTAGTTAAACAAATATATTCCATTTGAAATTCTAGTCTATGTTGACAAATTGATGGTAATTAACTAAAAAATTATTGGACTTGGCTTTTTTTTTTTTTTTTTGAGCAAGACTTGACTAGTTATGGTGTAAATTGCAAAATGATAATATTTTTTTAATGAATAACTACTTTTTTAAAATTCTTTTTTTTTTTTGGGAATTTTTTAAAAACAAAGTAGATTACGTTCATCAATAAATCATAGAGTTTACATCACGATTGAGTAAAATACGCGAATCATTTGGAGGAAAACTCAAAATCATTCTATGGGGCAAATTCTGATATTCCAGTCCTTTTTTTTTTTTTTTGATAAATAAATTTGGGTCCTTAGCTTCATGTTCTTTTCGCTGCAGGTGACAACCTTCGCATGTGGAGGGGTATGCATTGGAGTTGCACTGCATCACACTGTATCAGATGCAGTTGCCAGTCTCCAATTAATCAACTCATGGATGAACATAGCACGTGGGGCCCCCATCGGCATCCCACCGTTCCTTGATCGGGGCCCACTGAAGGCTCGGGTCCCACCGACCCCAAAGTTCAATCACGTGGAGTACGGTCCGCCTCCCACGATGAACACTCCCAGTCCCAATCAAAGTTCCGATGACTTCCAGCAAAGCCAAATTAAAGCCACTGCCAAAGTCTTCGAGATCGCGCTTGAACAACTCAACGCCCTAAAAACCAAGTCCACGAAACAGTTGGGTCATGCAGACCCAACAAAGTACAGCACCTACGAGGCCCTGGCAGCCCATCTATGGCGTTGCATCTGCAAGGCACGTGGCCTGCCCGATGACCAAGCAACGAGATTGTCTATCCCAACAGACGGACGGTTTAGATTCCGTCCTCCACTTTCAGCAGGCTACTTTGGTAATGTGGTCTTCACAACAACTGTGACATCCTTGTCTGGCGATATTCAATCAGAGCCGTTGGCACACACCGCAAAGAGAGTTCGCGAGGCAATCAAGAGAATGGACGACCAGTATTTGAGATCAGCCATTGATCATTTAGAGCTGCAGCATGATTTGAAAGCCCTCGCTCGGGGGCCCCATACTTTTAAGTGCCCCAATCTCAATATTGTCAGCTGGATGAAGATGCCGGTAGCCGATGCAGATTTTGGGTGGGGCCGACCCATCTACATGGGGTCAGCAGGTGTTGGTTATGAAGGATTGGTGTACATTGTGCCAAATCCAGCCAAAGATGGGAGCTATTATTTAACTGTTTTCTTGGAACCCAACCACATGCAACTCTTCCAAAAGTTGTTCTATGCCTTCTAATCGAGTCATGAACTGGTCCGCAGGTGATCAAAATTCTCGACTAATAATTACGTGGAAAATTTTCACCTATCTGAAAAAGATCTATCTTTAAATTTCGTAGTATGAGAATTTTGTTAAAGTCTGTTATATATTGCTCACAATTTGATAAAGTTTTTAATCAATAAATGCATTTTTAGGGTCTAAAATAAGAGTTTAATTACACAAATTACACAAATATATTTAGTAAGATATGTAAGAGAAATGCAGTTAATTTAATAATTTATATATTTTTTATTTTTTAAAATTAAATATTCTTTTTACGATCTAATGATTCATATTACTATATACTCATTATATTTTTACGTATGCATGTTTATTTATTTTTTTCGTTAAAATAAAAATCAAACAAATTGTTTTCAATAATATGGCAGGCACGAATGTGAATGTCAGGCTGTCATCCATATATAAGGAAATCAATTTCCACGATTACCTCCATACTTTTGTCAAAGTAGCATAGCAGTACCCGATGGGTACAATCTTCACTCTTTGAACCTTAAAAATCTCTAACATTGTGGAATGAATGATAGTAAAACCCTCCACTCAGGCAAACAAAAAGCAATTCAATGCACAAAATGGTAGATGAAGTAATGCTTACCCCTTGTTTGGAAAAAAAAAAAAGTAGGAAGAGAGGAATATGAGAGGAATGAATGTTGAGAGAGAATAATGTACTTTATCTTTTTTATATTTGGGAGAGTGTAATATGAGGAATGAAAGTTAAATATATTTTATTTGAAAATAAGTAAAAAGGAAGAAAAGAAAGTAATATATATTGTATTACCAATTTTATCCTTTAAAAAAATACCCCAGTTGGTGGGAATTGGTTTTCCTGCGCAAATGAGTCTTAGGAATTATCTCCAATTCTTGCAATCTTCTAAACAAGTGTATTAACCCAATTCCTCTTAATTCGATTCTTTCTGCAGGAATTCCACCCAAACAATTGGTTCCCAAACACAATGTTAGCATTTCAATGTTTTTTTTAGAGGAAAATGCTACTTTAATAGTCTGTTTTCTTTAATAATCTATTTGTTTTGTTAGAATAATATGGGAAAGATTTACTTGAGAAAGAAAGTGACTCAAAAAATTAACTTTCATCTGTTTTTTTATACCATTAGAAAGAATCAGAGGGGAAAATCCTTGGAAAAAATTTGGTGGAGTCCACATGTTTCAAGAAAAAGAGCAGTGAATTTGAATTGAATAACATAATTATTAAATTACCCTCATTTCTTTAACAAATTTATTCAAATAATATAATTCTTTATTTCTCGAAAATGAAAGAGATAATTGTTATTTTGTATATTTGAATTGAATAACATAATTATTGAATTATCCTCATTTCTTTAACAAATTTACTGAAATAATATAATTCTTTATTTCTCAAAAATGAAAGAGATAATTGTTATTTTGTACATATCAACTTTCTATCTCTTCACTCTTTCATTATATTCAAACAAAAAAATTATTTTTTACCAATTTTTTCAACTATTTCTAAATTTTCTAAAAAAAAATCAACAATAAAATCGTTATTTTTTCTTTATTTTTCTCACAAATGTTTTTTTATCATAATTTTCTTTCACGCGCCATTTCCAAATCCAACAAGAAAGAGGATTGAAAGGGAATGTGACAACGTGGGATTCCGACCATGATTGCTACGTACCCTTTAGTCAAATCATTGAGTCCAATAATTCCATTTGCTGACTGATGATCTCTTGAATTAGAATCGCACAATTCAGATAAAAAAAATAAATTCGTACAATGATTCTGTGTTCTTACACTCGCCACTGTGTTAGTGAATTTGGAGGAACAATGATTCTATCTTGACAAATAACAAAAAATCCAACCACGCTAATCCGATTTCGTGACGCGGAGGCAGTCACGGACATATATTTTACTAGCTTTTAGCCGACTCGAGCAAAAATCACTGCACGATGCATGCATTATTGAACCTGCCCCGACAACGGCAGAAATCATTCGTGGCACTATGCATTATTATTAAGTAGCGCACACCTTCTCTCTTTCTTTATTACTAGGTTGTCAATTCTAATAAAAAAAAAATTCTAAAAGAGTAGTGTTTTTTAACCTTCTTGTCAGTGACGTCTCATTTTCAGTTTGCCTTGTTTATGTTCTTTACTCTTATCAATAAAGGGACAAGCCACTGGTGGACTTATCTCGCATTTGTAAATGTAGTTGGTGAATTATCAAGCTCTGGGCCCGGTAATGGTAGATTGGTCCCGATCTCCAGTCTGAACATGTCCCAAACGTCCTATAGTGTCAGCCATTTTCGGACCATCTAAGGACATTTTGACCTGTAGAGCGTATCTCGGTCCAACCTTTTTTTTTTTTTTTTTAAAAGTCATAAGTAATGTTATTTGGATTTTCAAATCTATTTAAAATGATATAAATATTATATTATTTTAAGTTTTACATAAAATAAAAAAATTTATATATGACACAAAATATTATGATATTATTTTGATTGAATTCTATCCGAACGTGGCCATGTAAGAAAGCTAGGACATGTATAGATTATTACTGGGGAATTGCTTCGATGCGATGATCCGAGAATTTTTAGGTCAAACCCGACCCAACCTTAACTGGACCCGTTTGACCCGAACTTTTTTTTTCTTAAGAGAACAAAAAAATAAAATGAAAAAATTTAGCATATTTTATATTATAAAAAGTATAGATTATACTATTTTCAATATAAATCTTAATTATAAATTTTTTTAGAATATTTTGAGATTTTTTATACAGTTTTAAAATTTACTTTAATTTTTTAAAATATTTTAAAAGAAATTTCTTCAATTATTTTTCAATCATATGATTTTCTTTGATTTTTAAAGATTTTTAGTAAAATTTTTGAAATTTTTAAAATTTTAAAAATTTTAATAAAAAATGTCACGTCATCATTTTTGATGACGTGGCCAACACGTGGGTTGACTCGAACCCGACTCGAACCCGAAGTGACCCAACCCAAACCCGACCCGATGACTCGTTTTGACACCTATAAGCACTCCATTGGTTGGCTCCAATCAAAATCAATCATTTCATTATTCAATAAATAATAATAAATAGGTAAATGAAACAAACTGTAAGATAAATAATATGAGCATCTATCCATAATTTATTTAAAATGATATAAATATTACATAATTTTAAAAAAATAACATCTATGATACAAAACATTGTCATAAGACATTATTCTAATTGAATTCTCACCGAATTCTGCCCCTTACCCATTGTGGTAGTTCAGTGTGCTTTTCCTTTAGATTTTGCCAAAATAAGGACACCGAGGGCTCTCCTATAGCTGGATCCAGCAGTCTCTCAGGAAGGTCGTCTGCTCTATTGCTTTGATTGGCATTTTCGACACCAGAGTCGTCGTGCCAACCGCCGCGCAAGAAACTGTTGTTGTCACCGCCCCGATCAGCTGTTTTGGAGCAGCAACCTCCACTTTTGAAACCGCAATTGCTCTTGCCATTGGCGCCCTCCTTACCGTGGTCAATGTCGCTTCCGCAGCCATTACAGTCACCGTTGGCATCGAGGCAGTCAGAGATGATGCCATCGTCGATCCCCCTGTAGCCGGTGCTATTGCCGTCGCATCCCTTGTTGCCGTTGCCACCCTCACCGCTACCTCTGCCTCCGCCCACCACCTGCTAGATTGAATTTGATGGATGTGGCATTTATGGATATCTTTTGGGTTGCCTGTTAGTTTATATTTTGGACGTTGTGTTTGGAGGGTGTGTTTGGATATCGTTTGGGTTATGCTTGTATTTTGTACTGGCTATTAGTCGCTTACAATTAGGGGAAGTCGTTGCTGGCATATTCAGTTGATTTCTATCTTAAATCCACTGAAGTACGGTAATTGCTGTCTTGTACAGTTTAATCTTACAATTTAATTTTGGCTAGTTCATTTGGTATCCTCATCCGAAAGTTTTATTTAAATGAGTTTTAATCAAAGTTAGGAAATGGTCTTTTGACTATATTTGTTTTAGGCACATGTTGCCGTTTATTCTTGTTTTGTGAAAGTTATTCTAATGTCTTCGTATTGGACTTATATACAGATTTCGTATGAATGAATGCAACGATTTTTTTCGATAAAAAAAAAAAAAAACACTCATCATTTCTCTGATTTATCTCTTCGCGAATTCTCTGGACTGTCCTGATAAATGGTTCCGTTAAGATTTCTCCAGATAAAGCTATCAGAGGGACAACGAAAGTTACATTGCCAAAGTAGCTAGGTGGGACTGGAGGTTGCAATCTGAACCGACCATCCAGCAAAATGCTCAACCTGCTTGCCTACCGGTCGGGTAGGTTGTGTGCTTTGCAGGCAGTACGCCATATGTATGCCGCCAGGACCTCATTGCTGCTGTACCTTTTATTGTTTTTTTTGGGTCATTTGCCATGGACTTGAGGGTAGGGGCGTTTGCAGATCGGATTGGATCAGTTTTGACTTATATCCGTATCCGATTTGTTGATGGTGGATTAGACGATTTTTTATCCGCACTCAATCCGTCATTCTATCCAATCCATCCAATCTAATCCGCTATTAACGGATTGGATTGGATCGGTTTTGGCAGATTAAACAATTTAAAAAAAATAAAAATAAAAATATTTTGCTGACAATGATGCTTATCATCAAAAGTATTTTGCATATCAAGAACACATCAAGAAAAAATTCCCTGGATCATCGTCAACACCTTTTAAGCAAGAACAAAAAAATTAAGATGACATTGGATTAATTACACAATTTTCCTATTTGCTGACGAGCAAACAACATTACACAGTTTGAGAAATTGAATTAATTGTTGCCAAGCGAATAATATATATAGATAGAACAAAAAATAAAAAAAGGAAACGGGATGCACAAAGAAAAAAAGCAAGCTCAAACATCCATTGACAGAAGGTATTGCGCTGCATATATATATATATATATATATGGCGGATCAGGTTGGATTGGGCGGATTGCAGAACTCAATCTGCACCGAATCCGCCAAGGGCGGATTAAAAATTTTTAAAACTGTAACCAATTCACACTCCGATGGTTTTGACAGAGGCGGATTCGCATGGATCAAATTGGTTGATTTTTGACCGGTTGATCGATTTTTAAACAGCTCTACTTGAAGGTATTAATTTGGTCAAGTGTAATCTTGAGTATCACGGTGGAAATTGCTTCAGAATCTCATTGGAATTTTTTCATAACAGGTGGCTGACCAAATTCGAGGTGGTCGAAAGAAGGAGTGGGTGGGTTTCGAGCACGAAGAATGGTTCTGTTGATGAAGGGTTCGACCTTGATAGGGAGTCCACGGGCTATGTTGGCCCATGCATTGTAGAAATACAGAGCCCAATCCCATCTGCCAGATTATGATGACACCCAATATCAAGGGACACTCCCCCACAAGTGAATCTAGTTATCTAAACGTACTAATACATTACAATATATTAGTATTAGCATTACAAAATGAAATCTTTTTCTTAAAGGAAAAAAAAAAAAAAACAGAGGTATACACACCAAAGTACAAACATCGTTACAAATATTAATATTTTATTATTATTTTTATTTAAAAAAATATCGGAAAAAGATCTCGATTATTTTGAATAAAATTAAGAATTTAGGATTTAAAGTAAAGACTATTCAAATTTAAATTTTAATTCTGAAAGAAAATTAATAATATTTTCGAGACGTAACTCAGCATACCATCCTCGGTACATTTTGTTCGATATATCTAGTCCTGCCCTTTCTTAAATTTGATAGTAATTACACATAATGAGAACAAATTTTATTTTCAAAAGCTTTGTTCTTTTAGAGACTAGAATGTCCAACCATCCAGAATTGCCCGAAAGAGCACTCAACCCCTGCCTCCTCCAAAATGCCAATAATTTATGAGATTAGTAAATGTTTATGGGTATACAAAAAGTTATTTATACAGTGTTTATAATGTAATAATCAGTGTAGTTTGTATAATTATAATGAAAAAATATGAAACGAAAAAATATTATTATTTTTTAAATCATATTTTTTTATTATAATTACACAAAATATACTACTTGTTGCAGTATAAATAATATATAAAAAACTTTTTATATGTCCATATAACAGAATCCGTTTGGGAGCTTTGTCCACCTAACGGGCCATGGTTTTTCCTTTGCCAATGCTAGACAGGATAACCCAATGACAAGTCAGTTTTTGGGTTTGGATAAATGTAAATACCTGTACGAGGAATAGTGGGTACAGAGAGAGCTCTGAATCACTTGAATAATTAAGTGCAAGGGAGGGAATGAGCTGCGTCAGCTTCTCTCCAGGGATGAAATCCGGACCAAGATTATCGAAGACAAAATCTGTCTCAGCCTCAACGAACAACACTCCTTCACCATTACAGTTTATTTCAATTCTACCATTTTCATCCTTTGCGAATCTCCCAGCAACAGGATAATATGTCACGAGGATCTTGCTCAGAGCTTCCTTAATCACCTTGGCATCAAAGAAATTTTTAGAACCTTTATGCCTATAGAAGTACACTGGAGGGATGTAACCTCTTTTTGTGTACTGCAAGTCCAAGTTTGACAACCATAGGCGCTGATTGGGAGCGTCTTGGGCTGGCCGCACAATTTTTGACTCCGTTATGTCAATCTTCAGGAGATTGCCTGTGCTTTAAAGCTATAATTAAAATCAAAGACAGTAAATGATAGATCTACACTAGATATCTCAAGCGTTAAATATTTTACCAACTTGAGTTGCTTTGTATCCCCTGGAATTTTTTGAAGGGAATAACCCAAGTGACTTCCAACTTTTGTTATATAAATCGTTGAATGGTTAATTTTATTTTTAAAAAATAAAATTTCATAAATAAGACTCCAATATTACTTGTTTTTTACTTAAATGTAAAATCAAATTGCCCTTTTTGAAATGAAGTCATTCCAAAACTAAATAGCTTGCCTTTACGTGGATTTTAGCGTTGAAGCGATATAATTATTCAATTATCATTTATTGTTATTTTAAAATTATTTAAATAAAATCATCGAATTTTTTTATTGTGCAATAAGATTTAAGCAGAACATACAATATTTTTTACCTTTTGAAAAAGTTTATGATGTGTATCAGCAATGGTGGTTTCAGAAAATTTTTCAAGGGGACAAATATTATATGTATAAATATAATAATAAAAATTAATATATATTATAAAAATTTAAAAATAAATTAATTATTCGAAATAATAACTATTATAATTATATCGTATGAATTCTAATGTTTTAAATTTTTTTTATTTTTTATACAATCAAATAAATGTTTTTATATAAATAATTATTTAATTATTTAATTATTTATCTCTCATGTAATTACATATTAGAATTTTTATGATGTTAATTGTAAAAAAAAAAAATTACTACAACTATTATAACTGAAAAAATTAAATCAACTTATAAACAAATACATATTTAATATATAATACGGCTCTTGACCAATTTTGGCCGATCCGAGTCTCTATTAAAAACCACCCATGAATCAGATTGGACCTTTGACCGGTCACCGATTGAACTAGTCGGATCAACTAGTCTGGTCTGATTTTGAAAACAATGCTTTGGAGTGTGCAAAAGTTATTTTCGTATCTGAAACGTATCTGAACTATATTTAATTTTTTTAATTTTTTTATAAACACATTTTTAATGTGTCAGATACTATTTATAATATGTCTGATGTGTGCTCTGTACACAATACACATAGAACAATGACAGTATAGTAAAGGCCAAATGTCCTTGCTTCTTAATGTGTCATATAATCATTCATCTATGTTGACCAGATTTTAAACAACAATGCCCAATTTTCTCTCTTTTTTTTAAGGTTTATTTTCGGTGTTGTTTGTCGTTGATGCTAACCCGTAACCTTAGCAAGTGTTGAAAAATTATTTTACTCAAACTGTTATGATTGGGTTAAAATATAGATTATACATTAAATTTTAACTGCCAGATGAATGCGTCGCCACGGTGTCTAATTTTCATAATTGCCCTAATGAAACTAAAGGTCTCATATTTCAAATTAGGGGAAGATTACCAAAGCTTTAATTTTTTTTTTTTTAGAGCCAATGCCCGTATAAAAGGCAGTATTGTAAAAATCAAACCAGATCAGTCAATTCAATCGATTCAACTATTGACCGATTAGGTTTGTAGTCCAATTCAAGGTCAGTTCTTGACTAGTTTTATAACCGATCAAACCCATTAAAAACCAGTCAAAACCAATAAAAACTGTTAAAAATAAGATTGGTTGGACTGGCCAAATCAGATCAACAAAATTAGGAAATAAAGCTTGCCCGCTAACTTTATGTAAATTATAATTTAAGCTCAAATTTTATTTAAAATGTTCAATTTTGTCATAAATATTATCAAACTTTTAATTTTGTCCATACGACAACAAAATTAATGTCCAATCACCTTTTATAAGTATTATTTTTTCAATTAGTTTTATAAATATATATTTATTAATAAATATCGATTCTACTGGTTCAATTACCGATTATATCAATTGAACCATTTTAATCTACCTATTAATCATTTCAATTCAATGGTTGGTCCAGGTCTAACAACCATAATTAAAAGAGGAGGGAGGAAGGGGTGACAGTAATAGAATATTTTCCACACTTTTAACCATAAAAGTCACTGACCGCTTAAATTAAGGCTTGCAATCAAGAGCCATAGGCCAATCCTCTACCCCTGATCTGGGCCCTTAGGAGTCAGTTGGAAATTGAAGTGACATTGGGCCACTGGGGGTTGGAGTGGGCAGTAGATGGGCAAGCTTGATTATAAAAAGAAAAGCCCAAAAAGGATTGATGGAGTCACCTGCTTGAGGAGTGCGTAGCCTGAATTTTCCGTTACATCTTTTTTTTTTTATAAAAAAATTTCACTCACCTTTATTTTTTAACTCAATATTAAATACATAAAACTAATTAACTACACTTAAATATTAATGTTCAATTAAAAAATATGAACCAATCATATCTTAGATGGTTTCACAAAATAAATAAAACTAAATGTAAAAAAATTACTTTATTATTTTCTTGTATTTATCATATTACTCAATAATCGTTGTTATGTAGTGGTACTTTATTAAATATAATTGGGTTCATTGACATTCCTTAAAGAATATTTATATAATTTTATTATTAATTTTTTTACTTGTCATATAGATTAGATATGTTAATTTATTTTATTAGTATTTATATAACTTCAATAATTTTTTTTCAACTATTCTTAAATAATATTTTTTTCATTTCAATTTTCTTTAATACGGACACTTATAAAAAAAACTCAAACATAATAATTTTTATCATTTAGTAAAAATAAATATTTTTTTAAAAGTTAAAAATTAAGTAAAAAAATTAATATTATTTATAAAATATTATTCTAAAAATATAAAAATATATAATACGAAAATAAAATTTTCAATATGATATATAAACATAAATTAGATGTCTAAATTAGACATTTCATTATTTAACAGTAATAGTATATATAAAATTAATCAAATACTTTATTAATTTTATGAGCAATCAACAACAATAAATAAATAATCAGTAATCAATAATAGCAATTAATAATAATAACATTCAACAAGTAATTCAAACAAACTTTCATTTTATTTTTGTAATTATTTTTTATCACAAATAATACTTGATTGAAAAAATAATTTTAAATTACTTTTTAAACTTATCAGCAGATAATATAATTACTAAGTTAGCCTTATAAAGCTACCATGGTGCGGTACACATGTAACGGGGGCTGATGTTGTACAGTGCTCGTACAACAACTGCATGAGACCCTCAGACATATTAAAATATTATTTTTGTTTTCAATTTTATCTTTTAAATAATATTATCTACATTTTTTTTTAACAACATCTTCAATTTTTTTTGTTACATGTAAAGTGTTGGTAACGACCGAACACTGTAGTAAGTATTATAATTGTTTTTTGTTTTATTTCTTATATAAACAGTAAAATAAATAATAAGCTAATGTAATTTTATTTATAAGTGCATATTCTTTTTTTTTTGTTGGTAATTTACTATATAAAGATTAATCTACATAGTAAAAATAATAATATTTTTTTTAAACACACTAATCTGTATAATAAAAATGATATCTGTTAAAATAATTATTTGTTTAATTCATAGTTGATATTAAAGTCACATATTTAATAAATTTTTATTTATAAATACATAAGATATATTATATAAGATTAGTTTAAATTAATTATAGGTAAAAATATTAAATATTATAATAAAATAGACATGAAATGTCTAAAATTATTATTTTATTATTTAATCAGTAACAATTAGTGTTAATTTAACTAAATATTATCATTTTATTTTATTCATCAATAAAAATAATAAACAATAATAATTAACAATCAATAATAATAATTAATAATCAATTATTATTATTATTATTATTATTAACAACAAAACTAAATAGGCCCTTAATCATGAAAGGGTGGAGAAAAGAGGAGAAAAAAAATAAAATAAAAAGAAAATAAAGTTGTTTGGAGTGGTGGAGAAAGTGAAGAGAATAAAAATATGGTGAAAGAAAAAGTAAATAGTAATTTGTGAGAGAAAAAGTGAAGAGAAAATAAAATTATTTGGAGTGATAGAAAAATGAAGAGAAAGAAAGTATAGTGAAAGAAAAAATAAATAGTAATTTGTGAGAGAAAAATAGAAGAGAAAATAAAATTACTTGGAATGGTGTAAAAAATGAAAAAAAAGAAATATAAAAAAAAATTATACAATAATAATTATACTTTTCTTTCTCTACTCTCTTTTCCATCACACAACAAACATACCCTAAAACTAGGACTTTATAGTTAAGAGCTACTGGCCAATCCTCTACCCTCGTCTGGGTCCTCAGGAGTTATTTGAAAATTGAAGTGAGATTGGGCCACTGGGCGTTGGGGCGGGACAAGCTTGGCTACATCTGTCTTGGTTTAGAGGCAGGCAGTAGATAGGCAAGCTTGCTTATAAAAAGAAAGGCACAAAAAAGAAAAGAAAAGCCCAAAAAGCATTGATGGGATCACCTGTTTGAGGAGTGCGTAGCCTGAATTTTCCGTTACATCTTTTTTTTTTTTTAATTTTAATTTTCACTCACTTTTTGCTTTTTAACTCAATATTAAATACATAAAAACTAATTAGCTACACTTAAAAGAGCAACTAGGTATTAAAAAAAATGAATCAATCACATCTTAAATGGTTTCACGAAATAAATAAAATTAAATGTAAAAAATTTACTTTATTATGTTCATGTACTTATTATATTGCTCAATAATTATTGTCACGTAGTGATACTCTATTAAACATGATCGGATTGATTGATATTCTTAATATAATAGATGCTATAAAAAAGATGATAAATTTGAGTGGAACTCAATTACAATAGAAAATAATAAAATAAAAATGTGAAACATTAAATCATATGTGAGAATTAGACTAAAGAAAAGAACAGTTAACGAAACTTATTCAGGCCAACAGATGACAGGAAAAATAGAACAATTACATCCCACTTGCTACTATAAATAAATGAAGCTAAAAGTAGGAAGATTACTTTTTGTCATCCTACTGTATGGTATGTATTATAATATGGCCTATGCTTTTAGTTTAGGTTTGATGTGATTTTCATACACCGGGATTTACCAAAAAAAAAAAAAAACAGTGCTCTTAGACCTGAAAAAGGGTAAAAAACTATAACAAGTACCTGTGTTTTGCTTGATTTCTTTGAGCGATTAGCATTTTGAAAAGGATTGATTAAGGAGATGGATGCACAATGATTTAATTAGATGTTACTCAATAAGCTTGGAGAAGGGCAAATAAAATTAACAAGCTCTTTATCATTGGCTTCAGTCAACAAGGAGTTCAAGGTTGCAACAAGGAAAATAGCACAAATCAAAAGGGAATATACATTATCATCCAATATTTTTCTTGCTGATATTAAGATATTTATAAATACTTCATCATATTCAACCTATAAATAGTGAGCTTAAAGAGCCATCAAAAGAAGACAACAATAAGAATGAACCATCCAACTCCAACGTGTCTGAGAATGGTTGAGAGGAAGGAAGAAGAGTTTAAGAGCAAAGCGTTGGCTCCGTTTTTATGCCTATTACGAGGACGAAGGAGACCGCCGCCGCCGTAAACGCCCCTTGCGCCGCCTCCGCCCTTCTTCATATTGTGCGCACGATGGAGCAGCACTCCCACAATTCCCTCCTGTGGTGTTCCGCGGTTGGCCTCTGTTTTTGGTTGATCACTTGTTGATTCATATAATCCTGCACTTTCACAAACGTAGCATGGAAGAACAAAACAACAGACAAAGAATAAGAATAGCCAAGCAAGCAGTGCTTTCTTCATGTTCTTAGTGAACGATTGCTTTTAGGCTTTGAATTGGTGTAGCAGCAAGCAAAATTGAGAGAGCAGGGATGGAGGAGAGTGCTGTAATAAGGACCGTATTTATTGGTAGAAAAAAATTTGATAACTTTATTTACGTAACTTCAAATAATAACAAAGTGATCTGAGTTAATTTCATGAAAAAAAAAATGAAATTATTAAACGTCTTTGAATAGGATTGTATTATTTTATGTTCCTACTTATTACTTTTATTGTTAAAGTTCGTTGCTTTAATTAGTGGTAATCTAGTGGTGCATGTACAAGTTGTATCTGAGAACTTCTACTTTTAGAAGATTTCCTTTAGTGGGGCATCAAAAGTAAGCGTGTTAATAGCTTAATTAGCACAAAATTACGTGATTATGTTCTCTTTGAATGAATTCCTCGACAAATTAAAGTCCTCTGTCTGCCAAAGTTCCCTTTTTTTTTTTTCGGTAATTGTTTATGGCCACACTAAAATTTGTTCATACAGTATTTATACTGTAACAATTAATATATTTTGTGCAATCATAATGATAAAATATGAAACAAAAAATAATATTATTTTTTTTTGTTCACATTTTTAATTATAGTTATACAAAATATACAATTAGTTGTACTATGGACACTGTTTGACAAAATTTCGATGGTCATGTAATGGAGTCTTGTTTTTTTTTTTTTTTTTTTTTGTTCTTTCCTTTCAGAGTTTCCAATTCGTCATTCTTTTTTGATGCCTTGAGAGTTGAGATTATGGAATATAGCAAATGAATGGATATATTCCAATGAGATTGACCATACAGATCAAAATTCTCATGCAGATTTTGTACGTAAAGAAAATATTTAAATATTATAAAATAAAAAAAATAAATATTTATAATTTTATTATAAATCTCTTGTGTATTGTATAAAATATTATCCTTCTAGTACAAAATTTTGAGTGCATATAACCTGACTGTGTAAAGAATTTCCCCATTCAAAGGAAACGATGCAAGCTGCAAAAGAACTTTCGGCGAATTCAGATAGGAAAAGGGACAAAGAACCAACCGAAAGGGCTTTTCCTGTCTCAGAAATATAGCCATGTATTTTAATTGAAGGAAAACATTCGTAAACCCAGCTTTTCCAGTCATATATATATAGTTTTTCGCCTAAATTATGTGAATGTAAAATCAGTCTAATTCAGTATTATACAATTTTGTTGCATATTCAAATAATCTCGTTGCACGTCCAGTAATTTTTTATGAAAAATTCAAATCCTAAAAAACAAGAAATTAATTCTTTAATTAATACGGCTATGGAGAGGGGAAAACCTACGTTCATATACCGAAGCTCTTGAATTGCCTAATAGGACACTGCTATTCGAATAAACATTTGAGCGCGAATATCATACTTCGTCGACCACAAAAAGAAATGAAGAATAGCTTTCACGTGATGATATTTTTCGCAGACTGCCTGTAAGTAATAAAATCTTTTTTAACCTAACATGGTCGAGACCACCTTAAGAAGGGTGAATTTCGGGTAAGGTTTCATACATCTAACCCTTCCGCAAATTTCATAATAAGTAGAAATCATGTGCGTTGAAAATGCGTTTGTTGGCTTTTGTGATCCGTTTGCCTTCTTTTATAAGTTTGTCTTCAAAGCGTTGGTCTCCAATGTCAAACTCAAATTGAAATACTATGACCCAAAATTGTTTTTTCGGTCCTTGTAATGAATAAGATTGAGAACAACCGACATTTTTTTCACAGAAGCTAAGATTCGCAGAACCTACTACTGTTATCTCCTAATGCGTGCAAGTAATCGCAAAGACAGATAAGCATGAGCAAATATATTCTTCATGGAGCCCAAAAGGCTAGTCACGCCAACCCTTCACTTTATCCAGATGATTCCACAACAGGAGAAAAACGGATTGCTTCAAGAAGCGGTAATGAAAATCACCCTAATTCGGAAAGAGATATTCCAAGTATTGGGCCACGTATATATCGCCGAAGGATTGGTTTGGTCATACTTGGTACTGGTGCAGCTGGAACGGCAGAATACCGTATTGTACCAATACTAAATTGTGCTTGAGGCACAATAATAGGCTTATAATTGTTTTGCAACAGTCATGATTAAATGCTTAAATGTTAGGCATACAAAAATTTGTATATTAAAAATACATACATTTATTACAATAATCTTTTTTACTATTTTAGGAAAAAAATTTTAAAAGAAATTTTTTTATAAAGAATCTTATTTGATATTTACATTTTACATTATAAAATAATACTCATCTAAATTTTAATTTTAATTTTATAAAAAAACAAAAAAAAATTCATTAGAATAGTGATTCAGGGTACTGCTCAGTTCGCCTAATAACACCCTTCGTCGTTACCTTTCTCCCTTGCAGGGTGCGAGATAATAATGTAAAGGGGCCGAGAAAATCCCTTCCTTTAGGCTGTCTGTCAAGGAAGCGGCTCGAACATTGCATTAAAATTAAAGTTATCAGAATCGAACTGGTTATTGAATTAGAAAACTGAGAGGTTCAAGATTCAACCGATTTGACCAGTAAAACCGCTGTTAAACTGATAAAACCGGTATTTAATATTAAATATATAAAAATTAAATTTTTATATAACTTATATAATTATGCAAAATGTTATATTATATAAGAATGATAATAAATATTTAAAATAAAGTGTATTTTAAAAATTATATTAATATTTACATATATTAAGAATATTACAATTAGTATATTTAATAAAATATAATTTATAAAAATTAATTGAAAAAATAATATTTATAAATAGTGATTAAATATTAATTTTTAAATTTTAAAAATTAAATTGAAAATTTTAATTAATTGAAGACTAAATTAAAATTTTTAATTAAAATTAGAATTTGAATTATAATTTAAATAAAGTTTTGGGTCAAATTATAATTTAAAATTTTTTGGTTTAAATTGAACCGATTCAACCGATCCAATTTTTTGTCGGTTTTCTCAATTTTTGACCGATTTTTTCGATTTTTAACCGATTTTTTTTTGTTCGGTCTGAATTTCATTTTTAGGCTTGAACCAAACCGAACTTAGAATCGGTTCCTAATTTTTTCAGTTGAACCGATCGGTCCGATCCGATTTTTACTTCATTGGTTTAAATAAGACAGTAAGAAGGGAGAAAAGTGGAGTGACGAAAACTACAGAAGAAAGTTGGAGGCAGGGAAAATTTTTCATTCTCAAAAAACTTCTCATTTGGAAAATGATAGTTAGTAAAAGAAAAAAAAAATGTAAGAAAATATTAATTTTGCCCATCATAATAAAAATATTGTTACATATACAACAATAACAATAGAATCATTTAACAAAGATGAAAGGAGAATTCTTAACTTTAAGATATAGATTTGGAGGGCCAAGCATTAGTATTTGGATACCAGAGACAATCAATAGGTATACGCACTGCACACCTTTTTGGATACACGAGACAATCAACTTTAACAACCCATATAAAGGCTAGAATGAGAAAATCACAAGGAAAAAGGAATAACTGAGCGCACAAGCAATCACATGAATGGAAGAAATTTGAGTCCGAAGAGCAGATGATTTGGGACGAGATCGCGGAACAAACCGAGACCGTCTTCTGATGTGAATTCCCAGCTTCCGGGTATGAAATTGGCTGAGGTCCTTTCCTTCCAGTTCTTTTCCCTGCAGCAGAGACTGTGCCGGAACCTTCTTGCCTGGTTGATTTAAGACGATTTCCTGAGCTGAACTTGGAAGAGATTGCGACAATAAGATAAGGGTGATGAGTATGAAAGTGATTCCATGTCTCATCTGAGCCATGTCTGCTGAAGTGAAAGTAGCAATACGGTGGAAAACGAAATCTAACAAGCAGCACCACTAAATGAATTATCACAATAACCATCAATCAGAGAAACGAAATTATTATCAAATGCTGGCGGTTGAGGTGGGACCAGCATGCTTGAAAAACAAACTTATTGACAAATAACATAGCTTCCCAATATTGGCAAGGAAGTTCCCCACTCATTAATTAGCATGTCGGCAACGGATCATGGATTAGATCAACCAATGTGTAAAAAGTGAACAAAGTGGACACAACAGCCTACCAGATTATATTAATGAAGAAAGTAGGCATGACCTTAATGCAGGGACTCTCTTTCGACAAGAAAAGAGAAAATGATGCCCACTGGTGAGAATAATTGTTGCTGCATAAATTCCAATTTTTTTTTCTGGTGCACACCGTTGTGTTGATTTCGGATGCCCCAATTCAACTAGAATATTGGATTCCATGTCAGCAAAAACAATCAAAGCCACTAACAATAGATTCGGCTGTATTTGGATCTTTGAAAGACATAAAGAGGTTCCCATGAGTCTTCTTATCTGTGCTTTTCAATCTTCCTCAAGTATTCAGTACTTTCCAAAATCCAAGTAGAGTCGCATTGGTAAGTATATAAGTTTTACCCATAGTTAACGAAAAAGTTCGTTGAGAACATCCTGGTTGAGCTGCTGTAGGGACGAAAGCCGTCCCACCTGTTTTGCCAGTTCACCTTTGACTCGTTCCATGTAAAGCACATACAACCCATTTCTGCTTTCTAGAAGTCCCAGTGCTTTATGAGCGTGGAGAAGTGATGTCACCCAGTCTTCAAACAGCACTGAAATTTCATTTCTAGCATATCATTGGTTTGGTTTATCATTTATGGTTGAACCACTTGCATGCAATTGTTAAAAGCTTTCAAAATAACTTGGTTAATCAAATTACAACCCAGAAAAGCAAAAGGAAGATTTTTTATTCGAATTTGATTGGAGAAAGAAGTGAAGGATGTTTGTTGAGGAAAAATAGCAACAATTAAGAAATGTCATGAGAAGTTATCCACGCACAAGGAATGCACAAATCGGCAGCAGAGCCTGATAACATGGAAAAGATACACTGAAACGGAAAAGATCAATACCTTTGTCAAAGCCTTCACCTGTTGACCAGCTTGACAAATTGTCAGCCACCAAGAACTCAATAAGCTGGATCCTGTCATGGATTTCAGCAAAATCAGACGAGCGTATTTTCAAAGAACCAACGCACTGTATACCATATGAAACCTAAAAGTTATGCCAGTGGGCCCGACATGCCAGGAATGCACTCAATTGAAGGGCACCATATGTCTCACAAACTCTGCTAAGTTAGTATAAACTTGATGCTGTACAGGAGGAAGTGACTGCAGGACTTGGCCACAACTGGTTAGACATGGGGAAACCAATCACATTGGTTGAAAAGGTAGGGTGAAGCAGCCAAGAAGCAATGTTTCTCAATTCATTTCAGGAACACCACAGAAAGTGGGAAGAATGCTTTGCATAGGACCTAGCGTAATTCTTGCGAGATATGGCTCTGGCATTTTCATCACTGATTTCAATTCATACAAGCTTTTCATGTTCAAACATAGGCCCAGTCATGAAGCCTAATTGATTTATAGGATCAGAACATGTACAAAAATGGTCAGGTCAAGATTGCATTGTTGTCAAGCTGGCAGACAATGAGCTTCAATTTTTCAACAAAAGAATTATTTAAATAGTTTTAATATAATTGGATCAGGATGGGATTAATGATCATGATATTTAGTTTCATGATAGTACTTACATAATGAACAGACACTCATGCATAGTTGGAAAAGCATCATCAAATGGATCCATGGAAAGCATGCTTTCTGCTACAACAGAAATTCTCTGAGTGACAGAAAGAATTGCACGCTGTCCAATGTAGGATTCACTTCCAAGCTTGCGGATCAAGTGTTGAATGTAGAAACGACCATCAGTGTCAATGCAATGTGACTCTGAAACAGCATCCGCAAATTAATGCTACAAAAATCATTTTGGATGCAGTTTTTTTTTTTGTTTTTGGGGGGGGGGGGGGGGGGGGAGGGGAGGGGAGGGTGGGCATGGGGACAGGGACACTGCCAATGGCAAGTCATTCAAGACAAAGCATATCTTATGATGATCCTTCAGCTCAGTGTCAACATTTTTTCTTTTTCCAGTTAATCTCAAAAGGGAAAATGATGGGCAAAGTTCCTTAAACTTCCATCAAAATTCTGCAACAGATTCAAAGTTCCAGGTAACTCACCATCATTACGTGCAGGGGAACACATCCTCCTGACCAGACGCACAATTACGCTACTAACAATTCCTTCAATGAACTCCATGTCTTTCCCTGCTGACAACAGGGTCCCTAACGATGCTGGAGGAAAGTTCAATGTGCAGGGTTGGCAAAAGGTAAGACAAATAAAACATGGATAATGGAGTGCAAGGCAGTAAAAACCAGCAGAGCAAGGAGAACAGACATTTTATTCAGCAGATAAATTGAGAATGAAATGCAAATGTTTGAACTGAAAGAACTACTTGGCTCGGTGAGGTAAGGCTCATAACCCAGAAGTTATGAATCAATAACATGAATCTGATTGTGTGTTTGAAATTGTCTGGCGGCAGTGTGTCATGTTACCCATCAGTCTAGCTGCTATGCTTTATGTTGACCTCAATCTTATCCTGTAGCAACCTCAACTTCACACAATCAGCATTCTCAATTTCTTGTTGTTCGTAGAGTAGGCATTATGCTCATGTTTTATATCAAGAAATACTAAGGTGAACTCAAAGCTAACAAGATTTTAGGAGCCTACTACAATTTAGCACGTTATCGACCTTTAATTCTTGTCTATGTTACGTTTTCATGCTATATCAAGAACTCAACTTATCACAATGTTATTGGCACAGAAGCACAAAATCTCACTTACTAAGTTTAAATAAGTCAAAGACTCCATCAAGACTATGCTATTATATCCAAACTTTTTGGTCGAGGAAATGGAATATCAACCGAATTCAGGGTATGAAGCAATCACATATCAGCACAAGATTAGATAAAGGTCATACATGTGCAGTGAAATGCCTAACATGTACAGACATCCAATCTTTGCAAGCTACATCAGTTGCCAATGGAGATGAAAAAAGAAAACTGCATCATGTGGAATCATAGACAAATAGATATAGATCTTAACGCTCATCATTATGAAGTCAACAAACTCTAAAGAGGACAATAACCGCTATCAGACCTAAAATGAAGTCCACAGCTTGGTGTGACCAGTTCGCAAAGTTAGCCTCCTCCGCCTGCAAAAGCCAAGCGCGCATAACATAATTCCAATTATTCCTCTTAACCACGAGATTTATTCTCCCGTCTGTGGTATGAAAACAGTGTAAAGAAAGGATGGCAAGGGAATCTCACTGGAGAAGCCGTATCGCAAAGATCCACTAGGAAATCTACAGAGGCTCTAAGATGCTCTGCTTCATCTACATTGTTGAAATCTGCACTTAGATTATCAGCAGAATATCATTACAGGTTCTATCAAAACCAAATAAATAAATAAAAAAAAGAGGACAAAAATATTATTAAATCACTCTAAAATGCTTTGTGTTATAGAGATTTTTCAACTACATTCATTAACTCATCATTAGCAACCAGATACAAGGAGATCAATTCTTAGTCCTAAAACAAGGGGAGCCAAGTGAAGAAAATGGAATCATTAACGAATAATTGCACACAAAGCTGTATGATAAATGCAGCCGCGATGCAAACCATTAGGTTAATGTAAGTTTAAAGGAATCAAGCACTTTGTACCTGACAAACTCCGAGGTTGATTCGGAACATCTCTTCTTCTCCTCCTTTCTTTAAACCGCACTGAGGGAAAAACAGAAGGCAATTAAGTACTTGATATAAACCAGAGAAAAAGAAAGAAATGGCAATAAACAACAGGAATAAACAATGAAACCTTGTCTAAGGAATCGACGGCGTAGAACTTCGTTGAATCTGCGATCACAGCAACCTTCAACACGCTTAGGGCTTAGTTTCCCCAAATTGTCAAAGAAATAGCACTTGCACGAAGCGCTTTGCGGGAATAAATCGCACTGTGAAGCATCTAAAATGAAAAGAAATTTTTTTAAAAAAGTGTTAAAAAAATCAAAATAAAAAGAAAGTAAAATGGAACTGATTCGGATGTTTGGTGTAACAGAAAACCTTCGGCTTCCTTGAGATCTTCTCTGAGTCGAAGAATCTCTTGCTTCCGTTGCTTGGCCTAAAATTCAGATCAAACAGCAAAGGAAATTCAGCCTTGGAAGTGAGTCACAGAAAAAGTGATCAAACCAGATCGTAGAAGAAGAAAAATAACTAGAAAAAGCGAGCGAGCGAGCGAGCGAGAGAGAGGGACCTTTCGCTTCCACCGGAGTGCGTCGGATTCGGAGGGAGGATTCTCCGGAAGAGCTTGCTTGTGGAGGAGCTTAGACCGGAGAACTGAGATGGCGACGGCGAGCTTTAGTGATTGTTCGCTCGTCGATGTGGTGTTGGCGTTTGTTGCTTCTTCGCTGGAGGCTGAAGCCATTCTACTCTCTTCCCGAGAGACCGAAAAAAATGTTCGCTCCAAATTCAAATTTAAAAGGAAAAAAAAAAAGCTTCAAATTCACCCGCCTGCCTGTTTGGTTATTTATATTTTATAGGCTTTCGCTGGTTTACCGTTTTGGTTTTTGTTTTTTTTTTTTTTTTTTGAGGGAAAGTTCTGAAACATCCCAAAAATTAGTACAATTTTTCGCTATAGAGAATAAAATTTGTTGAACAGTCGAACCAATAGTGATTAGGAGAAGAGGTTGAGCATTTGTTTTATTAATTGAAAAAAGTGTCCCTCAACTACGAAGTGGAGGGTTTTAACTCCCACCAACCTCATTGAGGGTTTTAACTCCCACCAACCTCATTTTTTACTGTTTTTATATGTCCAATAAAATTTCTTATAAACCAAAAAAAAAAAAAAAAGTGATTAGGAGAAAGCATTTAGTGAACATTTTTTTTCATTTAGTTTTTTTTGAGCTAGTAGTATGACGACTGAAAATAAAAAAAAAAAAAATGAAAAGATTGAGATTCACGCTACAGATCTTTGAAACTACCTCCAGAACATATTAATTAAACCTTTTTTTATTGTACAGCGAAATGGGCTTAACGTCCAATAGTAGAATCATATGTATAACAGTGCTGAGCCGTCCAATGATTAAGAGAAGGGTCCAAAGAGATTGTACCGGAGAAGCCCGGGCTAAGAGACCCAATTCAAGCATGTACGCGATCCTTTATTTCTGTTCAGTTGGAGTAGATAAAAGAGTTTCATTCTTGGTGAAAAGAGAGGTCTGAAATTGTACTCTTTTTTTTTTTTTTTTTTTTGGTTCATTTTCAAAATTTAAACATAAGACCTTTAAAATAAGACCTTTAAAATACGAGTCTAAATCCCAAGTACTAAAACATCGTATGGCCCACATTTAGTAGCTACGAGTCTGAGATCCTACGAGGAAAATTCATGTCAGGTGAAAAGAAGATCCAATGTGTTGGTGTGATGGTATTTGGATGATAAACGTTCCAGTACAGAAGGAAGAGATGATGGAAAACAAAATAAAAAGTGTTATCAATAGTAACATATAGGACTCATAAGCACAACACTACAAATGCCGCTAAGTTACATGAGCTCATAATCATCACAAGCAGAGCAACAAGGACTCACCTTTTCATTTGTATTCCAACCAAGGGAAAGTTATTTTTTTAATTAAATCTAAATAATTAATTTTCTTGAAATGAGTGATGGTTTCTAAAAAAATTGTTGCCCTTCAAATATCAACGCCAAGGAAAAATCTTCTGGACATTTTAAAGAATGGGCATGACAGAAAAAAGTTCACAAAACTATGAGCAGCAGGAGGAATCAAACAAATTAAAACAGCAAAAGAATCAAAAAGGCCACCAGAAACCAACCGAAAACCACGCTCAAATGGGACTAAGTTATAAGAGGCTAAAGCACAGACCCTAAAACACAAGCACAACAGAGAAATGATTTCCAGGTCCAAATGAACTACTTAAACCTAATACATAATTTATGGATTACGAGTCCAAAAAAATTAAATCGCAAAGTTTAACCAAAAAGATGAAAACTAAAACAAATACAAAAACCACTGGATCCCTTTACAGGGCTATCCTTCTTGAGCAATCGGGCACATGATTTGTCCCACCCGAGATCAAAATCCATGGCATTATGTCCGATATCTTTCCTCAATAAAACACAGCTATGTAACACAGCTATGACCTCAGCGGAAAATATACAAATTAAAAAAAAACAAAAAAAAAAAACCTGTTCTTGGCAGTGTCGCCTTATCAGATAGATAGTACAAGTTGCTCGCCCCTACAGCGTTTGGAGAGGGCATTTTTATGTGAATGTAACCACGAACGTTTGTCGATACGCAACA
The DNA here is from genome assembly GCA_037832335.1 of Carallia pectinifolia. NCBI lineage: Eukaryota > Viridiplantae > Streptophyta > Magnoliopsida > Malpighiales > Rhizophoraceae > Carallia > Carallia pectinifolia. The sequence continues at coordinate 1,900,554 of CM075453.1, forward strand.
CTCCATGCCATGAAATTCTAGGATTACCTAAATCAGACCCCGGCAAGCTTCAATCTCAGATGCCTGTGAATCCAATACAGCTTGAGCACCCGGACTAGCACCGATGGTGCTCATAGCTGCATCAAATACCGCTTTCTGATACCCTCTGTCTTCCATCTTCTTAAGGACCTCCTTTATCACTACAAAGTCCAAACATCCCGCCAAAACAAGCTTGCCAACAATTTCACCAAAATTCTTAGGTGCTTTAGGCAAGTCAATGCCAATATCATCAAGCATAGAACCATACAGCAAACACCCAGTCCCTATGTCCCTAGCAGTAAGAACCTCCTTGGCAAATAAATCTGCCAAAAGTTTGGCAACTGGTTCAACACAGGGTGGGTTTTCCTCCAGTCCAAGGAGGATAGCTTCCTTAACAACCTCAGGGTGGTAGGCTGGAGATTTTAATTCTTCCACACACTGCAATGCTTCATCCACAAGCCGGATACTGAAATATTCCTGAAGAAGTAAGACTGTTTTTCTCCTAAGTTCATCAGAATTCAACTTCACAGCTGGTGGCACAGGTTTCTCTGATACCGGAGGTGTATAAGGAGTAGAAAAAGTTTCACTAGGTGCAGCTACTTGGGTAGAAGCCTCTGTGCTAAAACCAAAGCTAGAAGTAACATAAGGTGGGGCACCACTACCCTGCAAGAGGGCGCTACTTCTTCCACTTATAAAGCCACCACTACCCTGAGGCAAGAACCTTGTATTCAGTGATGTCGCCTTATTCAACATTGGTGATTGCACCCGGCTGGCAGCCTGCATGACCGGTCCATCACCCCTTGGCATAGGCCGTGTTCTGGGTATCTCCCAATTATCAGTATCAATCCCAGGCATTCTCCTAGTTATTGGCATGCCAGGCATCATACCCCCAGTGCCAGGTCGGTTGATATTCCCTGGAGCTGCAGAAATAACTCCACGGCTATTTCTAATGCTCGCAGTAGCACCTTGTACTAGGCCGAGACTTTTTTCAGCCTCGGAATGGATCTCCGTGATGGTTTTGGCTTTGACCTGTCAATAATGTAGCCACTAACACAGTTCTAAACACTAAATTCTGAATATACACATCCATCAATTAAAAACTAATAGCATAAGCGCCTACCTCTTCACGCCTGGGAACCCAGTTGTTCACCCGCAGATCAAGAACATCTCGAATCATAAACCTCAGTCTTGGAACCAGCTGAGGATTGGGTGACAATTCCTTCAACCGACTGAAATACATATCATTTATGCGGCGTGACTTTGGGCTCTCGTCAAGCTGCTTACCAATAGTATTGAAAAACTGGCATATGGCCTCAACATTCTCTTCAGCAGGACAAATTTTGTTATCAGGTCCCAGAAGCTCCTGTTTCATATTGGAAATTACCATAAGCATCCAGAAGACAACATCTATACCACAAAATTTCCTCATAAGAAACAATAAAAGCTTAAATAACAAAAGAAGTCTCAGGGTTAACCTGAACAATATGGTGGACAATCTTTTCAGGAACCATCTTCTGCTTCAGAAGCTCTCCAATCAAACGAATGTTCCCCAGGGTACGAAGTTTGACCAATCTTTCTTTATCCCCACGCTCAAGCTCTTGCTCAGGAGCTGTCATCTGCCTTTCTTCCTCCCTCAGTTTATCAGCTCCCTCAAATGCCTCCTGGCAATTATTCAAGAGGACTCGCTTAAATGTGATATCTTTCCCACCAGGTTCATCAGATGGGAATGGGGGTAGCTTCTCATTCAGATCAGCACAAAGCTGTGCATACATGGGACAAAATGTGGGTTCCAGAACAGCCTTGTCAAATATTAATGATATCACACCCTGTATTGAAATCAAACTGTAAGCCCAATTGCCAGTACAATAATGGTTAAGAGAACAAGCACACACAAAGTAAATTGACCTTTAAAATGTCAGCTGATGTGATGCCAGAGTCTATGAGTTGACCCTTGAGAAGATCGAACTTCTCAGGGGTGAGCTTGTTCAGTATCCTGCATAGGAAACAGAAAGATCCATTCATATAACCTATAGATACTTCGCATCATATGTTGCAGCTATCCTTTAAAGCTTCTGCTAACATCCACAAAGCAATGACCATGCTTTTACATGAATAACATCAAGCAATTGTGCAAATACAAGAACAAAATTGACACGATGAGATTATAATAAGGAAGATATTTTAATCCTTATTATCCAACTAGCGGTGACACAGAGGTACAGAGGATAGCATTCATAATGCATGATTTATTAATTGATTTCCGTAAATGCAATCTACAAGACTGTAAAGGGTCCTTGATAGAGAAGATAACTTTATACTCTTAAATGGATAACGGCAAATTTTCAGCCCCATAACTAAAATTATTGATGTTTACCACATGTTGCTTTTTTAGGATAAGATGTGATTGATAGAATCACATTGTAAAATAAGAAACAAATTAACAGTGAAACAAATTATAAACAGATTGAAGATAGTAATAGCCCAAAGGTGCAGACAATATTTAACTTAACAGTCAAGTCCAAGCATGAGCCTGCAGACACAAACTACTTTCAGGATGGAGAGATATTCCAGTTGCTTATAATTCTTTCACTTATGCCAAACAGGTATACAAAAAGTCATTTAAATTACCCCTTTACAGTCTTCAGGACACGTGCTTTCTCAGAAAGATTACCCCTTCTAGCAGACCATGGAACCTCAGCCTTGACCAGAGCAGGAGGAGGTCCACCCTGGCACACAAAAGAAACAATAGGTGTTGAAACTGAGAGATAAGCATAAAAACATATCAAGAATCAACTAGATGATTATCATATGGCCTAAATTTCCTTCACTCTTCGAGGCAAAAGAAGCTAATGCTTTTATTTTCTGCATTGCAAAGAAGCACACACACACACACACACGCAAATTAAGAAGACCAGGTGACATACCACCTGAGCAGGAGAGATCTGTGCTCGTGCAAATTGGGTAGTGAGTTGGTCTTGACGACCAAATTGAGTAGCTTCAGTTTGTCTGGAGTCATAACGCACACCAAGGTCCCTACTTTCTCGACCTGAATCCCAGGATCTCTCATCTCCAGATGAGGGAAATTGTGCAGAACGACCACGCCAATCTCGATTGTCTGGCTCAGAATAACGATTCTGAGGTTGATGAGGTGGCTGGAAGGAGCAGAAAAAAAATATTCTACTTAGAAATCCAAGAATATGCCTTCAATCCAATTGATGATCATGATTACTAATGGCAAGAAAAAGAATTATGCACATATTCAAAATTTTTTGTCAAAATCATCATTAGGCTTTCTACAAAAGAAGGCAAAAAGAGCAAGCAACAGAAAATATGACAGAAACTCACATTGCTGTCTCCACGGCTCCAGCTTTGATCTTCACCAAAAAGCTCAACTTCAACTTCTTGTTTAGCTTTTATTATCTCTTCAGTGATCACAAAAGCCTATCGTAAAGTAATTAACAAGATCAGAAAAGACAGAATGTATGATCACTAGAAACCATACAGTTGGTATGGATACCTGGGAGGAGAAAAGAAAAAAACAAAGGACGTGCAGTGTGGCAAGTCATGTTTAGATGACCATGGTAAACATTGATATGCTCCTCTAAGGAATATCCATGTATCTAAACTCTTACAGAAGAATAAGTGACAGGGAAAAGAGGAAAAAAGAAACAAAAAAGAAAAAGACATAAAAAATGAGGAAGTGTGAAAACTGTAGGAATGGAAAGAAAAAACAGCAGTTAACACTGCCCACATATTTGCCTTAACTACTGGTATAAAGAGCATAACATAAAGCAGCTGTCAATCATATTTTCTTCCTTGTAACAATAAATTTATACCTCTCGCAGTTGCAACAGCTGCTCTCTGGCATAACAAACTCGCTCACGACCCTCAAACCGGAGGTCCCCAGTCTAAAATAACCAAAAAAAAAAAAAGGTCAATCTCAAATGGCCAAATAAGCAGATAAGCTCTCACAATGAGCCATGTGATGGGTCATGCAAAGAGATGCTGACTATCAATATACATATGACTTGCAAATTTAAGATGTGATGCTGCAGCATAAGACAAAACCTTTAAACTCATGAAATTGAAACAAATAAATTACATGCAGTCGCATCTTATCAAAGGAACACAAGATAAGATATGGAAGATCTCTTTAAAATGCAAATTTTCACCAAAGGCAAGACAAATTTTGACATATTTTAGCGGCTAATTAGACAATAAAATATTTAGATGACAGATAATTAAACAAGTTTAAAAAGATTCCTTCCTTCTAAGTTTGGAGGCCTCATAAATAGAGTATTTGACAGTGGTGCCAACAGAACACATCACCATTGAGCTTCACATAACTTAAATTTGCCGTTGCTCATAGACATTAACAACACGTGGCATGTCCATGAACCTCAACCAGGCAGAACGAGACCATTACAACACGCGGCATGCTCATGGACTTCACCCAGGCAGAACGAGACACTAATGACATGCAGCATACTCTTGATCTTTGCAGGAAAAACTAGAGATTAACGACTCACGGAATATCCATTAGCTCAACCCGGCAGAACGCACAACTACAATCGACCACATCAAAAGAGCACGATCAACATTATATCAGGTACCGACAAACTTCTCTAACATTACATCGATAGGTTTATTCTTTTTATAAATTAGCCTTTACAGAGATCACAAATATCAGTAGGTTTCTTTATAGCTAATGCCCGTAGGTTTCTTCATGGGCAATCTGAAACTCAAGGCACGCCCACCTAAAGCCTACATATTTCTGTTTGTCCACATTTACAGCAGGAACACATACTACACGCGCCCCACCAAGAATTAGGACATAGGAAAAGTTGTCTAGGAAAGCCATCACACATTCAAGTTCTTACAATCAACAACCTATTAGCACGAGCCGCTGACTGCAATAAAATCCAATTTGATTGACATTGTATATCAACAGAGCAACAAAGTGAACGAAAACGCAGAAAGCAGTAAGCTTTTCATCCCCATTTGTTTCTTCTCCCTCCCCAAGATCTAAGCACCAATGAAAGGACAAAGAAAAACACAATTAAACACATGCATCTCATAAAGTTACCTCAAAACAACAAGCCAAGATCAGACGCAATGGCAAAACCAATCTCAGATCTAATATCCCCAAGAAACCTAATCCACTCTTTCCCAAGAAAATCCAATCCACCCCCAATAAACAATTCAAAACTCACAAACCCTGTTGCACAAACCAGGCCAAAACACATAAACAAGTCAAAAGGGAGTCTAGATCCAATATGGGTAATGACCAAAACCTTCAAAAGAGGAGCACCGCCATGGGGGCGCAATAGAGGGAGATCGCCAAAAGCGACAGTCGCAGCAGAAGAGATGGAAGAAGACTCTGAGCGAGGATTGAAGAGTCTGCTCCCGCGACCACCGCCTCCACCACCAGGTCTCAAGCTCAACACCGTCTGATCACTCTGCTGCATTCCTCGATTCTTTTTCCACTTTTCTGATGAAATCTCCGACTTAAAACAAAAGGGGCCACAAAAAACGCAAAGCCCAGAAAAAGAAACGGTAAAAAGACAAGCCAAGAAAGGCTCTTTTTCTATGTATGTCTATCCAATATCTATCTCTATCACTCTTCTGTGCGCAGATTCAGCTATAAAAGAAAATAAAAAGACTGAATCAGGATAAACAGAATTTTTGTTTGTATGTAACTATAGAGATATATAGATATAGATATATGGTAAGAAAATAAACAAAGATAGGGTTAGAGAGAGAAAAAGGGTTATGTTTCTTTTTTCTCTCTCTTCCGCGGAGAGCCCCAAGAAGAGGAGAGTTTGTAAAGTTAAGGCCTTTGAGGAAACCGAAAAACGCACAAACAAAAACCCTTGTTCGGGAGCCTGGACAGAGAATATTTTTTTCCTCTTTTGTTTTTTCTTTTTAATGTTTATTTATTTATTTATTTATTTTCTTTTTTGGTTTACATTTATTTATTTATTTGCAGTTGTGAAGTTTTTTGAGGGAACGTTGGTTTGCTTTATAATTACGTCATTGTCCCTAGCTGGTCAGCATTTTTAAGGTTTGGTTCCTCGTGGATGAGCTGTCTAAACTAATTGGTTAATCAGTATCAATATTATGTCTAGAAAAAGATTGGTTTTAAACTCATCTCTAATGTTAAATATTTCAAAAATTATATTATAAAATATTTTAAAATATATAATTATGAAAAAAATTATTATTTTTTTAACACTGTTAAATCAAAAAATAAAAAAATTAATAATTATTTTCATAATTATATATTTTAAAATATTTGATGACACGATTTTTAAAATATTTAACATTACTTCTCTTCTAAGCTGTGTCTTCTAGTAATAAACTAATAATAGGAATTTTAATCTTCTTTTAAGACTATAAAGAAAAAAAAAAGTTTGGTTCTTCACACGGGGACTTACAAACTTGACATCTTATTGCCGAATTTCATCAGGAAAACACAAAAAAAAAAAAAAAAAACAGTGATTAAACATAGTCTTTTTTTTTTTTTTTTGACTGAAAACATAGTCTATTCTATGTCTTTATACAATTATAATTATATATTTATAAGTATGTATCTTCAAGGGTATATGCTTCTTGTATCTAAGCAACATTTTTGTTTATTGTCAATATATATATACACACACACACACACACACACAACAGCCATGGAGTTGGTTCATGTAGCATCGTTGGTTTTATGAGCCGTTTTTATGGGAATGTTGGAGATACTACAATCAAGTTACAAAGCTTAAGGATTTTTATACAAAACTTAATAAGTTAAAAGAGTTTCAATATGAAAATAATTAGCATCATGGTTTATCTTACAAAGTGTTGATATTAAAATGATTGGCAATGTAGTTCTACTCTGAATAAGATATCTTGAATAAATTATACAAACTGATTTATGACAGTTGTTCATTTATTTGCTGAATTTTTCATGATCATGAATAAGATAAAATCATTTGATCAAGTAAAATCTCATTGAATAAATCATTACATAGTCATTGAATTTTAAAACTCTTCTAGACTTGCTGGTAGTGGTGTAGAGGTTAACGGATAGACCAGTTAACTTTCATCGTGAGAAGCTAATAAAGGATCGTCCAACTCTACTGATAAAAGACTTAATTGGACACAAAAATGCTTCAGAAAGTCGAATTTATGTGTGGACTATCTAGGAAAACTATAAGTTTACGGCTCTTGGGGTTCATGTCACATGGTAGGGGTAAGATTTAATGGAGAGATTTATTTATATCTATTTAATTTTTTAATTTTTCCACGTAACAAGAAAACTCTTGTAGAAACATGTCCACATTCATGAATATTTAATCTTTTCATCAAAAACGTTTATCGTAAAATTCATACTCAATGATGAAAGATATTACAAGCTACCATATAAGGCATTCGCGACCAATAATTTTACTTTTCTTTTTTTTACATAAAATAAATATGAATAGAGATTAATTCATTATTAGATAAAGAATATTATGTCTATTACACTCAATTATATTTAAAGATATTCTTATTACATTTACGTCGAGTCTAAACTCTGAGGCATATTCGCAAAATGGGCACTGTGCATAAATACACCAGCCCGCTAGAGACCAGTACAATTTGTTCGATTCGAGTCTCGCCGGCATGCCACTTGAGCCCACCCCTAAAAGCTTTGCGACCAATAATTAAATGGTTTATAATCTTATATGTACAGATAATTTCATATTTTTATTATAAAATGTGAATTTCATTATGCAAAGATAGTCGCATGAAATTATGTAAGAATATAATATAATGTAAATTATCACGCAAATAGCTTGTGATTCATCGTTCAATTCAAAATGAGTACACAATCTTGAAATTCACGAAGAAACAGGTGTAACACAAGATGGCCATATTTTATCGTGAAAAATCCGAATTTAATTATGAAGCGATGTCTAAGTTTTTTGTCTATAGGATGGGGCTATAGTGAAATTTTACTCAAATGCACACCAATATTATATTTCAACTTTTTGGAGGGACTAAAACAATATACTCGTAACACGAATATCATTCAGAGTAACCTTGGTGGTGTTGCAATATTAAAAATACTTCTTTTGGTCCTACCAATGCTAAAGTCTCGACAATTCATACACATGCGCAAAAACACGACACAAGTTAAAAACTCGGTGACAAGCTTAACTATAGTCACACGTCAGGTTAAGATTTGTGCAATATTTGTCTTTTTTAATATAAAAAAAAGTGAAATATTGTACGAATTTTAAATTTAGCACCGTTTGTAATTTGATATTGTAATTTGATATAAGAAAGACAGTTGTACAAGTGATAGACTTTCTCTAAAAAGGATGTTGAATTAAAACATTAATTGGTAACTCTCTAACGTGGTCTTGTATAAACGATGACTAACATTTGTACGTGTCCTTTTTTTCTACGGTAGGGAAACAACACATACGGAGGATGGATACAGACACACATGAAGGAGTCATAAAAGGGAGTCTAAAAGCAAAGGACTTATAAGTACTTTTGCCTCAAATTTTACGGCTCGTGGCTAATAATAAGCTTCCCGAAAACAAAAATGCACTACAGATTCTCCCTTTCAAGGACAGGACATGACGCTTTCCTAAAACTGCCCCTCAACATTTTCAAAGCAAGAAACACGAGGCCGTATATTGCCAGTACCATACGTTTGCGTAGCCTTAACCCGGTTACCGTGGGGCCCACTGTCAAAGCTAACGGCCGCTGACCTTCCGTGACCTACACGTGTCAGTTAAGCTGGTCACTTCCTCTTGTTTTTATTTTTTTCTTGGAAAAAATGTGAGGTATGAATGGATTCCATAATTTTTACTAAGAAATATTGTACTGATGTTTAAAAAGTTATGAAAAATTTGCATGGTTACTATGTATCTCAAATACTGATGTAAATTTAATATTACTGTTTATTTTAACAGCCAGTCAAACCAAGTACTTCAACCGAAGTACATTCCGACACTTAACGAACGGTCACACTTCCTCTTGTACTTTGATTTCATGGTGCTTCTTTTTTGGCTTGATTTCACGGTACTTCTTTGTTGGCCTTCCAAGCTAGTACTTAATGTAGTTTTTGTGCCTTTTTTTCTCCCACAGCATAAGGATATATACTTAAAGAAAATGACGTCAGGAATACGTAGTTTATCAAATAATTTATATATTAAATTCTTTTTTTGATTTAAAAAAAAAATCACTTACGTTATATTAATGTATATTTTGCATTTCTCTTACTGTCTTGCTATTAATTCTTTCCCTATTTTTAATCGCAATTCTTTGGAGATCTATATTTTTTTAATGTTTTTTGAGTCTTAAATTTTTTGTATACTAATTCCATTCTGTCCATATTTGGACAATAAAATGTCAATAAACAACAGCTTCTATGTGAGGTATCAAGTTCATCTTTGCGGGAGCATCTAAAAATTTTTCTATACAATCAGGTAACTTCATGTAATTGACAACACGCTGAAATAATTTTTAGACAAAGGATGCCCTTCAACAGCGTTAAATGTTAATGATAAACAGTTTTGTTCAATTTGACTATCTCGTGAAAAGCTGAAGCTATTGTATATATTTGAAAGGGGTAATAATATTCTTTTAAAAAAATATTTCGAACAAATCATACAAATATTTTAAATTAAATACATTACATCGTTTTGAATACTGAGACCCTATGATCACAAATCTCATTCCATGTTTATAAAATTTATTTGTAAAATTTGTAAGTATATATATAATTATATGCTAATATTTTCAGTTTAAATTATAAAATTTAAAGGCCGACTCACAACATTAATTATCATTTACACGTACTTATCTAATTTATTGGATATCTGTTGACTATTGGCTTGATCAACATGTATACATTTTCCCCTCTTTTTCTACACATTATCAAAATATATGAAGTTTGTAATTCGGAGATTTCAATATCACTTAATAAGATTGGAACAAAATTATTGATTAACCAAGAAGAAAATGTACCAAGAAAAGGAAAACAGAATTGAATAATTAATAACAGAGAATCAATGCTCGCAGAATCTGGAGCTTGTTCTGTAAAAAGCTAACTGCAGATGAGTTCTAAACCATTTCAATACACAAACTTAGAGAAGAAATAGCAAAAAATTGATATATCAAGTATTATCCGATTTAACTTATGTTAACATAATACAAGTGGTGCAAATAATTTTTTAACGACAAAAACAATCAAAGAAACAAAAAAAAAAAAAAAGTTAAACAATAGTTAACACAAATAGTAGCTTCAATGATGAGGTCATCTTGGTTAATTTTTCTTTGTTATGTGGATGCAAAGCATAGCGACTTAATAAAAATTGAAATGTTTTAAATATCTCGTATTACATGTCTCAGCGTTATTCATCAATTAAAATTTGACTGCTTAGCAACTAGATAATTCTTTTGATTGCAATTTTTTTTTAAATCATAAATAAATTCATTACAGACATGACAGTAATCAAATCTATAAATCGAGACTGACTTTTAAATTGTAAATGTTCTCATTTAACTTCTTTATAATAAAAAAAAATTAATCATTAAAATATTATTAACCTTAAAATGAGCCCTTTAAATCTAATTATAGTATTAATAAACTTTAATCTCATGCGCTACACTCACGCTAAATATATCTTTAATTGCGGAAGAGCGACAACGCGCCTGCCAGAGCATTTTTGATTGCAAATGAATAACAAAATTTTCACTTTTTGACCACCACGGTGGAATGGTGAATAATTGGTCCGAAAAAATTAACGAAGGTGGGAACCCCGAGTCCGTAGAAATGTCTTTGACCTTCCGGAATGCCACGTGTGTCCAAACCCTTCAGAGACCTGACACCTCATCGGCATCTCCTGATTCTTCTACCGCCGCAGCACACAGCTCCACCGTTTGGCCTACGTAAACAATATCTTATCTTCCCATAATACCCCTCATAAAGACCCAAATTCCACCCACCAATACGTGGCACTTGAGTAATTTGATCCAAAGTGAGTCCCATTCTGATAGTCACCTGCTTTGTAGAAGCCTCCACTAAACACTCCAGAACGCTCTCCTGGTTCCTTCTTCAAAAGTTTTTTGAGTTCCTTCCTATAAAAAGTCCCACCAGGTTCCTTAATTTCATCAAACTTCAAAGTTGTCTGTCAAAACCTTAAAATTTCTCAGAGAGTTTAGTTTTGTTGTTAGCTCTTTTGGGTGAGGTGTCAGTTTTTTGACGAGAAAAAATGGCAACAAAACCTGACAAGGCAGTAGGGATTGACCTGGGCACGACCTACAGCTGCGTGGGTGCGTGGGTGAACGACCGGGTTGAGATCATCCCCAACGATCAGGGCAACCGCACCACTCCCTCCTACGTAGCCTTCACTGACACGGAGCGGTTGATCGGTGACGCAGCCAAGAACCAGGTCGCCATCAATCCGCAAAACACTGTCTTTGATGCGAAACGCCTCATTGGCCGTCGTTACTCGGACCCCTCGGTGCAAGGCGACATGAAGCACTGGCCATTCAGGGTCGTTCCGGGGCCTAACGATAAACCCATGATCGTGGTTCGATATAAAGGGGAAGAGAAGCAGTTCTCGCCGGAGGAGATATCGGCTATGGTGTTGGGCTATATGAAGCAGATATCCGAAGCTTTCTTGGGTCAGCCCATAAAGAACGCGGTGATCACCGTCCCGGCGTATTTCAATGACTCGCAGAGGCAGGCGACTAAGGATGCAGGGACCATAGCCGGGCTCAATGTTATAAGGATTATAAACGAGCCGACAGCTGCTGCTATAGCTTATGGTCTTGACAAGAGGGCCGCGAAAAGAGGTGAGCACAATGTTTTAATTTTTGATCTTGGTGGGGGTACTTTTGACGTTTCCTTGCTAGCCATCGAAGAAGGAATTTTCGAAGTCAAAGCAACTGCCGGCGATACTCATCTTGGTGGTGAAGACTTCGATAATAGGCTGGTCAATCATTTCGTGGCCGAATTTAAGAGGAAGTACAAGAAAGACATCACTAATAATGCGAGAGCTTTGAGAAGATTAAGGATAGCATGTGAAAGAGCAAAGAGGACGCTGTCTTCGACAACGCAGACGACCATGGAGATTGATTCTTTGTATGAGGGTATTGATTTCTACGCCACAATAACCAGAGCGAGGTTCGAGGAGTTGTGCTTGGACTTGTTCAGGAAGTGCATAGAGACGGTGGAGAAGTGTCTTCTTGATGCTAAGATCGACAAGAGGCAGGTGGATGAGGTTGTTCTCGTTGGTGGGTCGACCAGAATTCCTAAGATTCAGCACATGTTGTCTGATTTTTTCAACGGCAAGGAGCTTTGTAAGAGCATCAACCCCGACGAGGCTGTTGCCTACGGTGCTGCTGTTCAAGCTGCGATTCTAACTGGTGAAGGGAGTGAGAAGGTGCAGGACTTGCTGTTGCTTGATGTCACGCCTCTCAGTCTTGGGCTCGAGACCGCCGGCGGAGTCATGACAACGTTGATTCCAAGAAACACGACCATTCCAACCAAGAAAGAGCAGATATTTTCTACTTATTCCGACAATCAGCCTGGGGTTTTAATCCAAGTCTACGAAGGAGAGCGAGCCAGGACAAAGGATAACAATCTTCTCGGCAAGTTTGAGCTCACCGTCATCCCTCCGGCACCAAGGGGAGTGCCACAAATCAATGTCACCTTTGACATTGATGCAAATGGTATTCTCAATGTTTCTGCTGAAGACAAGACTGCTGGGGTCAAGAACAAGATCACCATTACCAACGATAAGGGAAGGTTGACCAAGGATGAAATAGAGAAGATGGTGAATGAAGCAGAGAAGTATAAAGCAGAGGACGAGGAAGTGAAGAAGAGGGTGGAGGCCAGGAATTCTTTGGAGAACTACGCGTATAACATGAGGAATACAGTGAGGGATGAGAAGTTTGCTGGGAAATTGGACCATGCTGACAAGCAGAGGATCGAGAATGCTGTAGAGGAGACCATAGAATGGCTGGACAGGAACCAACTTGCTGAGGTTGATGAGCTTGACGACAAATTGAAGGAGCTTGAAAGTATATGCAACCCTATAATAGCCAAGATGTACCAAGGTGGCGGCGGCGGCGGCAGTGACATGCCTGGTGGTGGAACTTCTGGTGGGTCCGATTCTGGACCTGGTCCGAAGATTGAGGAAGTTGACTGAAGTGGAAAAGCTTAGATCAAGTCTTTTGAGTGGCAATCTGTTTGTGGTTTTTCTTACAGTTTTATGTGTTCTAGCTTGTAAAAGTTAAACTTCTGTACGTCTCCTCTTAGATGCAGTAAGCGCAAAGACATTATCATATGTAAGCCAGGGTTGTTCTGTTAAATAGAAGTTCCGAGTGTTTTGACGGGTAATCTTGCAGGACAATTCTCTCAGTTTCAGGCAGAAGTCACTTTATTGACAAAGTGAGCCGGCTTAATTCACTACTTAATCTTGATTTTTATTTTCCCAGTTCATTATTACTGAAACATGAACTTGACCTTTTCTGTGAAGATAAGCTGACAATTATTTATCCAAAGGATGTTTTTTTTTCCCCCAAAATATCAATGAGACGGAAAATAGACAAACATGTAAACATGAGTTCATAAATATACAATTAGGTAATTGCATTAGTTTACGAGTCATGTTTTGGGTGTTGTTACATGAGTTATATATATATATATATTTTACTTGAACATTTATTCAAGATATGTTAGACAATTTATATCAAATATACGGCAAAACAAATTCACTATTGAATTATTTGTGACTCTAAGAAATTTAAAGTAAATTTAATTTCATTAATCGTTCTTGACATAATTCAAATAATGATATTTCTTCCCTAAAATAGCTTGGCTAACCGGTTAGTGGTTACATGAGATATGTTAATAAAAATAAAAATAAATATTAACAAAAACTTTTTACTAATTTTTTTTGAATTTTAACATAACACTAAGTCTAATTAGGTTTTAATTTTAAAAAATAAAGTAAAATTATCAAAATTCCTTTGTTAAATCAACAAAAAAGTTAAATCATCAAAAATTGTAAAAAAATTTTCATACTCTACAGCACTACTCGTGTTAATACTATGAGAAAACATTATAGGCCATAGGTAAATGAGCTCCTTAATACGAGACTCATAAATGCCCGGAAAACTAATAAATTAGGCCAGCCCAGCGCCCTTTCTGCGACCCTCTCGATCCCCTTTTTCTGCGCTTCAATTTCTCCAAAAATAATTAGGAAGTCAACCACTTAAAAAAACCCAAAAAGTTCAATTGATATTTATACTTTTTTTTTTTTTTTTATGTTCCTCGAACACTCTAAATAATTTTATTTGTTTAATTATTTTTTTAAAAAAATTATTTTTTTTTCTTTCAACTTTTATCAAATTTCTAAATAATTTTATTTTTTCTCATTTTTTTTTTCCTTTCCCCTCATTTCTCCACTATTCCTTCCCCTCTAAGCACACCGTCAGCGTTAATGCTCTTCCAACTTTTCTATTTTATTAAAATAAAAAAAAGTTATAAAAGAAAAAGAAAAATAATAAGGAACAGAAATCAAAATAATTATTTTGAATTTTAGGATAAGATTGATTTCAGTATATTGCTCCCTCGCCAGTCGACTAGTGCCCTTCCGCTGCGAAGCCATGGCTGGCATCGCCAGCGCCAGCTGCCTACTCTACAAGCCTATTTCGACTCCAAGTAAAACGACGCCGTCTTTACGCTCTTTCGACTCCAATCTCTTCGTTCTCCGTTCGCGCAAACGGATTCTCTCTCTCCGCAGCGTCCCCAGCACCGTCGTCTCCGCCCGCTACGGAGGGCCGAGGTCCTCCAGGCCGGGAGATTCTCGGCCGTCGCGACAGAGTAACTCGGAGGAAGAGCAGGCTCTTGATTTATCTCGCATTAGGTACACTGCTTCTATGTTGCATGTATTTGCGTTATTTTTTTCTTTTTCCGATTTCTGAATTGAATTGAGCAGAATTGGAATTTGGAAATGTTGCCTGTTTTAGGTCGTCTACCGTGAGGCTTATCGACGAGAATCAAAATATGGTTAGTTGTTGCTTTGTTTTTGCCTATATCGTGTTTGGTTTCTGAGAAAGTTAAAAGAAAAAAAAAAAAAACAAAAAATATAAAGGAATAAATAGAAATAATCGAGTGTTTGCTAGATTTGAACTTTTTGAACTGCTTCTGTCTTGGCGGATCATTTAAAGAGCAAAAGAAAAAAAAAGTCTAATTGTCGGACCGGTAAATGTTCCTGGTAAAGTGAGATGCGGAAACACTGAATTGTAATCGACTACTTTTTTTTCTCAACTGGACTTTTAATGTTTGCAATAAAACATAGATGAAAAATACTTTCCTTTTTTTGTTGCAAACATTAAGCATCAGGTTGCAAAAAAAAAAGGAGATTGTAATGCGTTGGTTCCATGTCTCACTTTTTCCCGTCCATATAATTGGATTCTTGTTGGACTGTGTGCTTGGACTATATCTGACTTGTTGGCTGATTGAATACTTGTGTAGGTTGGAGTGGTATCAAAAATTGAGGCAAAACAAATGGCTGAAGTGGCTGAACTTGATCTGGTATGCCTTTGTCGGTTCTCTCTCTCTCTCTCTGTTTGCCTTTTAGCTATTCTATTTGGAGGTAATGTTGCTAAAAGCTTCATATATTTGTTAAAAGGAGTATGGGATATGTGCAGTGAGCTGCAATAATGTTTGAAGAGCCTAGCATAACTAGGCTAAGAAAAAGGAAAATTGAGGTTGCGAGGAGAGGACACTGTTTTGATCTCATATTCCTGCTTTACTTACTTTTGCTGGTTAAATGAGGTTCCTTTTTGTATTAAGCTATTTGCTCCAAATTTTTTTTCGTTGCTTCCTTCATGAGGCTTTGATGTTGTGAAAAAAAGGGCGTTCCCAATGCACAAGACCCCTACACACTGTGGGTCTGGGGAAGGGTCAAGATGTTATGAGACCTTGATGCAAATGTGCATGATCATTTGTTTCTGTGAAAAGGTAAATGCTGGTAGAGATGGGGAGGTTAGCATTTGTAGCGTTGCATGTCTGTGCAGGATTGAATCAGATGGCCATGACTCAGAAAACATTTTTTAAAGCTTTTGTTCTCAAATTTGTGATGTTGGCAAGGGAGTTAATCTTCTAGTTGAGGTTTCAAGGAGTGAATCCCTTTGCTTTTGAAAATATTGATGTCCCCAGGCTTCAGATCTTCCTTCTGGATCTGACATGATCTTAGCACCACATACTTTCACCAAGAGGAGAAAAACTTTTCTTTCTTAGATTCAGATTTGTAAACTTTGAATTTTTCCATTTCTGCAGGTGATATTATCACCAGAGGCCGATCCTCCCGTTCTCAGAATAATGGATTACAAGTAGGATGCTCATTCTTTTGTCATTTTTTGGCCTTTTAAATGAAACGAAATGTGCATGCGTCTATGCTGTTAAATAGAATGAAATCCGATTTCGTTCTTCCAGCGTGATAACAAATAAAGTTTATTGATTCTGCCGTAACCATAATTTTGATTGTAAGTGGGTTAGTTTTCCTGGACAAATGAAGGTAAAGTTTCAAGTTGTGATGTGTGTGTGATTTACCGTATTGCACAGATCTAGAAATCTTTGAATAATTGTTTGGGTAATAGTCTATGTTTCACATTTGGCTCTTTAGTCAAGGCTTCATGAATGGTGGGGGATATTAAAAGTATTACCACTTGGCCCCCGAAGCTCAGTGGGCTCTTTGCATTTATCGATTGAGGAATTATTTTCATAAAAGAGGGAAAGAATGATCTGATGTGCGTGTGCCTTCATCCTGAGCAACACTCTAGGATTCTTATATGGCTTCATGTGGCTTTGGCCTCTAATAATTCTTTGTGCTGAATGTTTAATTTCTGATTACCTTCTTTGTGCATGTTTGGAATTGATATACTGTTGCATTACTTTTGTTGGCTTCTTTGCAGAAAATATAGATATGAACAGCAAAAGAAAAAGAAAGTACAGCAAAAGAAAAGTGCTGGTGAGTACCTACCTTCCTTAAAGTTTGATAAATCAGCACACCTGTGTAGGATTTTTGCTATCAGAACAGATATTAACCCAAGTGTCCTTTTTAAATGTTAGCAAATCGCATGGATTTGAAGGAACTTAAAATGGGGTACGTAATGTAGAGCTAATTGCCACTTTCGTTTGCTCATTTACATTCGAGTTCATTTTTTTCTCATTTGCTCACTTTCATATGTGTCTTTGCTTAATAAACTACTTCTTATGACACTGTAATTGATAATTGCCATTGACATGGATAGGGAAAAAATGAATATTTGGTCTGTAAAGTTTTCAGAAAACCTAGTTTTCATTTGATTGGGAAGCTTTGATTCTCTACCTGAAGCTAAGGCATTAAAATGGCTAGAAGTCTGTAATTTCTTGATAATGAGCCATAAAAGGAACCTACGATGTTTTTGAATGACTAAAGTCGGGGTCTGTATACTTGATTGCTTTTCCAATCAGTTTACCTCAGTTGTAATTATGATCTAGCAGATAAAAACATTTTCTGCACCTTGACTTGCCTAGACATATACACATATATCATTTTGGTGATATTAGGACAAAGTTTTCAAGCTAGAAAATTTTCATTCCTGAAATATTGAAACTAATTGTATGGTTATAATATTTTTAACTAAAAAAAAAAAAAAATGATATTTTCACTCATTTTGCTGACAGTTACAACATAGATCAACATGATTATGGAGTGCGTTTGAAAGCTGCTCAGAAGTTTTTGAAAGATGGTGACAAGGTAATTTAGTTCCGTTTCTATTGTTAACATATGCTTGTTTATTTTAATTCCAATCTTGTGATTGCTTGCTTTTCATTGAGTTATAATAATTTTCAGGTTAAGGTCATAGTGAACCTGAAAGGCCGTGAAAATGATTTCAGAAATATTGCTATTGAGCTTATCAGACGTTTCCAGAATGATATTGGAGAGGTACCCATTATCAATCTTGACAATTTCTTCTAATTCAATAATGTAGAAGATTCAGGAAATGTTAATGAACATGTTCTGAATGTTCAACGTCATGATATTTGCATTGAGAGCAGACCGCTATATTCAGTTTCATTGATCCATAAGTGAAGGCCTGGAAAAGATTGAGAAAATAGAGGAAATGGTCTAATATTTTCTGAAATATTCTGGACATAACAGGGTCGTGCATCTTAGGCTAACGTAGTTCAGGTAAAAACTGGGAGGAAATTGTCTTACTGATAGTTTGATTAGACTGAATCGCTTTGCAGAAAGTTTCTTCCCCATCAAGTAAACTGCAAACATCAGTGGACTTAAGTTTGAATGGCTTCCCTTGTTAGTATACCCTTGCTTTTAATGTGTCCATGATTTGTTCTTTTTTTTTTTAATGCGTCTAAGTGTTGAAGTTTTTTATTCTTTAAACATCTGTATTTCTCACTTCCATCTGATGCTGTAATTTGTAGCTTGCAACCGAGGAGAACAAAAACTTCAGTGATAGAAACATATTTATTACTCTGGTGCCAAATAAGGCTGTTTTACAGAAAGCACAGGAACCACCAAAGAAAAATGAGAAGTCAGCCGTGAGTGAAGTTTCAGCAGGTGTATGAGTGAATTTACGAGTGGCTCTGAGGAATGATTAGCCGGTACGTCTCACCAATGACCATCAGGTTTGGGATCGGAGTATGTGTACAGCTTGAGTGTAATACAACTATGACACATGCTTATCTGAAATCTTATAGCAGAAGCAGCCTTTGATAGTCATAATGTTTGTGAAATTAGATAGCACTGGATTTGTTTCAATTTCAATCATATTGTAGTGATGTATAAAAGCAGGGACTTTGTAGATCCATTGGCAAGGTGGTCTAATAATGATGACGTTTATTCCTTACAGATCAAAGTCGATTGTGTTTTTTTTTTTTTTTGTCGTTGTGTGGGTTCAAATTGTGGTAGGTGCGAAATGGAAATGTGTCAGTACAAGGGAAGAGCTGATGAGCAATAGAAGGGAAGCACTACATGATCTTGAAAGAATTTGAGAATTAGAAGTTGTGAAGCATCATTCATCGATATGGGCTTCTATCCGGATGGAACATAATAAACAGCACCATCATTCAGCTTATAGGAAGTAGCTGCTCATGGTAGTATGATGAGAGTAGGGTGTCTTGAATGCCTTTTTTCCTACTTAAGCGATGGGAAGCTTTCGCGACATGAATTCGAGTGGATATGCAGAAAGTATGTAAAAATCTCGTCATTCGTATTTAGCCGTCAATTGGAGATTGAAATTTTTTATGATTGTGAAATTGACACATGTCTGCTTGTGTATGTGTGATGTCTGCGGTTACCTACATGCGGGTCTTAATCATCAACACACTCGACTGGGCAGTCGTGAGCAAATGATGTATGGAAGATGATAGAAGCACGCTAACGCTGTGAAACCTTCGCTACTGAAAATATGGAAAGGACTGACGCAGCAACGGAGACTATTTTACAGTAGATTATGCCATATAGTCAAAAATGGACGTAACAGATTACTGTAGTTTGTTGCAGGTGATGAAAACACGGTGCATGAACCTTGAAGCAGTAAATAAGTCGATAACATCCTCAGTGGGTGGATTTGACTGAGAGCATAGCAACGAAGAAGGTGAACCCAACATTATTGCGCAAGCTGCGAGCTTACAAATTACATTAAGCAGAAAGCTCGAAAAACTTGGTTGACAGATATCTGCCTCCGAGAAATGACAAGAAAGAGAACCTGAAAAAGAGTCCGAGAGTGTAGGGGTTTGTCAGGGCGGGAGCCTTCTGGGGCTTGTTTACCTTCAGTCTCCCTACTCGTCATTTCTTTTTCATAGAAGCTGGCGACAATATCGATTGTGTTTATTTATAGTTCTTTGCCGCATTAATGACAATGAACAATAACGATAAAAGTAGTAGCACTCTCACTTATTTAGAGCAGCTGCCAGAGTGTCAAATTCGTATCACCATCTAGGCAATAGTATTTTTTGTTGACGTCATTAGTAATTCTAATTGTTCCGAAATGGGTCTAATGTTGGGCTACAAAACGAATTTATTCGTCATGGGCATTTAATGGGTATCATTGTTTCCGTGTGGATCGACTAATCTGCTCACTGTACTATTATCACTTTTAGATGAATATTTTTAATTTTTTAATGCATGATTATAATTGACGATAAAAAAATTACATATCTAATAATCATAATAATGTAATATGAACACCTATCTATTTTGTTTGATGTGTTGAAGACTTGAAGTTATGTGTGTAAGGGGGCATGCATGTATATCCGTACCTCCTAAGCCACGCATTTTGAATGCCCTTTCTCTAGAAGGGAAAACATAAGATCAGGAAAGGAGCCAGCTGCCAAAGGCAACGCAGGTACAAGTGGAAGATGCAGGGCTACATACAAGTAGGAGCGGCTGCTCTGTCTCGATGGCGAGGCTCCAACTCACCCAACAAACGACATGGACTTGACTTAGAGTTTAAGTCCTTGTGTCTGAAGCATATACTTCGATCTGCTTATAAAAAAACCCAGCTAACGGAAACCTCAAGTTTCCTACCAAATGGACTTTAGTGGAGCCGTGCCCAAACGTCTCGTATGTAGGCCATCTTCCTGGACCTCAAAGCCTCTTTAAGATGCCGAGGAGTTGGAAGTCTTTGGAAGTTGGATAATGCGTATGCATATGGGTGTGAATGCTTTCTGTATTATTAATTAAAAATTCAGACTTTAATATTCATTTTCGGTGGAAAAAAAGAGTGTGTGAAAGGGAATCATGCGGCATTTGGACTCAAAATACATTTAATTAGAAAATTCAATAATCTTCATATACACGCGGCCACGAGCTAACCACTTGAAATTAAAACGTCTTTTTACCCGAAAAAACAAGTTGCGACCCCCTATCCATTTTTCAATTCCATTTTTTATGTCTCTCTAAACTATAGTAAAACTCAGTTTGGCCTCGAGTCAAGTTCTCTATAATTTTACCTTTTTTATTTTTATATTTTTTTTCATTTCTATTTGAGATGTATATGGCTAATTAATTACCAGATTTAAGAATTTATCACATGTTCACCAAAAAAAGAATTTATCACAGATTAAACTTCACAATGTCCTTCATTTACAAGCATATTGAGATAAGGGAAAAACTAGGAGAACATTAAAAATAGCTATATAGTAGCCACAATTAGTCTGAAAGTTCTTTTTTAGCAATTTTTTTAAAAAAAAATAAATCAAGGTTTAGGTAATATTAATAAATTTAAGATAATATTAAATAGGTTAAGGGTTTAATTTTGAAAAAAAATTATTATTTTTTAGAAATTAAACTCATTCTTATGATTATTTTGTACTTATTTGTTATGTTTTCCTAGCAAGACTTTTGAAATAAAATCAATTACATACTAAATTTTAGTATGTCCTCCATGTGTATGGACCTAAAATGCAAAAAATGGATGCAACATGTTTCGAACTTAAGAAATCTTAATTTTTAACATCATACCAATAAATCATTTGATCCAAAATCTTTAAATGTTGGACGAAGTGCAATAATAAGTCATATATTAAACTCCAGATACAATATATTGAGAAAAGCCTTAAGTGAAGGGCACATGGGGATTGGTTGTTGAAAAACATGCGAAGCTTAACTTCAAGGCAATGGCGACTCTGCAACGAACCTCCCCACCATCATCCCCCCTTACCTGGACACAGTAGGTGGTAGATATCCAGCCCCTACACTTCACCTTTCCCATTCATAAAATACAAATTAACAAGCCCTCAATACCACCTATATTTCTCTAAGCCCATATTTCCTTCCCAGTATAGCACTTGTCCATTCACCATGGAAGCCAGTGCTGGACTTGTCGCTGGCTCTCACAATCGCAACGAGCTCGTAGTCATCCATGGTCATGAAGAGGTCAAAAAATCTCAAACAAGAAACAATAGAATGTTAACAATAAACCATGCATGAAGCACTGATTGTAATTTCTTGCAATGTTAAACTTTGGACTAACATTAATTGTGTTGGTGCTATGTTGCACATGTTTTGCAGCCTAAGCCTTTGAAGAACTTGGATGGTCAAGTTTGCGAGATATGTGGCGATGAGATTGGCCTTACGGTGGATGGAGATCTATTCGTGGCTTGCAATGAGTGTGGCTTTCCAGTTTGCAGGCCTTGCTATGAGTATGAAAGAAGGGAAGGGACTCAAAACTGCCCCCAGTGCAAAACTAGATACAAGCGTCTCAAAGGTAAAGAAAGATAAATTAGCAAAGACCTTAATCTAATTTTTAAGTGTAATTAACTCTATTATGGCTGAAAAATTGTGCAGGAAGTCCAAGGGTTCAGGGAGACGAGGATGAGGAGGATGTGGATGATATTGAACATGAGTTTAACATGGAAGATGAGCAAGAAAAGAATAACCATCTCACAGAGGCAATGCTTCAAGGGAAGATGACCTATGGAAGAGGCCATGGCGATGAAGAAAATGCGCAATTCCCTCCGGTTATAACCGGTGTTAGATCAAGACCGGTAATCACATTCTTGTTACTTAATTAGAGTGGCTATCTCAAATATTCCATTCATCTAATAATGAGTATGGTAAACAGGTCAGTGGGGAGTTCCCGATCGGAGCCAACGGAGACCCAATGTTACCTGCTTCGCTTCATAAGCGAGTGCATCCGTATCCAGTTTCAGAACCTGGTTTGTACTTACCTGCAAATGACAATGCTTTGAAAGACCACCTTTGTCGTTGTTCAATGAATTTTTATTCTCCAACAACTACACCAAATGCACATGTAATCAGTCAGTTAACATAAGTTAATGCATGAAAACAGGAAGTGCGCGATGGGATGAAAAGAAGGAAGGCGGGTGGAAGGAGAGGATGGACGAGTGGAAATTGCAGCAAGGGAACCTGGGGCCTGAAGCAGAAGATGACCCAGATGCAGCGATGTATGTTTTTAGTTTCATCGTTTGTCATGGAATGAAAACATCCATCTTCAAGCCGAGTCCTTTACTTTGGTTCCATGATTTCTGAACAAAATTAATTGCAGGATTGATGAGGCAAGGCAGCCACTGTCCAGGAAAGTACCTATTGCATCCAGCAAGATCAACCCTTATCGAATGGTTATTGTGGCTCGCCTTGTCATACTGGCCTTCTTTCTTCGTTATAGACTTTTGAACCCCGTGCATGATGCTATCGGACTCTGGCTAACATCCGTGGTCTGTGAAATTTGGTTTGCATTTTCATGGATCCTTGATCAGTTTCCCAAGTGGTTTCCAATTGATCGGGAGACCTACCTGGATCGCCTTTCCCTCAGGTAAACTAGATAAAATTCTAGACTACCAAACCAGAAATGGTTTGACAGAAATGTGTTTAGAGTGTCAATTTGACCCTACGTTCCCCTAGATAAAAATGATTCTCTGAAAACTTTCAACTAAATCTAGCAAGTACAACTGCGGTAATCTTATAGCCTAAAATCATTTGTCTTGTGATATCAAATATTTGGCCGATAAAACACAGGTATGAACGAGAAGGTGAGCCAAATATGCTTGCTCCAGTTGACATCTTTGTCAGTACTGTTGATCCTATGAAGGAACCCCCTCTTGTTACGGGCAACACAATTTTGTCCATCCTGGCTATGGATTACCCGGTTGAAAAGATCTCGTGCTACCTATCAGATGACGGCGCGTCCATGTGCACCTTTGAAGCAATGTCTGAAACTGCTGAATTTGCTCGAAAGTGGGTACCATTCTGCAAGAAACATAGCATTGAGCCTCGTGCCCCCGAGATGTACTTCACGCTGAAGGTTGATTATCTCAAGGACAAAGTCCAACCAACCTTTGTTAAGGAGCGTCGAGCTATGAAGGTTTGTAATAACTCGTATAGACCTCTGCAAAGTATAGATTCAATCAACAGTTCAAACAATCTCATGATATTTGGTCTTTGACAGCGGGAATATGAAGAATTCAAGGTTAGGATAAATGCAATTGTAGCAAAAGCCCAGAAAGTTCCTCCAGAAGGGTGGATCATGCAAGATGGAACACCGTGGCCAGGAAACAATACTAGGGACCACCCTGGCATGATTCAAGTGTTTCTTGGTCACAGTGGAGGTCATGATACCGAAGGAAACGAGCTTCCTCGACTTGTTTATGTGTCTCGTGAAAAGAGGCCTGGTTTTGCCCATCACAAGAAGGCTGGTGCCATGAATGCCTTGGTAACACCACAAAGCTCAGTCTTTTGTCTGCTTCTAGTTCCTTCGCCCTGCATAGCATTAACTTCTTTTGGCAATTTCCAGGTTCGTGTCTCCGCAGTGCTTACTAATGCTCCTTTCATGCTGAACTTGGATTGTGATCATTATGTAAACAACAGCAAGGCTGTCAGAGAGGCCATGTGTTTCCTGATGGACCCTCAACTGGGCAAGAGAGTTTGCTACATCCAATTTCCTCAACGATTTGATGGTATTGACAGAAATGATCGTTATGCCAACAGAAACACAGTCTTCTTTGATGTATGTCCTTGCAACCAGAGACAAAGATACTCATTAGTTCATTTTCAGTGCCATAAGCTGTTCACAGAAGCAATAAAATGATCCCCTTTTTTCATCGCTGCTATTGCTTGCAGATTAACATGAAAGGTCTAGATGGAATTCAAGGTCCAGTGTATGTTGGCACAGGATGTGTTTTTAAAAGGCAAGCGCTATATGGCTATGATCCCCCAAAAGGTCCCAAGCGCCCAAAAATGGTAACCTGTGACTGTTGCCCATGTTTTGGACGCCGCAAAAATAAGTTTTCAACAAATGGTGCAAACAACGGAAGTGCTAACCTCCAAGGTTTGATCTTCGCCTTACTGACAGTCTGATAATGCTCATTACTTTGAATAGTATCCAATTTCTTCATGCTCAACTTGTCTTGTTTTGGGCAGGAATCGATGATGACAAGGAGCTACTGATGTCCCAGATGAATTTTGAGAAGAAATTTGGACAGTCAGCAATTTTTGTAACCTCAACCTTAATGGAACAAGGTGGTGTTCCTCCCTCCGCAAGTCCTGCAGCCCTGCTCAAAGAAGCCATCCACGTGATTAGTTGTGGCTATGAGGACAAAACCGACTGGGGAAGCGAGGTAAGTTCAACAGCCAAAAACTTGATAACCCTTCCATCGCCTTCAACTTTTGCCCTTTCTCCCACAACCACCTTCCTCTCCAAGCTCTCTGTCATATCTATGATGAAAATTGAGGCAGAAAGCTAGTTATCACTATACCTTAATAGTTGGAAATTGATCTTCTTGAATGAAGTTGCTTTTGCCTATGCAGCTGGGATGGATTTATGGTTCAATCACAGAGGATATCCTAACAGGCTTTAAGATGCACTGTCGTGGCTGGAGGTCCATCTACTGCATGCCAAAGAGGCCTGCATTTAAGGGTTCAGCTCCAATCAACCTTTCAGATCGGCTAAACCAAGTTCTTCGATGGGCTCTTGGTTCTGTTGAGATCTTCTTTAGTCGACATAGCCCTGTGTGGTATGGCTACAAGGAGGGAAAGCTCAAATGGCTGGAAAGATTTGCTTATGTCAACACTACTGTCTATCCGTTTACATCTTTACCACTCCTTGCCTACTGTACACTCCCCGCTATCTGCTTGCTTACTGATAAGTTCATCATGCCAGAGGTAATGAGATGATTAGTGTTTCCTTGTCTAATGCTTAACTGGAAACAAGTGACAGACAGCAATAGAACAGCCTTACAAGGACAAAAACTCTAGATTCTTTCATCAGCTTAAATTAATTTATTTCATTAATATGCTGCAAAACAGAACCTATTAAATTCAGTTAAGAATGCTTGTGTCTGTGTGCGTGTGCACATCCACGTGTGTGTATGTGTGCAGGTTTCTTAACCACCAGTTAATGTGTTGTTGATTGTTTATTATTCAGATAAGTACCTTTGCAAGCCTTTTCTTCATTGCTTTGTTCATCTCAATCTTTGCAACGGGTATTCTTGAGCTACGATGGAGCGGAGTGAGCATTGAAGAATGGTGGAGAAACGAGCAATTCTGGGTTATTGGTGGCATCTCAGCTCACCTCTTTGCCGTTGTGCAAGGTCTTCTGAAGGTTTTAGCTGGTATTGACACAAACTTTACAGTTACATCCAAGGCAACTGATGATGAAGAATTTGGAGAACTATATGCCTTTAAATGGACAACCCTCCTTATCCCTCCGACTACCATCTTAATCATCAATCTTGTGGGAGTTGTTGCTGGAATCTCAGATGCTATAAACAATGGGTACCAATCCTGGGGGCCTCTATTTGGGAAGCTCTTCTTTGCCTTCTGGGTGATTGTCCATCTCTACCCATTCTTGAAAGGTCTTATGGGGCGTCAGAACAGGACACCAACCATTGTGGTCATATGGTCAGTTCTTTTGGCCTCAATATTTTCCTTGCTTTGGGTGAGAATTGATCCATTTGTCCTGAAAACCAAGGGACCTGACACCAAGCAATGCGGAATCAACTGTTAAAAGCCTTTTGATTCTTTTCTACTTTGATATTTACATCCCATACATGTACACTCCTGCTATCACAAGCATATCATATGCGATGTATGAATGAACAAAAAACAGATGCACATGGAACAAAGCTAAAGTGAAAATTTTGTGTTGCAATATGCATTCAACAAAGTTTTGCAAGTGAAAGATTGGCTTTTTATGATAATTTTTTTTTTTGTCCATTAAGAGGCATGTTGGGTCGTGAGCTACATAATATGATAGCTCTCCTAATTCCCAGAAACCCCACATCACCCTTCCTAGTATTATAATGCAACATCTCAAAGATGGAAGTCTTAAGTCTTAACTACTGGAGTGTCTCCTAAGAGACTTTTTATGATAATATCTATGTTGAAGAGCACAAATGTCAAATACCCATAGCCTGCAGATATGGATGCAAAAATATTGAAACTAAGCTCGGTCTACATTCCCCTACTATGACGTACAAGAGACAACTGAAAGTGTTTATTCGAAACAGATTTAAATGCCACACTCATGCCAATTTCTGAAAGGAACACGTTCTTAAGTCCAAACAATGCCAATTTGTGAAAAAAAGGTATCCACAGAACAAAATGAAGCAAATAATGAAACACGCATAATGTGTCTTATGAATATATGCCCACAACTAATGACAAAACTCGCACAAGACGGACAGAAAAAAAAAAAAGCTGAGAATAATGCCATCAGAGCACCAAGATTTTTACAAACAAATTCATACTAAAGGTGCAGCAACCACAAATTCAACGTGAACCCAATGTGGTTCAGTCCTTGAATTTTGTTGACAAAAATGCTGTAGGTTACAACAGTTTTAATGCTCTGCATCATTAACCGAAGAAAAGAAATTCCAGAAGTCTTGATGACCAGCACTACTGTTTAACAGAAGAATCTGCAGAAATGTAATTGCCAAACAGAAAACTATAGAAAACAACACTAACGAAGAAATTTTGCATCAAAAGAATAATGCTATATTTCTAACAAATATAGTTGTATAAAACTAAGAGTAAAGCTACTAGAGTACAAAGATATGGTGCAGCAACTATGGATTCAGTGTCAACCCAGCATGTTTCCATCCACAATTAGTTGCATCCTGTGCGCAGCACAGTAGTTATGCTTTGCATCTTTCATTAAAGGAAAGACATTCCGGAAGTGTTTGTGACTAGCTGCAGAATTGTAGTTGCCTAACAGAAAACGCCTCAAAAGCAAAACAGATAAAGAAATCATGGACCAAAAGGGTAAAAAATAGAAGAAAAAAAAGGAATTGAATTGGACAATACAATGAAAACATGAAACAAAAATTTGTATTCTGGATTGCTTAAAAAAGGATAACTGTAAGGAGTTGTTAAATCAAAATCAAAAGGAAAGGGTGTGAATCAGAAGAATAATTTGAAAAACAAAGTATAAAGAATTAATAAATCCAATTTGCAGGATCATAAGACAAAGAAGACAAGTGTAAATACTGTTCAATAGAAGCTCTGTAATTGAAAGACACCCATTCCTAAATAAAATCTGTAATTCAAGTCCACTGACACCAAATAGAGTGAAGACCAAAAATATTTCAGAAAATGATAATTAAGAAAACAGGGTATGTCTGTACCTCAAGAAAATGATAAGGAAGTCAGTAATTGACCCATGACATTTACATGCCCACACAACTAATCTCATATAATGATTCATACTTGTAATTGATGTTTCTGATACCAATACTTCAGCAAACCCATTCCCTCCAAATGATTCAAAAGTAACCATCAAAATCTTCTTTTTCTAGCTTCCAAAGAAAATTCATGTGAGAATGATAGGATACAAGAAACTGATGGCTTCACTGTGTATGAAGTCAGGGGTATCGGATATGGAACAAACAAGAGTCCAAGGCACATTGTTTCTACCAAAAATATCTAAAAAAAGGTATTTTTTCCAATACCATAAATATTTTTCAGAAAAAAACTATGCGAGTTTTTTATGAAAACGCCAAGAAAAAATAAAAAAGAGTCAAAAGCATATACAGTCCAAATATAAACCAAATCAAAGTCGCAGAAGCATATGTAAGAAGAACAGAAAAGATTGGGAAAGGATATTGTTGATTATCATAATTCAGAATATAGTTGAATAAAACTGAGAATAATGCTACTAGAGTACCAAGGCTTTCACAAACATTCATACCCAATGGTAGAGCAACCACAGGTTCAATGTGGTATATTTTCCATCCTTTATATTGCATGCTGATTATACGGTAGATTGAAACAGCTTTATGCTCTACGCCAGTCAGTAAAGACAAGACATTCCAGAAATCTTGATGACTCTAGCACTACTCTTTCAAGGATCAATCTGGAGAAATCTAATTGAAAGACAGAAAACCCATAGAACACAAACAGAAAAAGAAACTTCGGACCAGAAAAAACAATGTCCAGTTTTTAACAAATATAGTTTGAATAAAAATGCTACTAGAGTACCAAGACCTCCACAATCACATCCATACCAGATGGTGCAAGAAGTTCTTATGCTTTGCATCATTCAGTAAGAAAATACATTATAGAAGTCTTGATGAGCTAGCACTGCTCTTTAAAGAACTACTTGTGGAAATGCAATTGCAAACTAAGAATAAAGAAATTTTGGACTGAAAAGGTAATGCTATATTTCCAACAAATGCAGATGAATAAAACTAACAATAATGCTAGTAAAGTACCAAGAGCACCACAACACATTCATACCAAATAGTGCAGCAACCACAGGTTCAATGTCAACCCAATATGTTAAAATTTTTTTCTTAAAAAAAAAAAAAGGCGAAAGACATAATAGATGAGGTCAGCGAACATACTGACTCACACATTCTATAAATGCTACCGATGCGGAGACTTCAGCAAAGATATTCCTCTAAATGATGCTATAAGTAGTGGCCATGATTTCAACATTTCTATATCACCACTGGTTTGAAGAAATACGAACCTGCAGAACTTAACAGAGAAATAGACACAGCAAAAGTGTTGGTGTCACTGACAAATTCCAAAAGATAATCGCAGGTAATTTGACAAGTAAAATACATAACAACTAAAGATCTTTTGTATGAAAAACAAAGAAATAAAGCAAGTTGCAAAAAGAGATAACGAACCGACCAATCTTTGCTATCCAAACAACTATACACAAGCACAGCACAAAATTGAAGTAAAAATAAAAAAAGAAAAAAGAGGCGGCTGAAAACAAAAAGAATCAGGCACCACGTTGCGCCCTAAGATACATAATAATATTTTTTTTAATTTTTAAAAATTTAAATTTATATCTAAATAGGTGTTACCTTAAATCCAAAACTGCTAAATTCTTTAAAAACAATAATTTTCTTAAAAAAAAATAAAAATCTTCTATAAGAGAAAGCTTATAAAATATATATATGTATAATAAAAAATTTCCTGTGTGCATGCCAACCTTGTTATTTCATGTGAATATTAGACTTCGTATATATAATAACAGAAGTACAGCACCACGGACAAATCAAATTTCGCAGGAAGTACTAATTCAATTACCAGAGAAAGAAATGCAGATGAAACGGCATGCTACTTTACCTTGTTCTTCTTGTGATCTTGTTTTCAACCAAAAAGAAAAGAGAACAAGAAAATTAGCCAAACGGGATTATTGTGTTTACCTTCTTCCTAGCTCCTCCAATTCCTCCAACGTTTTCACCAACAAGAAATCTCGATATTAAAGAACATTAATTATTATTCTTTATCAATATATTATAAAATTTTAAATTGAAAAAAGAGAAAATAAATCAAATAAACCAGCAGTCAAATTAATGATCAATCAGGTCTTGATTAATCATCTATCCAATCAAGAATTTAACGCAAAACTTTTAACAAAAGAAGAAAGTAAAAGAAGAATTATTAATTAATTAGTATTCCGCAGAACCTTTGGACTTTGTTGACGAAGATAGACGACGGCCGACGGGAGACATCGATCATCTCTTCTTTTTAACCAAACCATCTCCCTCTCTCTCTCTCTCTCTCTCTCTCTCTCTCTCTTGCTGCCGGAATTTTCTTCTTCGCGTGGCCGAAAGAGGAAAATTGTGATTTATTTATTTATATGTTTGGAACAGCGCCCGATTGGTTTCTACCCTAAAAAAAAAAAAATATGACCGTTACCCGCATTCCTCCTCCGAGAAGGAAAAGAACCGCGTCTTATTAACTCTATTATGTATATAATATATCATACTGATAAATACGATACTATAATGTTAGTTCCATATTAAATTTGTTTGTGCTGTCTACTTTTTCTCTCTCAAAAATATTCTCTCTCTCCATTTTCTCTCAACTAAAACCAGCCTCCACTACCAACACTCTGCTAGCCAGCTCCCAAAACCCGTCCTCTAGCCTTTTCTTTCCGTTTTCCTCCTTTTTTCTTCCTCCTCTATGATGTTTTCATGCCTCTTGTTTTGTTTGCTTTGAAGCCCTCGTTTCCTCCCCAAATCTGCTTTTGTGGGGGTATTTTGAGTTGTTTTCACTATGATCAGCCATAAATAACATCACTCACAACCTTTCTAACTTCAAATTTAGTGTTCCCGGTGGTTTTCCTTCATTTTTGCCGCCACCGCAGCCATCTCTGCCGTCACAACCTCCGAGTCCATCAGACTGAGTTCCACCGACGCTATTTTCATTGCCAGAGTCGCAGTACTGACTACCAATGCGGAGGCCAGAACCCTCTCAGCTACAGCCGAAGTCTGGCCCGCCAGCGCCGCCTCCTCACTCGGAACTGCCACCACCCCTGCACAAGCCGCCCCGCCGCCAATCTCATTTTGGCTGCCCCCGGTAAAGCCGCCACCACTGTCCACAGTAGCTACCGTGAATGCTGGAAAAGATGGGAAGAGCCTTTGTCTTTCGTGTTGGGTGACTTATAATAGTTATACTGTTTATATCTATTTTTATGTTATTTTTATATTAATTTGACTGATTCAAAAATTGGCGTCAAAAATATTCAAACAATTTCTACTTTAAGTCTATCGATTTTGTGTGATATATGTTACTATATGCAAATTCCTTTAATTAGATTAAATCTAATTCTTAAAAAAAAAAAAAAGTGCGATATTAAACATAACTATTTTTTTCTATATATATATATATATATATATTTACTGTAATAATATTTTTTTATTGCACTTGTCTCGAAAGAGAAAATTTTATATTAGTTAAAATTAAAGAGAAAAAAAATTATTTTGGGTTGGCAGTAGCAGTGCAAGATAATGTTATTAAATTTATGCAAACCACAAGAATCCATTGTCCGGGTCCCCAAATACTAATGCTCTGTTTGTCTGTAGGAAAATTATAGGAAATAATTTTGTTGGAAAAAAATGACTATTCAAAATGACATTATTTTTTTTCCTATGATTTTCTTTCTTACTTGTTTTTCATCTATCTAAATTACTTTTTTTCTCATAATTTTTTACAATTTTTTTTTTTAGGTTGGCAATTGTTGATAATCTAACTATACCATAAGAGTCATTCCTGCTATTAAGCGGACTGGTAAATGGGGTGTTCGTGCGAGAAAAAGAAACTTCGGTCAAATTATTTTGGGCTCGTTGTACGTGCAAGCCAGCCCAAGGAAAACTCAGTTAGTTGAAGACATTTTCTAGTCCACCGACCCAAATTAGAGGCCCTTAACTACAATCCACAGCAGTCACATCCACCGAGTAGCGGCCCAATTGCAAACAAAAAAGAAAGAAAACCGTTAAGATCTTTCTTCTTTTTCCATTTCCCCCCTTATGCTGCTTTTACCCTTTTTTTTTTTTTTTTTTTTTTAATCAAAAAAAATCATTACATTAATTACACAAATTTCTTACATAAATTAGTATAAAAATATCAAAACAACCTACTTAAAGTAAGAATAAATAGTTACAAAAATTTACAATAAATATGATCAAAAGATCACTTATCTAAAAAGCACGGATATTTCTAAAATGGTGAGTGTCTGTGTCGGACATACGTGTCGGACACAACACTAACCTGATACTCCTCGAACACTTAGAAACGTATCTAACGAAAAAAAAATTAGACACGCGTGTCAAACACTTCTAATTCACGTGTCAGATACTTCTATACACGTATCAGATACTTTTATATATATTTGATATTTTAATTAATATATTATACGTACATATATATTATTTACTTAAATATTTTATTTTATATATATATATATATATATATATATAACATTTTTAAAAAAAATTATGAATAAAAGATAAATTACATTATAAAATATTATTATTATTATTATTATGTATTATACATAAAAAAAAAAAATTTAAAATTTATTAAAAATATTTAAATTACATACATACATATATAATATATAATATATTTTATTATTGTATTTATATCGTATTTATATCTTAATTTTTTTAAAATTTTCGTATCACCGTATCTGTATCGTGTCATATTCATATCTCGTATCTGTATCTATACATTTTAGTTACTTACTAATTGAATTTAAAGTTCACTTAGATAAAACTCTCATGTGAAAGTAATTGCAGGACAAAGCAGAGACCTCACTTCAACAGATTTACAATGAAAATAAATTGAGTAAGCTAGACAATAATTTTCAAACCCGCTACGCTATAACATCAAACTAACACACATATCTATAATAACACAAACAGTTCACACAGTACAAATGCAACATAAATATTGATGACCCAACAGCAGCAAAACCAAGCAGATCTAAGGCGGAGCCAGGGGAGGGGGCAGGCGGCGGATGGTGGCAGTGGGGCTGGAGACAGCAGCATCAGAGACTTTG
The DNA here is from genome assembly GCA_037832335.1 of Carallia pectinifolia. Taxonomy (NCBI): domain Eukaryota; kingdom Viridiplantae; phylum Streptophyta; class Magnoliopsida; order Malpighiales; family Rhizophoraceae; genus Carallia; species Carallia pectinifolia. The sequence goes on from CM075453.1 coordinate 1,933,908, forward strand.
TTCGCAGTGGGCCAGACTTGGGCGGTGACAATGACTGTGACGGTGGAGGCAGAAAGCTTGGAGGTGTCACCGGTAGCACCGGCAACAGAGGCAAAAGCGGAGGCGTTAATGCTGGGGACTAGTGTTTCTTCGCCGACGGTAGATACTGCGGTAGATAAGTCTCCAACGCTTAAAAAAGGCAAAAACGATGTCTGACCGTCGGGAAGTATGGATCTGAAGCCGAGGAGGCCATTAGTAACGTTATTGTGGCAGAATCTGACTGAACATGAGTCAAAAAGTCCCATGAGCAAGATTTTGGGGTCTGATTTGGAGGACGAAAGAAGAATAGGAGAGGGAGGAAAAGAAGGGAAAACGAGGACAATAGGAAGGAGCTGGTGGCTGGTGGCTGGCCTCCGGAGGTGGCTAGCTTCCACCGGCCAGCAAAGTGGAAAAAGCTTTTTAAGAAAAAAACGAGATGAGAGGATTTAGTGAGAGATCAGTTTTAGAAAGAGATAATCCTCTTGACCTCCGCTTTTTCCAACTATTATGCTGCTTCTCGCCTTCTACATTACATTTTAGATCCTTTCATTTATTTTCTTACTCTTTTTAATTTGAGCAATGTCTTAATAAAAAAATATCTCATTATATAAATACAAGAAAAAATAGATAGATAGAGGAAAAAACAACACAAAGACATACACATAAAGATATGAAGGATAAATTGTGTTAAATAAGGTTACATTATTACTAAAGGTGTATTTGTTGTACGATGAAAAAAGAAATAGAGAAAAAAAATTATAATCATTATTATATATTTTTCTTTTTTATATTTTTTTCTTCTCATTTTTTACACCATTTCAAATAATTTTATTTTTTCTGTACTTTTTCTCTCACAAATTATTATTTATTTTTTTCTTTTACCATACTTTTTTTCTCTTCATTTTTCTATCACTCCAAATAATTTTATTTTCTCTTCACTTTTTCTCTCACAAATTACTATTTACTCTTTCTTTCACCATATTTTTATTCTCTCCACTTTCTCCACCACTTTAAATAATTTTATTTTTTCTTTAGCCTCTTTTATTTTCTCCTTATTTTCACATCATTCCACTCACTCCAAACACACGATAAGAGTAATACTAAATTACTTACTAACTAGCACTTAAATGTAGTCATGTTGTTAATAATAAAATAAAAAATAATCATATGTCATGCAGTTAGACAAGGTGGCCAGGCCAACCGGTCATGCAATATGTATAAATTAAATCTTAAATTTTTTATTTTTTTGTATTTAAATTCTAAATTTTTTTAATAATTCATTTGAATTTTAAATTTTTTAATTTTTTATCACATCAATCTTTTTTGTTTATGAAAAAATAGTCACTTTATTACTAAATGAGTTTAAATTAATATAAATTATTAAAAAAATTAAATATATAAATTAAATATTTTTTTATTAATAAAATATTCACATCAAATATTTTTGTAATCAATAAATATATAAATTAAATAGATAATATGCATATTATTTGATAAAGAATGCGTTCAATTTATATATTTAATATTTTTTAAAATAATTTTTTGTAAGGTTAAAATTATTTTTTTAATAAATTAATCTTCGCTTTTTATTAAAAAAATAATTTGAGAAAAAATTAAAAATTTTAAAATTTGAATGAAATATTTAAAACATTTAAAATTTAAATATAAAAAAATTTAAGAATTTAGAACTTAATTCATACGTATTAAACCTGGCCGCCCAACCCAACTATTTTTTGGCATAGAGATATGAAACAAACCTCGACCCAAGCGCTGAACTTCCTTACGCCTGGCTCCTGCAGAAGATCACATAATTCAAACCCTCCCGACTCCACTCGTCAAAGCAAAGGATGGGCAACTCTTCTTCAATGCTCACCCAATACGACATCGAAGAGGTCCAAGAACACTGCAGCCGTACCTGTAACTCACTCGCTTTCTCACTCTTCTTCTTTATGTGTGTATGTGTAGTGATTTAATTGGGGTTATGCTTCAGTTTCGCAGCAAGAGATAGTTTCATTGTATCAGAGGTTTTGCCAGCTGGATCGAAACGGCGCCGGTTTCATCTCCGCCGACGAGGTTCTTTCGGTACCCGAATTCGCCGTCAATCCTCTCTCCCAGGTTCTTACTATTTTCCTATTCCAAATCTCTCGAGATCTCTCTCTCTCTCTTTTTTTTTTTCTTGTTTAGAAATTTTCATTATGTAATGTAATTTGTTCATGCATTATGGTAATATTCTATTTTTTTTTTCCTTTTGCTCTGAATTTTTTTGTGGGTTTTTTTTTTAATGCACAGAGATTCTTGAGGATGGTGGATGGACTGAATTTTAAAGAATTTGTGGCGTTCTTGTCTGCATTTAGCCCTCGCGCTACATTGCACCAGAAAATCGAATGTAATTTCTCGAATTGATGCGTCAATTTAGCAGAAACGTTTTGAAGTTATTTCACTTTCTGTGTTAATAGCTTGCTAACCTTTTATTTCTCTTTGGGCTGGTTTTTTCTTTTTTTTTTTTTTGGGTAGTTATCTTCAAGGTTTATGACTCAGATGGCAATGGGAAAGTTGCATTCAGTGACATGTTGGATGTCTTGCATGATTTGACCGGACACTTTGTATCCCATCAACAGAGGGAGGTTAGATTTTGTTTCCTTCATTCTATTCCATCTCTATTGGTGATCTATGGAGCAGAATGTTAATAAAGACCGAGTCTTCTTGTAACAGGAAGGTTAATCCATTGTCACCTTGAGGTCACATGTTTGCGTCAGGAAAAAAAAAAAAAACGGCTTCTTGATGAAAACAAGAGCAATACTGCGTATGTTAGATCATTTCCCATACATAATATGGGAGCCTCTGGTATTAGAGACTTCTTTAGAGGAAGACAGTAAATACCAGACTTTGTTCTAGTGAGAGGAGGATATGGGTGCAAGGGGGAAGACTGAAAGGCTGACATTGTATGGAGAGCTTAATGCAATATGAAAATCTGTTACTTGGATTCTTTACGTCTATATATACATATTGCCAAAAAATTTTTGAAACTTGTGTTTTATATTTGGCAAAGGAAAGAATGAGAGGAGAAGGAAATTGTCTTCTTGATTGATCATCCTTGCATATTTGTTTCATGTTGTTATTATAGTACTCATAGTCATTGTGGGAACAATTGAATTCACAGATGATTATTGCCTGGTTGAAAATAATAACATGGAGAATATAGGTTTCCTTCCCTCTGCGACTTGGTTTCTGAACACTTACCATTTCAGGATGACAATGGGAGCTTTTTGGATACCATTAACCCAAGTGTCAATCATCTTTGGCTGACATAATATTTACTTTGGTTGTGTGTTTGTGTTTGCACAGGCAGTGCTGACCCAAGTTCTTGAAGAAGCTGGCTACACGAAGGATTCATTGCTAGTTTTATCAGACTTTGTAAAGGTACAAATATTTCTAAACTGCTGCCAATTATTATCGCATAACTGGAAAGTTTCATATCTCTTGGGTTATATTGAACAAACATGATTAGCTCATATTTGGAATTAAATTCTTATTTTCTTTTGTAACTCACTACATGCGAATTGCACAATTTCTATCCTTGAAATGTTATTTTATCTATTTTGAAGCAAAATATGGTCCAAATTGTATCCACATTTTCTTTTCTTGGAATTTAAAAATTAGTATGTTACAAGATATATATGGTCCAAATTTTCAAGTCAGAAAAATTAATTTTGTCACTGATGGAGCATGACCCCAGAAAGTACGATCAAAGTAATTCTGCAAGTAGACAAAACGTCATGGCAGGTTCTAAGTTATACCCTTAACAATGTTGTCTTCATAGCTTTCTCTTAATGCTAATTTGGCACTTTTTCCATGGTGCTTTCTCTTGAAACTTATTCTTCGTGCAATTGTGTGCAGATTCTAGGAAATTCTGATCTCAAAATGGAAGTTGAGGTTCCGGTTGACTGAAGTCTAGAACAAGAGTGACAATCGTTATTGCTGCGCAGCAATCGGCTGAATGAATTTTCGTATCAGACGTAGGCTTGTTGTTGAGTCTGAGCTGTTGCTATTTCTCCATGTATCAATGTCCGCAGTGCTTAGCAGTTATTTCCGAACAGTTGCATTTCCCATGAAATTGAGGGGCACATTCCTCAGTGTTGAGTTGATATTTTTGTTTCTGAGGCTGAGTTGAGTTAATGTTTTTGTTATCTTTGTTAACCATTAACACTGAACAGCTTCTGCAATGAACAGTGTCTTGAATGTAAGAAAAATTTTGGTGATGGGTCAGAAAAGTTCTCTTTTGTACTGAGTCATCTGTCGAAATACTTACTTGAAACTGCACGCCGATTGATTTATAGACCCATATGTGAATCCTACTAATCCAACGCGCAGGTAACAATAAATAAATATCCATAGGTGAGAGATTACTGTAAGAAATTAATTAATTTTTTTGGTACATAAAATAGCAGACAAGTGGAATAACTCACTTCGAGAATTAGAGTAGTATAAGTTTTTTCTCTTTCCGACATGAGTCCTGTTTTCTCTCTTCTCAACATGCGTCTTCCTCAAGCTTTGAATTCTTATACATTAGTGTAAGTGAATTTATTTGAGATTGGTTTATTTATAAATTGAGTTAACACTTTTTGGTTGTAAGAAATTAATTAATTTAACAACAGAATTAACAAAAAATTGAAATTAATGTATAGTGAAATCAGTTATTCCTTTTAAGAAAAATAATTAACTTACGATGTTACGCAAAGTAAATGAAAAAATCTTTTATTTTTTCCTAACAAAATGATGGATACGTACAACGCCCAAAAATATTAACCTTTTTTGGGCGTCCAATGGGCACAACTTTGCCTTCGTGGGTAGTGACGCGTGTCCAATCTGTCTCGGATGCGGGCAATCGAAGGGGAGTGATGGGGTCAAGTGTTGGGTCTTATGATGGCCGTTGGAAACTAAATTTTTGTAATCAAACTGTTCCACATCATGAAAAGCTCCGACTGTTTCCACTGGGAAGGGCCACAAATATGATGATGCATAATATTGTCAAATATGTGGATATTTTGGATATTAATTTTGTGGCATATTCAAATTCAGAAAATTTTTTTTAACCAAAAATATTTCACGATTATGAGTTATTTTTTTTAATGTTTTGATTCAACCTCTTTTTTATAAGAAAGTTCTGTTATCTATAATGAAATCGAACAAAATTTTATTATAAGTATCACATCAATTACTAAATTTATAATTTATTATAGAATACAAAGAATTTGAATAGAGGACAAATGAAATTTACTGTTTAATTAAGAACTTCCCATCTCAAGTGGACAGACGTATTTATTTTTGGGTATTAATTTTGTCGACTTCACATGACAAATTCACAAGATCAGGTCTCCCCAATCAATTCGGGAAAGTACTAGGTATGACTAAACAGACTCTTACCGTCTATATTTACAACATTTGGTCAAATTACCAGCAAAGCAAATTACCGTGTCCAAATCAAGTGTCCTGTTGCCATTTGCCATGGAAAGCAATTTAGTAGTCTCGGTGGAATTGCTAATTATGGTTTGCCTTTAAATTTGCAAAATCCGAAAAAAATTAACACATATCTTGCCAGCATAATGCCATCCTGTTAACTTACAAAGGAAAGCAGTGAGGGTTGGGTTATCTATAAATATGTTCCAAATTCCAGATACTACAAAATCTGAGTCTGCTATCAGAAACCCTTTAGAAATCATGCGGTTGAGGTTCGTTTTTTTTGTTATATCTTCATTGATCATGAGTTAAAATTTTAGATTTTGTGTCATATAACTTGTACAGGCTTTAAAGGTGTAATCTTGAAAGCAATTTTGTTTGTTTTTAGGCTGTTCAGTGCTTATTGATCTGTTTCTGGGTTTGCGGTTACATGCATCTTCTTGATTTTGTTGGTTGTTTCTTCTTCCATTGTTGTACTGTTATGGTTCCTTGAAGCCACCTGATCATTCTCAGTGTCAGCCTTCTCTCCGTTGGCTTATGCCATGAAGGATTAATCTTTCTGCTTTAATACTTTGTTCATTACTTTGTTCGTTTACTTAATATGGGCAATATCTTTTGGGTTTCCTCTCTATTTCTTTCCATGTTTGTGGGTTTCATTATTACAAGTTTTTCATTCTGTTATTTCTTCTCGGTGACTAGGCTTCTGTAATTTTACAATCAAACTGGATATTTATAATGGATTTTCAGTTTGTTTTTCTGTAAAGAATTGTTGTTGCGGCACTTTTTTTCTTAATATACCTCATGATTTGCGAAAATTGCAACGCTGAGGGATCAAGTCCCAATCCCAATTTTTCACCAGGAAATTTGGGGAACAATGAATTTTTGGATTGTTCTTTTAGTCCATCTCTTGGACCAAAAGAGTTTGTGCAAACGTACTCTGGCCAATGCCTGCATATGCAATGCCATTTATTAGTTAATTTTATGTGTTAGTAAGTGCATGCCTTGTTATGTGCTTTCTTGATCATATTGTAGTCTGATCAATTATTAATTTTGTTGGAGCTTTTTCTCCCAAGATGTTTTTATGAAACTTCATAGGAATTATGAGAATCGTAATTATGTTTTCAAGACTGATGAAGAATTGATCCTTTTGTGAACAGGGAAAATTTGTTTCTTTTCTACACGTGAAACATTTCCATGATGGCAGAAAGTAGTGCGTTGGTTGTGCCTGAAATCGATTTTATGGCCCTAAAAGGGGCGTTCTGCGCACAACAACGACTGTTGCAGAAGCTCTACAATGAGTTGGATATAGAAAGAGAAGCATCAGCCTCTGCAGCTAGTGAAGCTCTGTCTATGATATTGCGTTTGCAAGGAGAAAAGGCCTGGCTGAAGATGGAAGCCAGTCAATATAAAAGAATGGCAGAAGAAAAGATGTGTCATGCAGAAGAGGCTCTGGAACTGTTTGAAGATGTCATATCTCAGAGAGAAATAGAGATCGCCTCTCTTGAATATGAAGTTCAGGCTTATAGGTATCGACTTCTAAGCATGGGTTTTAATGATTTGGGAGAATATGAAAATGAGTTTCCAGAGAACCTTTTGATGCAAATACATGATAATTTGCTAGGGGAAAAGGTCGTTGACGGCAATGTGAGGCGGCTCAACTCTCTGCCTGTACTTTCAGTAAGGGAAACCAATCTCAATAAAACTAACTTTGAAAGAAGAAGACCTTTGATCGCCGTGCCAGGTTTGGTTACCAGCATAGAGGATGAAGCTGAGAGGCCAGGATATAGTGAATCAGAAGAGAAATCAGGATGTTTTGCACTTGGAGGCAATAACTTGTGCTGGGAACAGATCAAAAGGTTGGGTGGACAAGTAAAATATATTTCTGATGGCAAAGATGCCAGTAGATGCAAAACAACATTTGGCAAAGGTGTTACATGGCCTCCATCGTCATTTTCACCAAGAGGCATTGGAACAAAGGGTTCAGCAGGAGATGTAGACAGTGATATTGCTAATCCAATTCAAGTTAAACATCACGAAACTTCACAAGAAGAGGGGGGAATTGTTGATGCTGCTCACCCCGCAAGTTCCCAAGATGTTTTTGAAGTTCCAGAAATCAGTAAAAGTAACAAGTTTTCTGAACCTCGTAAGAGAGAAGGTCTTGAATTGACTGTGGGAGACAGAAGGAAGCTGAGAAAGCTATTTCCTTCTCGGAATACTATAGAATTGACTGAGGAAAAAGATACCGACCACGTAAAGACAATGCTGCATTCCACAAGTGATGAGAGGGAATCACATAAGGCAAGAGAAGGTTTAGCTGTTGGTTGCAATATGCCTGTTGTTTGTCCAACAGTAGTAGTCAGTGATTCTCAATCTGGCATCCAACAGCTGACTCAGAGAATTGAGCATCTTGAGAGAGCCAGGAATAATAAAGCTGGAGGGGCAGAGGACTTGAAATTGTTGAAAGAGATAAGTGAACAACTCAGATTGTTAGAGTCTGGGGTGAGAAGTTTGACAGATAAGAAATCACCTCCTCCAGAGTGGCTGTCTTTAGATCCTCTCCAAGAGGTACGTTGTGTGTTGTTTCAAATTCCTCCCCCCGCACCACCCCACCCCGAAGGGAGCTCTCTTTCAGCAATCATGCACACACAACATGGACACAAATACGTCCTCAAGCAAGCCCTTGTATGCACTTTTTAGGGCCAGTTGATGTGACCATAGTTCGTTATTCTGTCTTGCAATGTTGATTTTGTCATGTTATGTTTATCATTAACTGAAGTCATGTATAATGACACGTTCCTTTGGACAGGCCATGATTTACTTTTGGCTTTAATCAAGACATCCGCTGGGGGCTGTCCTCATCATTGGGTTCTAATATGCTCCGCCAAAGGATCGTGTAAGGTATCTTTCAATTCTCCTATAGCGCATATATATGCAGTGGATCTTTAGACCCCTACTTGCTGGCTGATAGAATTGGTGCTGCTGCATTGCTCAAAACATCCCTCCAGAATTTGAAGTTTAATTTTCAAAGTTTGAATTGTAAAAGCTGCAAAACTTATCAACTAATTTATTTGAATTTTGTTTATTGTTTTTCAAGTTTGCATGGTGTAATCTATGTACTAACTCCTATATAACGAGGTTTGCTGGTTAATGAGAGTAGAAGTGTTTTATGTACCCCTTCTCCTTGCTAGCTACTATGCTTCTTTGCAGAACTCTTTTGCTGTAATTTTCTGCAGCAAGTTCTCTCAATTTTCTGCAAGTTCTTCTCATCTTCTCTACTGCAAAATCAGCAGCTTTAGTTTTTCGCTGTCAAATACCAGAGCATCAAATACATAAATCAGAAAACCAAGTTTGCCGCTAAAATCCATCACCGGCAGACCTCACAAATCACATAAACTTAGACCTCACAAATCACATAAACTTAAGCAAGTAGGCTGGAATGTTTTGTCACAAAGGGAAAAGTAAAGGTAATAAAAACATTGACTTCAGCTACAGTTGACAAATATTGAGCACTGGAATGCTGCCTTTGTATCCTTCGAAATAGCAAATGCAGAGTCCTTGGTTCGAAGATTGGTTTCTTGGAAAGCCTCCCAGCCTTGTGGATCTTGGATTTTGTTTCTTGTACGAAGTGTAATTTTGTTGCAAAGGTTGTTTGTTGTCCATTGATCGTAGAAAAGTAGCATGTTTTTCATTTGAGAGTTTCAGTTATTGCTTTCAAAGGCCTTTGTGTCATGAACGACGATCATACAAAAATGCACCTTGCTGCATTATGACTTCGACCACATTTGCATTCTTGCTGATTTTTCCCCAATATACATAGAAAAAAATTTCTTTTAAAAACTTTTTATTTTTCAGAGCATTCCATCCAGTAGAGAATTTAATATTCCGATCTTTGCTCCGTCACCTGGCTGTACAAGCATGCCAATCAGAAGGTTTGTTTCTGTTGGAACAAAAAAGAGGGTGAGATTGGAAATGAAAGAATTGCTTCAAGTCGTGTAACAATGCCACTTTCCTTGAGGCAAAATTCGTCCTCATATCGGTGCAAGTAGGTTATGGCGAATTTCCTTATAGGATAAAATGAAACACGCTTGATTGCAGTTTGAACTACTGAAATCAAGCTTTCGAGAATAACTTTTGTAGTGTTGCAGAATTACTATTATAAGATGTGTGGATTTTTCTGTCTTTTTTATATTTATGTGATTGACCACATCAAATATTTATAGGGAGAATAATAAGGTAATTATTTGGCCAATAGATATGTCTTTTGGACCCAATAGACATGACTCTTTTAACGTGTCTTTTCATCAATAGATGCATATCTATAACCACCAAATTAATTAGGGGACACGACCTTTTATATTTTGAAAATTCTCCAACAATCCCCCACTATTTTCAAATTTTGAAAATGTAATAATTTTAATAATTCTGATTGTCAATTGTATAAGTAGTGGTAGACTACACCTTTTATATTTTGAAAATTCTCCAACAATCCCCCACATAGTGAAGTGTACGTTATAACAAACCTGAATAGTATGGTGGACTATGCCTTGAAACCAACTATTCTTAATAGTGAGATGTATAACCACTTCATACAATTGACCTTACAACTACAAACATCTATATAGTTTAGGTGATACGTGTATAACCATGTGTTCTTATCCTTTTCATAAATGTTTTAAAGTCAAGTCCTTAACCTCCTTGGAACGACACCATTCCACATCCATATAGACAGACTAAGCGCCCCCGCGATAAGGCAACTTTTACAAAGTCTGTTAAGAGTTGTATAAACTCAACTTCCTAAGTAAACTGCGGGATTCAAGTACTATGTAACTTCGGAATGAAAATAATTTAAGTATAGTGTTTCAATCACACTGATGATGTCCCTTACTCATTGAAAACTCAAGACTTAACGTTGTATTAAGCGTTGAGTTGAGCATACATCATGGGTAATTAGTAATTATGGATTTGAAACTCATCCCTCATTTGATGTCTCATTCATCAAGTTATTATTAACCTTTTAGTTAAGGATTAACTTTCTTTTAATATGTAATTGACTTTTCAAAAGTCTTATCTAATTATCATGGTACCATAAACCACAACGTAGTTACTAAAATATATTGAGAGATATCGTTAAACTAACAGTTAATATCTCACTATTTCACTCTAAAGGGTCATTAACTCAAAATGAATTGGAGACATACGCTATAGTGGTCGCGATCCACGAGCATCACATTATTTCTATTAATTTGTCTATGTTGCAACATAATTGTCTATAAGTCATCTACTATTTTCTTTTATTTGCAAAAAAAAGAAAAATAATTTGACCTGTAAAAGAACTTTGAATAGTCACATATAAAAAGTCATGACTCTTTTCAAAACAACACGTCTTTTCCCCACAAAAGGATCATGTCTCTTTCCATGAAAGGTAGCGTCTCTTTCTATAAAGAGTCACATCTCTTTGTATGAAAAGGTCACATTATCTCTTCCCATAAAGGCATTTATAAAAAGTCATATATAAAAAGTCATAACTCTTTTCGAAAGAACACGTCTTTTCTCCACAAATGATTATATCTCTTTCCATGAAAGGTCGCATCTCTTTCTATAAAGAGTCATATCTCTTTATATGAAAAGTTGCATCTCTTCCCATAAAAGTTCGCGTCCCTTCCTACTAATGGTCATATCTTTTTTTACGAAAAGTCATGTTTCTTCCTTTGAAGAGTTTCATCTCTTCTCTTGAAGAGTAACGTTTTTTTCTTTGAAGAGTTACGTTTCTTCTTATGAAAAATCACGTCTCTTCCCATCAATAGTAACGACTCTTTCCACTAAGAGTCACTCTTCCACATTTTGATTTGATGTCTCTTAGAATTATAATTTCAGAAACTTCATCTCTAACACATAACTAGTAAGGAATTAAAAAAGAAAATTTCTTTCCTTTTTATGCTCAAGGTGCCTCTTCTTATATCCTTTAGATTGAAATTACAAATTCCAAACAATGGCTATGCCTATTCTCGTGGAACGATTCCACCTGACTTGCCTTATGCATATCTCATGCATATTTAATCAAATTGAAATTGATAAAACAAACAAAAGTCAGATATAAATATTTTTACCTATCATATCAAAAATATGCATTTAAAGATTTACCATGTATATATAACTATGTTTATATACACAAAAATTTACCATGCAATTAGTCTACTATCATGAACATAATTTGCTTATTTAAGAGGTACTCAATGTATTAAAAGTGCATTTATTGTGCACATTTATCACTACATGTGTGTAATTATTTATTATGCATCTCACACGTTAACCCCAAAATATGCTTGACATTGTTTACATGCAATCCACGAGACAATTCACAAAGCAGAATAAAAAATATAACATGACATGTACCTAGTTACCTTAATCATCATGTTTATCCCAAAATAATTACTATAACTTTTGATTTTTCCACATATCATGGATATTCTTAATTAATGTCATCAAATAAGTAAGAAAAGGAGACATACCTTAATCGAGTAAGAACTTACTTGATCATTTCACAATTTTAGAAGTCAATTCTTTAAAAATTTCAATCACGAACTATAAATAAATTTTTGTCTTAAGATTGTTGGAACTAAAAAGAGAGTGAGATTGGAAATGAAAGAATTGTTTCAAGTCGTGTAACAATGCCACTTTCTTTAAGGCAAAATTCGCCTTCATATCGGTGCAAGCAAGTTATGACGAATTCCTTCACAGGATAAAATGAAGCACACTTGATTGTAGTTTGAAATACTGAAGTCAAGCCCTTGAGAATAACTTTTGTAATGTTGCAGAATTGCTATTATAAGATGTGTGAATTTTTCTGTCTTTTCTATATTTATATGATTGACCATATCACATATTTATAAGGAGAATAATAAAGTAGTTATTTGGTCAAGAGATACGTCTTTTGGACCCAATAGATATGATTCTTTTAACGTGTTTTTTCATCAATAAACGCATATTCATAACTACCAAATTAATTAAGGGACATAACCTTTTATATTTTGAAAATTTTCCAACAGTTTCTGCCATAGGTTCATGTTTATTCATTCTTTATCAACACAGAGGAATTCCTAACAAAGGGCAAGCATTACCAACGTCCGTTGGTATGAGTAGTAAAAGACTCGACATCCCTTAAATAAGGTTTTGAATTCAAACTTTGTGAATAGAAAGAATGATGCTGGGCGAGCCACCCCTATAATGGGTCTGACAGTGCTCGAATTGGATTAGTCGGGACCCGATGAGATTCCGAATACAAGGGAAAGACCCAAAAAAAACAAAGGGCAGACATTATATAAGCGAGCGTTACTTATATTATTGCTGGTCATCTTCATCCTTCTGTGCTTCTTTATACATATGCCCACGAATGATCTGTCTCTGAAGTATGCATGGCTAATTATACAAGCAGAAAACTGCATCAGGCTAGAAATGGCTTGCATAAGCATGATGGAAAAACGTTGACAGCTATCGGAATTTCCTAAATCTGCACAGCAGGATATGGAACCAATTGTTTAACATATTTAATTGAACCTGATTATTTCAATTCAAATATTGTTTTCCCTGTAACCTTATGCACATCAGATTGATGCTATCAAAGCAGTGACCAATAAGCGTGTGGCTTTCTGGGAAATATGTTGCAAAGTTGAAGAATTCACTTAAATTAAAAGACACAGCGTATTTTTTCGGGAATATCATAATAATCAAAAAATTTAAATTCGAATCTTTAAAATTTCAAAATTTTAATATTGAAAAAGAGGGGTGAAATTTTGAAGAATTTTAGATTCAGCGTTAGATTACAACGGCGAGAACAACACACTGCTAAAGCCTGCGAGATGCTATGCGAAAGGAGCTAACAAAAGATTTTTCAATTAAGGGTCCGTTTGTTTGCTGTAAAATAACTTATATTTGTAAAATATTTGCAGGAGAAAATATTTGCAGTAAAAATAATGATTTTTCTTTGTCACTTACTTATAGCACAGTTTGTGTTTTCCCCAAATTTTGCCTATGTAAAATATTTTCCGTGAAACAAACGCCGGAAAACCTGTAAAATTTTTTCCTGTAAAATTTTTTCCTGAAAACAAACACACCCTAAGTATCAGGCATTTTTAATCATTTCATAATAAAAACTCCTTCAAGAAATCTTTCTAGATTCGATTGATTGTATATGAATGTAATTTTTGGATTTGAACTTCATTATAATCCACGATACTTTCTTATTTGTTATTCTTCTATGGACCCAAAAAATTCGAAGTAACAAAATTGGTTTTTAACATCATTTACTAGGTCAAATAATGAGAAGAGGAAAAAGACAAAAAAAAGAAAAACGTCCTATCTATTTTTGAACAAAATATCCTGCCATCAAAGGGGTTTAAGGAGCACAAAAAAAAAAAAAAATCAAAAGGGTTTAAGAGAGATTTTTTGTGAAGTCCGGCTTCCGTATTTCACAATCTTCATCTCCCTTATCTGCTACTCTGCTCCAACCCCAAAGCCACACTGGCTTCCGCGCCTGTCTGCATGAGCTACAAAGCTCAAATTCAGTACCAAACATGGCCACCAAGCCCGCCCAGTTTCGCTGCCGACGCCGTAAAGCCCCGCAAGAATCTTCATTTCTTCCCGAACCCAACCTCCAATTGCCTCTGCAACCCTTCTTCACTCTCTTTCTCTCCTTTCCCTCTAACCTCTAGAACCCATCAAAGTCACCCGCTTCCTTTACAACCTTTACATGATTCAAGTCACGATCTTTTGGTTGAAGACCTCGAAAAAACCATGGAAAACCACAAGAACCTTGAGAAATTCATCAAATTTGGTCAAATTATCCGCGGGGATTCGTCCAGAAGGATTTATATTCAAGACCCACCTTGGATACCTGCTCTTTTCTTGAAGGGGTTGTACAAGAAAGTGAATCGGGAATTGAGGATTGAGTTCAAAGATATTGAGAAGAGGGAGTATAATGTGTTGAGAAGGAGGCAGATTAGGGAAGAAACTGAAGCGTGGGAGAGGATGGTGGAGGAGTATAGTAATTTGGTGAAGGAAATGTGCCAGAGAAAGCTGGCACCGAATTTGCCATATGTAAAAGGACTGTTTTTGGGGTGGTTTGAGCCATTGAAGGATGCCATAGAAAGGGAGCAGAAATTGCAGAGATCAAAGAAGCAGAAGGCAGCTTTTGCTCCTCATATTGAGTTGTTACCGGCAGATAAGATGGCTGTTATTGTCATGCATAAGATGATGGGGTTAGTCACTGTGGGGCATGATGATGGGTGCATTCCGGTTGTCCAGGCTGCAGTGCAAATTGGCATTGCTATAGAGCAGGAGGTAAGTGCAATGGGTGCACATTCATGGATGTGTATATTTCTACTAATTTCTCACCTTTTATGCTTGGCTGTGTTCGTGGATATGTATACGTATGTTGCTCTCTTTCTGCATTGTGTTTTTTTTTTTAAATTTTTTTTAATTTTTATGAGAGTAAGTCATATTGATGGTTGTTTTTATCCATTTCGTTTGATTATCGGTTGTAGTTTGTTTGCATTTGATTGCAAGAATATTGTCCTCTTGTGGGATGGTTTGGTCGAAGATACATATTTTACGGAGAGTATCAACTGGGCTGTGAATTATGTGAGCATTTCTGTGGTTAGTATTCAACTGAAATTAAGTTTTTTTCTCCCCAGTTGATGGAACGTCTACAGTTACTCTGTTTCTGGTTGTAGCAGTGCTGCCAAAACTTGATTTTCTGCCTTGTTAACTCCTCTCAAACTAGTGTTGAACTTGGACATGAAAGTATCACTTGTTGGATCGCATTTTGTCTCAGGTGAGGATTCACAATTTCTTGGAGAAAACCAAGAACTACCAAAGGAGCAGAACATTGGGTGAGAATCAAGAAGATTTAAGGAAGGAGAAAGAGATGCTCAGGAAACATCTCAATAGTTTGATTAGAAGGAGAAGGCTTATCAAGGTACAGAATCTGGTGAAAAGTGAAAAAATTAAACCCTGGGGTCGAGATACACAGGCTAAGGTTTGCTTCCTTTACCATTTCTGCATCCATGATATGAAAGTGTTCTTGACTATTTATCGTATTCTGGATTGTGGAAGTTTTCTAATATATGCTGCAAATGCACAGCTAGGGTGTCGTCTTCTTGAACTTCTAACTGAAACAGCTTATGTACAACCTCCAGTTGACCAGTCTGCGGATACACCGCCTGATGTTCGACCTGCATTTAGACACATATTTAAAATATTGTCAAAGGATCAAAGGTGAGATTCTATTATCTACTACCTTTTGGGAGTTACTTTCCCTGGACTGATAAATGATTGTGTTAGCTCATTTTCAAGCCACATAAGATGTGAGATTCGTTTTCCTTTTTCTTGTGGTGGCTGGGGAGGGGGGAGGGAACTTGGGAATCAACCAAGTAAAAGAGTCTTGGCTCTTGGCCATTATCTCCTTCTTAGTTTTTTCAAATTTGATTCTGTTTATTGGTTATTCAAGAGTTGGCCAAATGTATTCAGTTTCGATTGTAGACTTTATGTTCAATCTTTTATCCATTTTGTCTGGCAAATGGAGCTGTCCTGCTTTTATTTGGTGGGTTCGATTGCCATGATGAATCTCATCATGTTGTCCCTCTCCTTGTAGGCAGAACATAGTCAAGAAGTACGGCGTTATAGAATGTGATCCACTTATCCTCATGGGGCTTGATGAATCTGTGAGTGAATACATATTGTTCATTTTGTTTATAGTTTCTTGGACCACTTGGAGTTAATGTGCATTACCATATTATTCTTTTTTTTTTGTTTTTTTGGTCTAGTTGGAGTGGGGGAGGGGGATATAACAAATAGTGAGGTCTGGGGTTTGAACTCTAGGTCTCACCCAAGATATAAATTTTGTGACCAATAGACTATACCTTGAAGTTCATTCCCATAGTATTCTAAGCTAAAGCTTGGCTGTCAACTAACCTGTTTAATCTGGCAAAAAAGGCCTTCAAAACCAACTTTTACCATTCTTCGGTCTTTGAGCCTAATACATATTCTTGTTTTGCATGCCAGCTACTAAAACCAATATATTTTAACATTTCATGTCACAGCATGATCTTCATGATCATATCAAATGTTACGTAAGAAGGATTTTTTTGTCACCTCACTCAAAAATAAATTTGCCCTGATGCAGGCTAAGCATATGCTGATTCCTTATTTTCCAATGCTGATACCTCCCAAAAAATGGAAAGGGTATGTATGGCGTAAAAATAATGTTACACATTGCTTACGATAAGAGGTGAAGCAATCTCAGGCTAATGTCTTTGCTAGCCTTACAGTCTTTATTGTACTTTCTGAAATGTGGAAGATTGTTTCAACTGGGTGTAGGTATGGAAAAGGTGGGCACTTGTTTTTGCCATCATATGTCATGCGTACCCATGGGTCCAAGCAGCAACAATATGCACTCAAGAATGTTCCTGCAAAACAGATGCAGAAGGTATTTGAGGTAATCATTTCGATCTGTTAGCTGGCAAAGGGGCCATGGTGTCCTATCATTTGCGACCTGCTAATTCATTCAAATGGCATTATTGTGCCTAATCAAATTTATTTAAGGAGATAGTTATTTCACAAACTTATTTGACAGACTGTAAAAATTAGATTTTTTTTTTTCGGTAGAGCATACTGATTTTTTCAATGAATCTGGGGTTCTGTTATACCAAACTGTCAGTTAGCATTGTTTTGCCTCACTCATCCTAGTCTAAATCTTCTTGTTTGCTTCTGAGTTATTTGTTTGTTTGTGTATTTTTTGACTTGGTTCAGTTTGCAAATGCCCACCTTAACAGGCCCTGGATATGCTTGGAAGCACCAAATGGAGGGTGAACAGAAGAGTTCTTGATGTGATCGAGAGCATATGGGAAATGGGTGGCAACATAGGAGGCCTGGTTGACCGCAAAGATGTGAGCTTAGCTTAATAAAGCAATTTCTGTGTCCAAATTGCTTGTGTATAACTAGTTTAGGTTATGGAAAATACAGGCTTTTAGTCTATTTGATGGCTTCCCATTCTTATCAAAGGCCATTTCAAGTTTTGATGCATCTTTATATGAATAAGCCAATCAGTTAAAGATGTCATCGTTAACAACTTGACAAGTAATTTTTCCTTGACAATGAATGTCATAAATTTGGCTGTACTTTCATGAATTTACTATCTCTTGACTTTCAGATTCCCATACTGGCGAAACCAGCCTCAGAGGATTCAGCAGAACTCAAAGAGTGGAGATGGAGTGTGAGGAAAGCAAGGAAGATAAACCGAGAGAGGCATGCTCAACGATGTGATACTGAACTTAAGCTTTCTGTATGATCTTTCTTTTCAGCATCTACATTGTTGAAAATATATTTGTTTTGGTACAATGCAACTTTAGCAAGCTCGTTGATTCCCTTGGTGGAAATGAAATGCTAGTGAGTCTATTTGCAAACATAGCATCATGCTCAATATCTATATTATCTATTGCACTAGGACAATTTTGGACATTAATTATCTGAATAGATTAAGCAATATGACCATGTGGCATCTACATCTGGCAGGTGGCTTAATGATATCATGAATGACTTCAGCTTCATATCATGATGATGGATTACTGATTCATTTTGAAACAGGTAGCTCGAAAACTGAAAGATGAGCAGGGCTTTTATTACCCTCATAATCTCGACTTTCGAGGCCGTGCATACCCAATGCATCCACATTTGACTCACCTAAGCTCTGATCTTTGTCGAGGAATACTTGAATTTGCAGAAGGTCGGCCATTAGGGAAGTCTGGGTTACGTTGGTTGAGGATACATTTAGCAAACCTGTACTCAGGGGGAGTGGAAAAGCTATCTCATGATGGCCGTTCAGCATTTGTGGAAGACCATCTTGATGACATATTTGATTCAGCAGAAAACCCGATTAATGGAAATCGTTGGTGGTTAACAGCTGAAGATCCTTTCCAGTTCTTAGCTGCTTGTATTAATCTATCAGAAGCTTTAAAAAGCTCTACACCACATACCTTCATTTCTCACCTGCCAATCCACCAGGTAAATGCTGCACTGCAAGTACTGTGAGATTTTCATTAAGAAATCTGCTTTTTTACCATCTCATTAAGTACGATAAAGTAACTTTTAATCCATTTTAATTGGATTTTGTTCTTTGGACCTTAGTTTAGATCTGTAAAAAATACTAAACTTGCTGTTTGTGCATCAGTTCTGTATGCCGAGTAGCAGCTTCTTCTCTTCGTATAAGAAGGAAGCTTGTAGTTTTATTTTCTGCAAGTGTGAATAAAAAAATTTCCCCTTTCTACTATGGATTATTTTAAATGCATTATGCTTGGATGTATATGAAGGGCGAGCTTTGATTTAACAATAAGGTTACTCCATTGTGACCAGAAGGTCATAAGTTCAAGTCGCAGAAGTAGCCTCTTTGTGAAAAATAAAGGTAAGGTTGCGTCCCCGTAGTGTGGGAGCCTCGTGCTTTGGGATGTCCTAGTTGGATACATATGTGGCTCACCTCTTCCTCACATTTCTTTGCTTTTGAAACACATTTAATTTCTTCCTACCTTACCATCTCCTCACCCTTAAAAAAGGCAAACTATGTAATACTCATACTGAATTTTTTATTTCTTTTTTCATTGTTAATAGGATGGTTCATGTAATGGCCTACAGCATTATGCAGCGTTGGGAAGGAATAGGGTAGGTTTTCTGGTGCACACATGTGTTTGTTGTGTTAAACTCATTGTCACTGTGGGAGTATGTGCAAAATCTCCATTTATCTTCAAAAGTCTTCTCTATTTCTGTAAAAGTCCACATATATGTGGTGCACAGTGAACTGGCATACTGATATTATAACATTGCCAGGTGGATATTCTTAACTGTGCAATACATCATCTTCATCTCAATTCCAAATCTCCATTGGTTTTTGTTTTAATGGTTCATTTTAGTTGAATCTTTGTCCTTGTGTATTCATGGTGAATGCAATTTTCAGCTGGAAGCAGAATCAGTTAACTTAGTAGCCAAAGAGAAACCTGCCGATGTCTACACAGAAATTGCTGTGAGGTAGCATAACTTCCTTGCAATATGTATTTTGCATATTTTTTGTTGGAGACTGTATACTTTTACTTTTATGCACTAGGTGGATGCATGCATTTATCATTTAATTTTGCTCAAAATCAGATTTAAGACTTTTCTGCTGGCAGAGTTCATGAAATTATGAAAAAGGACAGCAATAAGGACCCTGCTGTGAATCCAAACGCAGCATTAGCTAAGATTTTAATTGATCAAGTAAGTCTTCCTCTTATTACTTGGAAGATCATTCTGCCGCTGGTAAAGCAATTGCTTTGTTTCAACTGATATTGACCAAGCCCAAAACATTTGGATACCTTCAGGTGGATCGGAAATTGGTTAAACAGACAGTGATGACTTCAGTATATGGTGTCACTTATGTTGGTGCACGTGAGCAAATAAAAAGAAGATTAGAGGAGAAGGGTCTTATTACGGATGATAGACTACTGTTCAGTGCATCTTGTTATGCAGCAAAAGTAAGCAGCCAATCCTCTAATAATGAAGTTGTTAGCTGTTGTGATCAATCGGTTATTAATTGGAGTTCCTGGCAAGATAAACTCCTTATTGAGGATGCAATGGAGGATTATCTTATTTTACCTTTTGGTTTCTCAATTTATTTTAGTGTGGGTCATGTTTGTGAAATGCGGTATTGGGTAGAATGTACATATCTGTTTATTAATGTTCTTGGTCACAAGCTTTTTTGTCATGTCTCCTGTAAATAGAGGGACATCATTCCTAGTGCTTGATTTGATCTCAAATTTGCAATAATTTTTCCTTTAGGTGACATTGACTGCCCTGGGAGAGTTGTTCAAAGCTGCACGTGATATAATGGGTTGGCTTGGTGATTGTGCAAAGGTAGGTTCTTGTCACATTCCAATCCAATTCTCATGGATTGCCTTCGGTGGGTATGAAACATTTGATTATGATTTCTTTTGCTGTTTGACTTTGAAAAAATTGCAGATTATTGCTTCAGAAGATCAACCTGTCCAGTGGACTACTCCTCTAGGCCTTCCTGTTGTGCAACCGTATTATAAGAGTGAACGACATCTTGTAAGCATCACGTGTTTCTTTTGTATGTGATTGCTAATGATGCTGCACATTGATGCTGTTTTTGCCCTTAGTGTGATTGTGCCGCTTTTGTTATCACCCATGTGCTGTGGACTTTGCAATCTATTGTGTGGTTTGCATGCTGAAATTTAGTGATAAAATTTGATATTGCAGATTAGAACTTCACTTCAGGTTTTGGCCCTGCAGCGGGATGGTAGCTCGGTAAGCTTATATTATCATCTTGCTTTTGGCTTCTCTCTGACTTGTAATATTTGATGTACTCATTGGGCGTCATTATTAATGTGTCTGTCAGGTAGCTGCTAGAAAACAGAGAACTGCATTTCCTCCAAATTTTGTGCATTCACTTGATGGTACACACATGATGATGACTGCTGTTGCATGCAGGGATGCTGATTTACGTTTTGCTGGTAGGTATTGTGGCTCATTGTTAAAGGACCTTTAAACATTTACATGTTCAGGAACAGAGGTTGATAAAATGCATTTCTGAATTATGTTACAAAACAGTCAATGATTTGGTTTTGTTATTGGGTTTCTTAATGTCTCAACTTTATCTTTTTGGCTGCAAATGAACCAAGTAAGGAGCTTTTGTTCAATCTATTGAGTTCATTTATGCTTTTCTAGTCGATTGAGCTTTAACACCTGGCTTGGTTGGGCCTGACCAGCAATTTCTAGTTGAAGAGACTTGCTAATAATGGTGAGAAGCTACCTTGCTTACTGATAACTTTAGTCGGCCCCGATGATTAGTGCTAGAGAACAATACTACATACTTCTGCTTTATGTGCTCCGGTTTAGATGGTTCAGGAGTTGACAATCTTAATGTTTCTGTATCACCTCCAACTCTTATTTCTGGAAATTCTTTTGCAGGTGTGCATGACTCTTTCTGGACACATGCATGCGATTTGGATTTAATGAATCAGATACTTAGAGAGAAATTTGTCGAGCTTTACAGCTTGCCAGTACTTGAAAATGTGAGTCTAGTTTGACCCGATTTCCATATTGTCGTGTATTGCTTGAATAAAAAAGTTGTGCTTGGATAATGATGACTAATATTGCACTGGGGCTGTTTTATCTTCTGGGAGAATTAATGAACCAATACTTGAAAGGATGCTTATCTCCTTCCCCCAGTGGCTGATTGAAGCTTCTTGTTATGTTTCTTTTTTCTCTAAATATCGACTGCACAATTGTGAAACATTTCTAACTTTTCCAATTTGAAAAATTTATCTGACTTTTTGCAATTATTTTAATTGTCCACAGTTGCTCGAAAATTTTCAGACATCCTATCCAACATTAAATTTTCCTCCTCTCCCTGAGAGAGGCAACTTCAACTTGCAAGAAGTTCTCAAATCTCCATACTTTTTTAACTGATTATTAACCAAGCAGTCACAGTGTATGCGATCATCAGACACATTGCAGTTTCTCCTTTGGGCCCGTAAACCTGCAGGAGTATGAAAGAGAATTTTTAAGGAATGAGCTGAAAGTTGAAGGGAAATGGAAAGCTTGAGGTTGCTTTTGCAAGGGCCAGGGAAGTTGGTGACCAATTGTCTTATGTCTCTGGCAAGAATGCGTGCTCAAGTATTTTTCCTGAAAATTGTCATCCCATAGCGTCTAGCATCAATTAAGCTAGCTTGGAAGATAAACCACCCAGCCAGTTCGCTTAGGCATGTGTAAATGAAGCTAGATACAACAAAAATACATTGGAATTGCATGGATTAATATTTCTGGAGCCAAAGGTACATCCTTGGATACTTGACAGCTGTAGCAAGGTTTTTTTTAGTCCTGTGGGGGCTGATCACCATAGATGAGATGACTTTATTTTTACAACTGTTGTAAGATACAGTTTTTTCCTCCTAATGTATCTGTTTTTTCCCCTTGTAATATATTATGTTATTGTACAGCCTGTATCAGTGTAGAAGCAACAAGAGCCCCATCAATGGGGAAAACAATTTCCATGCTCTATTAATGCGACTTGGCAGATGATATCAAACCTTAGCTTTTAACATAATGAAATGGAAAGGAAATTTCCACATTAGTCGTTAACTTCATTGGAGCGATGACAGAATGCTGAAGATTTTCCAACTTTAGCCTGCATGAATTATATTGGATTACAGGCAGTTTTCGTCCAATAATGGAAGGAACTTCCATTGTTATTGAAGAGTTAAAGCCATAGACTTGACACTTTACACGGTATGGTACGAAAGGGGTCACACAATTGAGTTATAAGTGAGTTCAGCGGCCATGGGAACAGGAACAAGTTGTGGAAAGTAAATGGCTTTTGGTAGATGGGGACTAGTGGCGCATCATCGATAACGCAGATGCACTACAAAATGGTTCTAAATGAACAGATAGAAGAAGCCAGACTCATTCATAAATTGGTACAATCAGTTTACTTTCGGAAAAGAAGGCATTTTTTCTGCCACTAAAATTGGTGAAAAAAGAAGATTTAGTAATAACTGAAATAGTTAGATGTAGTGATTTTTAATTGAGAAATTTAAGATTTAAATTTAAGATTTTTTCTCATCATCCCTCATTTTATAACAGCTAGTCTATTAATTCTAAAAGACAAAAAAAAAAAAAAAAAATGCTGGCAAAAGCAAAGTCCCTGGGCTTGTGGAGGAAAACATAATGTATTGCAGTTGATACCCTGCAAAGAAACTGGTTAGATATGTAAAGCTACTAGCAATGAGCCGTTAAAGTAACATTAAAGTGGGTAGTAGTTTCATGTTTTATTGAAAAGCAAAAATTCGATGGTTTTACACTTAAAGAGTTTCGAAATAGTTACAAAGCGATATAAATAATTAAATAATTGAATTCATGAAAAAGTAAAAACAGAAAAACTCTTAAATGCTGTTAGACGAAACTGCGTAGTTAATTGCTGTTATTAATGTGAAGCAACCTAATGTTACTCTTAACAAAATTAGGAAGAACCAGATGCATACCTAAAACATCTGATAGCTTCTTATATCATATATTCAGCATTTACAGGGAAGAAATGTCTGAAGTCTCTCCTCTTTTGTTTTATTTTAATTTTTTTCAATTACATTCCCTTAAATTAGGATCTGACCACAGGCAGGTCCTTGTCATTATACTTTACAGTCCCATCTGCTTCATCCACAAGGACCATCTGACAGCCTCAAAGTATTCGTCGTTCCTTTGCAATGCATCAATCAAATTGGTATATGTTATCTTGTCCGGTTCTATCCTGTTTTCTCTCATTTCCTTAATCAACCGTACAGCATCTTCCACCATTCCAGCAATTCCGTATGCCTTAATCAATGTGTTATAGCCGCACAAATCTGGCCCTGGTCCACACCGTCTCAACTCTGCCAGCACATCCGCAACTTCATCAATCCACCCCTTGTCTCCATAGATGTTGATCATGATGTTGTATGTATAGTTATCAGAAGCACAACTTGATTCCTTCATTCTCTGCAAAACACTCCTAAATTTCTCCATTTCACCTTCTTTTCCATAGGCATCCAGCATACAATTGTAAGCTTCTAAGGATACTGAAAAGCCATCGAACTGCATCTCCTGTACTGTTGACAACATATTCTCGATGTCCTTATTTTGTCCGTAAGCAGCTATTATTGTATTGTACGAGATTATATCAATCAATCCTTTTTCTTTACCCATCCTGAACAATTCCTCTGCCTTCTCGAAAAGCTTAGATTTTCCATAAACATCAAGCATGACATTGAAGGTAATATTATTGGGAGAAAAGCCATAATGGAGCATTTCTTTGAAAAGTTTAGAAAGCTCGTCAACAGGCAGAGCGCGAGCACAGCAGTTTATGACACAGTTGTAAAATTCTTGATCCCATACAGCTCTATTCCTTGAGATTTTATAATACAGATCCTGAAGCTTATTCATCATTCCACATTTTTGATAAATGCGAAACATATCTCGTAATAGATAAACGTCTGGAGCTATTCCCTGCTTCTCCATTGTTTCTAAAACAGAATAAGCATCCCTCAAGGATCCAGCTTTGACATACATCCTCACAACAACGGTGAAGGCAATCAAATCTAAGGTAATTCCGGAAGATTTTAACTGGAGATAAAGTTCCTCTCCTTCATTATACAGACCCACAGAACTGTAAATATCGATCATAGAACATGAGATATGCAAATTTGGCCTATCATTAGACTTGAGCATTTGAGTGTATATCTCAATAGCATTCTCGAGATGACCCAATTCCTTGCATGAGCAAATTAACAAATGATACAAGTTAACCTCAAAAGCAGGATCCTTCCACAATTTGTCTTTCAGTACTTTTATAGCATCATTGACCAAACAGTGTTTCACATAAGCCATGACTAGAATAGAGCAAGAAGTTTGGTTGACCAAAACATGCTGATAGAAAGAATTTTTCAAGAGCGCAGGGACCTTACTGATCCTTCCGGCCTGCTCATATGCTTTCAACAGAGTTCCCAAGATGGAGGAATATTGACATCTTGTCTTTAACATATCATCAAGAGTTCTGAGAGCACCATCTTCATCCCCAAATTTGGCTTGCAAGTTAATCAGAGTGTACAAGTTGGATGAGTTAGGCTTGAACCCCAACCTTTCGAGTTCCATATAATACCATTCTGCCTCCTTGTAGTTTCCAGCTCGACCCCAACCTTCAATCATCGAACGATAAGTTGTTTCATCAGGCTCTAATCCAACATTGCGAATAGCCTCAAATGTGCGATTTGCAGCAATCATGTTGGACACCTTTCCATACCCAGTTATCAATGTGTTGAATGCAACAATATTTGCTGAAAACCCCGCTTCTCTCATTGAGACCAACACCTTCTCAGCCTCTTTTAGCTTGCCCTGCTGACTATATGCATTAATCAAAACCAACCAATTCTCCAAGTTCAGACCCACCTTATCTTCTTTCATTAAGCCAATAACACTTTCTGCTTTGTCAGACAAGTTTAAACGGGTATAAATAGTAATCATTGCAGAGTATGCTGATTGACATATAATTTGAAAACTCCTCATTTGAGAAAATGCAAACTCTGCCTCCTCAACATTCCAACCTTTTTGGTACAACCCCATTAGCATTCCGAATGTAGCAACGTTGGGCTGAACCCCAAGATTCAACATCAAGCGAAACCATTGCGCCCCCAACTCCACTAGTCCCCGTTTGGAACATGCATAAATTAGCGTGTTGAAAACCCGGAAATCTAGCTCACTGCGGAAATTATAACTCGCTTCCCGAATCAGCCTCTCCGCAGAATCCCAGTCTCCGATCCTCCCAAGCACTCGCAGAACCACATTATAGGCACTCAAATTGTTTTCCAGCTTCCCATTACTCCTCATCCACTCAAAGAACCTTAAAGTTCTGCTATCACTGCTACCCGCCTCAAGTTGTTTTAACATATAATTACATTGTTCTAAGCTCAATTCAGTCCCTATACCAGAGTAATTAACATCTAATTCGCCACTATGCACAAAAAGGTCTTGTCTTTCTTCTCCACTGCGGTTTCTTTTGTAACGAAATCGAGAACCCACTTCTCTTTTAGCCCCATTCTTTTGAGTCCTACCCTTATTCTTGCTCCCACGTCTAAAACAATCTGGTCTTTGCTCAGTCAAAGTCCCATTAATCCTCTCCTTCACAAAGACATGGGCTGTGGAATCATCATTTTTGTTTTCAGGCAAGTGGGTTTTAATGAGACTGAATCTACTCAAAGAAGTGATCTTGCAAGCTCTAGATAAAGGAATACAACTGGAAATGGCAAAAACTGAGAACTGATTGGGTAATTGAAGTGGGTTTGGAGAGAAATTAGATTCAAAGCTGTCTAAAGAAATGGATAATCTCTGTGAGGCCATATTATTGAGATTACCAATAAAGAGGGAGAGCAAAGGCTGGAGAGATCGAAAGAGATGAGGAAGTTACGGCATGCTTCTGGGTTTTCTGGGTTGTTGGGCAGGAACAAGAAGCAGAATTTTAGAACAGAGTTAGATAATTGGACAGGAAGCTGTGGACCAAAATAGCACTGCGTTGTGGCCAAAGAAGAAAGATGGCTTTTCGCTATTTTTCTGTTTACTTATTTCTTTTTTTTTTCTTTTTTTTTATTCTATTGAGTTTGATTAGAAATGAAAATTAATTCTATATTAAATTTACTGTTTAAAGTTCAAATCTCAAATTTCATTTGAAAATTTTGTAAAATTTTAATAGTTGGTGACAATTAGGGTTTATATTTAGTGATTCTCTCTTTAGTTCTATTTTCTTTTTTTTTTTAGTCACTCTTTAGTTCTATTTTCAATAAATAGAATTTATTTTTTTTGTTTTTAAACTAAAAAAATGAGAAAATATAAATAATATTTCAACAATCTTATTAAAAGTCGTTTGGTTCGTAGAATGGAATCGGAATCAGAATCAAAATTGGAATTAAATGAAATCGGAATCAGAATGACTACAATTACAATGTGTTTGGTTTACTCCGTAATCGGAATCGAATTTTTTTATTATTGTTTGATTTAATAAGGAATCAGAATCAAAATTATTTTCTTAAACTATTTAAATAATTTAAAATTAAAAAATTATTAACATCAAATTAAAAAGTATGAAATATAAAAAATATTATAATGTAATGTCAAATTAAAATATATTAAATTAAAATAAAAAATAAAATTAAAAATAATAATAATAATAATAATAATAATAATAATAATAATAATAATATACTTCACAATAATAACCATAAATAGAAAATCCAAAAAAAAAAATCTTAACATAAAATTTTATTATTATTATAATAATAATCATTCGTTAATTTATAATTTAAATATTTTTTAAATTTAAATTTTTTGTAATTATAATACTATGACATATTATCATTAATAAGTAGTAATGGTAATGACAATAATAACAATAACAATAAAAATAATATTTATTATTATTATTATTATTATGAAAATAATATTGTAGATATTATAAAATAATTTATTAATAAAAATAAATAATTATTTTAACTATAAAATTATATTAGTATTTACAATTTAATATTATCTTAAGTTTTGAAATATTTAATTTTTATTATAATATAAAAACATATTATTATTATTATTATTATTATTACTATTATTATTATTTTATGAATAAATAAAATAAAAAAAAGGAATATAATAACAATATAAAAATAAAAATATGGGAAAGTGGAGAAATTTAAGGAGTTAGAGGTAATTAAGAGAATAATGAAAATGATTGATGTTGTAAATTTAAGAATCATGATTCTTTTAAAGTGAGAAATCTCATTCTTCTTTTTAAGGGAAAGACAATCCATTTTTTATAAAACAAACAATAAGAATGAGAATTAAGTAATTGATTCTCATTTCCACATTACTTTTTTCCTAAACAAACACCCCATAAAAAACATTATACTCATGTTCAAAAAGAATGTAAATAATTTAAATAGTTAATATATACTTAAAATTAAGTCAAAATTAAATTAAATTTCGCGGACTGTCTTAACAATACTTAAATTCAAGACTTTTGATCCAATAAAATTCAATAGACATCACTAAACGAGAGCGATAGTAGAATTTACGCCTTTGGTGAATGAACATGATCAGCATCTCGCCTTTGGTCAGTGAATATGATCAGCATGCTTTAAGACCAAGCAAACTCTAATCGACGAAAAGTTAAAGCAGCCTTAACATAGCTCAGCTATTCAGGCATCAGCCCAAGTTTATGACCGAATCTACAACGACCCAAATGGATATATTTAACGAATGGTGTGGATTGCTGTATGATGGGGTCACGGCCGGCGGGAAGCAAATCGGTCACCTGCAAAATAGAGATCCAAGTAAGTGCCGTGGAGTTCAATGTCAGGGAAAAGTTTCATGTCTTATCAAAAAATTGTTTAACACAAAAGTTTAAACTATTAGATAAAATTTAGAACGAGATCATGTCTTAAGGTTCTAACAATGCAGATAGACTCGAGCAAGTTGGGCCGATTTTATATAAAATTGGCCATACCGCAGGACCTCGTACGAGGTCCAAAATCACTATCAGGATAATAAAAGAACGTAGAAAAGTGTTCACCCAAAAAAAAAAAAAAAAAAAGAACGTAGAAAAGCTGCATAAATAATACTGCCAACATGAAGCTTTTCTTGTTGTGCTCAATTTCGTTTTTCCAAAAAGCGGATCCGTTTTCAAAGGTTTGGAAGAGGCTTTGCAAACTAGAATTTAAAAGAGGTCTTCCAAATCTTCTAGGAGGTTTTCTTAAACCACATATGATTTAGAATAGGTTTTTCAAAACCAACTAGAATTTAGAATAGGTTTTCCTCAACCAACTAAGATTTGGAGATTTTCCTAATCCATAAAGAATTTAGAAGAAGTTTTTCAAAACCAACCAGGATTTAAAAGAGATTTTCTTCAACCAACTAGGATTTAGAAAAGATCTTCCAGATTTACTAAGATTTGAAAGTTTTCTTAAACCATATAGGATTTAGAATAAGTTTTTCAAAATCAACTAAAATTTAGAAGAGGTTTTCCTCAACCAACCAGGATTTGGAAGAAGTTTTTCTCAACCAATTATAACTTGTAGGAGGTTTTCGTTAGTCATTTAAGATTTGAAAGAGATTTTTTTAAACCAACTAGAATTTAGAAGATATTTTCCAGAGAATTAAAAAAAAAAAGAGGTTTTCCTACACAAACTTGGATTTGAAAGAGATTTTTCTAAACAAACTAGGATTTGGAAAAGATTTGGCTGCTAAAAACCCATCTTTTCTTTGATTTTAACCCAGTGCTTCATAAAAAAAAAAAGGGGTCGCGATTTTCTTCTCTTTCGCTAGCCAAAAGGTAGAGGGCTGTTTGCCTTACCTGTTCAATATTATTATTACTAGTTGCTGCTGTTGATTGCTACTATTGATTTCTGATTACTGTTACTTGTTGCTGATTACTAAAATAACTAAAGAAGCGTACTTGCTATTCCTGTTAAATAATTAAATAATTTATTTAGACATTTAATTTATATTAATATATTATATTAACATATTATATTAATAAAATTATTTTTATATTTTATCATTTTTATTTTTAGAATAAATATTTTATAAATAATATTAAGAATTTCTCACTTAATTTTTATGTTTTCTAAAAAATATTAATGTTTACAAGATAATAAAAAATATAATGTTTGAAATATTTTTTTATATATCAATATTAATGAAAATTTGAAGTAAAAAAATATTTACCAATTATTCAAAAATAAAAGTGTAATATTTATATAAATATTGATGAAGTTTAATAACCACTAACAAATTATATTCAAACGGTAAGCAAAAAAATTATGAATTTATATAAATATTATTTGAATGTATTTTAATCTATATAAATTATTATTAATATTAAAAATTGAAAAATACCTCAAAAAGTAGTAAAAAGTAACATTGATCTATTTTTCAATCATACGCTTTGAGGATGTTATATGAAAATAAGTAAAATCAAATAATAGTTTAAAAAAATTAACAAAATATTTATTTCCCTACATTTTAAAAATAAAATATAAATGTTTTATTATAAAAGCTAACTCACACTCTTAGAAATCTTAGATGCACGTTAGCATGATTTGCAAAAATAGAGGGCCCGATAAGCAAGCTTCCAATCTAGCTATGGGCCTTCTTCGAGGGGCCCAATAAATGTGGACCACTTCTGACACCCGCTCTCTCCAAGCTCAATAAAAAAGGATGCATTATAACTATGATTTTATCGTTCAAATATGTATTATTTGAATGGCCACCAAAATTGAAGACAATTGACTAAAAAAGCCAGAATATTATTCCATGCAATCCAATTCTTCTTTCTCCAAAGAAGAAAAAAAAGATTAATCCTAAGTACTGAAATAATAATTATTTGGGTCTAAAAATAAAAAAAGGTATTCCCAATTCGAGTTGAAAGTACAAATTAGCCCAAAAATTAGAGCATCACAAACCTTTGGTCCCCAAAAATATGGTCCCCAATAATAAAAGGTGTTATGTTTGTTCCCGAGCTGGACAAAGACGCCGTTGGTTATAAACTTTTCAAACTTTATCAATTATAATTATATAATCAACAACCTTTTCTTTCTCTCTTTTTTTTTTTTTTTTTCTTGTAGTCTTAATGTTACAAAATTAACCAAAAAAGAAAAGGTCAATGCGGATTAAATGCGCAACGGGCTTCAATTATTTGGCCCATTGCACAAGAAAGATGAACCGTAGATTGCTTGATAGAGAGAGACAGAGGGAGAATAATATAATATAATAATAATTTTATCTTTAAAAAATAAAAAGTGAAATGTAAAAATGAGGGTAAATTTATAATTTGAAAAAAAAGCCCATCTTTCCACTCCAATCTGCCGGTTACGAGAAGATTGAATAATGGTCGGGTCAGGAAATTCAAGTGCTCTCCTCAGTCAACTCACATCCCTTCTTTCCTTCACTAATTTCACTCTTCCAAACACACTCTTAATTTCAATTTAGGAATGTCGATGAAAACAAGTACAAGGTGTTGTGTTACAATTGGTCCCACGTGGACTATTAATTATCTTCTGATTCTTCACATGAAGTTGAGGCTGTTGAGCGGATACTGTTATTCTTTTTCTTTTCTCTTTCCTTCGTTTTGTTTTTTTATTATTATATTTTAAAATATGTTTTCGTCTTCAAAATAATACGCAGTAGTCTCATCAAAACATATTATGTTGTCATCTAAATGAGTGTAAAAATTTTAAATAATTGTGACATACTGAAAAAAAAATGTAAATTTAACTTTACTAAATATTTTTATAGGATTTAAACTGAGGACTTAATATTCAGCACTTACAGTACAATGGGAATCCAAGACATTCTTTGTGACAACGGATTTCACGTTTTCTTCCCACATGGCTGGTGGGTAGTGTTTTGATTTTGATGGGATCTGTTACAGAGTCTAGACCAAGCCTTTTGGTCTTTATCTGGTGGGATTCCTTCTCCTGAATACATATGAACTGTCAACAACCATAAAAATTTTCTGTCAAATTAACAGAACAAGCAACTCTTAGCTGTCTTGAATGGAGATAATCAATTTGCATGTTGGTGGTCCTCTCTGCCTCTGAAACTACATTTTCTCCCAATCCCCACGTTAGTTCAAACTTAAAAAGATATCGCTGTCACATTTTATATCCCACATGTGAAATGCCATGGCCCCATGATGTAGCACTTCTTCAACAAGTTTTTTTTGTAGTTAATTAATTTCCACATAAACTTGAATTCTACGATTTGAGTATTACTTGAGTTATATCTTAGTACTTCTTTAACATTTTATTAGAAATTGAAGTGTATTTTAAAAAGTTTAATTCTTATTTAATGGGAATTAGCCATTATATGTCTGTTGTTAGTTATTATGGCATTAACCGTTTATGACCGTTGAGATTTATTCATATTGTTAATACACTTTATGTGCTAGTCATTATGACATTAGCCGTTTATGACCGTTGTGATTTATTCTTACTGTTAATACACTTTATGTGCTATTAACACTCGACTAGTATAAATATGACTCATATTGTCTTTTTTGAGAGGCAGTTTTCCACCAACAATCTAAGGCATACTGCTGGGTTAATTAAAAGATATGTTGTTTCTGTTGCCTCACTTGTGAAGTGCACACTAGTGAGAAGATCTGTCGTATCCTGGGAGGATAGCCGCCAGAGCTCGATGCACTGCGATTACTTGTCTACGGCGGCGCGAATCTATCCTTAAGGACAGTGCTTTTGCACGCTTCAGATATGTTATCCTTTCCTCTTAATTTATATTTATTCCAACATGATATAATTTATTTTTTGTTCTCTATTGTCTGTATAATTCATTAATTATAACTCTATAATTCTAATTCTTATTTTATGTTAATATATTTTCCTGGATTATTTTCCTACAATTTTAAGGATAGATTCGTTAAGGATGATTTCAAAAATAGTATGATCCAGTACATACAAACATCATCTGGATGTTTTATATTTTGATTCTTTTTACTGTTAATTCATGTATTTTTGTGAAATGTTTCTATTGCCAATTACTTTAAAATTTCCTTATCATTTTGTCCTTTCTCTTATCGTGTTCGGTTTCCTTAAGGAAAATTCTTTCTGATGAATTAAAATTTCAATGAATTGAATATATATATTGTTGCTTTTGTCCAATTCATGCTTTGTGGAGCTGTGTTGACATTGGTACAGCTTAAGAATCATCTTGTTTGTTGATTAGATTATCTAGTTTGGATAGCAATATACCTTGTCTTACCATTGATTAAACTATCTGTGCATTTCTCCATATTCTTAGTGTCTTGACAATTCCATGTGTAAAAAAAAAAAAACACAAATGTTTTTTCTTCTTAAATTCATGATGGTTATTTATATGTGACATTTTTCAATTTTTATTTGAAAGTGATTGCATCATATGCTAAAGAAATATGTGGTTTAAGATTTTCTCATTTCAGAAACAATATATCTTTTGAGGTGAAATGATTTCATTGCACAGGCCGTTCCCGTTGCAAGGTAAACTACTTATGTTCTTTTAAAATAAGGTCGTAGAAGGAACACAATAAATATTGTCTTTTTGTTGTATGCAAATAGATATTTTTCTTTGAAAATGTCGAGCCATGGGAGGCCAAAAACTAGTCTTAATTTTGTGGCAGAATTGGAGCTAGTGCAAGGTTAAATAGGCTATTAGTTCTAAATAAAGGAGACAAAAACGAGTATCTTGATTAATTTTTTCAAATAGAAAACCTTCATCTTTATTTTCCTTATCGGGTAATGTGAATTCTTTTTATCTGATGAAAAAAAAAGGGTAAACAAAAGAAAAGGATATTTGTCACTTAGTACGACATATGCAAATGTCATCTGATGTTGTAGCACGAATTTCTCATGAAGTTATTATAGAAAGGGAGACTGGGAACTTATATACTTGAGCACAAATACTACATATCATGAGGTACGTTCATTTATTTATTGGAGTCTCATACATAGAAATATTATATGGATGGCTTTCAATCTCGTCGGCTTATGCATAGGAAGGATTTCAAATAATCTCTTCCAACAACTAATTGAGCATATTGTCTTAAATATTATGACTAGTGTGAGATGAATTAAAAAATGATAGAATAATTTTTGGTAGCTTAAAAAATCTGGTAAGATATGATACCTAATATTTAATTGTTTGTGCTGCTAAGTTTCCAGTAGCTCATTTTCCAAATCAACGTGACTTAAAGGTCATTGTGCAAATAAATTTCATGCTGGCTGCAAGTAATTGTCATTTAAAATTAATTGTTGGTTTGGCCTCTGTGTTTCCGCAAAGAAAAAAAAAACTCATATAATTGAGACTTGGAGTTGAATTACGATTTACGAGTATCATGTTGTTGCTCCTCTACCATGGTAAGGTAATTTTTGAGGTATTAGTGTTTTTCCTAATACTTAAATTGGTATTTGATGTGAACCAAAATTTTTTTCTTTCATGCGGGGGCTTTGTTTAATAACAAAAATTTTCAATGGTGATAGTGTTTATCGCTAATTTATAAAATTGTTCACGTTGAATTATTTGAAAGATATTATGACCAATGATATATTTCATAATAAATACCTGTTGTACTGAAGGAGCATAACGCTGAAAATTGAATTCTTATTCAGATGAGACTAAATCCATCAAAAGGATTTGAGTTCACCTGTAAAAGTGGAGCAGCGGGTCGAAAACCTGATAAATAAATGACTATTACTCTGTCCATCCTGAATTTTGAGTTTATAACCTTCGAGATGGCTAATGTGGAGGCGAATTGGTTAAGAATGAATATTTCATTGTGTGAAACCGACATTATGAGTGTCGATGATCTGTGTAAGCCAAACCTGTATTGCTCATACAAAAGCAAGATGAATAATTGAAGAGTAGACATATTTGTCTAGCTCGTGAGATAGCTGAATAAGCTATATGTAATAAAGTGATCACTTGAGTTTGTGGTCAGAGATGAAATTGACTGATCCTCTGACT
Organism: Carallia pectinifolia; assembly: GCA_037832335.1. Lineage (NCBI taxonomy): Eukaryota > Viridiplantae > Streptophyta > Magnoliopsida > Malpighiales > Rhizophoraceae > Carallia > Carallia pectinifolia. Next base: position 1,968,507 of record CM075453.1, read on the forward strand.
AAGTTATTAAGCGAAAAGTTTGTATATATATAGAAAAAAAAAAATTACATCGAGGGGAATGAGACATGTCTATGGAGAAATAGTCAAGAGTGATGGGAACCCAACCTATGTGATAGGAGATCCCTTGAAGTAGGTTCATATGGGTAATAACAAGTCACTGATTGACTCAGTGTGAGCACTATCAAATTACAAAGTCCCTTCCTATGGTGTGGATAGTGCGAAAATTCCGATGATTGAGGCTGAGTTATATACTCTTAATGAATTCTATAACCCTTATGGGTGGTGTGTTACCGTAATGCACACTTGATATAATCAATTATATAAGAGTGGAGTGGGGCCGCTCTTATGAGATCTTAAGCATGATCTCTAGAGCTCTCATGAAAATAAATCAGGCATGCGCATGGCCTAACAGCGCCCAACTGCGTTAAACAACATTATATTAGATAATATAATATGGTGGCAAATTCACTGTTATTCATAAAGAAGTCATGGTTCATAAAAATTTTTTATTTCACCATACTTCTAAATATCACAACTTGTTCTTCTAATTTTTGGTTCATAGCTCAAAAGGCACAAAAAATAATGTGTTATATTTTCATTGATTAATCTAGCAGAATTAACCTTTTAAAATAGCGGGGGATTGTTGGAAATTGAAGTGTATTTTAAAAGGCTTAATTCTTATTTAATAGGAATTAGCCGTTATATGTCCGTTGTTAGTCATTATGGCATTAGCCATTTATGAACGTTGTGATTTATTCTTACTGTTAATACACTTTATGTGCTATTAACACTTGACTAGTATAAATATGACTCATATTGTTTTCTTTGAGAGGCAGTTTTCCACCAACAATCTAAGGCATACTGCTGGGTTAATCAAAAGATATGTTGTTTCTGTTGCCTCACTTGTGAAGTGCACACTAGTGAGAAGATCTGTCGTATCCTAGGAGGATAGCCGCCAGAGCCCGATGCACTGCGATTACTTGTCTGCGGGGGCACGGATCTATTCTTAATGACAGTGTTTTTGCACGCTTCAAATATGTTATCCTTTTCTTTCAATTTATATTTATTTCAACATGATATAATTTATTTTTTATTTTATGTTGTCTGTATAATTCATTGATTATAACTCTACAATTCTAATTCTTATTTTATGTTAATATATTTTCCTAAATTATTTTCCTACACATTTTTGTGCCTCGAATGTCCTTTAGTTGGCTCAAGTTTACCTTCATGCCCAGCAAATGAATTTGGTCCCCAAAGTTCGCCGTTCAGAGGAAACTTCACTGTTGTTTAGAGTGTTGGGAGTGGGAGGGCGTGTGAATTCAACCATTGACAATATGATTTAAAATGTGATCACGAGAAACTTCTTTTTTTTTTTTTTTTTTTTAATAGTGCCCACTGGCCGCTTGGCTGCTGGTTAGAACAGTTTATTGACTGAAAGTTAAAATTTCGATTCTCTTTTATAATGTACAATATTGAATTTGATTTTGTTTTCTCATTTTTGTCATTGACTAAAGGGTTCCTTGCGAAAAATATGCTAATTTCCCACTCGTACAAGAAAGCTAATTAATTTTAAAGTCTAAGATGTTTAGTGCACGAATCTGCAACCATTAACTTGACTAATGCTTTACAGACTTCCGACGTGTAAAAGTCACAAATCGAAACAACTTTACGGCCTGGGAGATGACCAAATTCCATACAACAGAAATCCACAATAGTTGGCCACGAATTTATTAATATAATAAGTAAAAGCTAACAATACAATAATGTCAGGATATCAATATTTTTAATTTTTAATTTTTAAATTTTTTTATATTTAAGTTATATATTTTTTTGACATTTTATTTGAGTTTTAAATTTTTTAATTTCATATTACATCAGTCTTTTAAATTGTAAAAAATTGTCAATCGATTAATAAATGAGTTTAACTTAATAAAAATTATTTAAAAAAAGTTAAATATAAGAATAAATATTTTTTTATCAATAAAATATGCACATTAAATATTTTTTTAATCAACAAATATATGAATTAAATAGGTAACATGCATATTTTTGATAGAAAAAACATTCAATTTATATATTTAAATTTTTTTTAAATAATTTTTTGTAAAGTTAAAATCATTTTTTAATAGATTGATCACTTTTAGTAAACAGAAGGACTGATTTGATAGAAAATCAAAAGGTTTAAAATTCAAATGAAATGTCAAAAAAGTTTAAAACTCAAACGTAAAAAAATTTAAAAGTTTAGTACTAAAAATATTGATATCTCCAATCTTTAAGTATCAAAAATCAATAGCTTTTGTGTTTTCAACCCCCCCTCGCAAAAAAAAGATTTGCTTGAATATTAAAAAACTAATTACAATCTCTTCTTAGAAAACCAGATGAAATACATTTGAATTTTTTTTAGACTACATTATGTTTTAGTCTAATATATTAAAAAAAGTTACGATATTTTTTTAAAAAAGTCTAATGTATTGAAAAAGGCTCTCCGTGATTAACACGTGACTTCTGATATAGTGATCCATGTGGAACAAGGACCAAATTGGTATCACATCAAAATAACAATTTCGGGTTTTTTTTTTCTCCTGTGCGTTGAAGTATTTGAAAAATTGAAGATACCAGATAGTGATAATTTTTTTCCGAATATAATTCGAATAGTTACAATACATTCTAGCATCAAAACAAATAAAAGATTTATCTTATTGTTCGAATCCACAATTTTTAAGTAAATAATATTTAACGTTTATTATTAAATTACAATAAACTAACAGTTCTTTTTAATTCTTAAATATCCTTTTACGCCTTCCATTCTGGTCTACGTTAAAGGACAAATCGGAATTATCGACTGTATTTTACCTTATAGACTTATGTTATACATGAAATTGACCATAAACATAGACTTGTATTAGTTTGAACCAAAACAATTTAAATAATCCTGGATTAATGAACCCAATTCCAAGACGTCCATTTAGTGATGGTCTTAAGTCATTTTTTAAAGTTTCCACTTTGGTCAAAAAAAAATAATAATAAAATATAGTTTCCAATTTCAAGCCAGGGACACCTGTCATAAATCATTTTCATCTCTTCATTCAATTAGCATCTTTGAGCATTTATTTATCCATTTCCGTAGTTGGACTTTAAGGTCTCGTTCATGGCCCGTGTAAATTGGTTAGCATTTTCCCATCAACTGTTCAAGTTCAATTTATGACATGTGATTCATATTGATGGGGTTTCTTGTACATATACACTCAATTACAATGAAGAGATTATTTAATTATCAGTGAATTTTGAAGTTTAGATATTAGATTTTAATTTGACGATCATGAAGTTATACTCAATAATCATTCTTATGCACTAGTTAAGACTCCAAAAAAGTAAAATTTCTTTTTATTTATTGAAACGTGTAAATAGAGTAATTATATATATCAAAAAATTTATATTATAAAATATCTTTATTTTTATTATTATAAAAAAATTAATTAATTTTTTAATATCATTAAACAATGGAAGAAAAGTTACAATTATAAACTTAACCATTGTGTTTCATGATATAATTTTTAGAATATTTATCATTATTCTTCCTTTTATTAATATGTTGGCATTTCCAGTGTCTTATCCCTTGTTTGGAAAAAAAAAAGTTAAAGGAGAGAAAAATTAAAAAAGAAATTTTTTTTTTTCATTTTCTATGCATTTGAAAAAAGGTAAAACTATAAATTTTTTGTTTGAAAAAATGTGAAAAATAAGAAAAAAAAAAGAAAGAGGATAATATATATTAAAATACAAAATTTTCCCTTTGTTCAAAAAAATTTTTGTATAATGGTAGAGAATTCAACCTCCATTTACCACACACAACAGCGGTAAAAATATTCTCCTTTTGGCGTTGTTTTGAAAGGTAAAGCCAAAACACACTTTCAGTGAGCCCCGACGGCGGCGGCCGGCCCCCTGCCTCCCTCTTTCTTTGTTAAAGCAAATATTGTCTGTCTTTTCAAAAACATTAATCCTGGTGATGGCTTGGGAATCCCCGAAAAAACCAACAAAAGTTGACCTTTATTGACGCTTTTTGTTCCAATGCACTTACCAAGAAGTTGCTCGGAAATAGCCATTTTCACTCAACCATCTCATGCCGGGATGGCCACCCACCTATGGTGGGACGGGCCAGGACTTCGATTCTTTAGTCTTCTTTCTCCTTTGGTGGGATTGACAGCACTTTTTAGAGTACTTTGGTTCCGCAACTGTTAAGTTGTTCCATTAATCGAGTCATTAAGGAGATACAAAAAGTAAACGAATGAAGTTTTCTTTTCATTAAGACGAGGTAAAAATAAATATTCATATTTTTCATCTTATTTATTTTTAGTGTCTCTTAAATTTACACCTAATCTTAAAGTCTAAACAAAAAATTAAATAAAGGAGACTTTATCTTTTATGCTTCGCGAAGAATTTGTTAACAAACTTAGAATTGTGATGGGAAGGGAAGTGTTATGGAAACTTGCGTGACATGTTGACATTTTAATATGGGTGTATTAGGTTACGCCTTGCAATTTTCGGACTCTGATCCTTTTCTTTTTTTGATGGTTAGACTCTAATCAATTTCATTAGGTTATGTAACAACCCTTTTACTAAAAAAAATGTAAATCAAATTATATAAAATTTGAGGGTTTAGTTTGCATAAAGAAATATTTTTTACTAATAAAAAAGTTCGCATAAAGGAATATTTGATGATCAAAACGTTAGATAACGAGTCTAACTCCACGCCAAAAGTCACCGGACATCCACATAAAAGTGTTTTTTCTATCGCCATCTCTCTTTTTGGCTTTGATTTTTTGCATGCTCCAACCACTTTAATCAAAAAGTAAATATTGCACTTATTATTAGGTTCTGATACCGCTTTAATATAAGAATAAAACTTCTTAACAACGTAAGAAGAAGCACGTAAATTTTTAATTCTTGCAAATAAAAAAAATTTATAATCTCTATTTTAGTGCAATTATAATATATTTAAAAAAAATTAAGCGAATTTGAAAATTTTATTTTTGTTGCGAGAATTAACAACACTGAGATTTTATGAGAGTTTCTTTAGAGTTTCTTTATGTGTTACAATTCCATATTAACGCAGTGAACCAAATTTTTCATAATTAATAATCTTTCAAAGAGAAAACCGCAAAAGTCAAAACCCTTGTTAAGCCAAAAAAAAAAAAAGCATATTTTCAGTCTTTTATGCAATAATCACAATTAATAATAAAGAATATAAATATTTAATTAATAATTATGGGGGTATATATGATATAAGAACATATATGTCCACATCATAATTCCTTCAACTTCCAGAGTATAAGCATAATAGACCTAACAACAAAAAAATACTACGACCACATAAGTTTTGATTTTTTTAATTACATTATGATTATTTAAAATACTAAAAATTATTTTAAAATTCAATTCCCCCTGTCTCAAAATGTAAAGTTCTTTTCCACTTCAACCGGTAGAGACGTAGAATCCTTATTTGTTATTATTATTATTTTTTTTATTTACATAAGGTAACGAAGGAAAATTTGAGAAATTAAGTGTGATAGACAACACCATCTAACAAAGCGAAAATATTTAGAAAATGAAGTCTTTAAAGAAATACTTCAACGATTCAAATATAAAATTTTTGTTTTAAAAATTTTAAATTTAAATATTAGAATTAAAAAATATATATAAAAATTATTTTTATTATATAATTTGTAAGGTAACATCTTTTAATGATAAAAAAAATTTAGAAAATGGAACTCCACGAGTAACTAGACAAAGGAACAAACCCTAGAAAAACAAAACAAAACAAAATAAATGGTACCATGCTTTTGCCTCTTTTTCCAACGTCCAACCTTGTTGCAGTTAGAGAGAGAGGGAGAGATTTTAAGAGTGAGAAAACTCTTCTGCAACCGTTCTTGGGTTGGTGTTTAGTTTACTTCACGCAGAAGCATCTCTGTCATTCTTCGTTTACTTGTTCATAAAAAAGAGTAAATTCATTGTTACAAAAAAAAAGAAAAAAGAAAAATAAATAACAGCAGACTAGAAAGAAAAAGTAGATAAAGAAACCATAAAAAATAAATTTAATGGAGGTTTCGTGTAGAGAAGCCACTGTATAGAGAGCCCAAAATTCTTTTTGTCAGATTCCCATTTTGTTCTCTTCACGTAATTACTTTCGATTGCTTTAATCGTCCACTTCAAGCATATCGCTTGTCAATTTTGTCTCGAAAAATTAGGGGGAAAAAAGACCAAGGATTTTGCCTTCTGGGTTATCTTTCTACGCTGTTTGGCTTCTGTCCTTTGTTTGGATTTGTGTCACTGTGGGGGAGCGAAATTGGGTTTTGTAGGGTGGACTTAATTTGTGGGCGCGTGGAGATTTGGCCGGGTTTTGGCTGCTTCGATGACGGGTCGGTGGTGATAAGGGTCTGTTTGGTGGGTCTGTTGTGAATTTGGCATTTATTTGGGATAATTGCTTGGTGGGTCTTTTCTGTTTTGGGTTCTGCAGGGAATTTGAGTTTAAAGTTGGGTTTTTTTCGGGGATAAAATCTGTGGTGGGTGCCTGAAATTTGGTAATTTTCTTTGATTCTCGTGGTGGGTTGACGGCAACTTGTGCCTTTTTTCTTTCTTGTGGTGGAGTTGCTGTAGTGAAGGGATATAGGTTTAACAAAACTGGTGATTTGTTTTTGGTTTGCCTTGGGAACGGATTGAGTTTCTGTTGAATTTTTAGTTTGTGGTGGATAATTTTTGCTTCATAGGGTAAGATGAGTTCAAGCATCACGGAAGGTCTGGTTCATCGAGGGAAGCTTTTAGTCCATTTGGCAGAAAATGGTCACTCCTTTGAGCTTGAATGCGACGAAACAGCTCTCGTCGAGGCAGTTATGCGATATATTGAATCAGTGACCGGGATTAGTCTTAATGACCAGCTTATTCTGTGTGTGGATGTGAGACTTGAATCCCAGAAGCCTCTTTCTGCTTATAAGCTTCCTTCTAGTGATCGGGAACTTTTTTTGTTTAATAAAGCGAGGCTCCAAAGCAATTCCGTACCTCCGCCTCCGGAGCAAGTCGATTTAGTTGAAGTTTCAGACCCTCCGTTGCCAGCATCTGAACACGAACCCCATCTATTAGAAGATGACCCTGACCCAGCTTTGAAGGCTTTGCCTTCTTATGAGAGGCAATTTAGGTACCACTACCATAGGGGCCATGTAATTTATAGCAGAACCCAAGTGAAGTATGAGACTTGTGAAAGGTTATTGAGGGAGCAAAAGGTACAAGAGAGGGCAGTGGAGGTTGCTAGGGGTAACTTGGATCAATACTATAGGATAATTTTCCAGAAGTACACAGAATTCAGGGAGCGCTGTGCACAGCAACATAGGATTCATGCGGAACTTCTGATGAATGTTGGGAGGGAGTTAGAGAAACTGAGGTCTATCAAGCTTCATCCTGCTTTGCAGACCCCTGTGTGCAAGTACTTGGCAGAATTTGTGAAGGAGGAAAACTTGAGGAAGGCTGTGGAGAATTGTAGCAATTCCCATAGGCAGTTTGAGAGGAAGGTTTCGGAATTTAAGCAAATGTTCGGAGAAGTCAAGCGCAGGGTCGAAGATTTATCTACTCATAAGGCTTCACTCTCTGTTAGGCAGTTGGAGCAATCCATCAAGGAGCATCAGCAATTCATCAATGAACAGAAGAGCATAATGCAGTCTTTGAGGTTGTCTGATTTCTCTCTTAATATTTTGAATTCAATTATTTTTCTATTGGTTAAGATTTCCGCCTGATTTCTGTCGTTGCCTCAAACTTCTTGATTGATGCGACAAGTTATTACTCTTCAGACTTGGTTGTGGTTATGGAACACTGAGTTTTCCTGACAATAGCCTTATGTTAATTCTGCTCTTGTTGTTTTTTTAAATGATTATTATATGGTGCACACAGGGCATGATGGCCGCTTGATGGTGTGCGTATGCTCTCATCACTGGTTACTCTGGTTTCATGGTCGACAATACTTTTGCTCATATGTTGTAACACTGATTTGAAGTTCTTTGCCCCCTTTATGCACTGATGAACTTCCAAATTTTTGCTGTCGTGATAATTTACCTCATGAGGAAGTTCTGTTATGGCTTTCAAGATTCATTGCTTACTGCCTACAATGCACATTCATGTTTGTTGGAGGGCTAAAAACACAAGCATGTACCTTTGTTTTATTTTCTGGGTGTTATGTGCGTACTCATGGCAGTTCGGGGGCTGACCTGTTTCTGCCCACTTTGGGTTTTCAATCCATATATTTCCATTAATGCCTGTAGTTTTCAAGTTGGATGTGGAGAACTGAGCACCTTTAAACTGGCGTAGTTCCACAGCCACTCTGACTTTGCTTGATTGAATCACTAAGTACTAAAAAGTGTTGATTTTATGTTATTAACTTACCATAGAAAGGCATTCTCTGCGTAAGATATGGATTTCGTGGCAATTTGAAGTCGTTTGCTTCAGAGTCTTGGTGTCGTCGAACCTGATCATTGTTGTGTCTATTTTCCTATACATCAACTTTGTTTATGTGTTTATGCGTTTTTTTCTTTTTTCTTATTTGTGTTATTATTCAGCAGACATCTGTTTGCCTTTGCTTATAATTTTGTGCACAAAACTCCTATAATGCTGGATTGCAGCTTCTCTGTGTCTGGGCCCCACTTACAATTGAGAGTTGCAATTTTCCTAACTAATTGGATTTGATTGTGAGAACAGAAATATGGATAGAAATTCAGGTTGATAACATGATAAGCCTTTAAAATCAGCTGTAAGTTATTTTGAAGCGTGCAGAACAACTAAGTGTTGTAATGAACGCATAAAATTCTGAATGTCACTGTTCAACAACCATTTTGCTTTCATAACTTATGCTTGGAACTCTGTATATATCAAATTATCAATCATGCTTTAGGGAAATACTGCAAATTTTATTGATTAAAGACTTTTTTATGCAGTAAGGATGTCAACACAGTAAAGAAACTTGTGGATGATTGTCTATCCCGCCAATTGTCCCCATCACTTCGTCCTCATGATGCAGTTTCAGCCCTTGGTCCCATGTACGATGTCCATGCCAAGAATCATTTGCCCAAGATGGAGGCCTGTGGTCAGTCAATAGCCAAGCTGCTCGAGAAATGCAAGGACAATAAGAATGAGATGAATCTATATGTGCATGGTTACATGCAAAAGATAGCATATGTCTCTTACATCATTAAGGATGCTAAGTTACAATTTCCTGTTTTTATAGAGGCAATGGTGCGCCAGGATGACCTTTTTACAGATCTAAAGCTGGTTCGTGGGATCGGCCCCGCATATAGATCCTGCCTTGCAGAAGTTGTTAGAAGAAAGGCTTCCATGAAACTGTACATGGGCATGGCCGGGCAATTGGCAGAAAGACTTGCTAGAAAAAGAGAGGCTGAGGTTAGAAGACGGGAAGAGTTTTTGAAAGCCCATGTTTCATATATCCCAAGGGATATATTGACATTGATGGGGTTGTATGATAATCCTAATCAATGTGATGTGAATATAGCTCCTTTTGACACTAATTTGTTAGATATTGACATCTCAGATCTGGACCGATATGCTTCTGAGCATTTTGCAGGCTTGCCTTTAAAATGGGAGAAGCATACAAACTCGAAGGCTTCATCTTCAATGTCTAATTATTCTTCCCAGTCAGCCAAGTCTGAAGAGATTTCTGTGCATGCTCCTGAGAAAGATGACTGTGATGAACTTCTTGAAGGATGTGAGTTGGTAGAGATTGCTGGAACTAGCAAGATTGAGGTTGAGAATGCAAAATTGAAAGCCGAACTTGCTTCTGCAATAGCTCGTATATGTTCTATGTCCCTTGAAGTAGAGTATGACTTGCTGGATGATAGTAAAGTGAATGATTTGATTAAGAATGTGGCACAGAAGACAGCTGAAGCTTTGGAACAGAAAGACGAGTATGGAAAGCAGCTGCAATCTATGCTTGATGCAATGCAAAAGCAGTGCTTAACATATAAGAAGCGCATCCAAGAATTAGAGCAGAGATTATCTGATCAGTATTTGCAGAGGCAGAAACTTTCAAGTAGTAAAAGTGTATCCGAGTTTACCCTCCCAGCTGTCAACGTTGATGATTACAAATCAGAAATCTCAGATGGTGGAGAAGCTCAAATGCCTTGTGCATTGTCTTTGGAGGCCATGGATGAAGTTTCATGTATCTCTAATTCGCAAGATGCAAAATTGGGGCCTTTCACCAGACAACCAAGGAAATGTCAGGGAGTTGATGAATATATGATGGACTCTTCTGGGATGCTTAATACTCAATTGGATTCGTCAATGTTGGAGCCCCACCGTGAAGAACCACAAGCCAGCGATAAAGATCAGAAAGATAAGATGGTGGGAAAGTTGGGGATGTCACTGACAAACAGTTCCACTGCTGAGAGTATGCCTGTGCCTCTGAATGTCTTACCTTCAGATGCTGAAGGTGAACCCAAGGTTGATAGAAATCTTGTTTCAGAATTGCAAGGTGCACTTTCAGAAAAAGTGAATCAATTGGGTGAAACTGAAAGCAAGCTCAGAGCTGCTATGGAAGAGGTTGGCATGCTTAGTAGGGAGTTAGAAATGAGTCGAAAGCTCCTTGATGAATCTCAGGTACTAGTCCTCTTCTTTTGCCTTCAGTTTTTTTTTTGGTTTTATAGTTTGTGACTGGCTGCTGTTCTCTTTAATTTGAGTTCGTGTTTTCTTCTTTTGCCACAATGCATTTATTTTGAGTTAAGATTGTGGGTGAAGAGTGTGCTCAAATGCTATGTCTGTATGTCACAAGATTGCTTGTGGAGTATGTTCGAAGTGAAATTCATATTTATTAAAAAGCAATGCTAAGTTCTCATTCTTGGTTTACTTGCCACATGTTATCCTGGACATCCTTTTAAGTGGTGTTTCTTCCCTTCATAAATCATGTAACGCTGGGGACACTGGAATATTGAACAAGTTCACCTATGAACAATTTGCAAAGTTCAAGGACTTAAATATCCATTTTCCTTGTTGTGAATATGAATATGACAGAATGCTCCCTTTTCTGATTGAGTTATTCTTGGCTTCATTGCCTTTTTTTTTCAATTGCAGCAAACTTTTAATGTCTATAGCTTTACGCATTTTGATGTTTTTCATTGTTTGTCCGTGTAACAGATGAATTGTGCCCATTTGGAGAATTGTTTGCATGAAGCAAGAAAGGAAGCACAAACCAATCTCTGTGCGGCTGATCGAAGGGCCTCAGAGTACAGCGCACTGCGTGCATCTTTTCTGAAATTGCGGGGCCTCTTTGAAAGGTTTAGAAACTGTGCATTTACTCAGGGTGGAGTTACTGCTTTTGCTGATGCCTTTTGTACTTTAGCTCAGTCTCTGGCCAAGTAAGCTTTTTCGAGAAGACTTTATATATATTCTTCTAGGGAGAAAATTTGAATTGTATGGTTGAATGCCTGTGTATTCTCTTGATCTGTTTTGAAATTCCGTAATTTTGATGGGACCAAGTTATCGGTGGGTGTTGTGATACATCTTATGCATGAATCATGATACTCACAATGCTTACACTAAGATTTGGGTATTCCTCGTCTGACTATTCATTTCATGTGACAGAAAAAGAAACTATATACCTGCATAGACACAACTACTCATGCCATTACTCAGTTTTCCCCCTTTCTTATGAGACTTAAGAAGCTGATATATCAAAGTAGACTCAGATACCATGTAACTATTTGTTGCTTAGATTTTTTTCCCTGGCTTTCTTATTTAAGTGTAGGGTCCTAATATTTGTTAATAAGTTTGAAACTCTAGTGGACGATATAGCATCTTTCTTTGTATTTAATTGAAAATGAAAGTGACACTCTTTGTTTAAAAAATTTTCAGTTCCATCAATGATAAAGATGATGATGTTACTGTCGAGTTCCGGAAAAGCATACAGATTCTTTCAGATAGAGTTAGTTTCTTGTCCAGACATCGTGAGGAACTTCTTGAAAAATGCCCAAAGCTTGAAGCTGCAAATGAATGTCTTAGGAAGGAACTGCAAGATAAGGAAGAGCTTGTTACTACTTTATATAAAAAGCATCAGCTCGAGAAGCAGGTAATTTTGCATCACTAATGGCTTTCATGTTTGCTTTTTTTTTTTTTTTTTCTTTTTCTTAAGTATAAAACATCGAGAAGTTACCAGAATGTGACATTTGATCTTTCCCGTGTGGAGTAGACTTATGCAACTTTAACAAAAAGCTTGAGCATAATTCACCAGGACCTAATGATTAGAACTAAATAACCCAGATGAGCAATGGCATTCAGTTTCCTGTACACTTCAACAAATGACTTTCCTGGTCTTTCAAAGGCTTACTACAATTGCTTGAATTGTGGAAGTTGCTAATTGGTGCTTCTGATGTTGAGGCATTAATTGGGTTGGTAGGATGCATGCACTTTTATCTATACTTGTGACTGATCTTAATTGTGGTTTTTCTTTTGAAGGCAAGCAAGGAAAAGATATGTTTTAGCCGGCTGGAAGTCCATGAAATTGCTGCATTTGTTCTGAACTCATCTGGACATTATGAGGCAATAAACAGGAACTGCTCTTACTGCTATCTGTCTACCGAATCCGTGGCCTTGTTTACGGATCATCTTCCTATCCGACCTAGCTACATCGTTGGACGGATAGTGCATATTGAACGTCAAATGGTGAAGCCAGTGCCTGCTTCCTCAACTAGGTCTGAGCATCCTAGAGAAGATCAAGCCGATCACTGGACGTCTGACACAGGAACTGACCGATTGACAGCAAATTTGAATCCAAATTCAAACCCATATGGTCTTCCCATTGGCTGTGAATACTCCATAGTGACAATAGCTATGTTACCTGATACCACTATTCGTTCGCCAGCTCCTTCCTGATCCCTGCTTTGGGCAGAAAAAAGACATGATGGAAGCACTAACTGTACATATATAAATATTGGAAGATAAGCCCACTCATTTAAATTCAACTTATTTTCCTTTTTCTGTACACATGATCAATTTAAGTATAGTCTTCCCTTTGTATATAACCACCCTTTATAAGCATGTACAAAAACTGTGAATATTTATTTGCCCATCTTTTGACCTCTAACGAAAGCTTGCATAGTTATGCAAGTTTGTTCTATACTTGCCTTCTTGGGTTGAGCATTTACCTATGAGTGATAGAAATATGGTTATATGTTTATCTCAAAAATGTATCGTAGGTGGTCCCGAACATTAGTTTAAGTGGTCACCAGTTTTATTAATTAAAAGTGTGATTAAAAGTTTGATTCTTATTACCTCTCTCCTTTCCTTCTTATATAAATTTAACTCATTTTAAATAAAAATGTATTGCCGTGGAAGTACAAAATAAAATTAAAATAGGGTCAGAAATATTAAAGAGATCGTTGCCTGCACTACACAGTCCTTTAATGCAAAATCGAAATCTTAACTAAATCATAAATAGAATCAGAACTTGCAGTTTGATTTGAATCGTCAACTTGCTGTTCGGTTATGATTCCTCGTCTTTAGAACCAAAGTCGGCAGTTTGGAATCTAAATTGGAATCGAATCCAACTTTTTTTTTTTGTCGGCAAAAAAAATCCATCGCAGGTATGGTAGTTGTTGGATCTATGGGTTGAGATCGGAATAACTCTCATTTGTTTGAGTTTTGTTAATTATTTTCAAGAGGCAGACCCAACATTCGAATATTGTTAGACTAAACGGATTTTCTTCATATCCAACTATAGTGTTAACAAATTTTAAATTGACAGCCGCACTTCAGCATAATTTTAAGTTATTGGGGTGAGTAAAAGTTTCAGCGCTGAAACTCGAATTTAAGTCACGACAGGAAAAGACGAATTCAAGTCATGACAAGAAAAGCTGTGCTGAATAACCACTAGACTGTTTGTAAAAGAAAAAAAAAAGTGGACCATTGTGGTCGGCAATTGCCGACCACAGTAATCAATGACCACCAACTGCACAGTTCGTGGCTTTAAAATTTTCTCCTTTCACATAGCGTTTTCACACGGAAAGGAGCCCTATAAAAAGGCCATTACCCCCCAGTTCAAAACACATCCAGCAAATCTATAAATAGAAAAATACAGAGAATTTGAGAGAAAAAGAAAATTTTGAAAATCTCTCAAGAAAATTTCTCTTTTTCCTACGTGTTTTTACTCTGCAGTATACTCTCCTAACTCCTTTTTGAGAGATACTTCAGGTATAAGTCACAAAAAATTTGCTGTTTCCATTTCTAAGTTTAGTTTTAGGTTTATATTTTTCGATCGGTCTATATCTGAATTTGTGAGCATATAGATCTAAAAATATCAAAATATTACAAATTCGGCTGGGATCAGGTCTCATACGGCCCTCAGCAAAATTCAGGCAGCCCATCCAAGAACAAGTTCCTTCGACTCTCGGTGAAATCAAGCCAGATCAAATCTCAGCGGTTCTTAACTGTAATCTAAACATCTACATTAGATCTAGTCTCTGTTTACCCAGTTCAAGATAAAGTTGTGAAAATTATTTCTGTCAAGATCAAGCTCGTGCAGCCCTTGACGGAGTCACCAAGGAACACTAATCGGAGGATCTACGAAGATCGACCCAACGTAAATTTTCTTTCATTTTAAATTTTTATTTGTAATTTATTTTTATATTTTTCAGTCTAATTGTTTCAGGCTCAAGATTTAAGCCCGTTACAAATTTTTGACATGCCCGGTGAGACCTCTTCATCTCCAATCTGTTGTTCCTTTAAAAAAATAAAAAAAAAAAGCAAAAAGAAAGCAGCCGAAAGAAAGAAAAAAGAAAAAAAAGGAAAACGAAAAAAGAAAAAGGAAAAGGACAAACAAAGAAAAAGACAAATAGAGAAAAGCAAAAAAAAAAAAAAAAAAAAAAGAAAATTTTCGGTAGGTATCAAATATTCCAATGACACCAAAGAGCACAGCCGCTCCACTACTAACATCAACTACCCTACCTAGGTATGCAGGACCACAAACTTGCGGATGGACACAATTCCTTGCCACTCAAAAGAGTCCACAGACAGCGCAAGGACAACCAACTAAATTAAAATAGAAGATTTATAGTTCACACAACAGTTAGATTTCTCATGAGAACAGAGAGATCAACCAACTAACCCGATCAGAGCATCAAATTTTGTTCAACAGCAGCATTCGACGCGTTCTGCTGAAACAAGTCAGGAAAAATCAGAAGGGCCCTCTACAACAGTCTTCCGTGGAGAACTATCTACGAATGCTGACGTCAGGCTGACCAACACCACCAGCATAGAAAAAATGTTTGCAGATTTAAATCGCGGATATTCTCAGCTGATTAGCGGATATGCACAGTTGATTGAAGATATGAAGGAATTAAGTCAGTAAATGGACAACGTCAACAAAGGGCTTCACCAAGCCCAACCCACTAATGCAGTCAACCGCGAAGATCGTCCTCAATCATCTCGATTTGGGGGCACAGTTTTTAGTCAATTGGACCAACAGAAGGACAAGAGTATCGATTTAGCCACAAGCTCACTTCCAAGTGGGATGGGTTATGTCTAGTTCGAAAAAAATGCTTCCATGTTATCAGGTCAAAAATGCATTTCGACCTGACCCAATCAAGCGGTAAATTTTGAAACTACTGTTATGTTTAAAAAAAATTAAAAAAAGAAAAAAATTCTAAAAAAAAGCAAAAAAAAAAAAGCAAAACAAAATAAAAAAATTCAAAAAAAGCACAAAAAAAGAAAAAAATTCAAAAAAAAGAAAAAGCAAAATAAAAAAATTGAAAAAAATAAAAAAAAAATCCAAAAAAAAAAAAAAAAGTCTGAAGCTCATGTGCAAATTTAAAAACCTAGCCCAAAGTCTAAATTCATATTTAGGGACAGACCTTAAACCCAAATTCAAATTCCAGTTTAAAACCCAAACTCAAAGCAAAACATAAACTCGGCTAAATTTGGGCTCAAAGCCCAAATCCAAATTCCAACTCAATGTCCAAATCCAGATTCGAGAGTAAAATTTAAATCCTGAATCAAAATCCAGCTCAACAAGCTCAGCAGCTCAACAGCTCAACAGCTCAGTAACTTATCAGCTCAACAGTTTACCAGTTCAACAACACACTCCTGCCTCGCACGAGTATAAAAGTATAAAAGGCGAACAGTTCCACAACAAAACACTCCTGTCTCGCACGAGTATAAAAGGCAAACAGCTCCATAATAAAGCACTCTTGCCTCACATGAGTATAAAAGGCGAACAACTCTACAACAAAGTACTCCTGCCTCGCATGAGTAGAAAAGACGATAATCAATCCACCACAATTCAGCACTCCTGCCTCGCACGAGTATAAAAGGCGACAATACAGTTCAACAACACACCCCTGCCTCGCACAAGTATAAAAGGCGAACAGTTCAACAACGCACTCCTCTCGCACGAGTATAAAAGTATAAAAGGCGAACAGCTCCACAACAAAACACTCCTACCTTGCACAAGTATAAAAGGCAAACAGCTCCATAACAAAGCACTCTTGCTTCGCACGAGTATAAAAGGCGAACAACTCCACAACAAAGTACTCCTGCCTCGCACGAGTATAAAAGGCGACAATATAGTTCAACAGCACACTCTTGCCTCGCACAAGTATAAAAGGCGAACAGTTCAACAACGCACTCCTGCCTCGCACGAGTATAAAAGGCGACAATACAACAGTGCAAACACTAACAGGTGAGAAACAGCCACAACCTGCCGAACTTCGCCTGTAGGAGGCTCCATCTGCGAGCACCATCCCAGTCCTATGCTATGTGTCGAAGTCACGACGTCCAAAATGTTAGCCCTTTTTTTTTTATTGTATTAATCCTAAATAGGAGGAAGGACACATGCAACCCGAGTCAAAAGTGCTTCAAAGACAGGCCCGTCCAATCAAACAAAAAAGATGAAGTCAGGATCTGTGCATTACATGTCGAGGTCAATCTCGGCTCCTCGGAAGATCCCGACCTGCATTTGTAAGTGCTTTATTTACAGCAGAAGAACAATAGAAATATGTTCAGGTATTAAGTCAATACAGAGACGTGTTCGTATGAAATTACAAAGAGATGCCTGGACTTGACTCGAAGATCGCGGTGCACCGCCTAACAGTAAAGAAAGGTGTTCGTCCTGCCAAGCAGCCACAACGATGGTTCCGCCCGGAACTCATTCCGCAAATCAAGGAGGAGGTCAACAAGCTAATCATTGCTGGCTTAATTCGAGAGATCACTTACCCAACGTGGATTGCCAACATTGTCCCGGTAAGAAAAAAGAATGGACAACTAAGGGTATGTGTTGACTTTTGAGATCTTAACAGGGTCTGTCCAAAAAATGACTTTCCATCACCTATAACGGAGATCACAGTTGATGCAGCAATGGGCCACGAAGTATTGTCCTTCATTGATGGTTCTTCAGGACACAACCAGATCAGGATGACACTAGAGGATGAGGAGTTGATAGCATTCCGCACCCCAAAAGGTATATACTGCTACAAAGTTATGCCATTCAAATTGAAAAATGCTAGCGCCACTTATCAGCGTGCTATACAAAAAATTTTTGATGACATGCTGCACAAGATTATAGAATGTTATGTTGATGACTTAGTAGTAAAGACTAAGGAACACAAAGACCACTTCGAGGATCTCAAGACAGTGTTTGAAAGACTTCGCAGGCATCACCTCAAAATGAACCCTCTAAAGTGTGCATTCGATGTCTCATCAGGAAAGGTTCTTGGGTTCGTGGTACGCCATCGTGGAATCGAAGTTGATCAGTCAAATGTTGAGGCAATTCAAAAGATGCCTAAACCTAAAAACATGCACGAGCTGCGAAGTCTATAAGGAAAGCTGACCTACATTCACCGTTTCATCTCTAACTTAACTGGGAGGGGTCAACCTTTCCATCGGCTGATGAAGAAGGATGTTAACTTTGAGTGGGATGAAGCTTGCAGCAAAGCCTTTGAGAGCATAAAGAAGTATCTTTCTAATCTACCAATCTTGGGTGCTCCAATTCAAAAAAAGTCGTTGATTCTCTATATTGCAGCGTAGGAAAGGTCTTTGGGAGCCGTGCTTGCACAGGAAAATGAGCAAGGAAAGGAAGTTACCCTGTATTATTTGAGCAGAACACTAAACGGTCTGGAGCTGAGCTATTCGCCCATTAAAAAGACATGTCTAACACTGTTCTTCGTCATTGATAAGTTGAGGCACTACATGCAAGCTCACACGGTACGTCTCATTGTCAGAGCTGATCCTATCAAATATATCTTTTCTAGACCAATCCTGTCAGGACGACTTGCTAAGTGGGCAGTAATCCTACAGAGCTACAAAATTGTCTACGTGTCTAAAAAAGTAGTCAAAGGACAAGCTCTAACAGACTTCCTTGCAGATCACCCTGTCCCGTTTAATTAGAAGTTCACATATGATCTTTCGGACGAAGAGGTCTTTTACATTGAGACACTGCTACCATGGACGATGTTCTTTAATGGAGCAGCAAGATGTGATGGTGCTGGTGCCGGTATAGTGTTTGTCACTCTTCAATGACAAATACTACTATATGCTATCATGCTCGGTGAGTTATGTTCAAATAATGTTGCTGAATACCAGGCTTTAATCATCGGTCTTCAAATGGCTATCGATATGAATATTCCAACTATAGAAGTCCATGGAAATTCCCAGCTCGTCATCAACAAACTTACAGGGTTGTATGATGTGAAGAAAGAGGACCTTACACCTTACCATCAGCGTGCTCCACAACTAATGAATGAATTTAAAAGCATCACCTTGGAGCATGTGCCTCAATGAGAAAACACTCAGGCAGACGCGTTGGCTAATCTGGCCGCTTCTTTTGCAAAGTCAGAAATCCAGGCTACAGTTGTTGTCGTGTGCCAGAAATGGATCGACTTGGAGAAGAATGATGAAGAAACTACAGCAGCCAATACTGTATCTGTACGTCTCACGGAGGACGAGGATTGGCGCCAACCAATCATGGACTACCTACAGCACGGGAAGCTGCCCGAAGATCGTAGTCATAAGACAAAAATTCAACGACGAAGTCTCCGCTTCATATATCTCAATGATGCTCTGTATCGAAGGTCTTTTGATGGAGTTTTACTTTGTTGCCTAGGAAATGAAGAGGCAAAACAAGTTCTCACTGAAGCATATTCTGGTGTTTGTGGCGAACATCAACCAGGACCTAAGCTGCATTTTCAGCTCAGAAGGATGGGATACTACTTACCAACCATGGTACGCGATTTCATTGAATTTGCTAAAATTTGTCAAGCTTGTCAATTTCATGCCAATTACATACATCAACCACCAGAGCCACTGCATCCAACTGTCTGGTCCTGACCTTTTGAAGCTTGGGGTCTCGACTTAGTGGGGCCCTTGCCAAAGTTGTCCCTAGGCCACCTCTACATTCTCGCAGTAACAGACTACTTCTCGAAATGGGCTGAAACTATTCCACTTAGAGAGGCAAAGAAGGAGCATGTTGCCAATTTCATCCAGACTCATCTGATCTATCGCTATGGAGTCCCTCATTTCATCATCACTGATAATGGCAAGCAGTTCTATAGCAGCTTGATCGACAAGCTCTACGAGAAGTTCAAGTTTAAGCAGTACAAATCATCAATGTACAATGCCCCGACAAATGGCTTGGCTAAAGTATTCAACAAGACCTTGTGCAACTTATTGCAGAAGGTAGTCTCTAAATCAAAAAGAGATTATCGTGACAGAATTCCGGAGGCATTATGGGCGTATCGTACAACTTATCAGACTCCAACACATGCAACACCATACTCACTTGTCTACGATATTGAAGCAATACTGTCGTTGGAAACACAGATTCTATCTCTGCGCATGGCTATTCTGGAAGGATTCACACAAGAGGAGAATGCTCGCCTACGTTTGGATGAGTTAGAAGCCCTCGATGAAAGGAGACTCGAAGCACAACATCAACTTGAGTGCTACCAAGCCCGGCTCACCAACACATTCAACTGTAGGGTCCACCATCGATCTTTTTAAGTTGGAAACCTTGTTCTTGCAGTACGACGGCCCCTCAACTTGAAGCATCGGCCTGGTGACAAGTTTACTTCCAAATGGGACGGACCATATATAGTGCAGGAGGCCTATACTCACAACGCTTATATGCTGTCAGACCAAAAAGGCGTCCGAATTGACCCGATAAATAATAAATTTCTGAAACAGTATTATATGTAAATATGTTAAAAAAATAAAAAAAAAGAAGAAAAAAAAAACAAAAAAAAGAAGGAAAAAAATAAATAAAACAAATAAATAAAAAAAGGTTTAGAAGTCCCGATCTGAAAGTTCAAGCGAAAGTCCAAACCCGAAAATCTAAGCCCAAACACTTGAGCCCAAATCAAAAAAACTCAAGCCCAACTCCAAAGTTTGAAAACCAAGTCCAGATCCAAAACCCAAACACTCAACCCAAATCCAAAAGCGCAAGTCCAGAAGCCCAAATGCTCAAGTCCAAAACCAAAAAACTAAGTCTAATCTAGAACCCAAACACTAGAGCTCAAATCCAGAAGCCCAAGCACAAATCCAAAGCCTGAAAGCTTAAATCAAAATCCAAAATCCAAACACTCAACATCCAGTCTAACTCATGGCCCACATGACTATAAACTGTAAACGGCCCAAAAATATAAAAGCGATCGTGAGTTTGAGTCTGAGTCTCTGCTTCAATCTCGCTTCAGTCTTCCCTGCATATCAGACCTTTGCTCCTCTACAGCAGAAAAATGGAACCATCTGCAGAACAACAGGTTAAAGAAGAAGAAAGGTCACTCCAAAAAAGATGGCACCCAACTATGACGCAATTGCAAATTTTAGAGGAGTTCTTTTACAACGATAGAGGTATTGTCCCTAACTCATCACAGATTCTCCAACTTGTCTCACGACTGCGCCCGTTAGAGGCAGTTGAAGGAAAAAAACGTATATTTTTTGTTCCAGAATCAGAGAAACGGGGAGAGAGCGGCGCCGATAGATGCTATTTCCAAAGCACAGCCTGTCGTTCCTATAGTAGATCTCACCAGTACAGCTTCACCCTCAAATGAAGCAGGCCCGAGTTCTACCACTGCAATGGTCTCTCCACGGTATGTTGATCAAAGCCGTAGCCTATGAGAGCATGCATATTGGTCCTGGTGGTCTTACGGAGTCAGCCAATGGTTCATCCCTCCTAGGTACTTAAGTCTAGGAGGAACTTTTCTGGCAGAAAAAAGTCATTCCGGCGAAACTTTACCTCTCTTTCCAAAATATTCCGGCAGCATCAACCAGCCAGAAGGCTCCAGCACCATCGACCCACCGGACGAGGCCGGGTTTCACTTGGAGCTGCGCCTCGGGCCCCGCCAGGACGGTTGACAAGATAAGGTGCAACGACTTTAGCAGCACACGGTAACGATTTCTGTAACACACGGTAATGACTTTCGTGACGCGCGTCAGCCGCTGCCTCTTTTGTCTCTTGTGTGGGAAAGGGACGTGGAGGACCTACTCGATTCTGCGTACCTTCTTTTTGACTTTTCAAAAAAAAAAATCCTTGGTGTATGTATATATGTCCTGCATGTCCGAGTTATAACATTCACTCATCAGCTCTTCTTTTTCTCAAAAAGAAAATAGTTAGTCTCTACACTTGTCTCGGGAAGTTCTTTGATCAAAAAGTTGGAGGCGCACCAGTTAAGAAAAGAAGGAGTAGTCCTCTTCGAGGGATCTTTAAAAGCCCTCGAAACTCAGTCTCCAACGTCATCGGTGTCATGGAGTTCCAACCACTCTCCTTAGTTCACATCTACTGCAGAGGGATAAGAAGCTGCAATCATCCTCATCTTCCTTTAGATGCAGCGATGTATAGGGAAGTTCCAACTACTCTCCTTACATCAGAGCAGACTCGGGAATCATCACTACAGCCCGTCTCTCTGTGTGCAGGCCTTAAAGTTCTGTAGTCTTAGGCCTTCCTCATGAGGAGGTTCAAGTTCTTTACCTACCGAATCATCCTCATCAGAGCTATAGAACTTCAAGACATATAAAAAATCTTTTGCGAGCTATGGAAGCTCGGCGTCACCTGGAGCCAAGACTTCAATTTCTTTGTTGGCTGGACTGCTGACTTCCTCAAGATCGTATCATATTCCTATTACGATCTAATAACAGTTGGGCTAGCCGGAGATAGAAGATTTCAACATTCAATGTTTATCAGAACATCTCAAGTTTCAAACTAAACTTCAAGACTCAGTTCGGATCACGTCCGCAAAGTTTTTCCTTACCGACCCTTAAAGTAGGGGTGATTGTAAAAGAAAAAAAAAAATTGATCATTGTGGTCGGTAATTGCTGATCACAGTAGTCAATGGCCACCAACTGCAAAGTTGATGACTTTAAAATTTCCTCCTTTCACATAGTGTTTTCACACGGAAAGTAGCCCTATAAAAAGGTCATCGCCCCCCAGTTCAAAACACATTCAGCAAATCTATAAATAGAAAAATACAGAGAATTTGAGAGAAAAAGAAAATTTTAAAAATCTCTCAAGAAAATTTCTCTTTTTCTTATGTATTTTTACTCGGCAGTATACTCTCTTAACTCTTTTTTTAGAGATATTTCAGGTGTAAACCCCAAAAAATTTGTTTTTTTATTTCTAAGTTTATTTTTGAGTTTATATTCTGATCGCTGTATATCTGAATTTGTGAGAATATAGATCTAAAAATATCAAAATATTACAAATCCGGCTGAGATCAAGCCTCATACAACCCTCAGTAAAGTCCAGGCAGCTCATCCGAGAACAAGTCCCTTCAACTCTCGGTGAAATTAAGTCAGATCAGATTTTTGCGGTTCTTAACCATAGTCCAAATGTCTACATTAGATCCAGTCTCAATTTACTCAGTTCAAGATAAAGTTGTGGAAATTATTTCTGTTAAAATCAAGCTCGTGCAGCCCTTGACGGAATCATTAAGGAATACTAATTGGAGAATTTACGAAAATTGACCTCACGTAAATTTTCTTTTATTTTAAATTTTTATTAATATTTTTTTTATATTTTCAAGTTTAATTATTTCAAATTCGAAATTTATACCCGTTATCTCGAATGATGAATCAAATCCAACTTGGATCGTGCCTAGTTCTGACTACGTATCTTACAACTAGATTGGTATGTGCAGTGCGATGGTCTATCTATACCTGTATTAATTTAATTCTTAATTATATTGTGGAACACAAATGCAAAAATGGCGTGAAATGTTAGGTGAATTTACGCCTTTTGACATAAGTCAAAACGGAAAAAGAATGTACAATCGTGGTTGTTATATTAGGAAATAGGTTGGTGGAGACGGACAATAAAAGACGAAAGAGATATACGTTACAATAGTTAATTTAATTTTTACAACAAATAATTTAAGTTTTATAATAAAATATAAAAATATTTTTTATCTATTTTTTTATTGTAAAAGTTAAGAAATTTATTTTAAAAATAAAAATAATCATTACATTGTATCACTCTCGCGTCTCTCATTTTTCCGTTCACCTAACGGAAATTATTATATCGTACATTTATTATCGAACATATCCTATTTTGTTTAGACTTTTGTAAACGCATCAAAAACCGAATCCATACTAATTGCAAATTTGCAATAGAATCCTTCCTAGTATAGTTCCCTGTACACCAATTAGAAATCCTCTTAAATCTAGAGTGGGGCTCGCTTCCATAAGAATCATTTGCTCGATTCATTTCTTATATGATAAATATGTATAACAACAATTTCAAGGTAAGCTTCTTTTTTTTTTTTTTCTTGATAAAAAAAAATAGTAAGCTTCTTTTTTGAAGTCTTTATGATTTAATGAATTAAATAAATTGTGTACATATAGTAGTGTTCTTTCTTGCCAATTAGTTGCTTCTCCAACGTATGCAGGATGAAGTTGACGGGGAGGACGAACTAGACGCTTGGTCTTATGCTTTGATTAAAGGAAAGAAATTACAAGTAGAAGACAGCTGTGAAAGTGAAACTGAACTGATTGTCGCCCTCCACCAAGTCGACGGAGCGGATGACCTCGCCGCCGCCTATCCCTCCGTCAGGGGAAGGCAGCTTTACAGTGTTGAGTTCTGGGTGCATGCTGACCAGCCATGCCATACCAGAAAAGTCTTAGGCTTGCCGGACCCTATCTGGAACACTCAATACAGGCTTCCGTTGGACCTGTCGCGGGATTGCAGGTACCTCCACGTGGAGGTGCTTAGGTGGGGCCTTCCGTCCGAGTCCGACCCTGGAACCTCCGACGGAGTGAGGATGGTGGGTAGGGCCCGGATTCCGCTTCCGAAGCCATTGACGACTAAGAGAAATCTCTGGTTCGGACTGGTGAGGCTTGGCAGCGACGGTGCAGGGACTAGGCCTGCGGGGTATATTGAACTGTCTATGTCATTGATTCAGGTTGTGGATGACTAAAGATTTTGGAGCTTTTTCGTGGGTTTTCCTTTTGCTTTGTTGTATTGTTAATTTTCTTACTGGATTTTGGAGGATCAATATTAGATGTCAGTCTAGATTTTGTCAATTAAGGACATCAGAGAATTTATTTAGAAGATTTGGAAGATAGATTTTGTTAGATATACAATGGGACACAAATTTTAACTGCTATAATGGGTCCTTTTTTTTTTTTTTTGTCTATTAACCTAATTTATGGAACCCTTCCAACGTAGTTAGTGATAGGCCTTTATAAGAACATTTTAATTTGTTTAGGGCCAGTTTAGAAACGTTTTCAATTTTTTGTTTCTATTTTTTATTTTTTATTTTTTTGTTTTTATTATTTGCTGAATTTTTGTATTTATTACTATTAATTTTTATTTTTTTCTATAAGAATAAAAAAGTAGATAGGAAAAGGATAGTGAGAGAAATGGTAAAAAGAGTATGAATATAGAGAGAAAAATGGGAGAGAGAGAGCGAGGGTAGAGAGAGAATGAGTAGAGAGAATGGTAAAGAGAAAAAAAGGAGAGAGAAAGAGAGTAGAAAGAGAATGAGTAGAGCGAATGACAGAAAGAGAAAGGGTAGAGAAAGAATGAGTAAACAAAATAGTAGAGAGAGAAAAATGAGAGAGAGAGGGAAGAGAGAGAATGAGTAGAGACAATGGCAGAGAGAGAAAAGAGAGAGAGGGTAGAGAAAGAATAAGTAAAGAGAATGATAGAGAGAGAAAAAAGAGAGAGAGGGGGTAGAGAGAGAATGAGTAGAGAGACTGGTAAAATAAGAAAAAAGAGAGAGAGTCTGGGTAGAGAGAGAATGAGTAGAGAAAATAGTAGAGAGAGAAAAAGGAGAGAGAGGGGGTAGAGAGAGAATGGTAGAGCAAGAAAAAGGAGAGAGAATGTGGGCAGACAGAGAATGATAGAGAGAAAAAAGAGAGAGAGAGAGGGCAGAGAGAGAATAAGTAAAGAGAATGGTAGAGCAATAAAAGTGAGAAAGAATGGTAGAGAGAGAAAAATGAGAGAGAGAGAGGGTAGAGAGAGAATGAGTAGAGAGAATGGTTAAAGGAGAAAAAAGAGAGAGAGAGAGTGGGTTGAGGGAAAATCCGTAGAGAATGGTAGAAAGAGAAAAAGAAGAGAAAGGGTAGAGAAAGAATGAGTAGAGAGAGAAAAATGGGAGAGAGATGATAGAGAGAGAATGATAAAGATCGAAAAAGGGGAGAGAGTGTAGAGAGAGAATGATAGAGATAAAAAAAAGGAGAGAGGGTCGAGAGAGAATGAGTAGAGAGAAAAAGAGTAGAGAGAGAAAAAATAGAGGGATAGAGAGAGGATAAGTAAAGAGAGATATAGTAAAGAGGTTGGATAGAGAGAGAAAAGATAGAGAGAGAAAGTATAGAAAAGAAAGTGAAAAATAAAATGAGAAAACTAGTTATTATTATTATTATTATTATTATTTAAAACACTTTTAACTTTTCAACAAAAAATAAAAAATAAAATTAATATCAAACATATTTTTTATTTTTTGTTGTTATTTCTACCGTTCCTCGAATTGATGACCTTTGTTGAAGGTCATGGATGCATTGCCATCAAAGCAGTAAGAGGACGGTATTTTTTATTTTTTGTGAAAAATAAATGAAAAATAAGAAATAAAATTATTACCAAACACGGCCTTAGTTAATTCTTACTGATTTTTCTCAAAAAAAAAAAAAAAAATCATACTCATTCATTTACTAATTGGGATAAGAGAACAATTAGACAGATCGCCTTATTCGAGGCAATCCAAACAAGTGCTGAAAAATCAACCACATTCGATAATAAATACCAACGGAGGATGGAGCTTGGCTCAAGTGGACCACGAGATGGGGGTTTAGACCCTTTGCCTTATCTCTCACTAACCCCCTCCCTAATTGTTGTTATGTAGTTTCAATAGACTAAAAAAAGAAAAAGAAATTATAGTGAAAATCATTAATCATGTGGTCCAGTGACAAATTAGGTGGACTCTTTATTTCAATAATCAGTTTGAAATCTTGATATCTTCAAACTTAAAAACAAAAAAATAAAAAATAAGTGCTATCAAAACCTTGTTATTAAAGTCATTTATTATCCTCATTTTTCATAGATTCATTTGTACTTGAAGATGAAAAAATTACAAAAAAAAATCTAAATTTTGGCTTTTCAGTTATAGCAAGATTAATGTTAAAATATTATGAAAATTATGTAAAATATATAATATCTTTCATGCTAGTGACTCGTTCATATTATACAAAATATTTGTCATGTGTAATATAAAATTTCAATTTTCGAAATAGCATATTAGTATGTTATATCAATATAGTCTGATCAACGTTAACATCATACAAATATTTAATCACTTTTATAACTTTACTTCCCTTTTTGGTAACATTAGTCAATCCCAATATGTTGGCTAATTTCCGTTTTTCTTGTGGTATTAGCAAATTTTCTTTCTTGTATTTAAATAAATCTATAAAACTTGAGATCAATTAATTAGTCTCTTATTACTAATGTTGAACCTAGACTATGTTAGGACTTACGACTTCTTCTTCTCATTGTGTTTTCGATCTGTTTATCTCTCGCATCTCTCTTATTTTTACCTTTAGGAATTGTTTAGAAAAAAAAAACAAAAAAAACCTCATGATGTTTATAAGTTGATTTTAGCAAAGGCTTTTATTTTTGACTAGGAAGTATGTAGATCATCATAACTATAAATATTAATTGAAGACCTCATTCAACTACTGTTATAAGAACAAATCTATCACTCAAAAATTAAAAAAACCGAACGAACCTATGTTATTAACGACCACAACAAATACTAAATCTAAAATTCATCGTGATGCTAACCTAGCAATTTGCAACGGCTCTGATTAGATCAGGCAGTCCGTGATTCTTTTGTAAGTCGGCCATACGTGATACGGTACAAAAAGGGAGGTATCTACCAAAAACAGAGGGGGAGATTTTGTGGACCCCACTGAAAAACTATATATAACCGACTCTCCCAAGTCCCAACCTGCGGTTCTCTGTCACACCTATTGCTGCCAGAAATTGGGTCACAGGCGGCCAAATATCGAGTCGGCGGCCAAAACAGTCGCATAATTGCTCTCAAAGAAACCCTGAAAACCTAAATATATCAAAATTAAACAAAGCTTTCTTTCTTCTGCTACGATCAATTTTTTTGACTCTCTTTTTTTTTTTTTTTTCTTTTCTATCAAGAATAGCCCTACGATTTTCTCGCCTTTACAGGTAATTTTCTTTTTCTCTCTCTTTTGGCCTTCTTCTTTTTCCTTTGTTTTTTTTTCCTCTTAATGTAAGTTTAATTATTTATGAGGCTGTTTTCTTGTTCTTTGATGAATGGTCGTTTTCGGGTTTTGAATCTTTTAAATGGGTCGGGTTTGAGGTTTGGATTTTTGAGAAAGTATTTATACGTTGCGAGCTCAGAGCTGAGAACATGCGGAAGATAATTACAATATTAACTTATCTCAAAAAATTAATTACGATAATAATGAAAATTCATGTCCCTTTTTCTTTTTCAATCTCCAAGATTCCTATATTTTACTTTACTGTAAGAATTTAGATTTGACTTATGGGAATTTGAGGAATCTGTTGCTTTTAGAATGGTATTTTGGGCTTGTAGGTCTTTGATATGGGTGGCAAAAACTGTATGTATTTATGATTTTTGCAATGCGATGTGACATAATAGTTGGTTAAATAAGCTCCGGAATTTGTATAACTGGAAAAAAATTAATGGGACTTGTATTGTTTTTTTTTTATAGGCTTTTATCTTGTATTGTTATTAGCATGATAATGTGATTTGGAAATTGTCGAAGAATACTAGTTTATTTTTCAACAAGATAAGATGGTTTTGGAAGTTGATTTTAAGTGATTCGTGATTTCGTGTTGATGTGATAATATGGATGCAGAATTTTTTTGTATCATGGAGATGGGAGAGCCTTGCTCACGCGATGTCGAAAGGGTAGCCGCCTCTCCCTCTTCATCTAATCAGAGTGAAGAATTGGAGGATGAGGTATATGTAGGTTATGTAGGAGTTGGGCATGACTTGAGACCCGCTCCATATAAGCCACTGACTGTTTCCCCACATTCAGAATGTTCCAGAGCTGATATTCCATGTCAGTTGCAGTTTGATGAACCAGAAGCCAGCAATAACTTGCAAAGGTCGGTTCAGAAGAATGGCCTAATCTCTTTAGATGCTGAAGAGCCAATAGCAGATGATCTTGTGCACAAAAGAATTTTAGGTAGCAGCCTATCTCCAGGGCAATTTGATGGCCGAATTATCTCGTTGGCCTCGGAAAGTAACTTGGATTCGAGGAACCATTGTAGTCTCACCGGAAAAGGAATCCCTTGTGATTCTGTAAATGACATGTATTCTAAAGACCTTCAGGAAGCACCAGTTCATATAAACTCTCTATTTTCAAAGATGAAACTCAGTAGGTGTTTAGGACTTGCAGAAAGCGTGCCAAATAACAGAGAAGGCAGAATTTTGGGGGTTGCAAATATGAGGGCTGAATCAAATGCGAGGAATATTTCGTTCAGCCTGGAAAACAGTTTACAGCAGGGAAATTATGTGCCAGCCAAGCTGACATCAGGGGATGATGACAGAGCAGCAGGATATATTGATGGTTTTGTAAAATTGTGCCCTCCAAACTCTGAAGCTGCTTCAGAATACTCCCACTGTGGTAACTCTTCTTTGCCAGATACAAATCAGGAAAAGCTGTCTGGGACAGACTCTGAAAGGGCCAATGAAGCAGAAACCATCAATGAACAGAATTCTGTTGCACTGCAGAAAAGAAATAGCAAGGTATTCCGGACTTCTCAAACTGAATTAACGACAAAACTTCCTGTCACAGCTCAATCAGGTAGTGCAAATTTTGGCCCTCAATTGTTTAGTAGTACATAGTTGTTCCCTAGTAGGAGAGCTATTATACATGGAGCTTTTTACTTAAACTAACCACAACAGAAAGATCTTCGACTAGAACCTTGTGGCCATGTGTTTAAGAATTAAGATTTGTCTGCAGTCATGCTTTCAAAGTGTTTTCAATAGCAGATTAACAACCTTTTTATCTTTCCCATGACCATGATTATGGGAAAATACACCTTGATATTGTTTATACGGCTCAATCCTCTTGTACAAATAAAATCCAGAGTTATAATCTACCAGTATTGTTCGTGGCATATTAGCAAAGTGTATAGCATCATGAATCTTCTTGTCCAACATCAAACAGTTTGAACTATGCAATTCCAATGTCTTGCAGGCAAACAACATCATGCTCAGCGGCCCCAATCTGTCCACAAGTACAAAAATTCTTCGCAAGCTGTTGCTGGTAGTGCAAACCAAACTCTTCCAGCTAAAAGATACTATGAAAAAGCTTTAGAAATGAGTCGAACCCAAACACCTCCGGTTACCAAGCAGGTTTGGAAGGTGAAAGAAAAGGTGGAAGCTTCAAAAGATTCATCTAAATCACCTTTGGTAGAGTTGTGGAGAAGGTGGGGTAAAATAGAACCCAAAAAAGATGCATCTATGTCATCTTCAAAGGATTGGCGCATAAAGGAAAAGAAACAACCTTCAGAAGATTCTTATGAGCTGTCTTCCAGAAGGAGATCGTCCAATCAACCCCGTTCAAAGCGCTTTTCTTGTAAACATTATATAACTTGGGACGGTACGTGTTAAAGTTTCTTTATCTGTTAAAAAAGATCCGCTCATGTTAAAGAGTCATTACCGTGTCACACGAATGAATTTTGCATTCTGCAGGTTTTGAAGATAAATCCAATGAAAAGCTTGGTCACAGTTGTAGCTTCTGCAATAATGATCTGGCATATCCACCTGAACCACCAAAGTTGGAGATGGGGTTTCGAAATTTCCCAGATGTTGCCATCCTTCCATGCGGTCATGCTTTCCATCTGCTGTGCTTGTCGTCTTCCATGTCTGAAGAGCAGTCGAAAGATCCACCGTGCATTATATGTGAAAGTTTGTCTTGAGTCTTCTTGCTATTTGTCCACTCACATCCTTCCTTCACTCCGCCACTGCAATCCTGGGAGGCAAAATGTAGCTGTGAGGGGGAAATGGCTGAAGCTGTGACGAACCTCATAAACTATACATTTACCACTTGAATGGGAAAAAATACTATACAATAAATGGTGAAGTTCTGTATATATGCTATGCAGGTGCATCAAGTTTTTTTCACTTCAAATTACTGAGTCAGCACAGATTAAAGTTAGGTATATGCTGTAATGACCGAGTTTTGAAGGGTAATCTAAAGAACTTGAATCATTTCAGCTTTAGCTTTTTACCATTGGATGGCCAAACAATTTCATGAATTTAATTGAGGTTACTGTACAGGTAGACGATCATGGTACTAAAAAGGGTTGTAAACATCACAAAAAACTACTAATGTGGCTAAGGCAGTCATACTAGAGTAGACCCAAGGTTGAAGGTATTCAAGTTCGAGTTGATCTTGGACAACATGCATCAGACTAAACTCTTACAACCTATTTGAACCATTTAAAGGACCAAAAACAGAGTAAGATTATAAGTAGATAATATTTCCTGGGTTCAGTTTCGTTTTCTTTCAGCCGGTACTGAAACCATCTTTAATCGAATTGCTAGGAAAAAACTAAAATCTTATGAAGAAAAACCCATATAGTATATATAAAATTGATTTCAATAATATTAAGTAAAATTGGAAATTTGATCCCAACACTAGCTTATTCAATTGAATAAGTGCATTAAGTAGGAATTGCAAAGAAGAACTTGGAAGTTTTTTTTTTTTTGAGCTGAAAAAAAAACTTAGAAGTGAAAAAACAGTCTCTTTTTTTTTTCTAAATAATATAACTAGTTAGGATATTTTTATTAGAACTTCTTAAGAGAGTAACAATGACTTTTTCTTTTCTTGACATTTTAGCTTCCCATGTAAAATAAAATAAAATTAAAAACAAAGGCCTATTAGTTAAAAAGAAATATTTTTTAGAAAGACAAATAATAAGAGATATAATTAATAATAAAATCTGAACTTGTAATTAGTGATGTCAGAAATGGACCTGACCGGTCGGTTCAACCAGTGATCGGCTAAAAGTCCGGTCTGATTCATGGTATTTTTTGGATAGGAACTCGAACCGGTCAAAACTAATAAAAATCGATCAAAAATCAGATCGGTTGAACTGATTTAAATTAAACCAAAAATTTATAAATTATAATTTGACCCTATTATTTATTTAAATTATAATTTGACCTCTAACTGTAATTAAAATTTCAATTTAGTGTAAAATTTAATCAAACGTTTCAATTTAATTCTTAAAATTTAAAAAATTAATATTTAATCATTATCTATATATATTATTCTTTTAATTAATTATATATATATATTATTAAATAACAATTCAAATACTGATTTCACCGATTGAGATTAAATTTTAACTTACTAATATTTTTAATTTAATAGTCAGTACAGTTCTAAAAACCTTACTTATAATTCACGATTTTTTTTAAGTTATAAAATTTGTTACCTATTTACCTATAGGGAGATGTCGGGAGATTGCCGTGGAACTATTGTGGTATAAGACTTCACGATAAGATAGTGAAGTCAGCAGTGATAAGGTGAGGGAAATGAGGGCCCTAGTGAAGAGCTTTCTCTTTGGCAACCTTGCTTGTCATCTACATCTAAACAGAAACGGAAGAAAAGGGGTGACCGCACAACTCAAAAGGAGGGAAGATCTGCCCGAGAATTCAAGAGCAGAGCAACCACCCTTCTTTACACTAAGAGTTCCAAGTCCAGTTCTTGCTCGGTCTGGAGTTGCATTGTTTGGATTGGGCTTCGTTGATGCTGGGTAATCTGTCTTCTTTCTTATCATAAGTTTTTTTGGGATAACGTAAAGTTTATTTTATTGTGACGGATAATCACGACTTTAAATTTTAAAATAAAGTGAAAAAAAAAATAATAATAATAAAAAATAAAGATAAAGCTGTGTCTATCTCATGTACAAACACTCACTGTTTAGGTATAGTGGAGACTGGTCAAGGATTGGGGCGATCTCAAAGGAAATTGAAGATTTGCTGAAAGTTGCAGCTTTTGTCGTTGTTCCTTTATGTATATTTCTCATACTTTCAATCTCCAAGACGGCGGAGGAAGCCTAAATAATTAAGACAAGGAACTATGTGCTTTTGAAGTTGAATCACAGTTAATGAGTAAGCAATCATATTATCTGCGTCTTTCACAATATGGTAAGAAGAGATTATCAAGAAGGTTCGATGTTGTGAAGCTCTGCATCTGTTGTGTGCATCTTCTTAGGATAATGCTGAGACGGTGAGTAAGAAAACAAAACGGTGACGTTTTTTTTTTTTTTTTCTGGTGTTATTTATTTAAGTGATAATCTAAGAGATATCAATATTTTTAATTCTAAACTTTTAAATTTTTTTACATCTGAATCCTAAATTTTTTTTACATTTCATTTGAATTCTAAATTTTTTAATTTTCTACCAAATCAATTTTTCTATTTACCAAAAGTGATCAATCTATTAAAAAAATGATTTTAATTTTACAAAAAATTATTTAAAAAATATTAAATATATGAATTGAATGTTTTTTCTATCAAAAATATATATGTTACTTATTTAATTCGTATATTTGTTGATTAAAAAAATATTTAATGTGCATATTTTGTTGAAGAAAAAAATATTTAATGCATATATTTAATATTTTTTAAATAATTTTTATTAAATTAAACTCATTTATTAATCGATTGATCATTTTTTGTAATTTAAAAGACTGATGTAGTATGAAATCAAAAAGTTTAAAACTCAAATAAAATGTTAGAAAGATTTAGGATTCAAATATAAAAAAATTTAAAAGTTTAGAATTAAAAATATTGATATCTCCTTATAGAGACATATAATGGGCAGTCTAGCACCGGCTATCACTTGGCTGGTCGGAATGGTTAACAAATTCACTTCGCGAGAAAAAATATGAGTTTGAAATTGTGTCAAAAGTAGCGAGATTATACGTATACAAATTTTATTAAGTCTCGAACAATTGAGTGACACATTTTGATTTTTTTTTTATAAATTTAATACATATAATCTACCTATTTAAGGACAGTGAAATTGCGCAATCGTTGGTACCAAATTTGTAGGTTACTACTAGAATTCATTTTTCAAAGAAAGGGTTATAACCGCCCATCTGGTTTGTGCGGCCAGAAGGGACCCCAAATCGGTCCACCCTTTTGGAAAATGTACAAAGAACATTAAGTTTTGGCCGTGCTTTTGGAGGAATAAAAAGTTCCGGGAAGTCCGTTGGCCATTGAGCTCTTATGGCAACAAAGCGAAAAAAGCAACTTGATTTTGCTGTCACAATTATAAATCAGTAAAAAAAAAAGAAAAACAAGTGAAAAAAAGAAAAGAAAGAAAGAAGAGTTTGTGTGGCAGCGTCAATCATTTTTTGGAAGCTAAAGGGTAGCTCTTGCTACAATTTTTTTTTTGAACTTTTTTGCCATTGCTGTAGGCTGGGCATGTACTTTCCACTTGAACCATGATGGCAATTGGAAAAACTCACTCATGACTAGTGATTTTTCCACAATTTTTGCTCGTTGACCCAAAACTGCTAATAACTTCACTAGGGATAGTTGGTAATGGATAGATTATGTTTCATAATAAAGCAAATCTTGCAAGAATCAGCCAATGTACTTTGCGTTATAGGCATTCGGTTATGGCAGCAAACTAGAGCTATTCAAGACACATTAATATTGGAGGAAGAAAAGTATTCCAGCGATATTTATATCAGTTCTGAAAGAGCAATGACAGTTCTGCATAAGAGCGAGCCCAACCCAAAGATAATTGATCACCCTCCACTCAGCTTTATTTTCAAACTTTGGTGTCATATAATATAACCTAGAAAGCTGCAGAATTTTACCAATTAGTTTGGTTTACCAAAGTTTTTTTTTTTTTTTTTTTGGTGTAGGTGTTACAAGAAATAAAGCCAAAACGAGAGGCCTGGAATTGCTGGCCTTACATTTTTGGTGTGATAGTGTACAAGAAAGGACTTTTGGCTTACCTTATCGTATCCACCTCTCACTCTCTCTATCTCTCTCTGTATCCTCTTCTCAGCCCAGATTATCTCCTTTTCTCTCATTTCATTTCCCAATTCCTGTCCCCAGTCTCTCATTTTTACTTGCACTTTTTTTGTGCTCAACAATACCGCAAGCCTCATTTCAGTTCCTTCCCAGTCTCAACTCTTTCCTGACCATTCCCACACCGAGTAAAAGCAACTTCTTTCTCTTTGCAGCCAAACTTTCACACTCTCATTTTACCATGTAAAGGCTTTTGGGTGTTCATGTGGGGACATGTCATTTGACAAATTTCTCTTTATCTCACGAGGTAACCCTTTTGTTGCCCTTATAAAAAAAACTTTTTTTTTTCTGTTATTTGTAAGAATAAATGTTGGTGGGCCGGTGGTTTTTGTGCCGAATTATGTGCCGAATGAAATTGGAACTGTTATTTTTGAAATTATAACTGATATTTTTGAATCAGTTGTTATTTTTACATTTCAAAAATATCAGTCGCAATTTCAAAAATAACAGCTGCGGTTTCATTCGGCACAAAATCCCGGGACAAAAGTATCGGGATACGTAATTGCACTCTATTTGTAAGTTGCATTTTTGCCAACACTTAGACCCAGTGGAGCGGAGTCCCTTCCTGTCGGTTGTCACACATTTTCCGGTTTACTAGTTCAGTCAAGAATTGTAATGAGATCTCAGATCTGTTGTTCGCCATTCAATTGTGGACTTCTTTTATATTTTAGGATGAGCAATGGCATCATTATGCTTGTGGGGTACCATGAATCGGAATTTATATTGACACCATCGTCTAAAATTAATTTTAATAATTATAGCGAGTTACACTTTTTACTTCACACTTACCTTACAGAAGACTTATTTAGTTCCGTATAAGTAAATATGGAGTAAAATATGTGACTTTCTAATGAAACTCAATTAACTTTTAGTGGGGGAAGCCTCTTCTATTAATTATAAACTTCTAGACGATAAATTATACCCATTCAAAAGGAAAAAGGAATTAAAAATTATAATATTTAAAAAAATTTTGTCACTTTTCATTTTTCATCTCAAATTATTGACATAAATTTCATGAATGTCAACTGAAAAATCAGCAAAATAATATAAGGATTAAGCAATATTACAAAATTGATTTTTCATTTCATTTGGCAAGACGAAGTTTTAAGAACCAAGATAGAAAAGAAAAACCAAACATCCCAACATTTTTTCGCCCTCGAAGCCAGCGACTTGTCTGTTAGGATTATTTTGTTTGTTTCATATTTTCATCTAGGAGGGTAATATAAACTTTTAGGGTTCGTTTGATTTAAGAGTTGGAATCGGAATCGAAATTGGAATCGGAATCAAGTGGAATCGAAAACGGAATAATTTTTTTTATGACATGTTTGGTTTATTCAGGAATCAGAATCAAACCTTTTGTAGTCGTTTGTTTTAGTTTAGAATCGGAATCAATATCAAATATATGATAATATTTATTTCACTAAAAATAAATAACCAACAAATACAAAAAATAAAAAATTATGAATATCAAAATAAAAATTAAAAATACAAAAATATTGTAACATAATTTCAAATTAAAAATATTAAATAACGATAATAATAATAATAATAATTTAGTTCACAATAACAATCATAAATATAAAATTCAAAATTAAAAAATAACATAAATTTTTATTAATAATGATAACAAAGAAGAAGTATGAATAATATTGTTATAATCAAAATGATATTGTAAATATTATAAAATAAGTCATTATTAATAAATAAATTATTATTAAAATTATGTAATTTTTATGCAAATAATTTTATTATTTATGGTTATTATTAATATTATGAAAATATAGATAATATTATTATCATTTATAATGTAATTATTATCCTAATTTTTGAAATATTTAATTTTATTATAATATACAAATATTTATTATCATTATCATTAATTAATTAATTAATTATTATTATTATTATTATTATTATTTATGAGATTTATTTGTAATATTTTATTATAAAATAATTTACAAAGTGAGAGAGAAGATGAGAGAATGAGAATGATTAACTATCTAAAGGTGAGAATGATGATTCTTATAGATGGGGGAATCTCATTCCCAAAAATAAAGGAATGAAAATGAAAATTTTTCCTACCAAACATTAAGAATGGGAATCACTCACTCCCATTCCCGTTCCCAAGCAAAAAAAAAACCAATCAAACACCCCCTTAATTTGGACAATCGTAAATTCTTTTTTTTACTCATTGAAAAATAAGATTATTACAACAACTATCAATATATAACTAAAAAATGTGCATATATAACTAAACAGAATTATTATCCCCAAGAATTTGATGGTCGCCTCATGCTTTCTAAATGGTCATAAAAAATAAATGTTTTAATTAGCAAAATAAGTAGTGTAATATAGACCAAAATTAATTAATGACTATTTTTATTTTATCATGTAATTTATAG
Organism: Carallia pectinifolia; assembly: GCA_037832335.1. Lineage (NCBI taxonomy): Eukaryota > Viridiplantae > Streptophyta > Magnoliopsida > Malpighiales > Rhizophoraceae > Carallia > Carallia pectinifolia. Next base: position 2,005,497 of record CM075453.1, read on the forward strand.
GCCAAAGGCCTTTTAATAAACCCTGAAAAGAAAGATACATTTTCAAGATTTTTGAATTAATTATTTTTGTTTCTTTATGCCAATAGAAAAAGATTTGACTTTAGGAAAAAAGAAAAAAGATTTGACAAATAAAAGGTATCTAAAAGATATCAGTGCATTAAATATTATTGATTTTCTTGATAAATTTGAATTCGAAAAGTTGGTCGCTGACGTGTAAGGACCGTTAACGATCCGGTACGAGGATCTGGGCTCAAATATTATGTAGATCTTGTCCCTCTCAAACCTTGCCACCTTATTATCGTGGAAGGTACAGCAAATCGAACGGTTATCTAAATAATCACCACACTGCCACATTTTTTTCCCATATATACATATGCACTGGATCACTACCCCTTAAAATCTTGAGTCCCAAGTTTCTTTGTTATTTAAGAGGACTGCGCTGAAGAGCAAGCCGCTTGCACCCAAAAAAATAAGAGCAAGCTGCTGCTCACATCTGGCGACTCCTCCACATCGTCGCCTGCACAACCTCGTTCGGTCCACCTTCGCCCGGTTCCGTTCGATCAAATTCGAAGGAGTCCGGTTCGACAGAGATCTCCGGTCGGCGGAGTAGCGGGCGCCCAGGCCAATCGGCAGCCGAAAGGCGTGGAGAAGAAGAGCAAGACCGGGAAGGATGGCTCCAATGACGCGTCGGAAAAGCGAGAAACAACGGCCGAGCCTGTTTCGTTGTGTCCACAGCCTCGGCTGGGACGGTTCTAGGATTTCTTCTCGTTCTCTCAGCTCAGGCCGCCGATCCAATGTCTGTTTCTTCCTCTTTCGCTCTGATAAGTTTCACGATTTTGAATCTTTCTTGAAATCTTGATGATGTTGTCTTGCAGATATTAGAAGAGCTACGCAAGCGTTTCTTGAGAATAAAACAGAGGACAATGTCTTTCAGATTATCAGATAGATGTGAGATTTCTCTGTTTTACCTTTCTTTAATGTTGAATCCTTTTGCTCTTAGTAGTGCGAATGTGTAGTTGAATCTTATAAAAACAGTGGTTTCTGTGTCTTTCTGTGAACGACAATCTTCAAATTTTCTTTCGAATCGTTATTCTAGGGTTTGGCTGTCAAGTAATGCAGGCCTTTGCGCGAGCGTTTCTTGAGTAATGCAAGCCATCTGCTTTTCTTTTTTCTTTTTTCTTTTTTAAAAATTATTTATTAAATTCCGGTGAAACTCCTTGTCTTGAGCAATTGCTATATGATGATTTGTGATATTTTGCTTGCAGGCGTATAAATATCTTATGAAAGCTTTCGTTGAGCACAATAAAGTAGGTTTCACTCTCCTATGTCTTTGTAATAATGCTTTTAGGTATTGATCAGATGAAGTGGTTAAGGATATGCTTGTTTTATTTCAGCTTGGCAATCATCCTTATGGTTTTCGAGCAAATACATGGGTCGTTCCTCCTCTGGTTGCTGATAATCGATCTATTTTTCCAGCACTTCCAATGGAAGACGAGAACTGGGGAGGGAACGGTGGTGGACAAGGAAGAGATGAAAGGTATGACTACAGGCCATGGGCAAAGGAGTTTGCTATTCTGGCTGCAATGCCTTGTAAAACGGCAGAAGAGAGGCAAATTCTGGATCGGAAAGCTTTTCTGCTACACAGTTTATTTGTTGACGTTTCTGTTTTTAAGGCTGTTGCAGCAATCAAGCGTGTTATTAAAGGTAGTTTGTTCAGTCCCAATGATCCTGCTCGACCAGGTTTACACGAGGAAAGAATTGGGGACTTGATTATTTGGGTGACAAGGGATGTGGCGGATGCAAGCGTAAAGTTGGATTGTAAAACTGATGGGAGTCAGGTTCTTGGACTGTCACAGGATGAAGGTTGCAAGGAGAAATTTACTTAAAGGCATAACTGCTGTTGAAAGTGCAACTGCTCATATGAGTAAAATAATTTCTCTCTATATTATTTTATTTGACTAAGGCAAATTTAGGCGTTGCTGAAGTCATGATTTGAGCACGTAGGACATTCCAACTTTAGGGGTTGTGCTCGTTCGTCATCGTGGATACACAGCTGTCGTTAAAGTGTTTAGTGATGTGAATTGGGAGGGGAATCCCATTCCAGAAGAAATTGACACTAAGGACCAGCCTGAAGGAGGTACCAATGCATTGAATGTCAACAGGTTAACTTATGTGTGAAGCTTACAGACATTCATTATGATTGGACAGTGGATGGGTGCCTAGTCAGCTGGCTGCCCATTTGTAGGATTCCTATTAAACTATGCACTGAAACCACAGTCTATTTTATGCTGTTCTCTGAGAAGACACACACATGGAATCATGTATACACCCACTTGACACCACAGACACTTTTTTGCAATATGCTGGCTTACTGGTTATAGCAGAATCCTCCATAATGGAAGTTATAAATTTCTGATTGCTGTTTCCTTCAAACCATCTCGCAGCTTTAGAATGCTATTGCACAAGTCATCTACGCCTGAATCATCTATTACAGTCCAGTGGCCGCAGAGTGGAGAATTTGAAGATTTACACACTGCTAGCTTGTTGGTGAGGGAAGTACCGAAAAATAGTTTGCTGAAGTTGCAGGAAGACCTAGCAAGCATAACAAGCCTATTAGATGGGAGCTAGCAGCATGTTGGGTTCAACACATACAAAACAATGCTCCAGGGAAAAGTGAGCATAAAAAACCGGAAGAAGCAAAGCCTGAGCCTGAAGTAAAAGGACTTGGAAAGCAAGGTGCCTTGCTGAAGGAGATAAAAATAAAAAATAAAAAATAAAAAAGAAAAAAAGATGCAAGAAATAGCAAAACTGATGAGGGAAAAGATGTTTCTGTAGGTATCAACCTTGACATGAAGAAGAAATCACACAATACTAACCAGAAAGATTTGGAGAAAATAGAAGCAATGGGAATCATTTGGAAAAAGTTACTCCCTGAAACAGCATATTTGTGCCTTGAAGAATCAGAAACAGGTCTTCATCTCAAGGTTTGTTGACTGCTCTCTAAGGAGGATTACTCCCTGAAGCAGCATATTTGCGCCTTAAAAAATCAGAAACAGGTCTTCATCTCAAGGTTGTTGATTGCTTTCTAAGGAGGATATCTATCTGTCAAGTATTGTTCACTGCACTTTTTAAGATTCTTGTTTTTAACTTATTTTTCATATGAGCTAAGACTGACATTCAACATTGTTTATTTTGAGGAATGTTTTTTTATGCTCAAACATGTAAACCTGGATAAGCATTTGCATTTTGCGTTTCCTCTTGCTTCATTTATAAATTCATATTTGGTGTGATTGGCATTGATTTTGCGGTCACCCGATGAATTAATTGATATGGCACAGAAATACTAGTATACTTCGCTGATACTGTTCTTCCAAAACTGGTTAGTTGGCAAATTGTATAATTCCATTTTTTGAACTTCCGACTCCTGATTTGTTTTGGATGTAATGTATATGTTTGGTTTTGCTAAGTAGAAGATTTTGGCTCCCTTGAACATTCACCAGTTGATGGAAGAATATTGACAGATTTTATAAATACCAGGGGTTTGCAGATGCGTTCTATGGGACGTGTGGTAATTTTCCTTGGGAAATTTTGTTCTTGATCACAAAACAAAATTTTACATGCTGTTGCCCAAATAGTGTTTTTCCCCTGGTATTCAGTCTGAAAAATCTCCCCCCCCCCCCCTTCTCTCTCTCACACACACCCACCCAGCAGCTTGACAATAAAAGAACATGAATGTCTTGCTGATGCATTATTCGTGAACTGAACTGTATATAGCTTTGTGTCTAACATTATTTCATGTGTGGCTTATTATTTTTTGTTGTCTAATAAGACCCTTGCTCTTTAAGATTTGCGACTTGTGAATGGTTGCTTCTATTACCACTACTATTTTGGAAATTGTCTGTACAATGGAAACATTTTTAAACATGAGTTGAAAGACATTATATTGGCATGGATTCAGTTGAGCTCAAATTCGTATCTCAATTTAATGTGCCTAAAAGAATTGCATCTTGACTTTATTTCATCTGATACTATCGGATAACATTGCAAGAAAGTTCTGCACACCAGCCATTCTAATCAAGGATCTTGCTTAACCGCTCTTGCATGGGAGACATAGCTATGTCGAGCTTAAATTATTTGTGTCTTTCCTTTTTATTTAGTATTCTCATCTTATTGTTCTAGGTTGATTTGGCAGGCAAGCTTCCTCATGTGCAATCCCTCTGTATACATCAGATGATAGTTCGAGCCTACGAACACATATTACATGCTGTAGCAAGTAGCAGCAGTAGATAACGTTGCTCACTTGGCTGCATCAATTGCATCATGTCTAAACTTTTTGTAGGGAACACCTGCAACAGAAAGGAGGATACAGGCATTATAAATGATGAAAAACTCAAGTGGGAAGTGGTGGAGACCTCCATTTGAAAAGGTCTGGGTGGCGATGGAAGCGTGAAAGCTGGCAGGATGTAAGAAAGTTTGCCATTCTTCGTGGTCTGTCCCACAAGGTTTGATCATTTGGCCTGTCTGCTACTACTTGGGGTACCATAGAAAGGGTAAACTCCATTTTAAGATTTTAAGTGAAAGTCATCTTTGCACAGGTTGGACTTGAGCTTCTTCCCAGGGACTATGAGATGGAAAGCACCACTCCTCTCAGGAAGTCTGATATTATAAGCATGGTCCTTGTATACAAGGTTAGATACGAGCTTTTCACTTTCGAATTTCTGCATTATTATTTTTTTTAATTTTTTTGTTGATTTGTTTTCCTGCAGCATGTTGCATGTTCATCTGCTGGTGGACATACACTGTTGGAGTCATCTAAAAATTTCCTGGATAAAGGCAAATTGGAGGACGCCATCAATTAGGGTATGAATTAGCTCTGCTCTTGTCCTTCTGTCTATTTGATAATTCTTCTGCACATATAATTATTATTTGAACAAAAAATCTCACACTCAATTTTGAAGGCACTGTCAAAACTTGTATCAGTATGTGGTCCTTATCATCGAATGACTGCAGAAGCATACAGTCTATTGGCTGTAGTTCCCTATCATACTGGAGATTTTAATCAGGTATGTGCTTTGCTATACATCCAGTGATTTCTGCCAGAACTGTATGTATAATAATACCGGATGTCATGCTTCCTTTTGTCTGGGGAAACTCAATCCTGTAATGTACTTTGGAAAATCACTTAATAATTTTTCTGAGGGCATATTTTACTTGGCTTTGCAATGTAGTAATACCTACTTGTTTTTTTTAAAATCATGGGTTTTCAGGATGATACTCAACAATTGTTACAATAATATAGAAGAGAGGGGGGAAAAAAGAATTTTCAGAAAGTACAGAATTAATGCAAAAAATAGTTGTCTGTTTAGTTTTTAAAGCTGCCCTAAGCCTGCTTGAGATTAGTTTTTAAAGCTGCCTTAGGCCTGCTTGAGACTGCTTGAGATTACCAAATCAATTAGTTTCTGTTGGGAAGTTATGTGAGAGCAACGATGAGTTGTAAGAGCATTGGTATTTAAGGTGTATCCAAGGGAGTTAGACTGAAATTGAACATGTCTTGAGATTCAGCAGTAAACTTGTGTTTTCCTATTGTTGATCTGTTTCACACTGCATATGCCAAGAATACCAACACCCTAAGTTCTTTCTCTTTGGTATGCAATACCTTTTTATGGATATTCTGATTTGTTCTGACATTTGAACCAAGTACAGAGGTTCTCAGTTGAAGCTGTGTAAAATAAAAGTGTGATGACCTCATAAAAATTTGCTTGGTCTGAATTAGTACCTTTAAAATCTTTGCTGGTTGCTGCCATCTGATTTTTTTCTGATATGCAACTTTCAAAATTATTTTGTTTTACCGATCTCCCTTGCATGATTTAGGCAACCATTTATCAGCAAAAGGCATTGGATATCAATGAAAGGGAGCTTGGACTTGATCATTCTGGTACAATGAAAAGCTATGGGGATTTAGCTGTCTTTTACTACTGTCTTTGACATACAGAACTAGCCTGGAAGTAGGTTTCTACATTTTCCATGTCAATAGAGATTCCCCTTCAATGAATTTGATACCACATGGCAATGCCTTTTGTCTGACGTAGCACTATAGTTTCATTCTCTTTTACATCTAGAGTGGTTTTCTTTCTACAAAGGAACATGCTTTAGGCTCATGAGCTGATTCCTAGAGCTCTTGGGCTGCAACCTTGCAGGCGAAGTGTTGGATACAGCTTAGTAGGAAATGGAAGGGAATTCGTTGGGGTTTAATGTGTTTGAGCATGGTAGAGATAGGAAAAAATGCACCATTGATTAAAAGCTAAAATGATTTCCCATAGATGATACTCTCTTGGCATGTGCTTTGCCAGGGTTGCTTTCAGAAGAAATCAGAAGGTCAATTTCCAAGAACTTTTCGGTTTGATGTTATAGCTTATGAGTTATGATGACTTTTTCATCTTCTAAGAGAGGTGGGGTGGGGGATTTAAATAATAAGCCATGGTATGTAATTGTTGGAAATGAGTGGTAAAGGTCTATTGGATAGGTCTCAAATGGCATGAAAAGCTCCTTGTCCATGTTCCTGCTTGCTGATGTTTTCCCTCTTCCCTTCTCTATCTTTGTGCTAATGCAGTAACTAGAATTCTTAAATTGAACCATGACCTTAATTCACCATTTTTTAATGGACAAATTACCTGAAATTAACAAGAGAACTTGGGTTTCGGGTTTTGATTCCCTTGCTGCAAATTCAATTCAGATGGATGATTTAAATATGCAAGTTATGTTGCTCAGGAGCATCAGGTAAGGAATATAAAATATCTAAGTAGAATCTACGTGAATCTGCTGTTAGCATGTGATATTTTCTTCTTCATCTGCTTTAAGTGCCCTCATATTTACCTTTTTGCAGCTTCAGGTATGTCAATCGCGCATTATATCTTTTGCATTTAACTTGTGGGCCATCTCATCCAAATACAGCTGCCACCTACATTAATGTAGCGATGATGGAAGAAGGATTAAGAAATGTCCATGTTGCTCTTAGGTACCTGCACGAGGCTCTGAAGTGTAACCAGAGGCTACTTGGAGCTGATCATATACAGGTAACTCCTCAGTCTCTTCCTCTTTCTTGCCCTTGATACCTCTCCACACTTCACAGTCATACACAATGCATGATATTTCAAGTTTTAGCTGATAGAACCTTACAAGAACGAGATGGAAAGCATTAGAATTTGTATTCTGACAGGAGAAGATAACTAGCAAAACAAAGGATCCTTACAAGAAATAAGCAGCATGCGAACTGGCATGCTGTACCCACTGGTGGGATTCTTGATCAAACTAAGCTCTTATATTGTTTCCAGTCCACACTCTGTGAACCAAATAGATGGGAATCTGCCATGCAGGGTACGGATCACTGATATGTCAGCTTGTAATACATCAAAAAATGCTTGCTTCTTGGAATCTCATGCTTCATCCAGACAATATTATCTTGTCAATCCTTTGGATGACACATATGAAATTTTGATCTTCCTTTCCCAATTAAGACTGGTTTAGCAACTGGAAACCACTGAAATCTATATCTCAACCTCTTAATAAAAACGAAGGAAAGGAAAAATGGGGATATATGTTTTGTTTGATAAGGATAGAAATGTTGAGGGTTTGGGTAGCAGAGTTTGAAATTTTCTTGAGGGATATTGTCATTCCTGAGTTCATTTGTTATCAGAAATTTGTTATCCTTTTACTGATGTTTTTACAGCTTTGGATGCTTACAAAAATAGATAAGAACAATTGTTGATGTTGTAGGAATACTGGATGGATGGTGTTGGATGAAACAAAGATATAAAAACGATTCTTCGAACTTTTGATAGTTGTCCCGAGATGAAAGAAGTTTTAGATAAATCAATTGGGATGAGATTTTGCATAATTATTTTGCTTTCCAAGGCAAACAATTTGACTGTTATTTCTGCTTGTATGAACACAAATCTCGACTTGACTGTAGATGTTTGCTTGGGTTCCTTCAGGCCTTAACATTTTCTGGCTTTTTTAGACCTGTTAGAATTGCCACTTTGCTTTCAACTTCAAACTTTAAACTAGTCTTTAGGCTATCCTTAGCTTGTAATGGTGTTAGTGGGAGCACTTAAGACTGCTGTCTTTTCCTATCAACAACCATGACAATTGAGATTGCTTCTTTTAACTTGTTAACTTGTAGTTGTGTTTTAAGTATTGTGAACCATGCTTTGTGTAATCATTGTAACTTGTCTTTATGCTTGTAAAAACTCCTATATATTGGAGTATTTGAATCAATGAAATTAAGTCATGTTCAACATCATGTCTCTTGATATTTTTCTTTATCACAAATGGTTTATTACTCTCTTTCTCTTTGCCTTTTTGCTGCATTTTCTGTTTCTGTAACTTAGCAGCAACTTTGCTGCATTTGCAGCTCTAATAACCATCATCTTCTTCACTCAAAAAAACCAACAAGCGGTATCAGAGCATCTAATGATCTTTGGGGACCTCTCAAAATCTGTTTTTTGGGTCTAAACTCTGTTTTCCATCAGCATCTTACTGCTCTTTCATTTTCTGCAGCATTTTATCATCTTTGATGGTGTTTTGCAGCTTCATCTCTGTTGCAACACTCATTTTGTGCACTCTGCTGCACTCATTTTCTGCAAAAACTCCTCTGCTGCATTTCATACATTTCTGCAGCAAATTTCCAGCTTTTGAACTGGTTTTAAACTCTTCCTTTAGGCCAAAATCTGGTTTTAAACTCTCATTTTCAGCAGCTTTCATCTTCTACTGCATCATCATTTCTGCAGTTCTCATTTTCTGCTGCACTTAACTTTCTGCTACACTATTATCTAATTTTCTGCTGCATTTCAAAATCTTTACTGCATTTTGAAATTTCTGCACTATCAAATGCTGCAATCTGCATTTCTGCAGTTCTTTATCTGCACTGTCAGAACTTCTACTGCAATTTCTGCAGTTTTGCTGCTTCAAACTGTTACTGCAATGTTTCTGTTTGGCAGTTCTACATTTCTGCTTTGTGGTTCTGCATTTCTACTGCACTAAAATTTACTGCAATCCTTCTGTTTTTACAAATTCTAGTTTCTGGACTGGTTTTCTGCAGTATCATTGCTTGAAACTGCAACTTTCTGGTTTAGAACTCTTTCAATAAAAAAAACAGCTTCAAATCTGGTTTACAAACCACTCATGTTGCACATGCAACACTCATCTATCAACAATGATCTCTCATCAAGTTAATGACCTCCATCTTGAGTTCGGGAGGCTAAAGAATGAACTCACCCATCAATGCCCTCTATCATGAGTTCGAGAGGTTAAAAAATGAACTCCAATACCATTCCTGCTGCAAAGTCTGTACAGGGATGTTCATGCCATCAACAACAACAACAAACTTAACTTTTTTCTTCAAATCTCAGCAAATCCTTCAAGGAGGAGCAATCAAAGTTGAAGACCTCCATCATGAGTTCAGGAGGAGAAAAAATGAACTCAATCTTTCAAGACCTCCATCATGACTTCAGGAGGAGAAACAATGAAGTCAAATCAATTTCATTCAAGAAACTCTCTATTTTTCCAGCAAAGTGTCAAGGAGGAGTGTTAGAATTGCCACTTTGCTTTCAACTTCAAACTTTAAACTAGTCTTTAGGCTATCCTTAGCTTGTAATGGTGTTAGTGGGAGCACTTAAGACTGCTGTCTTTTCCTATCAACAACCATGACAATTGAGATTGCTTCTTTTAACTTGTTAACTTGTAGTTGTGTTTTAAGTATTGTGAACCATGCTTTGTGTAATCATTGTAACTTGTCTTTATGCTTGTAAAAACTCCTATATATTGGAGTATTTGAATCAATGAAATTAAGTCATGTTCAACATCATGTCTCTTGATATTTTTCTTTATCACAAATGGTTTATTACTCTCTTTCTCTTTGCCTTTTTGCTGCATTTTCTGTTTCTGTAACTTAGCAGCAACTTTGCTGCATTTGCAGCTCTAATAACCATCATCTTCTTCACTCAAAAAAACCAACAAGACCACTGCCAGCTACCATGCCATAGCTATTGCTCTCTCTTTGATGGAAGCTTACTCCTTAAGAGTCCAGCATGAACAAACTACACTACAAATACTGCAGGCCAAACTTGGGTCTGAAGATCTGCGTACACAGGTAGTTGAAATATTTTGACAGCCAAATTCCACCCAAGTGGTGTGAGCTTTGTTCTTGAAGTATGCATACAATAACCTTTTGTAGGATGCTGCTGCTTGGCTTGAGTACTTTTGATTCCAAGCCTCAGGAGCAGCAGGAAGCTGCAGGCAATGGTACGTCAAAGCCAGATGCCTCAATTTCCAGTAAAGGTCATTTAAGGTAATAATTAAAAATGTCATATATGGTCTACGCTGGTAAAACTGATGGTTTACATTTTATGTAAGGGAGCTCCACTATTCTGCTGACAAAGGTAGACAAGCACGTGCAAATTTTTAATTTTGGGTTTTGAATGGTGACTTAATTGCTGTCTACTTTACTGCTCATTGAAAAATTAATTTTTCACTTTTGCTTATGATTGGCGACTGTTTAACATAGTTTTTCAAAACATGCTTGTGAATGGCAGGCCAAAGTACAGACGAGCATGTACGAAAATGTCATTAATTTTGGGTTCAAAATGTTGGCTTAACTAGCATCTGCTTTATTGCTCGTTGGCAGAATTACTTTTGCTTAAGATCGGCAGCTGTTGAATATTTAATGTTGAGCTTGCTGTCGATATTGAATTGGTTTTCCCAAACATGCTTTTGTAGGTTACAGCAACTAGCCTACAACTTAACGTGCTCTAATAGCTGCTGCTTTTTACTTTTTTTCTTTCTTTTTTCGTGATCCAGGAACAGTCTGTAAATGATGTCATCTGCCTGTCGAAATAAAATAATAATGCTATTAAACCTCATCATTTGATTGGACGACTGAGTTTGAGACCCTCTTTAGGTTGAATACTATTAATATTATTCTTTACCAGCAACTAGATGCAACATTTTATCTCCTGGATCAGTGTATCAGACCTTTTGGATTACATAGCACCAAATGCAGATGTTAAAGCTAGAGAAGCTCAAAAGAAAGCTCGTGCAAATGTGATAGACCTTATATCTCCATGTATTCTGATTTTCATTAGTGTTACGTTTTTCATTTGGCTTAAAGGGTCCTGTCTTCATCAAACAGGTTAAAGGCAAACCATGCCAAAATTTGGAAGCAGTTTCAGATGAATACCAAAAGGATGAAATTCTGTCACCAACTTATCCAGTTGTAGAAAATTTAAGTGACAAAGAAAACAACTCCGAAGTCCAATTAGCAGAACCTAGGAATGAAAGCCTAGATTCAAGTCTCCCTGTTCAGCCAACACTGAATAAGGGTGGGTACATGACACCTGAGGATGACTCGGATGAAGGGTGGCAAGAAGCTATCCCCAAAAGTTGTTCACCAAAAACTCGCAAATCTTCTGCCTCGAGGAGGCCAAGCCTAGCTAAACTAAACACCAACTTTATGAACGTCTACCATTCATCAAAATTTCGAGGCAGGCCCACAATTTTACATCCCTGAAGACATCCCCAAATGATTCAGCCACACACACTGGACCAATTTACCTGTTTCAAAAAATTTTTTAAGAGTGCAAGCTTCAGTCCCAAATTTATTAATTCTGATGCCCCAGCCAGTGGGGCAGAGAAGTCGAGCACTCCCAAGTCAGTCCCAACAACTCCATTGTAAAGATTTACGAAAACGAAACCCAATAACTTAGATAGATCACAAGAAAAAAGAAGTAAGTAACATTAAATTGACTTTTTGGACACTACATCTTACTTAAAACCTTAAAATTTAGATTATAGGTCTTCTAACCACACTTATATGTTGTTTTACTCCTCCCTTCCTTTCTAATATAAAACTTCTATATTTTATACTCAAACACGCTCCCTCACGTGAAAGTTCAATTCACTTGAGATAAGCCCAACTCACTTAGTTGGAAGCGTAAACAAACAACAAAAGTCCAACTCACCTGAATTGAATTCAGGTCACCTGAATTGAATTCAGGTCACCTGAATTAGCTCTAGTTTACCGTTAAATGTGAAGGACAGTAATATTCGGACTTTGATACCATGTAAAGATTTATAGAAGCGTAGACTTATTATCTTAGATGGATCACAAAAGAGAATAAACAAGTAGTATTAAATGAGTTTTTTGAACGTCACATCTTACCTAAAACTTTAAAATTTAAGTTATGAATTTTTTAACTACACTTATATATTACTTTACTCTTTCTTTCATTTTCAATATAAGACTTTTATATTTTATACTTGAATACCCATCTTTGACTTGCCGAGTTGCTATATCAGCTTTAGTGCCGAGTCCAATCAGTGTGCGAGCAGCTGGAAAACTTTTTCCTTATAAAGAAGTTGCTTTGGCTCTTCTGGGGACAATTGTGAAGGCAGTGGCAGAACAGTTGCCAAAAGTACCTGTTACCACAGAATCAAGTCCTCAGTCGATCCATCAAACAGCTGCATCAGAAGTCACCTCTTCTGAGGTGATAACATTAAAAGATACAGAAGTTCAACAAAAATCTTCCGGGGAAATGAAAGCACTTGTCAATAAAGTTCGGAAAAGTAGATGATGCAGTTGTGGCAGAACTAGTGGAAGAAGTCAAATGTACCGATGCTGATCATAAATTAACAGAAGACTGAATATTTGGAATTGAGACTACCACTGTTGAGGTGACAAAAGCAGAAGTGGAAAATTCTGCAGCCTCAGCAGTTTTGGACGGTTGCTCTGAGAAGGGTGCCTTGGATTTGAAAGTTTTGGACAGTTGCTCGGCAGTTTCTCCTGATAACACACTATCTGCTTTAACTGAAAATAAAGATTTGTCGACAAAAAAACATGCTTCATTTCCCAATGGAAAAATAGTAGATGAGAATTCTCAGGATCAATCCAATGGCAATGCGAGCATTAACACATTGCCGACTGGAAAGGAGGCAACCAAGAAACTTTCTGCTGCAGCACCACCATTCAATCCATCCGCAGTTCCAGTCTTTGGCTCCATTACAGTCCCAGGATTCAAGGATCATGGAAGAATCCTTCCTCCGCCGGCTAATGTTCCTCCAGTGCTGACAGTTGATCATGTTCATAGATCACCTCATCAGTCAGCAACAGCTCGGGTCCCCTATGGTCCAAGGCTGTCTGGCAGCTATAATAGATCTGGAACTCGTGTTCCACAAAACAAACCTAGTTTCCATAATGAACCATTCCAGCCCTCCTAGGATATTGAATCCACATGCTGCTGAATTTGAACCTGGTCAACCTTGGGTTTCTAATGGCTATCCTGTGTCACAAAATGGTTTCTTGGCTACCACAAATGGTATGCCAGTATCTCCGAATGGCTTCCTCATATCTCCACCGGGTATCCCATCGTCCCCAGTTGGCACCAATAATGGTTACTGTTGATTTTGATGTTGAGAATAACAGTGAGGCTGCCATGGATAACATCATCGAAAACTGTTTGATAGGCATGGAAAACTAGCCAAGTCAGCACAAAGCTGTTGAAGATCAAGATGAAGCTGCACATCCTGAAACTCAAGCGAAGCCTAATGTTGTCTCCCTGACCAGTAATGCAGCTGTGGCAAAATAATTTTGCAATCATATAGTGAATGAGGAGAAACCTAGCAAATGTTGGGCAGATTATAGTGATACTGAAGCTGAGATTGTTGAGGTTACCAGTTGATGGGAGATATCAAGTTTTTCTTAAAGGTGATCTTCAGCCTGGCTATATAGCCCTGAAAGAGGGGGAATGATAAGCAACAGAGTCAAGTGAGCGCCCTGTAATGAGAGGGAAAGGCAACTGCTTTGAACACTGACACGATTAATTTTAAAACTTGGAAATGTAAATATTTTCTGAATAATGTTTGGTTTCTCGCAACAAGGACTTAGGTGACACGCACAGGAAATATACCTTGTCCACAAAGAAGGATCTAAAGAAGGGTCCGAGTAGTCTGTCCATAACTTAGAGTCACCTGCCATTGAGTTTTTCTTCTCGCATAACTTTCCCACTATATTTTTTGCTGTTTGTCAAATTAAAATGAAATAACATCAGACGGATTAGGGTTCTCCAGGTCGTATTGTTAGCTATGATAATCGAAGGGCTCCAGTAATTAATGTTACATAACAATGTATGTGACAAAGATTATTGGTAGCACATCTGATTTTTAAGGTATATCCAGTTTTTTTTTTTTTTTTTAATTGACAAACCAAAATTTTTTCAGCTGCGGGTTCAACCTGATGACCTTGATTGTGAATTGTGTTTATGATATGTTCCCAAACCTACTGTGTAGCATTTCTCCGGATGCAACTGAACTGTTAACATAAAATCTGTGCATCTCGTTATTCATGCTACCAGAAATACATACATGTATGAACTCCCATTAAAAAACATTCTTTTGGGAAAAGATTTGGAAAAAGAGAGAGAGAGAGAGAAGACCAACTACAGGTTACACCTTCAGATTGTGTCCTCCGTGAAAATTTAGTAGGATGAGCAACATTATAATTGTAAGCCATTGCAGAAACACTTTCACTCTCTATTGAATTGTGAGAAGTTTTCTAGCATTACAATCCAAGCCAAGCGGCAGGAGAAGCAGATAAAAGAAAGAATGTCTTCACTACTCGTCAATGTCCAGCAAAATGTCACATCTCTAAAGTGCGCGTCACATCTCTAAAGTGAACAGGCTGGTGATCTCTGGCGGAAATCCAGAATAACTAATGAGGCGGCACTGTGAGCAAGTGCTGCTAATACCACAAACACATGAAAAATCTGATGGCTGTGCCCTGCAATATCAAATGCACCAGGCTTCCAACGTTCTGGTATTCTAGTGACATAAAATCCAGTTCCTGCAGCGTATAAGACAGCCATAACAAGTTCGTATCCAATGGATACAAAAACATGAGGATGGCCCCAATGGAGGACCACTGCATGTGCCGCCGGAATGACCCCTGAAAAGCCCATGGCAAGGAATAGAGTGGCCCTGAAGGGACGGTATCGAGCAGAAGAGAAAGCAGGGGCAAGCAGGGTGATGATGGCAAGGATACCAAGCACAGTTATAGACATGAGATAGAACAATCGCCAATGAGGGTTGCAATAAAAGGCATAGTAAATTGGAGCAAAGAAGGAACAAACAATCATAAGGCAAATGCCTGCATAATCCAGGCGCCAAAAGAAGAGACTGAAGCGTTTTGAGTGACAAGCTAAGAGATGGGATAGAGAGCTGGAAATCAGGCATCCCATTGCCCCAGATAAGAAAACGAACCATGGCCACCTGGGAATGCTCGCAGAACCATCTTGTTCGTGCACCTGAAAGATTGATTGTCCTGAAATGTGTCTCGAGCCCGAGTCCTGCAACATCAGCAATTCAAAATATGTTTCAGTATTTGTTATCAATGACTTCCTGGTAGGCCTTCTGCCAATCAACATTCCAAAATCTCCCGCTCTTAGCTGTTTTACTTCTTGCAAATTTATTGGCAAGGTGACAAATTAATTTGTCTAATAACATCAAAGGTCTAATCTTTTCTTTTTTTGTTATCTAAATTCGACCATCGAACAGTTCATATCACTTTGATGCCACCAAGCATTTTCCTAATCCTTTTTATCACTTTGAGACTAAAATTAGTACATTCAATTAGCTATATAATGACACTGACATCAGCCATCTTTGCTGTAATTAAGAAAAATAAAAAGGGTGAATAAGCAACTTAACCAGAAATATATGAGCATCAGAGACCTTCAATTCCAAGTATTTCATCATCGTCAACGGTCCAGAAATTTGCGCTCTGTGGAGTTTCAATTCCACCGTAAAGATCAGCAAAATTCAAAGAACGAAAAAAAAAAAATCCAAAAAATCATTTTCAACAAAATTCAAATCAGAATCAGAATCGTAATTTACTTGACCTGGAGAAACTCGTGACCAAGCCGCTCAGCTCCGCGCTCTCCGTGCAGCTCGCCACCGCCAGGCCCATGAACACCAAAAAACCTCCCAAATGACTGCATCAAAAAAACAAAAAAAAGGTAAAACAAATTATACGTTTACACGTATATGAATACGTACAAGCGTATATATATATATATACTTGTATAAAATATTTCTGTGTACGTACGTCCAGATGTTGAGCGTCTCGTTGTGCCAAGAAAAGACGCTGAGGAGCGCGTCCCTCAATGGCCACTCGCACCGGTAGTGATCCAATATGTACTCGTTGTCCTGCAGGTACTCCGGCAAGTCCTTGTATTTCACCAATCGCCGCCTCTCGGATGGCATTTTCCTCGTCGCCGGTGGCGTCTTCTTCCCACCCTGTTTTGTCGCCGTCGTTACGCCGGCCGAGGTGAGCTTGTCCTTTTCCTTCTCAAGATTGCTCATTGTTCCTGTGTTTTTTTAATCCAGAAGCTAAAAATTTGGAAAATGATAATCGCCGGAAAGTTGTCGCCGGAATCAGATTCCGGCGATGCCCTCCAGCGAATGGATCTGATTGGCGGAGCTTCTTTTATTGACTTATATGAGGCATTTTCGATACGCTTCTTTATATAGCACCCGCTCACGCAGAAGGAGCGACAAAGACGCGCGTGAGTGTTTAAAATTTAATCTAATGGATCGATTGTATTTTAGCATTGACACGTTGCTTGAAGTTACTGGTTTGCTTGTCTTTATGGTCTTTTTCCCCTGCACGGAATAAAGAATTATTTTTTTGATAAAAGATTAGTGGACGACTGTAAATAAAAACGGGTGGGTAAGTAGATATTTTAATCGTTAAATTATAAAATATGTATTAAATTTAAAATAATAATAATAAATTATTAAATTAATTGTGTGTTTTTTATATATTTATTTATATGTTGTCATATACTAGCTCTCTTTATTTATTTTTTCGTAAATTACTTTTTAATCGCTATATTTGTTCTTTTTATAAATCGTGGACACCTTTTTGCGTTAAAATTACGCCTTTTTTTATTAGTTTTTTTTTTCTTTTTTGAAAAGTCAAAATTCCCGGTAGTTGAGAAATGGAAGACAGGTGACCAGTAACATAAGCTGCAAATTCCATGTCCATGTGCATACAAATCAAGCATGATAGGAAAAAAAAAAAAAAGAAATATTAGGTAATTATAAAATAATATTAATATTTAGATGATTAAATTTAAAAAATAAAAGAGGATATATTATTTGATATCATTATATAAAATACGTAATTATTTTATTTTTATTTAATATTAAATTATGTAGTAATTTAAAAAAATTAATGAAACACTAAGACACGTGACAACACAATTAATAAAGTAAAACAATATTATTATTATTATTATTATAAAAAATAATTTAATATAAACATAAAAATTTATATTATTTCTTTAATTATATGAAGTTGTGTCTATTAATTTTAATTATGCTTCTGAAAAAAATTAATATATATATATATATATATATATATATGAGGACAAATCAATTCCCTTTTCCAACTAGCAAAGTGGGTAGTGGCCACGTGTACAATGGCATCAAAAAATAATAAAACAGTTTTTTATAATGTTTTTAAGTCAAGTGAAGTACGACAATAATGTTCCCTAGGGTGGAGTAAAAGATTCCATAATCTCTATATCACTTTCTTGGAACGTGCAAGAATAAGCATTAGCAGTGTGGAAATCATTTTTTATTATAAAAAATTTAATACCTCCACTTAAATAATTTTAAAATAATTATAAATAATTAAATTTATAAAAAAACAAAAAAAATTAACAAATCATTAAAATTATTTAATAAAATTATATAATTACTTATTATTATTTATCTAAAACTACTTAATATTATCTTTTTATCGCTTAGTATGCTTAAAAAGATAGTACTTAAAAAATATCCAACACAAAGTAACAACAATAACAATAACAACAATAATAATAATTATGGGGTAAGTTAAGACTATTAATAATTTTACAATATGTTTCTTTCGAAACTTTTATCAACTCTCGTGATGGTTTCAAAACATACTTCAAATATGCACATTATAAATTTTGGTCACTTGTTTCTTTTTAATTTTTAAGATGAAGCTAATTAATAAAAATATATTTTTTTGACAAAATAATACTTAAAATGTTTAACACCCCCAGAAGTGCTTAGCTTTTATGTGTAAATGCTTTTATGCTTAGCCCTTCGATAAAATGTTAAGCTGTAAGATGAAGTTCTTGGATATTAGTTTTGGCCATTGGTTCAGGTTTTCGGAATTGAATTATTGTCAGTATAAATGAATTACGCTTTCGTTCTTTATGTTCTTTTGATCTTCATACGCTTTATTCGTTCGTTCATTCATAGTTTTTTTTATGGAAAATTCCTTTAAATCACTACAAATAAAAAAAAAATGAAAGGAGAAATTGATGGTTCTATGTTTAGAAGGAGACCACTGAATTGGATTGAAAAAGAAAAAGAAAACACAAATGTATAGGCTGAGAGACAAGCTACCACAAAGACAAATTAAGCTAGATTAACAGTTAACTATAGGAACATGCATATTTTTTATTTTAACCTTTAAATTTTTTTTCCGTTTAAATCATAAACATTTTTAATATTTCATTTGAATTCTAAACCTTTTAATTTTGTACCAAATCAGTCCTTTTGTTTACCAAAAGCGATTAATCTATTAAAAAATGATTTTAACTTTACAAAAAATTATTTTAAAAAAGATTAAATATATGAATTGAATGTCTTTTCTATCAAAAATATGTATTTATCTATTTAATTCGTATATTTATTGATTAAAAAAATATTTAATATGCATATTTTGTTGATAAAAAAATATTTAATTCATATATTTAATCTTTTTAAATAATTTTTATTAAGTTAAACATATTTATTAATTAATTGACCACTTTTTATAATTTAAAGAACTGATGTAGTAAGAAATTAAAAAGTTTAGAATTTAAATGAAATTTAAAACATATTTAAAATTTAAACGTGAAAAAAATTTAAAGGTTTAGAATAAAAAATATGATTATATGATTATTCCGTTAACTATACGGTTATGCGCTAATTAATTAATTAACCTAGCCATACTAAAAGCTAGCTTGTCAGGCGAGATCAAGCCAAAAGAGTTTAATACGCCAACGAGAAAGATTTACAGCTGGCTCAAGAAGTAAGATGGCCTGGATATAGGCAGTGAGTACGGCCAAAGCCACCTTCACATGCTTGTTGATAAAAGTTTTAAAAATATAATTAAATAATAGAAAAGATTGAAGTTGTCTTTTGTGTATGTATTTTATAATTTTTTTTGTATATTAATTTTAATAATTTTATTTGTTAAAACAAAAGTTTTAATAATTTTGTACATTATAAATTTTAAAACAACAAAATATATAAAATCGTATGAAATTTACAATTAATATTATGTACAATAAGCTTATAAAAAATATATATTACAATTAACTCTATCACTACCCGACCAACTGTCACCCTGTTCATGTATTATTTTTCCAAATAATATTAGCCACTAACCTTCTCGCCTCCATGGCCCTTGACCAAGATTTTGGTTTGATCAAGCTGCAGCTTCCTCCTCCTCCTGCTTTGGCTATGCTCTATGAGGACGTGTGCGGGGTGGCTTTTTGGCGTAATGTGGTTCCTTAGATAGGTCTTTTCTTTTGGGTTTATCCCTCCCTTGTAACAAAAAAAAATGTTAGCCACTAACGGACTAGACATAGGCACATAGCTCTATCGTTCCTTTTTTTTTTTTTTTATTCAATTACGTGGATACACGAAATTGACATAAGAGTTGACACGTCTGTTTATTTGTACAATCAGTTCATATATTTATACAATAAAATACTTAATTAATATAATAAAATTTAAAATTATTTTTATTTATTTATTTTTATTCTACAAATTAAATATTTTATTATACAAATAAATCAATTAGTTACATAAATTTATAGACTCGTCAATTTCCGTGTCATTTTTTTATTGTACATGTACAATTTTCCTTTTTTTTTTTTTTAGACCAGAGCTATATCGTTCCCTACAAGTATGATTTCCACCCCTACGCTTTTGGGTGACACAAATAGGTTACAAAGTGCCCACAAGGGATTTTGCCCGAATAGGCATTGGACAGGAGGAGTAGGAAGCAACTAGTGCTATGAAACGTCCTTTTGTGGTTGGAATTGAGCAACTGCAAGAAAAGAAAAACGAAAAGGGTATTATTGGGTGACGGATTAGAACTCAGCAAGAGCACCCTCATGTCTAAAGTGAGGAGCATGGAGATTTCTGTTTTGAGAATGAGTTGTTTACCTTTGGGTCTGCTGTGGTCTGGACTATTTATAGGACTCGGAAGTGGTCCTATCGATACATGAAGAAAGTACGCAGACCCGATTGGCAGGGAAAGGAAATTCGGCTGGCAAGTGGTCCTTCAGTGTTGGTGTATGCTACGTGGCAAAGAAAGGATTGAACAGCTGGTTCAGTCAATTATCTCTCTTGTTTTTTTTTTTTTTAATTTTTAAATATTTGTTAATTTTATTTTTTTATTATAAGTTACTTATAGTTTTATATTATATAAATTTACTTTTTATTTTTATTTTAAGTAAATTTTGTTTATTATATGTTATATAATTATAAATAAATTATACTTATAAAAAAATAAATCAAATTAAATATTTTATATTTTTATTTATGGCAAGATGTAATATGAGTCAGATAGCCTTGATCAGTTGTAATTAGTTAATGCAATGGCTCTCAAGTCTCCATTTTAACCGAAAAAAGGAATTTGAAATTTTATTTTAATTAAGGTAGTTGAAAGTGTGATTTCAATAAAGACGTTCAAATTTCAAATCTCAATCCTCTCTATCATCTATCCTTCTCTTTAATGATAGATTACTATCTCATTTATAAAAAAAAAAAAAAAGGAACTTAGAAATCTTACAAATGCAAGACAAGTAGTTTAGAGAGAAATTCTGAATGTGGTGTGAATTTATTTTATTTTATTTTATTTTCAGAAGCTTATAGATGCAAAATAGGAGCTGACGTTTCGTTAGAAACATAAGCCCAGCAATTTTACACAATCACAAACATATATCAATGCATCCATTCTGGCGAAGCCAGTGATCCAAGCGGGCCTAGATAGGCTGTATGGGCTTTAAAGCCCAAAACTCAGCCCGCCACCTTCGGAGCACTGTTGCTGTCCTCTTCTCTTCCTAGCAAGGGGCTGTCGCTTAGCAGTTAATCCTTTGCTAAAAGTCTTATATCGTAGGGTATATTTAGTGATTAGAGTTAAAAAATTTTATTTTAAAAGTTTTAAGTTTAAATCTTGAGAATAGATTTATGAAAAAAAAGAAATATTCTTATTATATAACTTATTGTCAAATAAGCCTTCTAATGGACTTATATATATATATTAGATTAAAGGCTTTTGATAATTTTTTTTCTTCTCCTGACTAAAACTAATCCTTGTTGGTATTGCTATTTTTTTAATTGATTAATTATTTTCTCTTGCGCTAATTACATTAGATATTATTCACATGGACACAAAACAAACTTGTTTTGCAACTCATTCAATTTGATCCGTTAAGAGGTATAAATCCTACAAATGTTCCCAGCCAGCAATGAACAAACCATTTGCAGTTGGACTAATAAATTTATGTTACAGCTTGAATCATTGAATAGTTTTACACCACAGTTATGAGTATCTAATCTCATGATCATAATGCACCGTCCAAGAAAGAGGAGAGATATTTTTATTTTATTGATGACAAAGAAATGAAAATTACATCTTATTCTTACCATAAAATAAAAAAAAAAGATTTTGGGGATCCTAACATTGCTTTTTTTTTTTTTCTCGTCCATCTAACAAAGTGGACCAAAGTAACAAATTGCCGAACCTCTATTGGTTAAACAGATTGACCAGTTTTTTCACGTTTGTAAAAGTAGCAAATAATCTGTCTCCTCTTCTCTTTTTAATTTTTTCTATTTGTTTTTTCTCCTTTTTCTTTCCAACCTTTATAAACTGAAAGAATTTAGCCTCTAAAGAAGAGCTGGTATCACCCTTCACCACTTGAGGAGGGCCTGATCAGGGTACCATTTTTGCATGTGTTACGTATTAACAAAGTTACCGTCAAATTGGAGTGGGTCCTGATAGTAAGCACCTTAGGAGTCGAAGTCACAGTGAAACATTGCTGGTAGAAATGAATTTAGATCACCAAATATCGAATTGTCTCCTCCATAATTGCTTGAATCTTGACACTCATAATAGTTTGTCATGTCATCGGGGAAGTTGCCTTGCGGTGGCTCTAGCTCCACCGGAGTTGAGGGGCAATCCGCGGCGGATGTCATCTCCATCATTTCTTTGAACTTTGATGACTGTAGCAGTAGCCCTAAAGCAGACGTGGCATTGCCTGCTCGTGGTTGGATCGAAGCAATTTCCCCAGTTGGTTGAGAAGGTTGGTAGGCTTGTTGGTGGTGAAGGAAGCTCAATCCAAGTTCTTGATTAGGTTTAGGAGTTGAATTAGTGCTCATAGGAGGGTTAGAGATGTTTAAATTATTTTCGTTGAGGATATTATTGTTGCTATTGCTCCCATTATTTTGGTTGGGTTTCAGCCATTTGATGTAGCGACTAAGGTCGAAGTTGGTCACGGCGTTTAGGCCACGGTACTCTATAGCCGCCATGTCGTATGCCGTCGCCGCTTCTTCTTGAGTGGCTGCAAGAATTAATGAGAAATGTGAATGAGGATCACAAAACAGGGATAAAGGCACGCGCTTGGTTTTTTTTTTTTTTTTTAATAAAAGATGACTCAGTTAATCTCAATTGGGAATTAATTATAGTATAGTGATGACCAAATATAAAAACATGAGGATGAGATCATAGTTAAAATATCTTTCTCCGATTCGACTCGAACAAAAAAAAAAAAAAAGGACTTAAACCAACAATGTCATTTTAGTTAATTCCAATAGCAAAGTTTTTGAGGAAACTCCTCCAAATTACTATAAAATCTCAACTATGTTTTAACAATTATGATATGTAGGAGAATTCTAAGCTTTTTGTACTTGTACGTATGTGTAGAGGTAAAAAAAATGTGCACAAGAGTTGGTGGACCATCCCAACAAATAGACTGTTTTGAAATATGGGACATTAATATTTAAATCAATACTAAAGAAACTCTATTTTGGAGTTGCCTAACTCCCCATTGACCTACTTAACTGTATTTTCTTGGCTTCATTTGTAGAAGTTTGGCGTTGTGCTCATAGACAGACACGTGGAAACCGCCGATTGTTTGAAAATTTGCATAATGGACATATAAGAGTATAAGTAAAAAAAAAGTCCCTTGTTCTTTTCTATATTTGAGCATCTACCGCTAGAAAAAAGTCAGCCAAAAAATTCCAAAAAGCAGTATAGATCAATTTCTCCAAAATCGTATCAAATTTAACAATGCCATTATTCAGAATATTTCATATGTGACTCATTTTATTTAATAGAAAAAATTTAAGAATTTCATGTAAGGAATTTCAAAAAATTTTAAAATGATATGAATCATTTAAATATTTAAATTCAAAAAATTAAAAAAATAAATAAATAAACGATTAAATACTGTTAAATAAAACTGTGTAGTTCTTTTATTATTATTTAAATAAAATTATACAGTGCTACTCTTTATTTTACTGGTTTTAATAATTGTTATACAACTAGAATCGAAATTAGGAGGAGTAATATTTACCGTATGTTCCTAGATAAAGGTACTTGTTGCCAAATACTCTACCGATCCGAGCCTCCCATCTTCCATTGTGATGGTGCCTGCTCAATGAAATTAACACAATAACCATCAAAACTTCTAATTATATTACAATAATAAAAAAATTAAAAAAAAAAACTCTTGGGAAAGCTATATAATAAGGAAACTAAAGTTTCAGTGCAACATGGTACAAATTAACGTGGTCAAGAATGGTACTAGTTTGTGCAAATGGAGCAAGGATTTGGATGCAAATGGAGCAAGGATTTGGACGAATACCTTGCAACACCTCTATATTTTGAGGCTCCACGAGAAAATCCGCTGCTTTTCCTGTGAATACAATGCCAAATAATTAGCCATCTCTCTCAGCTTGAACTACCCTATAGGTTAAAAGTCACGTTAGTCGGGCCTGCAAAAGGGTCTGAGGCTGTTTTTGTGACTCGAACATTTCATTATTAACTCACAATAGAGTAATGCCCGCACCATCAGCTATCTTACTGATTGATTCTATTTTTGGTCTTTCTTCTGTCTTTTCTTTTAACCGTGCAAGCATATGGATGCAAGAACATATTTTGGCATACCTTCTGAGCGATCCAATGTATTCCTCCCTGGACTGACCCTCCATTTCTTTCAGTTCTTCTTGGTATGTAGATAACTATCAATTCAGAATAGCATGCAATAAGTTTCTATTTTCCAAGTCATCATATAAACTCCCACATTCTTTGTTTCTTAAAGGTATAGATAGAAAATTACAGGAAAATTAAGAATGGTGTCTTGGCCCCAGTACTTGAGTGCTGCTAAGTCATATGCATGAGCTGCAGCTTCCTCATCATCATATGCACCTGAAAATTGTTATGCAATTGAAATCCCAAATTAATCCCAGAACTCAATATGATATATCATCCTTTTGGTAATTATATTGGTTTGACTATGAAAATGTATTTGCATTATTGCATACCAAGATAGACTGCATTCCACCAAGAATCAAAGCAATCCCCACCATTGCCGGCAGCATCAAATGGCCACAAATGAAAATAGGAATCAAGTGTCAATTGCATTGACTTAATAAAACCTGAAAGTAGATTGATTGATGAAGTATATATATATATATGAACCTTGCCGGCCTTTCTTGTTTTGTGATTCATTCCAGCAATTCTTGTCCCACAAATGTGCTTCGTAGCGTCCGGTCCATCGGTGCCTGGAACAATCACACTTAACATCAATTGATCTTCCAGTTGATGATCAAAACTTCAAAATAAATCAAGCAAAGAAATGTTAATCCACCTGGTGACCCCGCGATAAATCGAGCTACGTTGTGGAGGAGAGTCTCTGGGGACCGTTCGCCTCGTTCGTTTAACCTTGGTAACGCCATTACTTGTAAGACTGTTGTTAGCAATGCCATTACTATTATTGTTATTGTTGGCCGTGTTTTTTATCTGCTTTTGTGGCGTTGATTTCCCCATGAAATCAGAGCTGTACGTTCGATACGGATGAAGGCCAAAGTGATGATGAAAAAAATGTTGAAAGATTATGATCGAGACCTCCAAAGTTAGAGAGTTTATAAAGGGGGCCTATTACAAAAGGAAGGATCATAAAAGGGCAGTATTATTAAAGCTGGCCGGCGACGTTGAAAGCTGTCTAGTGGCCGTCTACAAGCGGCTCAAGTGGTCTTTTCTCTCTTGTCTTCACTTCAATTTTGGTAATATTTGCTGTAACAATCCTATCGAAGGATTGGAAATCCTTCCAATCTGACCTCTCAGATTGGCCAATTATAAAAATTTTTGTCAACTTTGGCCTTTTTTTATTCTCCCATTAGGAATGATTAATTTCATTGCTGTATTTACATTGTCATCATGCCCCCGTATAAAAATATTACAGTTGTAATTTTTTTCTTTTTTTTTTTTTTGTCAAAGAAAGTTTTGGGTATGATGGTATCCATTCTAAAATTAGTAAATACTTACAGACTATTAAAGATTTAGAGTAACACTTATATGTCATTTATCTATAAAAAATTATAATAACAATTTGTGGGATTCGAGAACGAGATGAATCGTATTACTAAACGAATCCTCAACTTTTGAATCTACCATTGTGAATCTTTACAGTTGTACTCTACAGAAAATATGAAAACAGCCCAATTTGCGCGGAGACAAAATTCAAGATCAAGCATTGTTGAATTCAGTTCTATGTTAGTTGATTTGTGGATTTTTGGGGGCGGCGGTTTGCATTTTGTTTTTCTCCCATAAAAATTCAGTTACTGGTTTTTCCGAGAAACTTGAACCGTTAGAATGATTCCAACAATCTCGCCATCAAGATCACACGCGGGGTTGGACTCTACTTTGCCTTAATTGACGGGACTTTCGTAACTTCAATTACAGCTAGCACAACAATTTTATTTATCATCTGGATCTCAAATGTAATATTTTTAGCTAAAAGTTGTACGAGTTAAGAAACAAAAGGGGACAATGGGTTTACGTACCAAGAGACCGCTTGATTGGTTTTTTTTGGCTAAATTTTGATTCAAAGATTGGAATAGGAATGTTAGATATGATGAGATATATGTCAGGTTTCATAGTCTGGTGATGTCAAAGAATCGTGTTGATTTTAATCCGATTGTGATGGGAATGTGAACTAAAATGGGACTGTATATTCTCCTAGGAAAATTCAATTTTCGTTCCTCTTTTGTCAATTACAAAAGGTTACATTATATCCCTAAGGAAAATTCATACATATTTTGCCTTTTTTGCAATAACATAGATCATGTTGTACCAAAAAATAAGATAAACCATTATCTTCAATAATTTTCATTTAGTATTATTTGCGATCGGCTAGTAGCACAAACGTTCACGGTAGGATTATTAAATGCAGAAAAATTTTACTTGTTTTACGACATAAACACATTAATATTGCAGCTTTGTAAAAATAAATGACTAATTTATACTAAAACTTGGCTACTCACATGACGAGAAATGAACTGTGGCTTTCGGTACAGCTTCAATATGGGTTTGCAAATGAAAGTGCAGCGGTATAAATGAATTAGTGTTGCACCATCATGAATTGATGTTAAAAATGCTTATAATACTAATAAAAAATATATTATTTGTCTCAGGGACATCTTACTATTTAAAAACTTCTGACCCCCTATTTTTGAAATTGATAAGAGTTATTTTTATTATATAACTTAGTCTAATTAAATTCCTAATTACCAAGAAAAAAAAAAGAAAGACTTTTGGGTTGTAATAACTGGGTGTCCGAGTGGATGGTACGAAACTTGCGTGGGGATTTCCCACCAAGTGCTTGTTTAATTCTTCATAAGAGCAACATCCATGTGTCTCATCTCAAGACATATCCATGTACCTATGTTTCTTTTGATGAATTCGCTGTTGAAACAAAAATATTAGAGACTGTGACTTTCTTGAGAAATATTTATTGAAGAGAACTAAAATTCAACCTATAAACGTTACTGTATACTTTGATCATCCATTAACATCTACATGATTCAACAGTCGTTCATACCCAATAGAGAAGCATCCTTAATGCACGAACCACTTGTACACCATCGTATATTGCTATCACCAATAATATTATTTATTTTATTATATAAATAATAACCACTATTTCAATTTTAATCTGACTCCCCTTGGCAAAACGGATTTTTTATTTACTGTTTATAATATGATGTATTATAATTATGGCGCCTCATAAAATTCCCACATTATTATTCAAGGAAAATAGCAACGATTTGTGATTTTTGATCAATAGATACGACTGCGATTTCCATACAGATGATAGATTTTTTTTTAATACTTTTCAAATCGTAAAAGGAATAAAGGATTAGGTTGTCCATATTAATTCCATTTGTGGGTCAATTAATATATCATTTGTCAATGTGCTCAAGCGATTGATCTAAGGTTCTCAAAGCAAGATCAAACACCAAAATCCTAAAATTTTCAAAGCAACAACAAAATTAACGTACACTTGGTGACGTTTCATCAAAGAAGAAAAACAACATGTCCTGGTGTTGATTAATTACCTTCTATTGCAAATGAAATAAAGTACAATTACTGCTACAAACAAAAAGGCTACTTACCCATAAAATTGATATATGATCAAATAAAGTATAATTCAATTGGTATTGAAGTTGTGTAAAATGATGAATGTTTCGAATTCAATCTCAATTTAAGTCAATTAAAAAAAGAAAAAAATCATGAATATTTACATTTGTATGCTTTGTGACGGCCCATTGCTTTCCACGTTACTTTCACGTACGTTAGGTAGAATTCCCATTTTCACACTTGAAGGTATTCTTATTTAGCCTCCGTATATGTCTCGAACTTTTTATCTTAAAAAATGTTTCGAGCCAAAATATAACTGTTATTTTTGAAATGACAACTAATATTTTTATAATATAAAAATAATATGTATTTCAAAAATATCAATTTTCGTTTTAAAAATATCAATCGCTATTTCAATCGGAACAAATTTCGAGATAAAAATCACTGAGATACTAACTTTTTTTCATTCCTATTAATTACAAGTATCAAAAACCCTGTTGATCGAAGCTTGGCCCAATATTCTTGTTTTGTTTTTTGTTTTTTTTTTTTAAATATTTTGACGAATGGAGTATGCTTCGCTATAAGCCTTTCTCGGCCTTCAGCCAAGATCCAGCGTAATAACTTGATCGGATTGATGAAATTTCATTGCTTTTTCGGGGATTGGATCAAGCTAAAAGACATAAATTAGAAGTTGCACAGGAAAAAAAAAATTATGGTAACTTGGCACACAAATTGTTTGTACTTGTAACTCCTGCGGTTAATCTTGTTGAAACTTTGTAATATTATAAAAGGGAGACCTTGGGCAGCTTTATACCCATTTCGGCATTTCCTTGGTTCTTTATCTAGTACTC
Source organism: Carallia pectinifolia (assembly GCA_037832335.1). Lineage (NCBI taxonomy): Eukaryota > Viridiplantae > Streptophyta > Magnoliopsida > Malpighiales > Rhizophoraceae > Carallia > Carallia pectinifolia. The sequence continues at coordinate 2,034,132 of CM075453.1, forward strand.
TTGCATTTGAACCAGCTAAAAAGTGAACGTAAAACTGGATCCATGAGAATATGAAACGTGTATTCAAAACTTACTATTTTGGGTTAGAATGCACGTTTTTTTTTTTACAACAATAAATCCATTTCAAAAAAAATTAGAAGTTGCTAGTATGATATTTTATCCTTACAATACGACTAATTCATACAATTTTAAGCCCACTCTTTCTATTAAACTAATCATCCATGGGTCACAGAGCATAATAATAGGTGATCATGACATGGGTCGATTCCTTTGTTCACTTTGAACCAATTCGATTCCGCATCCTGTTCTTTCTTATTTGAGTATAATAACTATATATATATATCTTTAGACGTCTATATATAGTTTTTTGTTTTGTTCACTTTTATTTTTTAAGGTAATGCTTATGGGTTCTTTTTTTCCGCCTGGTGTATGTTCTTTAAGCTATTGTTCTATTTGCAAGTATTAGTGATATCTTCTTTTAATTTAAAAATAAATTACGCAGATATCATAATTGACTAATTAAATTACGCACGATACACTAATACATTTATAGAACTCATTCGTTTGTAAATTTCATATATGTATAAAATAATTTTTTTCTCTCTTTTAAATATAATAACTGGAAAATTGTCAGACAAGAGGAGCAAAGCCAACGACTAATATTATTAAATTTAAAATATATGCATAGCCACCGATCCACTGGAAATCTGCTTCTCAGGCGGAAAGGATTCCTAGTCACTAATTAGTCCGCTCCAACGGCTATTTTTTTTTTAAATCCTCATCCTAGCAACAACGGTCTTCTTTTCGGGGTAAAATCGTAAATAAGCACAAACCTTATGACCTTTGCGGTCTTTGCATAGCAGAGCACCGACTCTGAGACAGTGAGATCTATAAAATGAAAATCCTTGCTTTTCTCCCGCCCAAGCAGTCCCTCTCCAAAAATTTTCATCTCTTCCCCAGCTCTCTCCCACACGCAAACACAAACACAATTTTCTAGGGTTTCTTCTCGGGCTCTGGCTCTCTCTGCCTTACTCTCAAGCCTTTTCCCCCTTCTTCTTTCCCCTTCCGGTGACCAATTGGCTTCTAAGCCCTAAGAAGAAAGCGTGCGATTATTGGGACTAGAGGCCCGGCGGAGGAGGAAGAGAGGATGTCAATCGTAATGAGAATTCAGTTTTCGGGACGAAGCCACGGTGGTGTTCGAGTCAAGAGGGGCTAATGGTTAGTTTTGGAGAACTACTTTGGGGCTTGGGTTGACAAGAAGTTGGTTGCTGCCAAGAAACTGGTGATTTCTTGATTTCTTTTTTTTTTTGGTTTGATTTTGTTTTTTCTTCTTGGCGACTGAAGAGGGACTAACGGTGATTTCTCTTTCGGTGTCTTTTTTTTTTTTTTTGAGGGTATGCTCTGTTTCTTTCTCTGTTGGGGCCAAGAAAATTGTGATTTCTTTTCTTTTTTATTTGATTTTTTCGCATCCAATATCCAACAATGGCCGTCACCTTCACCGATCTTCACACTGAATCCGGACTCCAATCTCTCGACGAGTTTCTGAATGGCAAATCTTATATTTCTGGGTATTTCTTCTTCTTCTTCTTCTTCTTGCTCCCTATCTCTGTTTTTTTTTTTTTTTTTTTTTTATTTTTGGTTGTTTTTCTTTAATATTTGTTTGTCAATTTCAGGGATCAGATTACCAAGGATGACATCAAGGTATACGCTGCCGTTTTGGATAACCCTGGAGATTCTTTCCCCAATGCCAGCCACAAGGTTCGTTTCCTTTCCAACCAATCAGCAATTGCCATTTAATCAATTTAGAGAATTCGATTTTTGATTTAATTTTTTATTTTTTAATGTTCTAAATTTTTTTTGTTCTTTTTCCTTGATTTTCAGCTTCCCCGGGAAAGTTGTTGGGGAAAGGATTGGTGGCAAAGCCGCTGCAGTCAAAGCTGCTCCTGCTGAAGAGGTCCCTTCTCCCTACTTCTACTTCATAAAATATAACTCTCCCTTTCAGCTTAGACTATAAAAAGATCAAAAATTGCAATGCTTGTTTTTTTTTTTTTTTTTTTTTTTTGCTCTTGGAGTTTGGAGTTACAAACCCAAATTGGGTTTCGGGACGGGGCTGTGGTGTTCGAATCAAGAGAGGGGGCTGTGGTGTCTCCCAACTAGTTTCCTGAAAAGTTACCGGACAATGCAATCGGATTAGAACAGTGAACTTAGTTGGGAGACACATGTTAAAATGGGAACACTGGCTTGAATGTATGCATTACTGGATGAAGATTCTCGTAAAGGTATTTTGAGACGGTTAGTTGTACTGCCTGATATTAAAAAGTTACTCCTCATCTACTAGTCGACACTTTAATGATTTTGCCTGGAAAGTTACGTGGCAATCACAACTTGTTTGCATTCTGGGAAAAGAACACCAAGAACCTTGTAACTTCTCTACCTGCGTTTTAATAATGTTTCGAGTGGATAATGTTGTAGTTTGACACCTCAGCCCACCCGCATGCTGAATCAGAAATCTTGCTCATCCCAAAAATTCCATCAACTACAACTGCTCTTTAGTTTGGTATGTTTACTTACATCACAAGGTAAATGTCAAATGCAAATCCTTTCTCTCTCTCTCTTTGTCAATTTAGACACAATTTCTTTTTTCTTTTTTTTTTTTGGATGGAAATTCAGACACCAATTCAGTTAATCATTTTTCTCCTCAAAGCACATCCAGCATTGAATTTAAGATTTTGTTTCAGGGTTTAATTAAGAAATCATGATAATCACGGGTGCCAATGTGTCTTGTAGTTTGTTTCATACAGATGAGGAAGGAGGCCCTTCATTGAGGCGCAGGCTTGGTGACATACCAGAAAGCTGCGTGGCTTTGGTTCTAATGCACTTGGACCGCTTGAGATCAGCAAATTAGCTCGCTTGAATCAAGCTTTTTGTCGTGCTTCTTTCACTGATTTTATCTGGGACTCCAAATTGCCTCAGAATTACCATTATATAATGGGAAAAGTGTTTGATAAGGAACCTATGATGGATCTGGGGAAGAAAGATCTTTGCCAGGCTCTGCAGGCCTAATACCTTTGATGGTGGCACAAAGGTAACTACCCCCCCCCAACATCTAATTTTGGGTTGATGTCTTTGGATTCTTTTTTTTTTTTCTTTCTGGTAAATGCCGTTTTGGGATTTTGCTTTTATACATCTCAACAATAGTGATAAAGAGAGGAGGATTTTGAAATGTGTGCAGGAAGTTTGGTTGGATAAGACTACTGGTGAGGTTTGCTTATCTATTTCTTCAAAGGCGTTAACTATTACTGGCATTGATGACAAGAGATAATGGAATCACGTTTCTACTGAGAGCCGAAGGTGTGGAAACTCTTGATTAACATTTCATTGCTCCAAGGTGTGGAACATGCTAACTTGCCTTGCTAAATTTGTTTAATTGTTGTCCTGTAGGTACTGGACAAGCTGAAGAAGCATAGCTCTAGCGCTGAAGTTAACCTGCATGACCTAAGGGTATAACTAATATCATATATCATTCACCATCCCTTTCTCTTTGTGTAATGTTGATGCTCACGTATGTCTCTCCCTCTGCCTTTCTTTTTAGCCCAATATTGTCAGCTTGGCGATTGTCGGAAGGCAAATTTTACTTTATAAGAAAAATCGTGCGTCTAACGGACTGATGCATATTCAACAAGCAATGCATAAGGTGATTAAACATTGTTAACATTATGGATTGGAAGGCAAGTTTTACATATTCGCAAATTTTGCAATGCATGTGAAACCTCACTCTCCCTCTCTCTCTCTCACTCATCCACTATAAACTGTTTATTTCCATTGCAATTTTAGATACCCTAACTCTTGATTTGTTCTTTTTTTTTTTTCTGTGGAAGTTTAATGGTGCAAATGGTACAAAATTTCTATAGTGCGTCCCATTGCAGTGCAGAAGCTCTGAAAATCGAAGAATCTTGAATTTGTGAGTCACCTTCGAAGCACTGTGCCCAAGATCGCCAAGATTTGGTGCTATAAATCAATTATGGCCATTCCTTTTTTTTTTTCTTTGTTTTGTTGCAATTTCTTGCAACAGTAATGTTTTAATATTGTTCAGATTTTTTCGCATTCTTGTTTCTGTTTGCTTGTGTTCCTGTTGTGTTTCTTTATCTTTTTTTTTTTTTTCGTTGCCATCTAGGAATTGTTCTTTATGGATTTTTTCTCTGTAGTGGGAAAGGGCATCTCCAACCAAACCTAATCTTGGTGGCACACAACGACGTGTTGGATCTTGAAGATGCGATTGTGATTGTCGGAAGGTATTTCACATGCAGAAAATAGTGGTTGAGATGCTGAGTTGTGAAGATACATGGTGGCAGAGTGAAACTTTGGAATTTCGGTTTCTGGATTTAGTCTTACTATCTTCTATTCTAATCTATTTAAGAAGATATGGAGACGTATGGCATAGTGATTGGTAGATAGTCGATCAATGTTATAATTTTCAGTGTTCCTTGCGTTGCTGTTACATTATAGTTTATCTATGCCTTTTTTTTTTTAATATTTCAGTGTCAAGAGTAAAGAGTTGGAGGCTGACACGGTGCTGATTTATTGGTTTTTCTGTTTTCTGATTGCAGAGTTACATAGATGTCCATATAAAGAAAATAGACAAGTCATGAGTGTTGGCACGAAGACCCCATTGAAGTTGATACTGCCTCACACAGGAATCACGTACAATTTTGATGAAGCCAAGGTGTCCTGTTACATGGTTGTATTTCTCAACATATAGGTTTTCTATTATATTTTTTCTTGGAGTTCTGGCTTGAAATTGCAGTCAAAACAGTTAAAAGAGTTGTCAAGTTAGCCTTTATTACAACAGGCTAACATTTCAGAGCTAAATGACATAAAAAGTAAACTTCTTTGTCAGGTAACTGAAGGAGTTTGACTCACCAATTCATTGAATGGATTTGATAAAGTCTCATAATATTTTTTTTTTTGTTTTTTTAATGCCGTTGACAATGATGGTCAGTTCATGCCCAAATTGTAGCTTTTGGTGGGACAGACTTGTAATTGCCATCTGATGATAACTTCCATGGTGATATCAATATCCTTCTTGTCGGTGATCTTGGAACCAACAAGTGTCAGCTGCTTCATTGCATACAATCCATCTCATAGTGGCATGTACTCCAGTGGAAGGGGTAGCTCATGTTTCGGCTTCACAGGCTTGTTTTGGCAAGGATTCTGAGTCAGGGTTCTTTGTGTGAGATATAGCTTAGATCGTTAGCCATTTTGGGTCCTTGATGAGTCCATGTTCAAGTGAATGATAACATTAACTTGCTGCTTCCAGCATACCTATGTATATATCAAATTATAAGTGCTACATGTCTTCTAATAAGTGAGTTCATTATTGCTTATCTTTGCAGGTGACGGAGCAAAAAACTGCTCTCATTGAAGGCCAAGGTTATTGCTTCCCTTAATACTTGGACTTTACTGCTGGCTTGTGCAATACCAAAAGTGCCCACAACTTGTAAATCTTAATATAGTATGTATGCCACCATGTTTTGATTAGGAGGGACTTTTATTTTTCGGCATGGAAACTTGCTTTGTTCCATCACGACTTTTGTGTTCTGGAAAGACCACAAACTTGCTCTGCCAGATGCCCTATTCAACATACTCTATTGTGCTGAGCAGTCTTCTTGGTGTTTCTGGGCCATGAATGTTTTTCTTACAAGGTACTAATTGATTGCTAAATTTAAGCTTAAGTGCTTTACCTCCAATTTTCTCACATAATTGTTTTACTGTACTATCATATTGTTTTATTTAAACAGGTATGCTTCCTTTGCAAACAAAATTTTCAATGTCTGTGTGTGAGATGCTCAATAACAGCACATGATAAGTATGAAGCCTGGCCAGATGAAGTTCTGCATTTGGCTAACCAACCGGGATGACCAATTTGCTGGAGGCACAATCGGCACCCAGACAAAAAGGTCAATCTCTTTTTCCTTCCTCAGCAATATCTTTGGTTCTTATCCCCCTTTAAGTGCACAGTTGTCTTGCTGTTATATCCATTGTCTGTTCATTATGCAATCAGGCAATATAATAAAGCTATCTCATATTCTTGCTGTGAATGCTTGAGCTCTAATTTTAGCTACAGAATGTTAATAAAAAAAAAATTCAAATTTTGTAGTCAGAATATGGATATAGCTGGCAATATTTCTTAGACAACTGGCTAACTGAACTGCATAGTTTCTGGCATCAAGGACACTTGTCTTCCAATGTAAGTATCCATTGGGTACAATATCAGTTAACTTCCTTTTCTGATTCTGCTGACAACTTTGATGTGCCAATGTGTGCGTTTGTCAATAGTTCAGCGCTGGAAACCAACTTGTAGCAAAGAAGCCTTTTTTTTTTTTTTCAGTTTTAAAGGCTTGAGAAACGCCTATTGAGTCATTGGTATATAACCCGTAAATGCGGTGTCATGCTCAACTAGGTACACATTGAAGATTGACAAAGCTGGCTGATGCAGAGTTACGCTTTCCCGTAGGTTTCGTAACTTCTTAATGACTTACCTTTTACTCTTTCAAAATCGTTTAAGCTAGCTAATGCAGGGTTTTCATGTATGTTGGTGCTTGTAAGACTCTTTGTTTGATACACAACTGTTTATAAAAGTGCATTCAAGTTCTTGTCCTATTCATAACTCTACCAATTGTCATGCTCCGATAGACGAGCTTGTTGTCTATATTTCAAGTTGCTGTCTGTCCTCTTTTACTTGTAATTGCATAATACATGATGCATAACAGTGTGTGCATGTTACAGTCATCATGTAGCCTAATGCAATTGCTTTTCTGGTCAGTCAAAGATCGAAAATTCCTTCCTTTTTTTGGCCCTTAATTTGTTCAGCTTTTTCTCTGTTCTTATTTTATTATTGGTTTAGGTTGTCCAACTAGATTGATATCTTCATTAGCAGGGCACCAAGTCATATGGAGGATGTTTTGTGCAGAATTGTTCAGTTTTTAGGCATCGCATGAATAAATATCATCATCTAGAGTAAAATATAGGATTGTGTATTTATAGTTGAGTCTCATTAAGGAAGAGAGCAATATGTTGAGATCTAATAGCAGAACATTTCTGTTAATCTGTTCCCAGGAGATTACTTCATGATAAGAGCATCCCCATCATCAAACAATTAACTTGAACCTAGTGTATAGACAAAAAGGGAATAATGATTCGAAACTTTCACAGCGTATGTCTTCACCTTTTTGGTGCCGTGTTAAGGCAGATTGGTTTATGCATGAAGGAACCAAGTTAACGTTTCCCTTGTTTTTTAGGAAGTATTCAGTTGCTTGCCCCTACCGTATGCGAACAAGGAGTTCAAGATTTGACTTAAGTGGTAAGATATGACACGGAAAAAACTGGAGCCAACTCCATGTGTGCACATCGGGCACAGTATCCTGTGATCGTTTCCTTTAAGTTTGAGCTACATTATGTCTTGAGTGTTTCTGCAAAATCTCCAAGGAATTTGCTGAGAATAGTTACTGGAATAGTATATTCTGTTTTAATCTATTCTAGTCACTTTATGATATTGCATTTCAGGGTGGAACTGGCCTAAACAGAATTTAGACGTGTAACTAGTGAAGCACAATTGATTCTGGTGTTGATGTCGGATGCATAACTTCCAGGTCTGTCTTTCTATTGTTGATTCCATTTCTCTTTCCTTTTTCTTTTTTAGTTTATGTGAATCATGAACACTTCAGTTCATTCTTTTAAAATGCTCAAGGATAAGGTTCTCACTCACGAAAACTAGTTTTTCTTGCACCAAAATTTTGAAGAGATTGGATATTATGGAATGGTCAGTGAAACAATGGATGCAATAGGCGCTAGACAGGCTATCTTGTTAATATTCCAATGGAATTTTACCATTAGCAAACGATATAAACTTGTTTTTCATTTGGGGGTGGGCATTTAGTAGCAACGATATAAAATTCTGTTGACACGCAAGCACATCACCACAACGATATAAAATTAGTAGCTGGCCCTCAAAGTGATTAGATTTTTTTTATAATTTTTTTTTCTTGTACTGATAAAATTATGTACTGTAGCTTATACAATAATTTTTAGTTTATACTGGTTGTTTCATGTTTCCAATGTTTTAAATCATGATCTTTTTCTGAACGCGATTGAAGGAGAAATTCCTTAAAATTGACTGTATAAAGAAGAAAAAAAGTTTAAACCCTGTGCTTAGAAACTGCGTCTCTTCTCTTGTTATATTTTAGAATTGCACTTAGCATTCTTGAAAATTAATTTCTTCTTGGTGGTCAATTCAGACGATTAGAACTATCCGGTCTAACTAATGAATTAGTTTGATCAATGTTAAAAATTTCTTTTCTTATTTTATTAAAAATTTATAGATATCTACTTAATTATTTTTTGAATAAAAATTTATGTATTTTTATATGATAAAAAAAAAAGCTTTGACCTGTTGGTCTAAACGTTAGGTCAACGATTGGACCATTAACGTAATGAACTGGGCCCCAAAATGGATCAAAGCTCCAGTCTAGCTTTAATGGCTATGGGTGCAACATATCAAGTACTTAGTTGGCAAGGCTATTGTTTTTAGTGAAAAATTATTTTTGTGGTCTGAACTTATAATTGTTATTATTTGAGTTAGCAGTTGAGTAATAATTTGATGGATCTTTTTTTGTATTAATTTAAGTTTAAATTTTCATGTTAGTGCCTGCTCTCATTAATTGAGGATTTCTTGCGGAGCACGGTATTGTGAATTTAAGACTTATTAATACTGTACTCGGATATAAGGAAGGTCTTCTCGAACCCAGTAGCACTAGGGTGAAAAGTTCCTTCTTATGAGTTGGATTGAATAGAGTAGGCAAATTGAGAGTTACCCTGATTTCGATTCACAGATTCAGTAACTGATATACTCATGATAGATCTTTTTTTCTATTAATTTATGAGTTAATGAAGTAACTTTACTGTTATGTCAATACTCTTCTACCCAACGGATAGTTAATTTCTTTGATTACGAAGCTATGTTTTAGTTTGGCTTTATTTTGTTTGTCTTTACAGTAAGGGTAAACTTGAGTTAGCTTTAGCGTCGAGTGAAACATAGTTTCTCTGGATTTTCACATTGGTTTGACTTGCTCTTAAGGTATTACTGAGAAAAGTGCACTCTGTTGACGAGAAAAAAAAAATCATTTCCTTATTAGTTAGAATAATATTTGTTATTATATTAAGTGGATCTTTTTATATATTAATGTGATCAACCCTGTAAATGTGGCCAATGGTCAGCTGAATTTTTTTTTTCATTATTTTGTCTTTTTTACACGCAATTTTTTTTGAACCGTCACTGACACTGATTTCAAGAGTCATACATGCTCCAACCAAGTAATCCAAGCAATTCAAGAGTTTAGGAGAGATTAACACTTCTTAGCCCTTGTCAACAAGTGTTGCTTCAATTGTGAAGTAGGCTAATCTCGAGTGAATTTATTTGTCAATATGTAAGAATTCAAAATTTGAAAAAGACATTTGTTAAGAGGGAAAAAAAAAACTCTTAGTACTCCAAGCTTCCAAATAGTTGCTCCTTTTTTTATGTACCGAAAAAACACTCCTTAGCCCTTAAGATTTACGGACGGATAGGTGGGTGTGTTCCTAACTAACTTCAATGCCTATTATTTATGCGGAATTTCTAAATTGTCCTTCGCCTAATATCGAATTGTTGAGAACTAATTGTGAGTTGTCTAGAAAGTATTGGTAATCTCACATGAAAGAGAAAGAGAGAAGTCCTTTAAGGGACACACAAGTAGTTAGCGATTAATATTTTATTTTAAAAGTTTTAAATGCAAATCCTAAAATTGGAGGGAAGGTGTTTATGAGAGTGGAGAATTACCACTATTATATAACTCATAACGCAACGAACTTCCTAATGAATTGAAAAAAAAAAAAAAAAAAGGAGAATTGATGCAACTTAAAAACGTGGCTTAATAACTCATAACTAAGTTAATTAGTTTTGGTAAAAATAAAGTTAGTGACTCGTTTGTTTATTACTTGTTCTTACTTTTACCCTCCAATGATCGCCCTCCATTATTAAATCGAGCCTATGCATGTCTATTTCTGTAAATTTTCCTACCAATGATATCAGAGTACAAATAATTTTTCAAGACCTGTAAAATTATCAAAAAGTTACACCCTCAAAATTGGAGGCCCAAAAAAGACATCCAATAGGAGTAGTAACCCATTTAACCCAAAGAGAAGTCCAACAAGAGGAGTAAAAAATCTACTCTTAATAAAAGGTTCAAAAGTAAACCAAAAAAAAAAAATATATAAGGTTCAAAAGGAGGCCCGACAAGAGAGTCCAAGTCATTGCAAAATTGAACAAAAAATACATAAAGTCAAAGGCAAAGCGGCTCAATAGTAAGTAAGGTGGTTTATCAAGAGGCTAAGAGCCTAAGTGATCAGACAGTTAAGAGACAAGATGTAACGGTTCTTGATGCGTTTTATGAGAACAAATCCACTCACGATTGGTTTGTTTAAAGAGTGTTAGCAATTCCACATGAAAGAGGAAGGGAGAGTTGAAGCAACTTAAAAATGTGGCCCAATAACCCATAACTAAGCTAATTAGTTTTGGTAAGAGTAGAGTTAATGCTCTGTTTGTTTGTTACTTATTCTCGCTCTTATCTTTTAATAATTGCTTTTCGTTATTAGACCCGAATCCGCACACGTCTATTTTCACAAATTTTCTTACACCAATGGACGTGTGCATAGTGTGTAAGTCTTTTTATTTGTCGATTATAGCATGGGTGATCGACGAAATTATCTATTTTTATTAGTTAAAGAGCTTATTAGTGTGTAAGCCTTCTTATTATTAGGGCGAAATTGACAATCACATAAATATCACTTTTAGTTCCCACTTTTTACTTACTATTAAATAAAAAATTTTTAATTTTACTTTTTCTCGTTATCTTTTTTCATATAAGAGGTGATGAAAATTTTTACCACTTTCAATTTTTGTCTCTCCTACTGTCCTCTTTTCTTACTTTCTCATCAAAATACAGTGCTAAATTCCAAGATTTCTAAATTATGCCAACATTTCATGTTGATTAAAATCATTTAGAACTTGGTTCCAAAATTCTTATTTCTGTGGTGACACTACTTTAGGCTTGAAGAGCATTATCCCATTTAGTTATCTCAAAAAATCGGATAGGCGGCTAACTAGAATACTTTAGGTTTGATACTCTGGATAAGCATCTGATTCCTCCTAAACTGCCAAAACGCAGCCTGATGTGCAATTAAACATCGAACATATCATATAAATTGAAATAAATTGATAGTGGCGAGGATTCGGTTATGCCATTTCGTTAAGGGAGAGCATGTTAGTACTTCCACAACCCGAAGACCATTTATTTACGATCTTAAACAGACTTTTTAGGTAGGACTTGGTACAAAATGGTACTGTATTTCAACTGTTACTGCTTGGGATTTTGTTGGTGTTGGACAGGTTAAGTAGATACATTAGCAGTGTCAAACGAAAAAGGTCACTTAAGAGAGACAAATATGGATCTATCTAATTCCCTTCAGAAAATTCCTGCATATCTTTTCCCAGCACTGTCTATCCGGCTCGGCTGCCTCCAATTGTAGCTTGGCATTCTCAGCGAAGTCATTCTGCATATTGTGCAATCAATACAACCCAAAGTAAGCGCCAAACAATGAAGAAGAAGAGCTGACAGAAACTAATACATGGAATGGAATATGGCTGGAAGATAGTTTTTACCTCTATGGAATTGTTGTTGACCAGGCGATCAATGAGGTTGCAAAGAATGTCCTTTGTGTACTCAGGATGGCCCTGAATGCCCAAAATGTGGTCGCCAATGGTGAACATCTCCACACCAGTTTTTTCTGAGAATGCAATTACCTCAGCTCCTAATGGCACCCCCCACACCTCATCTTGGTGGCACTCAATGATTGACAGTGAAGGTGGGATCTCACAAAAATCACCAAGGAAGCTGCAAGGAGGCAAATCCTCCACCAAGTTTACCCTTCTTAGCCCAATATCCCACCCGGTATAGGCTTTTCCAATCTTTCCACCCAATGCTCTGCACAAAACCTGTGGCCAACACCATAGAAACAAAATAAAAACACCCCATTAAATAAACCTCTAGTCTTCGCCACTGTAAGTCTATTGATTTTTTGCAGGGATATAGAAATGTTGATTACCTGATGACCAAAGCAAATTCCAAGAACTTTCTTCTCCATGGCATCCAAAGTTTGCAAGAGAAAGCAAAGCTTGAGGATCCAATAGTCATTGCCATAGGCATCATAAGGGCTACCACTGATCACAAACCCATCATACTTGTCAAGCTCATTCATGTCAGGAAACTCTCCTTCAACAACCCTGTACAAGTCCCATGTCTCCCCTTCCTCTCCAAAAGCTGCAACAAACACATTGAAGTAACCTCCATACACTTTCTTCACATAATCGGAGTCTCTTGCTGCTAGCAAAAGAGCATATCTTTTCTCTTCCATCATGATCTTTAAATCAAGAAATTTAAGTATTTAATTACACTATAATTTGTTAGTGGCTCTTGTTGGGAAGCAAATCAAGAGCGAGAGAAGCTTTTTTTTTTTGCTCAGAAAATGTTGCCAGAGAATGATTATGGGCACGGGGAATTTGATGCATTGGATGGGCTTTTATATAGATGGCTATCTGGGACCCTTAAGAGGAATCTCTGGCATTGTGGTACCACTAACTGGAACAAATGAAAGCATACTGTTTTGGAGCCTTTGTTTATTGCGCGTGCTACGTTGGTCAAATACTATATAAAGAGACTTTTTTTTTCTTTTATTTTTTTAAATTAAAATTTAAATATATTTAATGTTATTTTGAATACATTTAGTGTTACCATAAATTTGATTTTTAAAATTTTTCAAAAAAATATTAATTTTAAAAAAAATTTCAAACAAATTTTATTTTTAATACCCTCTAAATGGCTTCTGACCATTTTCTCTATCCAAAAAACATTTCACTTATTTGTTTATATATTATAATGCTGAATGCCGTAGCCAGCGTGTTTTGACATTTTGACTTTCATTTTTTCTTCCCCTTTGAATGCGTGACGCGTTTTCGCTGTCTGGGATGCGAAAGTCGCACGGCAATGACCCGGAGAACATGTGACGAACACGCTGTGAAAATTGACTTAAGAGTTTTTATTTTTTTTATTTATAAAAAAAATCTTATCAGCAATTAAATTTTTGAGTTAAAATTAGAATAATTTTTATTTATTTGAATCACGTTCAATAACTTTAAAAGAACTGACTCATCTCATGAGTATCAATAAAATTGAATATGACTCCACTATTATAGTCTCCGCCGGCAAACCTGATCCTAATATTTCGCATCAATATTTATACTTAATACAGTCCCCAATATTAGTCAGTCAGAGGACAACGTAAATATAAAAGTTCGAACCCAAAATTTACAATGTGAAAATAAATCAATTTATTACTAAACCACTGCCTTAAATAATAACTTAAGAGTTAAGACTTTCATTAGACAAATTAAATTATTACATAATTCCTGTAACGCGGTTCCTGGGCTTTCGCCTCCATGTTCAACCAAAAACTTAAAAAAATAAATCTGGTAAAGAGACAGGTTATGCTTCGAATGAACCAGCTTTCACCGGTGGATTTACATTCCAACAAAATATATATATATATATATATATATATATTAGTTTTAGTCTATTACTTCTCTTTAAATTTATATTTTATCCTCTCTTAATTACCCTTACTAAAATAATAGTATAAAAAAAACTTAAATTTTTATTATTATCTCACCTATGTCAAAAAAAAAATATTATTATCTCACCAAAATTAATATTTTATTCTCATTATATTTTATATTTTATTTTCACTCTCTTATTTTTTTTAATTAAAAGATTACTGTATATATTAACATAATATTATTTTACTGTATAAATTATTATTTATTAATAAACTAATATTTTTATACTATTTTATGTTGCTGTATACAAAAAAAAATTAAAAATAATAATTTTTTAATACTTATTTATTCTCCTCACTCCTCGCTCTAAAGCCTAAATCCGTCATTGACTTTTTTTAAAAAAAAAAGGGAAATGTACCATCAGGAAGAATTGCTTTGCCTTATTGTATATCAAGTTAGGTCTTTATATTAAATTAAATTTATGAAGTTTGTATAGTGCTCAGTAAAATTAATAGCAACTCTCATAATTGTAAAGAGTTATACATATATTTAATTTTACTAAATATTTTAATTAAGATTTAAATTTATAATCTGCATGATACTAATAAAACTTTTAATTATTAGACTGCAATAAGTAGTGGTAAATAAATTACTTTGAATATAACTTTTTTTTTTCTTTTTGCACGACTACTTCTAACATAACATAAAATTATATTTCATGTTTTTTTAATACATTGGAAGTAAAACTCATATCTCATATTAAGAAATTAATATTGGACCTATACGCGCGACATTTTTCAGACTTAAGACAACGGAGTATGTTAAAAAATAAGAAAGTTACGAGAATTATATTTCATGTCGCCACATTCTTCTATTTATATTTTTTTTCCTTTTTTTGTCAATTAGTTCAAAACGCGAAGGAAGTTATAAATACATCATAATTGCTAATTTGTCTTGAGTCCCAATAATAGATGAAACTACCTCCTGTCTCTTGGGAATGTATAACGTGGGTGCATTATCAAGTAGATTTTGAGTTGATGAGGTTAGGCATATAATTTATCGTGAGGTCCGGAGAATCAAATGGTGCCGACATTTAGACATTGGAATTTATAGTGTAGTAGACAGTTGATGTCAAATTGCGTTAACAGAAGTGAAGTAGGAACATTTCCTATCTAGAAAGTTGCTTCGATCGAGTGTTGTCGTATTTAGCAACAAGTAATGCCCAGAGTATCTAGCCCTTTTCTTATGCAGTTAATAAACGAAAATCATCATCAATTACACACATATTAAAGGGATTTGAATGCATTTAATATTCTAAAAAGTATTGGAAATATTTTTTACATCGAAATTAAAAATTTTAATAAGTATTTATACTTCATTTAAGTTTAATTTGAATTAAATAAAGCATTAAAATGAAAGAAAAAAAGAATGCGGCCGTTTGCAACAATCAAGAATTTATAATAAAATTATTGAGACATTAATCGTTTATGACGCATCAAAATAGGGGAGAATCTCAATTCTCAGCAGATAAGAAAAATACTTCCTACCACTACGCTCAAATTGTTACAAAGATCTCCGAATTATTGTTCTCTTTATATTTCCAAATCATGCCATGTGTCCAGGAAGGTTACTCTAATTTGACTCCTATAAAAATTAACAAAATTAATGCAACTTGAGATGTAAGTGAAAACAAATTTTTTGTGAGTTTCGATTGATATAAAAATGATAAAGTAAGGTTATATAGTGTAAAATTATGTGCATAACGTTAGATGATTCTTGCTTGTAGTCAACAGATTGGATCAAGTTGGACGAAAAAAGCTTTGCAATTTATTGAACTTATTTGTAAAATACTTGTTGCAATTTATTGAACTTAGTTTAAAGCTTTGCATTGTTTTCTCCTTTGTGTTTAGCCTATAATAAACCCCGACAATACACCGAAATCAACATTTCGCTCTCTACCAGTTGAAAGACCAATCGAACAATAACTCTTATATTCACTTTGCCACTGAAATTCAATGATACATATGCATCAACCTCCAAATTGTTCAATGAAGAAAGTTATAGTATTCATTGAACTTTACAGTATATTTACGCGGGAAAGGTTCTTTCTTGTGGGATTGAATCTGAATCTGATTCTCCTAGCAATTTGTCCATTAATCTTATCGCCTTATCACTGAGAATGTAAGGATTTGGTCAAATATTTTTCTTTTCCTAAGAATGCCTTCGGCAGAGATATTCTATGCTTTGGTTTCATGCAACCTCAACAAACAATCCTAAGTCAGGGAATATTGTATAATGGAATGTAAGCCAACCCTTCGAGTTCAATACAAATGTCATTGAAATCAGTAATATCCAATGAAATCAGACGCCAATTCGGATTGTTGCCTACCCGAGTATTATCTCTAAGATTTAGAATACTTTTTTTTTTTTCTAAGCTTCAACTAATTAATATAGTAATGAGTAATTCTTTTTATTTTCACAAAATTATAAAAATCATCCTCTTAGTATAGATACAATTCAATCTCAAATCTCCTAAAATAAAGCCAAACAAGTTTTTAACCAAACCAGTTGATAACTACATAAAAGAGTTTTTTTTTTTTCTTTCTTTTTATTTTGGTGCCAAATAAGTTTTTTTTTTTTTTTTCTTTTCTATATCTGCGTAAGCAAGTTTTTTCATTGTTTTCCATTGCATGTTTGATATAGATGTGCTAATTAAACATTGATGATTCCATGCACGTCATAGACCAGAGGAAGACCAAGGTTCAAATTCCAACTCTTTCAAAATTTTGCAAGATGTGATGAGTTCTGATTCCCGTAGATCAAAAATAATGTGTAAATTATTCTAAGGTATAAAATCCCGCGATTTGTTGCCTAGCCATGTGCAATACCCTAAGAACGAGTGATTAAAGTGCAAAAATATAATTTCCAATGACACATTTATAGAAAGAATAAAATCTTCAACAAGCAATCTACCGTAACAATGGCTGCAAATAGAGATGGTCCTAGATTTCCAGGGCTGCTATTCCAACGGAATAAAGGAATGAACTACAAATTATACCAGTGAAATACGAAGCAATGAGATTGCAAACTGTGAAATGTATTTTGGACTCTGATTCTGAACTAGATCCATCTTGCCCTTAGCGTACCACTACCGGGTGTATGTACATGTAGGTGACCGTTAAAATAATTTTTTTTTTAGAACATAAATGTATTTTGTTCGTTATAATAGTTGGACAAGATGACAAAATAACAAAAAAAAAAAAAAACAAAAGATATTTTTATCTACTGGTAACAAAAAATAAATTAACTTCACAAAAAAAAAAGTCATCATATTTCTTCAAAAAAAAAAAAAAGTCACCATGGAATTTTTCTTACATAAACATCACCTAGATTTTCCACACAAAAAAAAAAAAAAAAAAAAGACCATATTACATACCTACGAGCTAGAAGTCTAATGTTAAGGTCTGAAAAAGAACCGGGCCCAGAAATCAATTATTAACTATAGTATTTGGGCCCGGAAAGTCCAAGCCCTTAGTCTAGTCGAACTTAACTGGGCCATATGGGCCCAAAAATCAATTACGAACAATAGCATTCGGGCCCGGAAAATCAAAGCCCTTGGTCTAGTCAAATTTAACTGGGCCTCTCTAACTCCATTCTTGACTGTGAAAGCTGCCGTCTCAGGTTTCTCATCCCTTCGGAGCGGTGACCCCTCCAACTTATAAAAATAAAAAAAAATAACAAAAAAAAGTTGCACCTTCAATGGTGGCTTGGGTCATTTTTTTGTTTACAAACCCAAGATAAGAGTCCAAAAAGATCTCTTCAATCAAGGCCTTTAAAGTGAACAAGGGGCTTTCTCATCGAAAAGCCTGTACACCTTGCCTTGTTATCTATTGTATTATTTTTGACATTTCTCACTTCACTTTAGACGCACCCAGAAAAAATGTCTGGTCTCGAGTTTGAGTTTATAAAAATATAGTCGCGTTAAATATTCACTGGAAGACTTTTACCATCCTTCGGAGTCCTACTCGGGTTGGTTAAGATTAGTCAGTCCATTGAACTGAATACTGAGCAGTTTTAGACAAAAAAAAAAAAAAATGTCTAGTCTCAAAAAGCTTCAGTTCAAACATTTTAAGAATTTTAATTGCGACTGTGATCAATGGCAGCAGAGCTTTTGCTTTTAACTCCCTTTTTTAAAATAAAGATTGATCTTTAATTCACTTACAATAAATAGATTTTTAACTTAGATCTCTAATTGCCCTTTTTATAATATCTTGGCAAACAACCCCATAACCAGAAATATATCTGCAAAGTTAGCAATTGAAACATGATGTGCTGCAGTTGCAGGTGTTCTTGTTTCTGTCAAGGTTTCAGTCACGTCTACAAAACCAAAGTACAGTGATGATACATGAGTATCACAGTTGAAAATGATTGATATCTCTTTATAGTGGCCTTTTTATTTTTTTATTTTTTATTTATCTCTACTCCAGTATATCAGAACTGAAACATTTCTAATTCCATGTTTTGCCAGCTTTTACTTTCTTTCGATCTTTATTTTTTTAGTAAAAGAAAGTCAGGGCTGCAGAAAAAGCAAAAAAAAAAGCTTCAAAATGCTAGCCTTTTGAAAGAGACGGCCCAAATCACCATTCTTGCATGGAGGGTCTTAAAGTACACTTCTCCTCAACCAGACCCTTGATTTTTATTCTTGAGTTGCTCCCTTTTTCTGTGCCCTACTGCCTTTGCTTTGCTTTTTCACCCCTTTTTGTCCATGGCAGTTTCTCAATTGTTGGGGATTTTTAAATATTTTTTTTGTGTTTTAATTGTGGGTTTTAGTTAGCAAGCCCTGAAAATCAATCACAAACCCTCTGATTTGAGATTCCTTTACAAAATTTTTGTCCCTGGTTTCCAAGACCCTGGCCTACTTCAGGTATACCCATCTCTTCTTTTCCCTGAAAAATCAGTAAATCTTTCTCTGAAACCTGACATTTTCCTCAGACATTTTGTCTCTTGCTGTTCTAAAATTATCGTCACTAACCCCGTATGTATCTGGATATCAAGTAACTTATTCATGTAACATGAACAAGATCCATTACCAACGATGCACCAGAGTCTAATCACCGTCCACGCGTACAACACCCTTTGCTTAATTCCCGACAGCCCAGAGTCCCATGTCGTCCTATATGGTGTATCTGTCCCCTGTCCTACGACGCACTCTCGTTTAGCTTTTGCATTCTTGGAGGGTAATGTGGTCACCCGACCCACCATGATCAAGAAGATCAAAGTTGTATTTCAATGAAGTCGGGTTTAGATTTTAACATTAGGTAAAAAAATTCTACTCTTTTACATTTACCCCTTTATTTTTTTACCTTCGTACCCATCTCTCCCTTACTTTAATTCCTTGCTTCCAAAAGGGTCTTGTTTCACTTCCACTGTTGAGTCATTTTTAGGCTATAGGCTATAGCCCTAAAGAAAGGCTGAGGCACATTTTGGTCAGCTATGCAAGTAAAAACTGCAGGGACCCATAAAGGGCAACTCCCATCACATGACACTTTCTGTTAACATGGACACGCAAAATCCGGGGTACTTTCACCTATTTAGTCCAAATGACTAAAACGCCTCACGTCCGTATGCAATATTTCAAACTTGCGCACAGAAAGGTCGAACATGCACCTAATTAATATTATACTGTAAATATTATTTTTTTTGAACATTATACTGTAAATATTATGATAATTGATCGAGCTTCATTCCGAATGTTGAGAAGTGGGCCAGACCATAGAGAAAAGAGTTTTGGATCTAATTTTGTAAGAGTAAAGTTATGAAGTCCTCTCGAGTGGGATGTGACATTAATTTTTTGATTCTTAAATCAGTAAATTATAAGTAGACGAAGAATTAAAATATTTAGAATATACGTAATCATTACTTTGATAATAGGGCTACTTTAAACATTCAGAAGTAATTTGATGGATTCTTATTAGTCAAGAGAATGCACACCTAACAGAGACATGTTTCTTATGGTCGACGTGTTTTATGCATCTCGGATGTAATTCTTATTCTTTGCCAACCCTCGAAACACTTGACCTAATCAAGTGCAAATTTCTGGCCACCAGAGCAACTAGATGGATGGCCAGAGATGCATCCCGGAAGAATCCTCATTATCAGATTATTTATTTATTTATTTATTTTTTTGGTAAGAAGGGAAGGTGCACAGCACGTATAGGCTAGTTACATCAAAGGAGCATTCCTTATGGCCTGTGGCCATGCAACTCCGGTGACATCATGTTGAAGAAGAGGCTTAACTAGCCTATAGGACCTTATCAGAAATTCTATACAACGGATATGTTGGACCTTAGTCTACGGGCCTTGGCCTGAGGGCTTGTCAATAATAAAGCATGTAATCTACTAAAAAGGAAAAAAAATGAAAAAAAGAATAGAAATTATAGATATCATTATAATAACACAATTTTTTTTTTTTATTTAACTACTAAGCCAAAAACCCAGTTAGTATTTGATCATAGAGAAAAAAGGCACACTGTAGATGGTAGGACGCTTGCCCCTCTTGAATCTACAAACGAGAATGTTAGGCACAGAAGCATTGTTGTGTGTATTATTGTTGAATGTATTATGTGGGGTTTTTGGCGGCCGTCTCGAGAAATTTAAGCCTCGACCCTGGTGCCCGTTCGGTCAGGCGAGTCAGGTCTCGTGGTTTGAAAATCACACCCACCATTCAAAGATAAAACAATTGAGAAATCAAAATGAGTGTTATAAATACTATTCACACTAACAGTTTAATAATTATTCAGTATAATTTTTTTATTATAATTTAAATTTGAATTTTGATATTAAATTTCATTTATTTTAATGACTTGAGATTATGTAAGAGTGTATATGTCGGTTTGAAATTTATTAATATTCTAATCAAATATAGTACAGATGTCGGTTGAAAACTTATTAATATTGTGTTCAGACGTAAAAAATGATTATTGGGCCTAACAGTATCTAGAAGATGAATCTGCTTCTTAGCGTGGTTAAACGAAATTCAAACAAATTAAAATAATTTCAATCTTGATTCACAAATTTAATGACTGTTATATTCGTAATAAAATTTTTTTATTTACTGAAACAAATAAGTGATATAAATCATATCAAGACTTAATTTTATTAAAATACATATAAATTTACAATGATATGTATTATTAAAATATTAAATTTAAAAATTAATAAATAAATCAATAAATATTATTAGATCGATAGTATATTTATTTATATTCCTTCCTTAAAAATGGCCTGCGTAAAACTACTCCAAACAATTTTAACATTGAAAAATAGTTTGTGAGCAGATTAAATGAAATATAAATTATTAAATAATTAAATTTTAAAAAAATTAAATTTAAATAAATTATTAAATACTATAAATATAATGTATCCACCTATTTCTTTTTAATTCATCCCACTTAGTTTTGCTCTTTAACATTTTTGTTTCGAGACAAAGCCCAAAAACAAAAGGGGAAAAGGTCAGTCCTGATCCTCCTAGCATTAACTCAGAGAGGGGCAGTAGTGGAACTTCAGGGGTTGGTAAAGCTTTGTGGGGGCAAAAGAAAAGGGCAGAGGACAGATGTTGCTTGCGCAAATCTAGCCAATCCGGGCTTCTGGTGCAAGCAAAGTAGAGAAGGGAAAATTGGGTGTTTATCAGTGCAAAGAATTCAATGTCAATCCTTTAAAAACGTGCAAAAGCAAAACACACCAAATTCCCCTTATTTTTTGCCAACATTTACTTGTACACGTTATGTTTCAACAGAGACACTCCTCCCACAGTAGCAAGTAGTAGTAGTAAATATGCACACACACATCCTCAGGGCCCTCCTGTCCTCAGCTTCTTCTTGCACTATTCACTTCTCTTCATCACTGCCATTTCTTTCAATTTTCTTGCTTTTATAAGACAGCACCAGAAATCTCATCAAGAGCCATTCTCAGGAAAAAAGAAGAAGAAGAAAAGAATGTACAATTTAGCAGCAATCCCATGTCCATGTTTCACCTCTATTTGATTATCTCTCATTATTGTTCTTGAATGATGGTAAGCTTGGGGTGGGGCTGGTGGTGGTTGTACGGCTGCTGGTGGTGGTGGTGGTGGAGGAAAATGGTAGAGGCTGTGGCAGCCACTGCTACCACTTGGAAAATTGAAGCGTGCTCCATCCTTTCCGTGGAGAATTTTTTGAAGCAAATGGGTTTTTTGGACTTCTGTGGGAGCTGGTCCGGTCGTACAAAAAACCCCATTTCTCATTTAGTCCAGACATTGATGAAAGTTTTCTTCTTTTTCTTCCTCATCCGCGGCAGCTTCCTTGGCTTTTGGTAATGGTGTTGGGGGTAGGTGGTGATATTGGCTGGACGGCTCAATCTCTTTACTGTTATGGTATAGAAGTTTAATTACTTTTGGCTTTCACTTTTTTTGTTACTTTGTTTTCTGCTGATAATTAAGGCACAATTTGGCATTTGGCATGTAAATGGCCATCGTGTCCAAAATGAAAAGTTTCATCTTTTGATCTTTTTTCCCTTTAGCCCTTTGGTGCCTTGACCCCGCTTGAAGCAAACAATTTGGCTCCATCTATAGCTGAAAAAGGTGTGGTGGTGTTTTAATTGCAGCAAATACAGCACCTACCCTATATGAGTTTGGTAATAAAGTATTAAAAAGCTTTTAATTTTCATGGGGTCTCGTAAGGATGCAGACTTCAATGCTTCAGCACTGTTCCATTATCGATTCAAAATCACTGTCAGTCTTTCGCTTCTGTCTCTTTTACCACTTTATTATTAATATCAATTTTTCTTGGGAAATGTGGGGGCCGATATACATAGACAGTATCTGTATATGTGTTCATTTCAAAATCCTCCAGCATATGTTATGTCAATGTCTTTTTATCTCCATTTGTGCACATACCCCACCCTATGCACCAAAAAAATACATACCCCACCCCACCTCTCGAAAAATAAGTATTAAAATTACATAGCAAAAATTTTTGTTGTTATTGATTGGATTTCTTCTTATTTTATGATATCCTTAATTTATGGGGCCTCTCCTTCTTTTGAATTTTTTTACTTTTGGGTCTGGATTGTGAAGCGACAATGCGTCATTTATTGTCCAAAGGGGACACTGGAACTGCCACTCAGGGGGCCGGGTCTGGCTCCCCATAGTCGGGGCACAATCCTAAGACTCCACCATATGCATATTTTTTTTTTCCACCATATGCATATTATGCATGGCTTGCAGATATTTAACCATAATTGTGTATGTCTAATTGTCTGGGGAAGAAAAAAAAATAACAACCGAAGGCAAAGACAAGAAAGTTGAGGTCTGACTCTTGTGTGAGTGTCTGAGTGACGAAAGGCCCCGCTCCCCTCTTGGTTCCTGGAAATGTACTATCATTGAGCGCTGCAGGTTGGGCTTTCCTTCCATCTGCTAGTGCTATGCACGTGAAATTTCCTGTACGTATAAATATGATTAATTAATTAATAAAAAGTAAGATTATATGATTATATTTTAACAAAAACGAGCAGTAACATAATTTAATTTAATAATATTTAAAATTAATTATTTAATATTTTATATCACTTTATTATTATAAAATCAAAAAAAATTTGTTTATCACACAGTTTATTTTTGCGAGAGCCTTTTACATGGTAGGTGGCGACCCCAAGATGAGAAGGAGATATGTAGGGGTCTATTTGGTTGTATTTCTTGCCTTTTATAATCCGAGCCTAATTGACTGTGATGTTGGTGTTAGGGCAGCTAGGCATTCTAAGAAGGTTTTTTGTCTCCTTTTTTTTTTTTTCTTTTCTTGTTTGAGATTTGGAGGCATCCAGATCTTGTGATGACTTGAATAATCACTTAAATACCTGTTAGCAATCTGAATTTAACCCTCTTACTCCCACCTCTTATGTATTTTCAGACTGAATTTGATAACTATGCATGATCCCAAAATGACTGGTGGTTTGTTGTTAAAGAAGTTTAACTGTAGTAATATTTGTGTTTCTCCTACTAAATGCCTTCTTGACCTGAGAACATAAGATCATTAGTAACACTCCTAAGTTATAGCATGTCTTATGTTGCTAATATGATATTTGACCAAATTTCGGACTCGATGACGTAAAAAATCAGTACTAGTTCAATTGCAGATATCTTCATGCATTCCACCCATCAGGTTGGTCACTTCTGCACTTCAATTATTTTTCTTTTCTATAATTGCAAAATTTGCGACTACTTATACTGTAATTTAGCTTGGTTCGCAAACCTCAACAGGCTTCCAAGGGTTTCGTCCACATCAGCTCAGTTTGGTTCTATAATTTGATTTGCTTATTCACGTCTTCAAAGTTCAAACTCCTCATTAATCTCCCTTGCAGTAGACCACCGACTACACATCCAACTGACACGGTGGGCATTTTTCAATACAAACTTCCGAAAAAAAACAAAATGCATTAAATTGTATCTAGTAGTTTGGTGTCATTTGACTTTCCAAAATGGCAATTCAATTCCAATCTTAGTCATCTGACTTGCTTCTAAACAATTACCCTAAACTAACCTAGATCTAAACAATCTCCCTAAAATAAACTGAGGTCTGGAAGATTAGTAAGAGTTTTATCCATAGGTAGAAAGAAAGTCAGCATGAAAAGCAAACTTTTGTGGAGAAGCTAATTCACAGAATATGTTCAATGCACCCTAGTGGAGGGGATGTTGTTCTTCAGTAGGCCAGATGACACATCAATCCATGCTCTTCAGGGCTTAATCCGAAAAATGGAGTGAAAATTAACAAAGATTCATGGCCCAAAAAGGCATGTCATGTTTATGATCACATCAACCAACATCGAGGAACTGCTAACTATGAGAAATGTTTTGTATAGCTCACAGTTAAATGTGCCACTTGATGAATAAAAGAATAAAAGAAATTGCTCATTTATTAGTCTCAACTCTTTCACATGTTACTGTTAGCTTCAGCGAAAATCACAATATCTACCATTAATTCAAATAGATATTTTCAATGCAAAATGGAACCAAACAGGACCATATAAAAGTGTTACAACAATAACAACTATCAAGAGTATCACTTTTAGTATGCGGTTAATAGAAGATGTGTACAGGAATCTCAAGTTTTCATCACCTACCAACATAAGATGATAACTTCTTATCCTCTGGCTAAGATATGCAAAACAAGCGTACATTGACAAATTTGCAGATAATAACATGTCAGAGTAAATGTTCAAGCATCTAAACAAAAGTATTTTCTAGGAGTGAATACATTTTATCCATCAATATCTATTATCTGATGGCCTCAATGACTGGAAACATCATAAATTGTGCATTGGCAACATTTGTCAGTTGAACATACATACTTTAAGTGGCCATGCCAACCAGAAATTCCTAACACTAAAAGAGACTAGGAACATACAGCCACTGCATTGCAGGACACAAGCAAATCAATTGGATGGGACAAAGAACCATTCTTTTCCACATTATCACACGGTTCTTTAAGATTGTCAATAACACAATGTAAGGAAAGGAAGACCATGACCATGTAATTGATTTCTCAAAGGGGACCAGTAAGATAAAACAAATCACGTAATGGAAAAAATTGAGAAGGTTCAGCATAATAGGCCATGATGCATTCTGTCATAGACTAACACATTCAACACTGATATTAACCCAAGTATGGCAAAGAAATGTAATTTAGAGGCTGAAGAGCAGGACCAAATATATTTTACGGCCCTAGTCGCCTTGATCACATTAAATGATCTTTTAAATTACACCAGTTTCCCCTAGATCTGAATTTATTATGGCTTGACCTCATTCATGGCGAAGGTATAGCACGGGGCCACTTTTTAACAGCGTCGCATTGCATCTTTACTGGATTCCCTTGCACCAACAGCACAGCCAATGCCTATGGACCCCATAT